>OFHU01004114.1:552500-1152500 GCA_900245905.1 Lacerta viridis
GCGGAGGTGCCCCTGGGTGGGCGGCGCCTTGGCGTGCTGCGCCACTAGCCCCTATGGATGAGACGGCCCTGAAAGGACACATTCTACTCATGTAAAAACACGCTGATTCCTGGACCGTCCACGGGCCGGATTGAGAAGGTGATTGGGCTGCATCCGGATCCCGGGCCTTAGGTTGCCTGCCCCTACCCTAGGGTGTCTCTCTCCCTCCCCCCCCAATAAAATAGTTGAGGGGCATTGCCATTCAAATGGTGCGTGTGCATCGTGCCTTTTGATCAATTATGAGGGGCGGGGCTTACCTGCCCCTCCCCCCCGATATTTTATTCAAATTGATTCACATGCACAATTCGTTCTCATTGTTTAAGAGCACAGCTTTACATGCAGTATCTGATCATGATCACCCGTATGCGTTATTGCTTGTTGAATGGCACTGCCTTTTCCCCTGTGAATAATTTTATTCTTTTAATGGCCAGTTTTTATAGTGCTGGCCATATGGGTGAGGCCTGCCAGCTTTTGAGGCAAGACTAGCTATTTGTACTGTTCGTTTCAGCTGTTGGGTGGATAGCCGATAGCCTTTGGCAGGCACAGCCACCTCATCCAGCTCTTCTGAGGCTTGTTCCAGATGTAATAGGAAACCATGAAAACAGAAGGCTGGAAGGGTTTGGGGCATGCCTTCATCATGGAAAACCACAGCTTCACATAATATCTGCACCAGGCCAGGGAGATGGTCTAGATCAGGGCTTCTCAAACTTCTCAGTTCATTTACCCCTTGATGAGCTTATACATAAATGCCAACAGTGCCCTTCAGCTCTCTATATTGGACAAACAGGCCAAACCCTACGCCAAAGGATTGTTGTTGTTCAGTCGTTCAGTCGTGTCCGACTCTTCGTGACCCCATGGACCAGAGCACGCCAGGCACCCCTATCCTCCACTGCCTCCCGCAGTTTGGCCAAACTCATGCCAGTCGCTTCGAGAACACTGTCCAACCATCTCATCCTCTGTCGTCCCCTTCTCCTTGTGCCCTCCATCTTTCCCAACATCAGGGTCTTTTCCAGGGAGTCTTCTCTTCTCATGAGGTGGCCAAAGTACTGGAGCCTCAACTTCAGGATCTGCCCTTCCAGTGAGCACTCAGGGCTGATTTCTTTAAGGATGGATAAGTTTGATCTTTCTTGCAGTCCATGGGACTCTCAAGAGTCTCCTCCAGCACCATAATTCAAAAGCATCAATTCTTCGGCGATAAATGGACATAAATCTGATATCAGGAATCACAAGACAGAGAAACCAGTAGGAGAACACTTCAGTCTCCCAGGACATTCTATACAAGATCTCAAAGTAGCTGTCTTACTACAAAGGAATTTCAGAAATAGACTGGAAAGAGAAGTTGCTGAATTGCAACTCATTACCAAACTTAAAACCATGGAGAGACCTGGTCTGAACAAAGACATTGGATTCTTATCTCATTATACATGACAAAGCTATTTTTAGCCATCTCACCCCTTGCTTTTTCCTGTAAGACCAATTGCAGTCGTTAACAGTCGTCAACAGGTTTTCCACACCTATCAGCCAATCACCCATTCCCACCACCCTTCTGAGTAATACCCCTCCCCACTCCCTCACTATATTTAAGGGTCTGGTGACTTCTGTTTCAGTGTATCTGAAGAAGTGTGCATGCACACGAAAGCTCATACCAAGAACAAACTTAGTTGGTCTCTAAGGTGCTACTGGAAGGAATTTTTTTATTTTGTCCAAATTCTTACATGTCTTAATAATAATAGTAATAATAATTTACTATTATTACGGTTTACAGCAAGAGAAGTTCATTTTCAAAACAGGTAAAATTCTGTCTTCAAGTGTGAATGGGATCAACAATTCTGAATTAACATATCAGTTGTGATGGGTGTGTGTGTGTGTGTGTGTGTGTGATTGTTTCCTTGCCCATAATTCAATACACAATTCCATAAAGCTAAGGTGGCAATCCTAAACACTAATCTCTGATGCAGAGAGGCAATTATTCCAGAAATTTTACTTTGGGGGTGGGAATGCATTAAAGTTGCTTTTGCATTAAACTATAATGTCATCTGTATTAAAAGTACGGGTTATTCAGTCAGTGATTAAATTTATTATTTAAAGTTTTTGCTACAAATGGAGCTACAAGCTAGCATCGCTTTGATTTTGCCAAAGGAGCAGAGAAACAAAACTAAGTAGCCTTTAAAATGAAATAGTAAAATAGTCAAGAAAAATCCATGTAGAATCAACATTTATTCATCATCAATTACCATAACTAGGAATCATAAATACTGTTGTATTGTGGAATCGTCTTATTAAATACAGATGTTCTTCACTGGCAAAGAAGGTGCATTCAGTACCTGTGAATGCCCTTTATTTCTGAAGCTCATAGTACCTAATTACATTTTTCATGCCGTACCGCATAAACTTCTTTTTATTTCAACCCCCTTTCAGCCCCTAGGTCTTTATTCACTCCCTGCACAGTCCCACAGACCTCAGGGGGTCAATATTGAGCACTATGGGAAACCCTTGCCTAGAAACAGAAATAAGCACCAAATATTCCACAGTCTTAACAGCTCTTATCCTTACTTTTCATGTACAAAGGAGGGGAATGAGAACCCTTGGCTTCCCTTTATATCCGAGCCAGGGCAACGAGAAACAGAAAACGCAGAGAGGATTGAGATGGTGTAAACAGAAGTAATTGCATTTACCAAGCATGTGTAGTAAGGGAGCAAAGAGGCAGATTGAACGTTTCTCTGGCGATGGGTGATAAAATGCAGTATGTGTAACACAAACAGATGGGGGGGGAGTCTAGAACAAAAGAGCTTTAAAGGCAGGCCTCTGTCAGACTAAATGAAATTGACTAATGCTATATTAATCTCGCTAGTGGGATTTTTTTTTTTTTCCAGTGGAGTGTGTGGAGTAGCTTGATTTGGGGGCAATGGCCCCTGTTCCATGTGCAAAGACTCAAATGGATCAACATGCGCAGTGCGGCCATCAGTGGTTATCGCACACGTATGTATACACACGCACACACACACACACACACACCCAACAAAAAAAATATTTTACTCTCTCGGGCAAGTTGGTGACCCTAAATACCAACAACACACAAGCAGAAATGTGTTTGGCTCCCAAAAGGCCTCACAAAGCCCAGAGTGTATTAGATGGGGGATCAGGAGTCCTGTTTCAGTCTGTCAGCCTTGGCCACCCCAGCTTAGCGGCTGTCTGACTGTGTGCTCCAGGCCAAGCTCGCTCCGATAACATCATCCCCGGTACAGAAGAAGCATTGTATGTCTGCAAGGATCCTGTTTCTTGGGAAAATGTCAGCGGAGGCAGAGTGCAAAATGGCAAGAACAAAGCAAGGGGTAAGTAAAGACCGCATTAAATAAGAATGGACTCGAAATCTTATATGCCTCTTTCGTCACTTGTCCTTATGGTGATTCCGAGCCATCATGCCCAGTCCTGAGCCAGTGTCCTAGTGCCCAATTGATTTCAAAGTATCCCTCCTGGGTGGTTCAAGGCTTCTGTCCGCAGAAGGTTGACACACCAGGCGTGGAACTTTGTTCCTTTCTCTCAAGTGTACTCTCTCAGTCCCTGGCCACACTGGGTACAACCCAGGGTTAAACTGCAGCCCATGTAGAGTCCAACCAAACTGGAGGATTTGTTCTGCAGATTACCCATGGTCTGATAATAATTTTATAAAATTAATTTAAGATGCAATAGAATCAACAGGCAAACTGTTTTTGCTGTTTTTCAGTGGTGACCTTTAATTCCACTGTATCACCAGGTGATAAGATTTCATATTTATTGGGGTTATTAACAGAGGGTTGTATCTGCTTTCTAACTAATCAATTAAATTTAGCCCTCGGAGTCACACTGCAACCAATTTGCCAAACCTTTCCAAGATAAAATCAATTAAATCTGTTCCAACTTGGGCACAAGATTGAGTGTGGAATAAAATGCTACTCCTTACAGCTGGTACATAGGTAAAAGGTAAAGTACCCCCGAACAGTTAAAAGTCCAGTCAAATACAACTATGCAGCACTCATCTTGCTTTCAGGCCAAGGGAGCTGGTGTTTGTCCGCATACAGCTTTCCGGATCATGTGGTCAGCAGGACTAAACCACTTCTGGCACAACGGGACACCATGATGGAAGCCAGAGCACATGGTAACGCCGTTTACCTTCCCGCCACAGTGGTACCTATTTATCTACTTGCACTGGCGTGCTTTCAAACTGCTAGGCTGGGAGGAGCTGGGACAGAACAACAGGAGCTCACTCCGTCACTGGGATTCTGATTGGCAAGCCCAAGAGACTCAGTTGTTTAGATCACAGCGCCACCCATGTCCCTGTTTGAGATTCATTCCCAGTGTCTGCAGTCATGGGATTTTTGTCTATCACATGACGGTGCATGTTTTCATTCCACAGAGTGGGAAGTGACAGAGACAGGATGTTTGTGTTACTGTGTTCCGTGAAGTGGGACTATTGTCCTTTGTTCTTTCTCTTTGCTGTCTGATGCTAGAGAGAGAGGGAGCCATGTTGCAGTGCTCCGTGTGTGTTTATATGTAAATAAAGTAGATTAGCCAAAATGCTGAGTTGCTGAGGTCTGTTTACGCATGCTGCGAAGACTCTGCGGATCCCTAAGTGTGCTGATGCTTCTTGGTATCAGTCGCTGTGATGTTCGGGCAGAAGAAAGCTTTTGAAGCTCCCGAACGACCAGGAGGGAGAGAACATGCCAGCCGGGCATGTGTCTCTGCCAGGGTCCTACACGAGAGTAGGATGCTCCTGCTAACAGCAAGCCGAAGAGACTCCGTGGTTTAGATCACAGCGCCACCTGTGTCCCTGCACATGGAGCCTCACCAATCCAATCACATAGGTTCCTTCCTTGCAGAAAACCACCACACTTAAGAAGAAGAAGAAGAGGAAGAGGAGGAGGGAGGAGGAGTTTGGATTTGATGTCCCACTTTATCACTACCTGAGGTCTCAAAGCGGCTAACATTCTCCTTTCCCTTCCTCCCCACAACAAACACTCTGTGAGGTGAGTGGGGCTGAGAGACTTCAAAGAAGTGTGACTAGCCCAAGGTCACCCAGCAGCTGCATGTGGAGGAGCGGAGACGCGAACCCAGTTCACCAGATTACGAGTCTACCACTCTTAACCACGACACCACACTGGCATATGAGCTTGTCTAACACTGAGGGCAGAACAGGAGCTCCCCAGTCAGCTCTGAATTCCAGTGCAAACTGACGTGATCTGCACCTCCCAAATTTATCGGATCATAATTATCCTTAGGTTTTTGCACTTCTCTGGATTTTTATTTATTTATTTGTGTATTTAATATTTATTTTTATTTATTAAATTTCTAAATCGCCCTTCATCCAAGGATCACAGGTTGCTTTACAATAGAAAGACACAAAAATACACAGCATAGTAACAAGCAAAAAAAGCACACCACTTAAAAGACCATAGATAGTTTAATTGGCCAAAGGCCTGGGAGAACAGGAATGGTTCTGCCTGGTGCCTAAAGTTATGTAACGAAGGTACCAGGTGAGCCTCTCTGGGGAGAGCATTCCACAAGAGAGGAGCCACTGCTGAAAAGTCCCACTCTCATTTTGCTGCCACCCTCCACATTTCAGATCCAAATAATAACAAATAAAACCAGGGAAGGAATTTGTAAGGGAGAAAAAATGAAGCAATATTTTACATACATTTTTCATACATACATACATTTTTCGCTCCATAAGATGCACTTTTTCATCCTAAAAAGAAAGGGAAATAGCTGTGCATCTTATGGAGCGAATGCATGGTCCCTGGAGCCGAATTGCCCAGGGGCCAAAAGAGGATCATGCTTTTTATTTTACAAAGAGAAAAGGGGGTGTTGAAAGGACCCCGCTCAGCAGCTGATCAGCAAGAGATCGGGAGAGAGATAAGAGTCCCCGGCTCCCTTTCAGCCCCGCCCTCCATTGTTGAATGTGCTGCAGAGGGAGGTTGTTTGTTTCCCCAGCGACATGTGACTGGCTGATTAGATTATCTGTCTGGAAACTGTAGAAAAGGCTCCCTTTCCTTTAGAAGCTGCAGAAATGTGAGTTGAACCCCATAAAAATGGGGCTTTTCCTCTTTGCTTTTCCCCCTTTGCAAAAAAGCTGCAAAACTTTTAGCTGATCCTCAAAAAAACCAGGGCTTTTCCCTTTGCAAAAAAAGCTGCAAAACTTTTAGCTGATCCTCAAAAAAACAGGGCTTTTAGAGGAGGAAAACCAGAAAAATATTTTCCCCCCTTGTTTCCTCCTCTAGAAACGAGGTGCGCCCTATGGTCCGGTGTGCCCTATAAAGCGAAAAATACGGTAACTTCTCAGATTCAGTAAATTCATCAAAATTGAATGAAAAAGCACTCTCAGTGACACACACGAAGAAAAGGAAGTCCGAGATGGATGGGCATTTATTAAAGGAGAAATACTGAAGGCCCAAATGGAGACAATTCCAACAGGAAAGAACACGCATCTAAGGAAACTGGTATGGCTGCATAAGGAGCTTGCAGATGAGCTGAGATTTTTTTTAAAAGGGCATGTATAAGAAATGGTAGAAAGGGGAAATCACAAAGGAAGAATATACACAAGTAGCCAGCAGTTGCAGGGTGAAAGTCAGGCTGGCTCAGGCTTGCAAGAGAGGTTAAAAATGGTAACAATAAAAGGTTTATTTGGTTATGTTTGAAGCAAGAGGAAGAACAAGCGAGTGGCAGGTCCTCTATGTGGAGAAGACAGATAAATGCTATTGTGTGACCGAGAGAAGGTGGAACTACTTAACACCTAATATGCCTCTGTCTTGACCCAAAAGGCCAACGTGGTGATAACAAAATAAATGATGTAAGGAGAGAGCTACAGCCCAAGATAGGGAAAGAGGTCATAAGGGAACATCTAGCTACTTTAAATGAATTCAAATCTCCAGGGCCTGATGAGATGCACTCAAGGGGCTTGCGGATGGAAACTCAGAGCCTTTGTCTATGATCTTTGAGAACTTGGACGTGAGGTCCCTACAGACTGGAGGTGGGCAAATCGGGTTCTCCTCAGGGAGAGCACGTGTTGCGGTGGGGGCTGGCAAGCCACCTCCCTTGCAGCTGGGCGGGATAGTTGGCTGGCCACAGCTTCAATAGGCCTTTGCTGTGTTGCTGGGGAGAATTATATGTTGCCATTTGTGATGGACAGGCCCAGCGTCCTTTTTATACTCTGGCACGCAGGGTGAGCCTTCTCTTGGCTGCGTGCTTCGGATCACCCGCCCTTCCCTCCCTTTGTTTTCTTAGGCCTCTGTTTGACCTTGCAACTGCCTGTCATGGGGTCATCTGCTTTTGGGGCAGGGGCCCAGTAGGAATTTTTCCATTTGGCTGATTGGCTGTGGCCATCTGGTTTTCGCCTACTGCAGTAGCAACTAGTCACAACTTGTAAGGTTGGCGGTTAGGCATTGGTTCATTGTGATTGTGATTGGAGGGGTGGTCGCCCCTCCAAATGATGATGGTGTAGGGAATTCCGTTAAAGGAAGCCAGGGGCTCGACATTGCTTTTGTCCGAACCCCCGGTCGGGGGACAGGGCCACGCAGGAGCCCCTGGGAACCTCCGGGGAGGGGGAGGGCTCTGCCCCCAGCCTCCATATCTCTCCCCAGATGGGATCTCCCGCCGCTGACCGGTGGTCAGCTCTGTCCCATCGGACAGCTAGTCAGAACCAATGCCTGCGCAACCACTCACATAATTTGTATTTTAATAAAGTTGTGGCCTAAATTATTGCCAAAAACCCAAACAAAGATTATGTCTGAAGTGTGAATTATTGGGGGGTGGCTTGGGGTCTTCGACACGCAAATGTTGTCCCCATCTTCAAAATGGGGGGGAAAAGAATAATCAGGCAACTCCCAACCAATGAGCTTGACATCAATACCTAGAAAGGTCCTAGAACATATAATTCAACCATCCTTAAATAAGGATGCTGTGATTACCAAGACCTAGCATGGGTTTCGCAAAAGCAAGTTATGTCAGAAAAAAATCTCATTTCTTTTTTTGATGGTGTGTTTTTTTCCCCTTTCAGTAAGGCTTTTGACAAAGTCCCCCTTGATATTGTTGCGAGGAAGCTGGTAAAATGTGGGCTGCATGAGTAACTGCTACATGGATTTGTAGCTGGTTGACTGGCCAAACCCAAAGAATGCTCATTAATGGTTCCTCATCTTCCTGGGAAAAGGTGACAAGTGGGGGGGCCACAGGATTCTGCCCTGGGCTCGTTGTTGTTCAACGTCTTTATAAATGACTTGGATGAAGGAATTGAGGAGATGCTCGTCAAATTTGCAGGTGTCACCACACTGGGAGGGGTAGCTAATGCCGCAGAAGACAGAATCGGGATTCAAGATGGCCGTAACAGATTGGAGAACTGGCCAAAACTAGCAAAATAAATTCCAATAGGGACATATGTAAGATTCTACACAGGAAGAACCAACAGCATAAATATAAGATGGCTTTCCAGAAGTAAATGTGAAAAGGATCTAGGGGTATCAGTAGACCACAAACTTCACATGAGTTAACAGTATGATGCTGCAGCAAAAAAGCGAATGCTATTCTAGACTGCATCAATAGAAGCATAGTGTGCAGATCAAGGGAAGTAATAGTACCACTCTATTCTGCGATGGGGGACGCGGGTGGCGCTGTGTGTTAAACCACAGAGCCTAGGGCTTGCCGATCAGAAGGTCGGCGGTTCGAATCCCCGCGAACGGGGTTGAGCTCCCATTGCTTTGGTCCCAGCTCCTGCCCACCTAGCAGTTTGAAAGCACGTCAAAGTGCAAGTAGATAAATAGGTACCGCTCCAGGCGGGAAGGTAAACGGCGTTTCCGTGCGCTGCTCTGGTTCACCAGAAGCAGCTTAGTCATGCTGGCCACATGACCCGGAAGCTGTACGCCGGCTCCCTCGGCCAGTAATGCGAGATGAGCGCTGCAACCCCAGAGTCAGCCATGGCTGGACCTAATGGTCAGGGGTCCCTTTACTTTTATTCTACGATCACACCTGGAATCCTGTGTCCCGTTCTGGGTGCCACAATTCAAGTAGGATATCGATAAGCTGGAATGTTTGCAGCCAAGATGATGAAGGGCCTGGAAACCAAGACTTATGAAGAATGGTTGAAGGAGGTGGGTATGTTTAACCTGGAAGAGAAGAAAGTGAGAGGAGATATGATAGCCACCTTCAAATATCTCAAGGGCTGCCACAAGGAAGATGGAGCAAGATTGTTTTCTCCTGCTCTGGAGGGTAGACTCAAACCAAGGCTTCAAGTCACAAGAAAGGAGATTTTTAACTAAACATCTTGGAGAACTTTCTGTTGGTGAGAGATGTTTGATAGTGGAATGGTCTCTCTCAGAAGGTTGTGAACTCTCCTTTGTTGGAGGTTTTTCAGCAGAGGTTGGATGGTCAACTGTCATGGATGCTTTAGCAGTATACCTGAAGGAGCGTCTCCATCCCCATCATTCTGCCCGGACACTGAGGTCCAGTGCTGAGGGCCTTCTGGCGGTTCCCTCGCTGCAAGAAGCCAAGTTACAGGGAACCAGGCAGAGGGCCTTCTCGGTAGTGGCACCGCCCTGTGGAACACCCTCCCACCAGATGTCAAAGAGAAAACCAACTACCAGACTTTTAGGAGACATCTGAAAGCAGCCCTGTTTAGGGAAGCTTTTAATGTTTAATAGATTATTGTATTTTAACATTCTGTTGGAAGCCGCCCAGAGAGGCTGGGGAAACCCAGCCAGGTGGGTGGGGTATATTAGCTGAGATTCCTGCTTTGCAGGGGGTTGGACTAGATTACCCTTAGGGTCCCTTCCAACTCTACAACTCTATGATTCTATGATTTAATAATGTAACAATCTTCAATTAAATTAAGAATCTTTTTTGATAAAGTAAGCTTCCAAAGCAATGGTATGAGAGGAACAGACCCAGAAAGCTTCATTAGTCATCAAGTTCTTTGGGATTCCGGATGAAAAGGGGTTTCCCCAGTTTTCCCTTGAATCATTCAAAGCTGGGATGCAGCAAGTTCAAATGAAGACATACTTGTCAGTGTAGTTAGTCTAGGTATAAACAGGAGGAATTCACGCTTAGTGCAGCCCATGGCGTGCTGTTTTTTTAAATAGAAAATTCACCTGACTAGTTGTACAGGATGTGTTTAGATTACAGAGGCTTGTGGATGACAGGTTTCTATGGGAACTAGCTAGCAAAACTCAAATTATTGTACAGAAGGATAAGGAAAAAATTCCGCATCAAAGCCGTATCGCCTCAACCTCTTTCATCACTAGTGGACTACTATTGGAAAATGCAGAACATTTTTACCTCTGCTCAAGCGAGTACAGGTGCGCCGAGTTGGTTTCCCTTTAAACTCTGGTCCACCTGTTGGAAAAGACTGACAGGCAGGCAGACAGATGCACTTTTATAAAGCTTGGACCGGCGTTTCAAATGCACCTTAATCAAATGCGTGTTTGTGTCACAAATGCTCAGGTGAAATGTGGATGTATACAGACATGGAAATTAAGCAGTCTGGGATCTACTTTCTTTGCGGGGAAAACACTTTTAAAGAACCAGATCAATGCAGATCGGAGGAATGCTGCGGACATAGAATATCGTGGTATCAGCAAGGCTTTTAACAATTTCCCATGTGATATTGATATTCATATTCATATTAGCAAGCTAGTAAAATGTGGTCTAGATGATGCATCTGTTCGGTGAACGTGTAGCTGGTTTATGGTCCATTCAGCTATAATAATAATAATAATAATAATAATAATAATAATAATAATATTTATACCTCACTCATCTGGCTGGGTTTCCCCAGCCACTCTGGGCAGCTCCCAACAGAATATTAAAAACAATAAAATATCAAACACTAAAAACTTCCCTAAACAGGGCTGCCTTCAGATGTCTTCAGATGTCTTCTAAAAGTCAGATAGTTGTTTATTTCCTTAACGTCTGGTGGGAGGCCGTTCCACAGGGCGTGCGCCACTACCGAGAAGGCCCTCTGCCTGGTTCTCAGTCTGGAGAAGAATGTCCTGGGGATAGTGTTCTGGGGCTGCCATTGTTTGACATATTTATAAATGACTTGGAGGAAGGATGCCAATTAGCTATGCAGATGATTCCAGATTGGGTGGAGTAGCTAATACCTTAGAAGACAGAAACAGGATTCAATATGACCTAGACAGGATGGAGTACTGTATATTTCTGGCGTATAAGACTACTTTTTAATCCAGGAAAATCTTCTCAAAAGTCGGGGGTCGTCTTATACGCCGGGTGGAGAATCTGCGGTCGAGTATATCTCAAACTCTATATTTTAACTGGAAAAGTTGGGGGTCGTCTTATACGCCCAGTCGTCTTATACGCTGGAAAATACGGTACTTGGCCAACACTAACAAAATAAGTTTCAACAGAGGTAATGCTCTGCATTTAGGCAGGAAGAATCAGATGCACAAATAAAGTGTGGGCGACACCTGACTTGACAGTGATACATGTAGAAAAGGATCTACACCACAAGTGAAACAAAAATCAGCAGTATGGTGTGGTGGCAGAATATTTTTGCATGCTATTTTAACTAATACATGCATTTTTGCAAACATGGCATGGTTGGAGAATCGTGCCACAAAACTCAGACAAGTGCAGATTTCAAAGGATGGGTGTGTTTTGGTCCTCTTTTGTTTCAGAAAGTGCAAACTTGATAGATTCACCTTTAAATCAAATTTCTCCTCCCTCCCTGGTCACCATCTTGCAGCCCAATGAGCGCTGCACAGAGAGAAGTTCGTAAACAGGGAGAAGTGAACCCTGTGGCCAGGGCTATCTTAAGCATATCCAGCGCCGTGGTGCAAAGCTCCCTCCGGTGCCCCCCTCCCCATTTCCCAGAGTTTTTTTTAGGGAGGACGGTGCTGCCGGAGGGGCTGGAGGAGGCGGGCAGCGGCTGGAGGGGGTTCCTCTGGCGGGGAAGAGGAAGAGGCTGGACGCAGCGCCTCCCGGCTCAGCTGGCCGCTTTGTGCTGCAGTGGCCATGGCAGACGGAGGCTCCGGGCGCAGCGCTGCTTCGGCACGGCATGGCGGAGGTGGGCGAGGGAGGCGAGCTGATGCAGGGAGGCACCACATCCAGCCTCCGGCTCTTCCCTGGTGCCCTCCAGAACTTGGCACCCTGGCGCCCTGTGCCACTAGCCTCTATGGGTAAGACGTCCCTGCCCGTGGCTCCCCTGAGGATTTGCCTCAAAATCTCCCTCCTGGCTTCCGTTGTAAAGCTGCTTTGCTCCAACAGGGTCAGCCCTCCCTGCTGCATTTAAACATATTTGATTTTATTGCGCAGCAAAATGCTTCTGAAAAGCTTTGCTATTATCCTCCAACTTAAAAAAAAATCAAGCCCCACCAAAGTGCCTTTGAAGTGAGCTACCCGAACGAAACCTGTGACCTCAGTGAGATGGCAGATAGACAGCAGAAACAAGCCTGCCTTTCACCTGCGCACCAGGCCATCGAGAACACCCTTTACATGCCACCAATATAAGTCCGAGATGAAAGACGTCCTGGGCAGCCTGCCTGACCCCATTGCCTCCACTATCTCTACTTGATTGCACAGTGTTTTGCTTTGAACAATTCCTCACTGTCTGCCCCACGCAGGTGAATCTCTTGCCTTGGCACAGGTTTGAAAATACCATGCATAGCCCAAGTGCTTTGCTTATGGACTTCTGCCCACTGAAAGCTCTGGCCAACTCATGCCTCACATTTTTCTGCAGCGCATGAGGGAAGAGAGCTGGGCACACACTGAAAGGAACAGGTATCTCTGGATAGAGAGAGGGGTTTGCAAGAATCGCAAAACAGAGAGAGGCCTTGTCTGCGCGAGGAATTTAATGCACACCAATATCAGGTGTGTGTGTGTGTGTGTGTGTGTGTTGCCTTGCTTTACCATAAGATGCTTCTGCATAAGCTGCATTGACGGTTATATATTTATTCGAAAAGTGTATACACTACTAAACGTTATCAAATATCCTTGCCAGGTACAACACAAAAATACAATAATGAATGGGAAGTGTACAATCCCTCTGCTATAGGAAAGAGACAGCATACTCCCTGCCCCCCACTGTTTCCCATGTGAAAATAGAGACAATAGAGACACAATTTTTGCACCCAGGGGTGCCAACTTGAATAAAATATTGGGGAGTCCAGGTAAGCCCCGCCCCACATAATCGATCGCATGATGCGGGGCACACGCACTGTTAGAATGGCAATTCCCACCAGCTTTGGGGGGACCTGGTCCCCTCAAATATTTTTTTTGGGGGGGGGGGAGGATGGCTCCAATGTTTGCCCCCCCAACTCTTCCCACAAGAAGAATCAATGGCTGAGCGCTGCTCACATAGACGCCAGTCTCCTACTTTCTACAGAACTCTTGTGGTAGACTGTGAAATGGCAGGCCGTGCTATTGATGGCTCCTTAAGCGTAATGTTGAACTCAAGGGAACTTACTACTAATTAGGCATATTTCAGATAGTGCTGTTAATATTCATGCTTTTTCATTGATACACTTGTAGATTAAATAGATGACAACATACCCTCCAACATTTCTCCAATGAAAATAGGGATGTCCTTAATAATAATAATAATAATAATAATAATAATATAATTTATACCCCGCCCATCTGTGTTTTTAAAGTAATATTTATTAAACATTTTTTAACACACAAAAATACACACATACCTACAATTACATAAAAATAAACAAGACAAACATAATAACATACATATCTATCTTATATCTAATATTTCTTCCTCACATTGTATTGGACTTCCTCCTATCTCCTCTTCCTGCGTTCCTTGTCAATCATCTTTAGTAACTTCTAAACATCTTACCAAATCATATTTTATACCAAAACTTATCTAAATATCTAGTCTTATCTATTTTTCTTAACTTATAATCATCTATCTTAACCACTTATCCTTACTTACATCTACAGCCTAACTTTCTCCTAGTTATATCTAATTATCAATCATACAATAATTTTTTTAAATACAATTTAAATTTCTTCCATTGTTCTTCCACTGCGTCATCCCTCTGGTCACGAGTTTCCCGGTCATCTCTGCGAGCTCCATATAGTCCATCATTTTCATCTGCCATTCTTCTATCGATGGTAATTCTTCTGTCTTCCAGTTTTTAGCTATCAAAATTCTAGCTGCTGTTGTGGCATACATGAACCAATTTCTATCACATTTAGAAATATCTTGGCCTAGGATGCCCAGTAAAAAGGCTTCTGGTTTCTTTTTAAAAGTGTTTTTCAACACTTTTTTCATTTCATTATAAATCTTTTCCCAGAAGTCTTTTACTTTGGGACACGTCCACCACATATGGAAGAAGGTTCCTTCTGTCTGTTTACATTTCCAGCACTTATTACTTTGTCCATGATACATTTTTGATAATTTCACATGGGTCAAATACCACCTATACATCATTTTCATTATACCCCGCCCATCTGATTGGGTTGCCCCAGTCACTCTGGTTAGCTTCCAACATATAAAAGCATTAAACAGTTTTTTAAAAATTCCTATACAAGGCTGCCTTCAGTTGTATTCTAAAGGTTATATACTTATCTCCTTGGTTCGGGGTATGTGTGTGTGTCACATAACTCCATACCCTCCAACATTTATCCAATGAAAAGAGTGATGCCCCAAGGAAAAGCGGGACATTCCATGATCAAATCTGAAACCAGGGCGGCTTCTGTAAATCTGGGACTGTCCCTGGAAAATAGGGACACTTGGAGGGTCTGAGTTCCTTTTCTAGATGAATCATAGAATCATAGAGTTGGAAGAGACCACAAGGGCATCCAGTCCAACCCCCTGCCAAGCAGGAAACACCATCAAAGCATTCCTGACAGATGGCTGTCAAGCCTCTGCTTAAAGACCTCCAAAGAAGGAGACTCCACCACACTCCTTGGCAGCAAATTCCACTGCCGAACAGCTCTCACTGTCAGGAAGTTCTTCCTAATGTTTAGGTGGAATCTTCTTTCTTGTAGTTTGAATCCATTGCCCCGTGTCCGCTTCTCTGGAGCAGCAGAAAACAACCTTTCACCCTCCTCTATATGACATCCTTTTATATATTTGAACATGGCTATCATATCACCCCTTAACCTTCTCTTCTCCAGGCTAAACATACCCAGCTCCCTAAGCCGTTCCTCATAAGGCATCGTTTCCAGGCCTTTGACCATTTTGGTTGCCCTCCTCTGGACACGTTCCAGCTTGTCAGTATCCTTCTTGAACTGTGGTGCCCAGAACTGGACACAGTATTCCAGGTGAGGTCTGACCAGAGCAGAATACAGTGGTACTATTACTTCCCTTGATCTAGATGCTATACTCCTATTGATGCAGCCCAGAATTGCATTGGCTTTTTTAGCTGCTGCATCACACTGTTGACTCATGTCAAGTTTGTGGTCTACCAAGACTCCTAGATCCTTTTCACATGTACTGCTCTCAAGCCAGATTTTAGAGGCCTGGTAGCTGGGAGCCCAGTTTTCACAATTCTAATAATTCATACCCAGGGGCGTTCCTAGCCCCTTGGCTGCCCGGGGTGGGAAGCCAAGAGGCACCCCTGGGGGCGGGGCATTGCGACGTGTGTGTGCATCATGATGTCATGACGCACGTTCACAGCTCGACGCCACGCCCCCTTCCCTTTCGGCCACTTCTTTTGGCGCTGGCTGGGCTGCGACTTCGGTCGCTTCTTTTGGCGCGAGGGGCAGGCCAGCAAGGAGGGGGCGGCACGCTTGTTGCTGGCATGGCACCCCCTCCTCGCTGGCCCACACCTCGCTCCGAAAAAAGCGGCTGGGAGGGGGAAAGGGAAGCAGAGCAGGCACGTTCAAGCTGGAAAAAAAGCCGCTGGAACGGGGAAAAGGCGGCATGCCCCCATTTGGGGCCCGCCTGGCGGGGCGGGGTGATAGGGGATGGCCAAAGTATCACCCCCCCTCCCCTGGAACCCGGGTCGGACCGCCCCCCCTTGCTACGCCCCTGTTCATACCAGCACACAGCCTGTGGTATTCTCAAGCCCAAATAGTGTCTGTTCCGTCCCTTCGTCAAATTCCTTGAAGTACAAGAATGAATTAAAGGGGAATGCCCAAGAACGCCTCTTATCGGAAGGTATTGTTCAGGGTTCTCCAAGTGAATAAATTAAAGGATGCTATATTTTTTTAACTGTCTTAATAGTAATTACTTCTTTCTGGCGTCTTGCAACCAAATACCACGAACGTTGCTTTGAGCTTTCACGGTAGCCGCTCAACTATTCCCAGGATTCCTTGCAGGAAGCCACGGCAGCTGGCATAAAAGCGTTATAAAATCTGTAAAGTGAGCTCCTCTTCTAAGTTTGCAAACAGTGTTAAAAAGCTGGGGTTTGGGAGGTTGTGTCAGTCCTGTTTGCTCTGTGGAAATGAGTCTGCAAGCTATATAAGCTAAATAGCAGCAGCACTAATATTGACCGGATATGGGATTCCCAAAGAAAGGAGACTCAAAGGGACTTGTTTCCTTGTGCATTAAGTAGTTTCGAAGAGACAACTTAAAGGAAGTAATAATAATAATAATAATAATAATAATAATAATAATAATAATAATTTATTTATACCCCGCCCATCTGGCTGGGCCTCCCCAGCCACTCTGGGCGGCTTCCAACACAATATTAAAATACAATAATTCATCAGACATTAAAAGCTTCCCTAAACAGGGCTAACTTAAGATGTCTTCTAAAAGTCTGTTAGTTGTTCTCTTTGTCATCTGGTGGGAGGGTATTCCAGAGGGCGGGTGCCACTATTAAGATAATTTATGTATAATGCCTTTTGCACAGCCCACAGGGTAGTGTACAACAGGCAGATAGATTTTTTTTAAAAAAAAAACACCCATAAAATAACACAATCCTTAAAAACACATAACAATTGTTTTAAAAAGGAAACAAAAACAGCCCACCCAGTTACTAATAGTAGCAGTAGTCAGGTCCTCACTGTAGAAAAGTATTAAGACACTCAGATATGCTGATGACACAACCTTGATGGCAGAAAGTGAGGAGGAATTAAAGAACCTTTTAATGAGGGTGAAAGAGGAGAGCGCAAAATATGGTCTGAAGCTCAACATCAAAAAAACTAAGATCATGGCCACTGGTCCCATCACCTCCTGGCAAATAGAAGGGGAAGAAATGGAGGCAGTGAGAGATTTTACTTTCTTGGGCTCCATGATCACTGCAGATGGTGACAGCAGTCACGAAATTAAAAGACGCCTGCTTCTTGGGAGGAAAGCAATGACAAACCTAGACAGCATCTTAAAAAGCAGAGACATCACCTTGCCGACAAAGGTCCGTATAGTTAAAGCTATGGTTTTCCCAGTAGTGGAAGTGAGAGCTGGACCATAAAGAAGACTGATCGCTGAAAAATTGATGCTTTTGAATTATGGTGCTGGAGGAGACTCATGGACTGCAAAAAGATCAAACTTATCCATCCTTAAAGAAATCAGCCCTGAGTGCTCACTGGAAGGACAGATCCTGAAGTTGAGGCTCCAGTACTTTGGCCACCTCATGAGAAGAGAAGACTCCCTGGAAAAGACCCTGATGTTGGGAAAGATGGAGGGCACAAGGAGAAGGGGATGACAGAGGATGAGATGGTTGGACAGTGTTCTTGAAGCGACTGGCATGAGTTTGGCCAAACTGCGGGAGGCAGTGGAGGATAGGGGTGCCTGGCGTGCTCTGGTCCATGGGGTCACGAAGAGTCGGACACGACTGAACGACTGAACAACAACAAGAAAAATATTAAGGGTTGAGGCCGGACATACCTCAGCAGGGAGGGAATTCAACACATGAGGGAATACCATGGGGAAAGTCCTTTCCTGGGGCCCCAAACCAAACCCTATGCAGCCTAGGACCCTCGTACTTACAGGACCGCCTCACCTAGTATGTCCCGCAGAGGACCCTAAGGTCCTTGAATAATAATAGCTTAAAGGTCCCGGGCCCTAAGGAAGCCAGACTATCCTCCACCAGGGCCAGGGCTTTTTCAGTGATGGCTCCGACCTGGTGGAGTGCCCTGTCCCACGAGACCAAGGCCCTGCAGGACTTGACCTACTTCCGCAGGGCCTGTAAGACAGAGCTCTTCCGCCTGGCCTTCAATTTGAATTAGCCTGACCCTCTATTCCCTTTTCCCTTCCCTCTTCTATGAAAAAAACCCTTTCTGGGACCCCACATTAAAATTCTTCCCTGGTCTCCTTGCTGGCCCTAGTAGGACCAACTTGGCCAGTTAGCCCTGGTGATCATTTGATGTCCACTGACTGGGTTCCCCCCCCAAAAAATGACCCCTGATTTTTGAATTTTATTGATATTGACGCTGCTTTTTATGTCGTAATGTATGCTGTTTTATGCTATTTCTAAGTCGCATTTTAATCAGTGTTTTATATTTGTTGTTAGCCGCCCTGAGCCCGGTTTTTAAACTGGGAAGGGCAGGGTATAAATAAATAAATAAATTATCATCATCATCATCATCATCATCATCATCATTAGAATCACCAGGATGGCATCGTCTGTTGTTCTTACAATTGGTGTCCTTGACCTTGTTTTTGTTGTTGAGTTCAGTTCAATTCTTTATTTTTCTTTCTTTCTTTTACTCAGCAAACCACACCCAAACCAGTTTTGAATGTCTCCCTCTCACCACCCTGGAAAATACACTAGACTATCTGTGTCCCATAGTTTGCTTCCATCTCGTCCCCACCCCAACCGCCACTCGTCTTTCTCACCAAGGGAAGGTTTTGTGTTGTTGTTTTTCATGGTTTGGGGGTAACAAAGCGGTTGAAACTCCACAGAACCTGCCAATGAGGCATTCTGGCTGGGTATATTCAAGGCACATGAACAGATGACAGGACGGCGGGCAGCCCAACCCTTTCGAGGGAATATGCTGAGGATTCCTTTAACACAATGTGACAACTAATATCTGAGTGAACAATTTTAATTACTGAGGCTATACATATGCATGCTATGCTGTATGCTCCCGTGCTGAAGAGTGTTAAAACATTTTTTAAAATTCCCACAGCGCCTAGGCACACATTCCTGAAAACATGGGATAGATGTTCTCATGTTGCTGCAACATTTTATTTAAAGAAATCCATTCCTCTTTGTCACGTGCAAAGCCTTCAGCGGTGAATTATTTTTAAAGTAAAGCTCTGTCTCTTACTCGCTACCTATCGAAGCTCATATATCTGCTGGCTTCTCCTCCTTTGGAGCCTGTGACATAATCAGGAAACAAATGCCATAGTTGTTATAGGACTTTTGGTTGTTTCCACAAGCATATTAAAAAGGTAAAAGGGACCCCTGACCATTAGGTCCAGTCGTATCCGACTCTGGGGTTGCGGCGCTCATCTCATGTTACTGGCCGAGGGAGCCGGCGTACAGCTTCCGGGTCATGTGGCCAGCATGACTAAGCCGCTTCTGGTGAACCAGAGCAGTGCACGGAAACACCGTTTACCTTCCGCCGGAGCGGTACCTATTTATCTACTTGCACTTTGACGTGCTTTCGAACTGCTAGGTTGGCAGGAGCAGGGACCGAGCAACGGGAGCTCACCCCGCGGGGATTCGAACCACTGACCTTCTGATCAGCAAGCCCTAGGCTCTGTGGTTTAACCCACAGTGCCACCCACAGCATATTAAACTCTGCTAAATTATGGGAAGGGGAGACCCATCTCCCAACAAGGGAAGAGGCTGACTCGCCTGCAGGCTACTGACGGTTAGCAATTTCACTCCTCCGATGCTGCAGATGAGATTGTTGTAAATCACATGCCTGTCTGGGAGGAGTGTGGGAAACGGAAGACAGTCTTATTTCTTCCGCTGTAATGTACTTTCACTTTTACTTGTCCTGTTTGTTCTCTCGGTGCCAGAGAGAACGGACGCCATTATGCTTTTGTCTGTACATATTGTGTGATTATAAATAGTAGATTAGCTCTATGATGTCTCACGCTTCTTGCTGTGTTATGCCAAAAGCTTAGTGTGCATATATCAATATGACGTATGTCGCTAGAAGCGCACTGGAAGAGAAGGGAGGTGCCTTTTCCAGAGCTGTGCATACCGGAGGGCACTCAGAGTTCCAGGGGCTTGCAGGCACCCCCAGGGTGTTTTCCAACACTGACTTGGAGGGAGTCCAAACCACTGGATTCTCAATATACCAGGAGGCAGCCAGCTGCCCTTGTGCTGCAGAAAACAGAGGTGAAAACTCCTGAAGGCTTTTTGGGAGGAAAAAATGTGGGACTAAATAGTGGCCTGAAGAGGAGGACTTCAGCCACGGGTCTTGATCTATGGAAAAAGCTCTTGTTTTTGTCACCACCTTTGTGGCTTGTTATTTTACCTGCCGATGAGCCTTCTGATTTTGCAGGTCACACAATGACATCTTCCTTGACATTCAACTAATGACCACTCATCATGTACGGGAGCAGGTTTGAAGCACTTTCGGCACAACCACCTCCTGAACCTGGTGAAACAATAAGAAGAATCTGGATCCTGTCCTGAGTCAACTTAGCAGACATCAGGTAACAGGATAACAGGACAGGCCTTCTTGTGGAGCAGTAACTGATTAAAGAATACAATGCAGAAAATAGGAAGAATATAGTGAAATTTAAGAATTAGTGAATTCCTCAAGGAGCTGCATCAGGATTAATAAGTGATCTGCAGTTATGGGTGAGAACTGAGGTGGCCAAGTTTGCAGATGACACTCAATCAGGGTAAAAATAAATTATTATTATTATTATTATTATTATTATTATTATTATATGCATGAAGGCAAAAATAATAATAATAATAATAATTTTTATTTATACCCCGCCCTTCCCAGCCAAGAACCGGGCTCAGGGCGGCTAACACTAATTAAAATCACAATAAAAACATAAACACAATCAATTTAAAATAACAGATTAAAATACAAATTTAAAATTCAATATTAAAGCTGCAGTCTCATTTTCAAATAACCCACCAATAAAAGAATGAAGCATAAATATCAAACAGAAACCAACCCAAAGGCCAGGTGGAACAGCTCCGTCTTGCAGGCCCTGCGGAAAGATGCCAAATCCCGCAGGGCCCTGGTCTCTTGTGATAGACTGTTCCACCAAGTCGGGGCCAATACTGAGAAGGCCCTGGCCCTAGTTGAGGCCAACCTAGCATCTTTGTTGCTCGGGACCTCCAAAAGATTATTATTTGAGGACCTTAAGGTCCTACACGGGACATACCAGGAGAGGCGGTCCCTTAGGTACGAGGATTCAATGTACGTAAATAGGATTCAATGTACGTAAACAACAACAACAACAACAACAATAACCATCTTAATATTTACACTCATGGGCTCTGACCTGGCAGCAGGGGTGCCAACCTGAAAAAAATATATCGTATTGGCCTGAATATAAGCCTCACTTTATTCCCAAATCCTGACCGTGAAAAGTTGAAGTGCGGCTTATATTCGGGACCTTACGATATGCAGCCAGGAGTGTGGGGCAAACAGTGTCTGCCTCGCATGTAGTCCCCCGTCCTCTCCCCCAAGGCCAGGAAGGGAGAGAGCGAGGAAGGGGAAAGGTTGCCGGCATCGCAGTTCAGCTCCCCACTCCCACCCTCCCTGTCCAGCATGCAGCCAGGAGCAGCAAGGAATAGAGTGGCTTATATTCAGGTATTTTTTCTTTTTCTCCCCCCCCCCCATTTTAAAGGTGCGGCTTGTATTTGGCTGCGGCTTTTATTCGGGGCAATACGGTATAGGGGAGGGGGCAGGTAAGCCACACTTTGTGTAATGGATCACATGATGGCAGTGCATATCAACATGGGGGGGGGTGGCCCCTTCAAATATTGTACTGGTGGGCGAAGGGGCCTTGATCCCTGGGAATTGGCTCCTATTCCTGGCAGTGATTAGCAAGGAAAGAGATTTTGTGCTTGCGGTGGATAGATCTATAAAAAGTTGACCCAGTGTGTGGGAGCTGTGTAGAAAGGCAAAAATCTTAGAGATAAAAACAAAATTACAATATTGTAGCAGTCTCCTGCAAATCTATAGCGTGGCTACATTTGGAACAAGGGACGCAGGTGGCGCTGTGGGTTGAACCACAGAGCCTAGGGCTTGCCGATCAGAAGGTCGGCGGTTCGAATCCCCACGACGGGGTGAGCTCCCGTTGCTCGGTCCCAGCTCCTGCCAACCTAGCAGTTCGAAAGCACATCAAAGTGCAAGTAGATAAATAGGTACCGCTCCGGCGGGAAGGTAAACGGTGTTTCCGTGCGCTGCTCTGATTCGCCAGAAGTGGCTTAGTCATGCTGGCCACATGAACAACAACAACAACAACAACAGGCTTTTGCTGTTAGGAAAGTGATAGGGAAATGCACTGTAACGTGCAGGATGAAAGCATAATTAATGGGAATGTGTATAAACACATGCAAGCAAATCAGGATGAATGCTTGTTATTTGAATAAGCTCCCCACAAACAAATCAGAGCCACTGCTTCATAAAGGCGTAACCTAACCTCTGCGCAAGCTATGTGCAAACAAATCAGAATGCATGCTCGATAAGCAGGGTGTTTGAATCAGTTCTAAATACGTCTTCAGCACAGTAACATTTCCCTTTCCGCCGTTTCCCATGTGCCTGTGGTCCTGGCTCAAACAGTGTGTATTTTTGTCCAGGAGAGGGAGCAATTTTTCTCCCAGAGAAACTGCTGCAGGCCAGGTGCAATAGAGGAATTCCTCTTTTGCCTTCAAAACACGAAATGATTCTTTTTCACATGGCTACCCATCGTAGAATCGTAGAGCTGGAAGGGACCTTGAGGGTAATCTAGTCCAACCCCCTGCAACAGAAGAATCCTGCCCACAGCTGTCCCTGAGTGGGCTTGAACCACCAACTTTCTGGTTAACAGCCAGCCACATTCACACATTCTGCCCTAAGTGGTGGCTTGTTCATTTTTTAAGACCCAGCCACATGGAGTGAACAAAGTAGGACTATGCCCTGAGCCAAACAAGGCTTGTTGCTACATACCCATAATTTTCACGGGCAATATATCAGGAGCTCTGTCCTTAATAAGTATATAAAATAGAGAAACCTTGTTTGGGCTGCTATTCCATCAGATACATGTGCATATAATTAGAGTTATAATTATTATTGGGTTTTGCAAAACGAAAACTATCACTTTTTCATCATTAAAGAGACATCATAAAGATAGCAATTATAATACAGTTACAACAAGGAGCGCTACTGTTTTTGCCTCACTAATTGGCCATAATTTTGGGGGTCAAAATGTGAAAGTACACATTTTCCCAAACACACACAATTGTGTGAATGTTGTGCTGCTCGGCTCACTGCATCAATGGTGCAAAATAGGTAGGACATTATCAAGGCAAACTCTACACACATAGCTTCTAAGCCATGGGTAGGCCTGGGGGCCAGATCCAGCCCAATCGCCTTCTGAATCCGGCCCATGGACGGTCCGGGAATCAACATGTTTTTACATGAGTAGAATGTGTGCTTTTATTTAAAATGTATCTCTGGGTTATTTGTGGGGCCTGCCTGGTGTTTTTACATGAGTAGAATGTGTCCTTTTATTTAAAATGCATCTCTGGGTTATTTGTGGGGCCTGCCTGGTGTTTTTACATGAGTAGAATGTGTCCTTTTATTTGAAATGCATCTCTGGGTTATTTGTGGGGCATAGGCATAGGAATTCTTTCTTTTAAAATATAGTCCAGACCCCCACAAGGTCTGAGGGACAGTGGACCGGCCCCCTGCTGGAAAAGTTTGCTGACCCTGTTCTAAGCCAAGGTAATATATAATAAACTGAGAGCTGCTTTTGCTTGTAACAGCACCAGGCTGCGGCTTTAGAGACAAACACAGAAGATATACATTAAACTGAGCAAAAGGCCTCGTGGCACCTTAAAGGTAAAGGTAAAGGGACCCCTGACCATCAGGTCCAGTCGTGTCCGACTCTGGGGTTGCGGCGCTCATCTCGCTCTATAGGCCGAGGGAGCCGGCGTTTGTCCGCAGACAGCTTCCGGGTCATGTGGCCAGCATGACAAAGCCGCTTCTGGCGAACCAGAGCAGCGCACGGAAACGCCGTTTACCTTCCTGCTGGAGCGGTCCCTATTTATCTACTTGCACTTTGATGTGCTTTCGAACTGCTAGGTGGGCAGGAGCTGGGACCAAGCAACGGGAGCTCACCCCGTCGTGGGGATTCGAACCACCAAACCTTCTGATCAGCAAGCCCTAGGCTCTGTGGTTTAACCCACAGTGCCACCTGGGTCGTGGCACCTTAAAAGCTGACAAATAAGAACTTATGAACATAAGTCCACTATGGTCCAGCATTCTGTTCATGGGAAGCCTACAAGCAAGAGCTAAAAAACAGAAAGACAATCACGGGGTGCAATAACCAAGGAAAAAAGTATTAAATACTCAGCCGTGACTAATCCCTAAAACGAGGTAAAGGTATAATAAAGATATAACCCAAACTTGACTGAACACAACTCCAAAAAATGGGGTGAGGGCCCCTAAACAACTAAGTGGAATTAGACAAATATATATATATACTACTCAAATGAAGAACCTCATGAGAAGAGAAGACTCCCTAGAAAAGACCCTGATGTTGGGAAAGATGGAGGGCACAAGGAGAAGGGGACGACAGAGGATGGTTGGACAGTGTTCTCGAAGCGACTGGCATGAGTTTGGCCAAACTGCGGGAGGCAGTGGAAGATAGGAGTGCCTGGCATGCTCTGGTCCATGGGGTCACGAAGAGTCGGACACGACTGAACGACAACAACTCAAATGAAAACTCTCATAACTGAAACCCTAACGAGATGCCGGCTCTTCCTCGTTTCACCGGATGAGAAGTCAGTTTCTCTCTGAGTATATAGTATATATATATATTTTGTCTAATTCCAATTAGTTGTTTAGGGGCCCTCACTCCATTTTTTTGGAGTTGTGTTCAGTCAAGTTTGGGTTATATCTTTATTATACAAGCAAGAGCTATGCAGATCAGCACTCTCCCCTCCTGCCGTTTGCAGCAACTGGTCAATAATAATAAAAAATACATTATAAATACGCCTTCCAGGTGCTGCAAGATCCTTTGTTATTTTCACTGCTAGGAACTAGCATGGCTACCAATCTGGGCATTGCATTGAGGTTCACCGTTTTGCTTGTCTTGGATCGGTTCTCAGCACTGTGTGTGTGGGGAGGGAAGTGGGGTGGGCTGGGGGAGGGGGCAGGGGCTCAACAAGCCCTCCTCCTCATCTGCCCATGTGGCAGAGCAGCGGGGAGCTAATGAGAAGCAAGGTGTGAAGCTGGAGCCTCTCTTGCAATTACAGGCATCGCAAACTGTCAAGCAGCCGAGTGTGGTCAGCAGAAGGGCTGCTGCGTCCGCAGCCCTGGCATCTCTGAGGTAATAATGAGGATATTACTACCCTGCTGTTTGACAGCCCACACCAGCCTCCGTCCCCCAGTTCCCACACAGAGATGGGGTGGCAGAAACCTCCTCTCTCTCTCTCTCTCTCTCTTTCTCTCTCTCTGAAAGTCCTCTTGACTTTAGTGGAAAAGACTCTTGGTACAGGTAAGTATTCTTACATGCTTCCTACTTCCAAGTACTGGCGAGACATTCCAGGGCTAGCACTGCACTTTACCACTGGAGACAAAAAATTAAAGAAAGCACGTCAAAGTGCAAGTAGATAAATAGGTACCACTCCGGCAGGAAGGTAAACGGTGTTTCCGTGCGCTGCTCTGGTTCGCCAGAAGCGGCTTTGTCATGCTGGCCACATGACCCGGAAGCTGCACGCGGGCTCCCTCGGCCAGTAACGTGAGATGAGCGCCGCAACACCAGAGTCGGACACGACTGTACCCAATGGTCAGGGGTCCCTTTACCTTTACCTAAGTGGAGGCAAACAGGGCAACAGCCCCTCGCAAGAGCAATTTAAGCTTCCCTCCAGCAGCCAGTGTGGTGTAGTGGTTAAGAGTGGTGGACTCATAATCTGGTGAACCGGGTTCGCGTCTCTGCTCCTCCACATGGCAGCTGCTGGGTGACCTTGGGCTAGTCACATTTCTTTGAGCCCCACTCACCTCACAGAGTGTTTGTTGTTGGGGAGGAAGGGAAAGGAGAGTGTTTAGCACTTTGAGACTCCTTTGGGTAGTGATAAAGCGGGATATCAAATCCAAAATCTTCTTTTGCAGCAAACACCAGCTAGAAGCACTCTGTTTTGGTCTATCTCGGTTCAGACTGCTTTTTCGTGTTTCTCTGCTTCTTCTCTTTAGCTGGAGGTTGTCACCTTCTCCAGACTGATTCCCAAAGCTGGGAAATTATTCTGAACTATCTAGAGACTTGGTCGTTGGCTGATGAGGCAATCAGCCAAACGTTCTGGACTACAAATAAGGAATCAACTCTACAAAGGATGCCAACAGCTGTCACAGGGTGCTGTTTAATGGATGCTGGCACATTGCTTGGTTTTCAGTAAGGAAGGGTCATGTATTCTACTCAACATTGTTCCAGAGTAGATTCCAATGTATAGTTAGCTGAGTAAATGCTTAAACATGTTGCAGGATTCCCCAAAAATAGACCAGAAGCAATTGTACTGCTACTGAAGGCAAATGAACATCATGGTCACAAATCCAATACATTCAGGACTAGCACTGTCCATAAGAAATCCAGTTGCAGCAGACTTAACTTAAATTTACAATCACTTATAATACAGTACAGTCATACCTCAGGTTGCAAACGCTGCGGGTTACTTTTTTTGGGTTGTGCTCACGCCGAACCCGGAAGTACCGGAACGGGTTACTTCCGGGTTTCGGTGCTCACGCATGCGTAGAAATGCCGAATTGCAACCCGCGCATGTACAGAAGTGGCGCTGCAGGTTGCGAACGTGCCTCCCGCACGGATCACATTCGCAACCTGAGTGTCCATTGTAAGTCTAAACCTTAACACTAAGCATACTTTATACAGAACACCATACAGATGGAAAGAGAGATAGAAAAGAGTGAAACCCGGGCTCCTTCTGGCCTTTTATTATAGGCAGTATGACCTTGACAGAAAGAGATAACAGAGCCAGTTTGAGCCAGCTGTACTCAGCTTCTCTGAAGGAATAACCCAAACATCATGAACCTTCTGCTTGTTTCTTTCACACAGAGAAGCTTCTCTCGAATTAATTAGAATAGGAAAGATCTCTACACATCAGATCAGTACTTTCTGTACCAAGCAGGGCCGTCTTAAGTAAATCTGGCGCCCTGGCCCGAAGATCCCTCTGGCGCCCCTCGCGCTCCGCCGGGCAGGGCCAGGCGCAGCGGGCAGCTGGAGGGCACGGCGCGGCGGGCAGGGACGCTGAACTCACGCTCTGCCGGGCAGAGCCAGGTGCAGCAGCCAGCCAGAGGGCACGGAGGGGCGGGTGGGGACGCTGCCAGCTGTGCTCCGCCTCCGCCTCGGTCTGCTTGGCTGAAGCGGCAGTGGCGCAGCAGTACCTATTTATCTACTTGCACTGGCATGCTTTCGAACTGCTAGGTTGGCAGGAGCTGGGACAGAGCAATGGAAGCTCACCCCATCGTGGGGATCCGAACTGCCGACCTTCAGATCGGCAAGCCCAAGAGGCTCAATGGGTTAGACCACAATGCCACCCGCATCCCATAAATGAATATATATTATCTCTTGGTTCATTTAACCTTGCCCTATTAAAAAACGAATAACCAATTTGGTGGGGGTTTTTTGTTTTGTTTTACTGTTAGGTGTATATAATATCCCTCAGTGGGTGGCGCTGTGGTCTAAACCACTGAGCCTCTTGGGCTTGCCGATCCGGCAGTTCGAATCCCTGTGATGGGGTGAGCTCCCATTGCTCTGTCCCAGCTCCTGCCAACGTTTGAAAGCATGCCAGTGCAAATAGATAAATAGGTACCACTGTGGTGGGAAAGTGAACAGCATTTCCGTGCAGAAATACCACACAGATGGAAAGAGAGATAGAAAAGTGTGAAACCCGGGCTCCTTCTGGTCCTGCTTTTATAGTCAGCATGACCTTGACAGAAAGAGATAACAGAGCCAGTTTAAGCCAGCTGTACTCAGCTTCTCTGAAGCAATAACCCAAACATC
Source organism: Lacerta viridis (assembly GCA_900245905.1). NCBI lineage: Eukaryota > Metazoa > Chordata > Lepidosauria > Squamata > Lacertidae > Lacerta > Lacerta viridis. The sequence continues at coordinate 580,570 of OFHU01004114.1, forward strand.
ATGAACCTTCTGCTTGTTTCTTTCACACGGAGAAGCTTCTCTTGAATTAATTAGAATAGGAAAGATCTCTACACATCAGATCAGTACTTTCTGTACCAAGCAGGGCCGTCTTAAGTAAATCCGGCGCCCTGGCCCGAAGATCCCTCTGGCACCCCTCGCGCTCCGCCGGGCAGGGCCAGGCGCAGCGGGCAGCCAGAGGGCACGGTGCGGCGGGCAGGGACGCTGAACTCATGCTCTGCTGGGCAGGGCCAGGTGCGACAGCCAGCCAGGGGGCATGGAGGGGCGGGTGGGGACACTGCCAGCTGTGCTCCGCCTCCGCCTCCATCTGCTTGGCCGAAGCGGCGGTGCGGCCGAAGCGGCGGCGCTGCTGTCCAAGGAGCCCTGGCTGCAGCGCCGACAGGAGGCTCGTCGACGGCCTCCTTTCGTCTGCAGCCCAAGAAGAGGTGGGCGAGAGCGGCTCGTCAGCAGGCCGTGGCACCTTGTGCCAGTAGCTTCAATGGCTAAGATGTCCCTGGTACTAAGAAATGCAAACTGACAGGAAGGTACTGTACAATGCCCATGTTGGAGACCATATGTAACTTAGAAATGCCCCAAACTGTTAAATTTCAGGATCAATGTTATATCCAACTCCAAATCAAGGAAAGGCACACCCCCTGTAACGTGTAGAGTGGCTTATGACGTAGCCCCCATTGTTCTGAAACTGTCTGCACTGCTGCCAGTCATCCCTGCCTTTGAACAGAAAGTTGGCTCTTTCAAAGAGATTTGAATGTAGGGGAAGATGAAGTGAGCTTCTTGTGCAACGGGACACTGTGACGGAAGCCAGAGCACATGAAAATGCCATTTACCTCCCTGCCGCTGCAGTACCTATTTATCTACTTGCACTGGCATGCTTTCGAACTGCTAGGTTGGCAGGAGCTGGGACAGAGCAATGGAAGCTCACCCCATCGCGGGGATCCGAACTGTCGACCTTCAGATCGGCAAGCCCAAGAGGCTCAATGTGTTAGACCACAATGCCACCTGCATCCCATAAATGAATATATATTATCTCTTGGTTCATTTAACCTTGCCCTATTAAAAAACAAATAACCAACTTGGTGGTGTTTTTTTTGTTTTGTTTTACTGTTAGGTGTATATAATATCCCTCAGTGGGTGGCGCTGTGGTCTAAACCACTGAGCCTCTTGGGCTTGCCGATCGGAAGGCCGGCGGTTCGAATCCCTGTGATGGGGTGAGCTCCCATTGCTCTGTCCCAGCTCCTGCCAACGTTTGAAAGCATGCCAGTGCAAATAGATAAATAGGTACCGCTGTGGTGGGAAAGTGAACAGCATTTCCATGCTCTCTGGCTTCTGTCACAGTGTCCCATTGTGCCAGAAGCAGTTTAGTCATGCTGGCCACATGACTTGGAAAGCTGTCTGTGGACAAATGCCGGCTCCATCAACCTGGAAGTAAGATGAGCTCCGCAACCCCATAGTCACCTTGGACTGGGTTTAACCATCCAGGGATCCTTTATCCTTTGTTTATCTTTACCTATAATATCCCCAGGGTTTGAGAGTAATTGGAAAAGGAAGAGGAGGAGGAAGAAAAAGAAGAAGTTAGTTTATGGCTAAGAGTATGGAATACTTAAGAAAAGAAAAACTAGCCATGACCATTCAGCAAGCATCACCACCGAATAGAAGCAAGTACCTTTTATTGAGGCAGACCAATGGTTTGTCAAGACCAGCATTTTCTACGGAGGCTGCAACTCTCCAAAGAAATCTCCCCCCAACTTGGAGAGGCCAGGGACTGAACTAGTGACCTGACACACGCAAATTATGTGCGGCACACTCTCCTCGCAATAGCATTGTTTAAGTCTGAATTCCAGTATACAATCGATGGCCATGTAATTATAGAGATGAATGCTGCTCTCCAAATCCATTACTCCCATGGTGTCCAGGTCCGAAGGGAATGAGAAGTGTTTTAAATCAACATTACTGACCCTGTGATGACAGCCCAACACAGGGTACGTCTGCCCTAGGAGCTGTTGCAACCTCTGGACTAAGGTGGAAACCTTCCCCTCCTGTGACAGGACGTCTCTTTGCAGCTTCTGAAGTTCTGGTGGTGAAGGCCTTCTCCTCCATGCCAGTCTCTGTTGCCACTCTTCCTGGTCTCCCTCTTTCATAGGCTCAGAAAGCAGAGTTTCCCCTCTAATCAAGCAGAACCCCTGGCTCCATCTTTCAGGCAGGGTCTTCTCCAGGGGTGTAGCAAGGGGGGCGTAGGGGGCGGTCCACCCCAAGTTCCATAATGGAGGAGGTGACAAATTATCAAGGAACAATTACTGCCCTACTAGGGCGGTTCATAAAAAACTTTTTTTTTTAAAATGCCTGCTCCAAAGGTCTTATCTTACTATACTAGGGATTATATAGCTATATATGAAATTTCATGCATATCGGTTAATATCTTGACCCTCCTCCACCAAAATAGCTGTTTACTTGGCTGTTTTCCTATGTCGTGAAGGCTGAAATTTCAGTTCAGTGGAGCACTTACTGTTCCCAACCCTAACCCTGTGGAAAGCCATCTAATTAGACTTTAATTTGATTTTGAGATGTTTTTAGGAGGTAATTTAATTATTGTTTGATTTTATACCAATGTTATGTATCTGATGTTAGCCACCCTGAGCCCGACTTCAGCCGGGGAGGGCGGATATAAATAAAAGTTTATTATTATTATTACTTGTTATTATTCCTTTGTAAGAAAATATGAAATAACATAAAAGGGGGGGGGATCAACGGGGAGAGGGTGACAAGAAATTTTCTGCACTGGGTACCACCTGACCTTCCTACGCCTCAGGGTGTGTGTGTGTGTGTGTGTGTGTGACAAAAACATTTTTGCTCCCGGGTACCAATTTACCTTGCTACGCTCCTGGCTTCTCAGCTTTCTGACCAACAGAAACCTCAGGTTGCTAAGAGAACTCACCTCAGCTCAGTTTTCCTTGGTCTTTCTAGCAACTCATTATGATCGTAGGCCACATTTTAGATGATCACTCCTCCTCACACCACACGTAAGTTCACAAAGTTGTTCAAAGGCTGAAGCTCTTTTTACCTCCCCCCCCCATAAGAGCCAATAAAACACTGAACAGGAACAATCTAAGCTGCATTGTCATCACGGTTTTACAGAGGAGCTAATAGAATCCCTCAGGCCCTGTGCACCAAGTTCAAAGTATTTCTACTCTACAACAAAAAATAATAATAATAGAATATCCTCTGAAGGTATTTATGTTCCCAACCCCCAAAAAGGATATACAGTGGTACCTCGGGTTACATACGCTTCAGGTTACAGGCCCCGCTAACCCAGAAATAGTACCTCGGGTTAAGAACTTTACCTCAGGATGAGAACAGAAATCACACGGCGGCAGCAGGAGGCCCCATTAGCAAAAGTGGTACCTCAGGTTAAGAACGGTTTCAGGTTAAGAACGGACCTCCGGAACGAATTAAGTACTTAAACAGACATACCACTGTAGATATATCTACTCATGTTGCATAAACTAAGCAGATTTATGCAATTCATTTATCTATTTGCAAGGGACAATAGGTAAACCAAGGTTGCAGGCTTAATTGCCCTTATTTCATGGGGTACGCCCCTATGCGTTCCATTTGATCTTTCAGGCCTTGTTGGTATGATGGCAATATCTTATGTCCATATTTTGGCATGGCCCCATCTTTCCCTCTCCGGAACAGTTTTGGGAACAGGGGAAGGGGGGGTTGTATCTCTGAACAGCTGGTCTATGTGTCACAGCTGATTAGAGTGGCAAAGTGGAGAGCAGGAGAATATGACACTTCGCTTATTGAGCCCTGCTGTCGTGGGGCAGATGTGGAGTCCGACACATGTTCCCCAACCCTATGATGCCTCTAATTAATCACCTCAGCCACAAAGTCGTGACAATCTCTCACCTAAAGTGAGGAGCGTCACAAGGCAAAGGAGCAGAAGGCAAGTCAGAGACTTGGACAGGAAAGTAGATCTGAGCTGGCTTTTGTCTCTCTCAACATGGAGCACCGTCCCTCCATCTGCCTGTACATTGAGGTAGCCTTAGCTTCCTCTAGTCGGTAAGGTTATTGCTCCCCCATCTCTTTCTAAGTGGTCTAACTGACTAAGCTGAGGCAGCAGCCAAGGTCTGCTCTGAAATGGCTGCGGTTATCTGGGACCAAGCCGATTCCAAGGAAGGACAGAGCTAAACCAGAGAACGAGGTTGCGCCGTGAAATGTCAGCACGCAAATTCTCACCGTGTGCCATCAAAAATAGCAAGATAGTATAGCACCATGCCAGTGAGAGATTTTACATTCTTGGGCTCCAAGATCACTGGTGACAGCAGTCACGAAATTAAAAGACGCCTGCTTCTAGGGAGGAAAGCAATGAGAAACCTAGACAGCATCTTAAAAAGCAGAGACATCACCTTGCCGACAAAGGTCCATATAGTTAAAGCTATGGTTTTCCCAGTAGTGATGTATGGAAGTGAGAGCTGGACCATAAAGAAGGCTGATTGCCGAAGAATTGATGCTTTTGAATTATGGTGCTGGAGGAGACTCTTGAGAGTCCCATGGACTGCAAAAGATCAAACTTATCCATCCTTAAAGAAATCAGCCCTGAGTGCTCACTGGAAGGACAGATCCTGAAGTTGAGGCTCCAGTACTTTGGCCACCTCATGAGAAGAGAAGACTCCCTAGAAAAGACCCTGATGTTGGGAAAGATGGAGGGCACAAGGAGAAGGGGACACAGAGGATGAGATGGTTGGACAGTGTTCTCGAAGCGACTGGCATGAGTTTGGCCAAACTGCGGGAGGCAGTGAAGATAGGCGTGCCTGGCGTGCTCTGGTCCATGGGGTCACAAAGAGTCGGACACGACTGAACGACTGAACAACAACAACATAGCACCATACAAGTCAAAAGCCCTTCTTGGCATTATTCCTGTTTTCAGGTGGCCTGTCTATTGACCAAGCTTGCTAGCCAACCTGTGCCCAGGAAAGACATAGAACTACTGACCTCAGATCGTAGGAGCTGGATTCAATTTGAACAAGGTGCTACGAATCCCCCAGGGTTGTGTTCAGAGCAAGGGCTCATTCACAGCGCATCAAATGGAACAAGAGCACATTGGAGCAATTATCTCTAGAGTCACGTAGCGGGCTGTGAGGCCTTGTGGTTCTAAGTCCTCCACCAGTGATCACTGCAATATCGTAGAGTGCCCATGAACAGTGAATGCGTCAACAAAATACAAAAGCTCACACCTTGCACACCTCTCATGTACATGTATCTCTTTCGCACATGCCATATCACACAATGCATGGCAATCTTAGACCCACTATATGGGGCCCTTGGCTTTATGTCTCACAGGATATAGGTTAAAGAAACCTCAGCCTACAAACTCATGCTCACTTATAGGGGCTCCACGTGATTGGTTGTCTTGTTTATGCAGGTACCCTGATGGTGCGGAGCCCTGACATGCAGCCAGCAGCTTGCGCATTGAGTTTTCCTTGCAGACACCCATGCGCCATGTGTAGCTCTACCGGCAGAAGCAGAAGAGGCAAAGTTGGGAGGTAGGGCCAAAAGCATGGCCCTCCTTGCAAGTAACACATGACTGCTTTCCCACCACAAGCCTTTCGCCACTCCCCCAGCACATGTGTCTTTTGGGGGGGAATTGCCAAAAGCATTTTGCAGCCTCCTTTACCACTCCTCCACTGGAACTTGCAGCTCCAAAATGCCTTTCCAATAAAATGTCTGAGGAAAAATATTCTAGGTCACATGCATGTGCAGTTTGGCCCATGCGGATTGGATTTCCCTGTATGGGAAATTTCGCTGTGTGGCAGGAAAACGAAACAGACTTATCTCTGTGGCGAGGCGTATGAGACCAGCGAGGGGCAAGATTTAAACAATGTTCAAAGATCACCTCGTGGATATTATTGCGTCTCGAGAGAATCGTGGGAGAATCACAGCACCCACTGTGTCTGCAGAGACGGATAACTTGTAACTGCTGCCTCCTGTGCTGTTTTTGTTGCATTAACAGCACCCAAGTGGCCTCTCCGGGGTGCAAACCCTGGCAGTGTGTATGGAGGCTGGGCTGCTCAGACAATAAGACCCAACCCCCCGTCAGTCTCACTGGTGTGGCCCAAAGGAAAGGAAAGCAAGACATTGGGCACAATCTTGGCTGCAGGAGTTGCTGGAAGGAGGAATACAAGACACCATCCAACCATTTTAGGGACTGTGGGATGTGATCGATGAGAGGCAGTCAAGTACAACATTCCTTGTAATGCTAGAGAAGACATGCGAGGGAATGTTTGGTCCAGCCAGTCGAAACTTCCTGTTCCTCCTGGCTGGAGCATCCTTCCTTTTGCATGTGATAGAAGGTGGGCATGACCTAACCTGTCCAGGTAACAAAAGGACGAGTCACACAGCACACCTCTCTCTTTTTGACTTCCTTCTTCGTTTGACCAGCTTTTAGCTAGGACTGCTCTGCTAGCTCTCAGCTAGCAGAAGCACTGGGATTATTCCCCCATATGGGGTAGATCCACATGTACATATTTGTAACTAAGTCTGCCTTCAGGAATCCAACTGTGAACTGATGTGAGTAAACTTCTTTTATTGACTTTGAATAAGATTGTCGTGTCTTTATTCTTTTAAGAGGGATTCAAGGGAACTTACCAGGAATGTACAATTCAATCTGAGACAGATTGAATTGTATAATAGTGAGAGGCTCACACGAGCCTGCAACCAGCTATCTGCTGTGCATATAAAAAGGGGGAATGTAACTCTGCTACATAAAGGAACTTGCTATGGCAAGTAAGGAAGGATATTAATAAACAATATATCCTCTCCTGCCACCCTGAACATTCCCACAGGGACTCCACTCCATTTGTTTAGGATTTACTTCTGAACCTTTCTTTCTCCCAGAGACACATTCAGGTTTAAATAAGTCTGGGCTGACCCAGCTTCCTGAGAAGGGGAAGATTTTTCAGATGTTTCAGGAATAGGGTTGCCGCTGAATCTTTTGGGATACCAGGAATTGCAGAAAGTTAGGAATCTGTGGGGGAAGCTGCACACTTCCATAAATGCCTGGGGTTCAATGCTGTCCAATGTGACGAGGCATCAGTCCTAAGGCTCTTCAGGAAGTTGCGACCGGTGAGAAGCTGTGGAGTGAGCCTTGAGCCATTGTGAGTGGTGTGGGGCTCATCCATCCTGTCCCCAGAAGTTAAAAAGGCAAGGAAAAATGGGAGAATCCACTGGCTACCTCATAAGGTTGAGTTAAGCAAGCAGCAATGACTGCTTTAAAATTTCAGAGAAAATTCTCCCTCTGATGTTTTGAAAGAGAGGGCCGCCATGGGTCCAGAATTTCCCAGACATATCCAGGATTCGTCCATCGCAAACAGCGTCCAGGTGGACATTTCTAAAATTGGTTAAAAAGTACAGGGGAAACCCAGGGGTATAGCAGCCCAGGCGAATCTCCTAAAAAATAACTCAAGATTTTGCAACAACCTTGGTGTCCGGATTTTTCACTTTTTGAAATAGGGCAACCCTATGAGAGATGAAAGAGAAATTTTTGACACAGCTCTATTTCAAATAAGAGAAAGCTTGTGCAACTTAAGTGTGGTCTCCTTAACCTATAGAAACTACAGCAATTATGCCAGCAGCTATTTTCATGGGCATTTGCCGTCCAGATTTTCCAAGAATTACAACCCCCCTCCCCACCCAAAAAATATTCTGTGCAGATATTGAGAATTTGATGCTAACCTGCTTTCAGAAAATTATTGGGAAATCACACCCAAATACGGTCCTTTTGCAGCCTTGCAGGGGGAGAAATGATGGGTGGTTGCATGCATTTTCTCTGGAAAACACACTGGTACCTTTCCTCATAGCAAAAGTCACCTTCAGAAGCAGAAACTATTTTCCCTCCCAGAATAGAGTAAGCTTTCTGGTTTCAATGGAGAAGCCTCCATCTTGAGGCCAATACATGAACAGCAGCTCCAGTATTTAATTGTGGACCAAATTTCATCTACTAGGTAAGTGGTTCTCAAACTCCCCCTCCCCAGGCTGCAGACAGCTTGAAAATAGCTGAGGATCTCGACAAGCCACTTTATCGTTATTGGAACGCAACGTGCTAGATTGTTGCATGAGTTTAAATGCAATTTGCTGCTTCTTTTAGTTCCTTTAAGGTAAAGGGTAAAGGGACCCCTGACCATTAGGTCCAGTCGCAGACGACTCTGGAGTTGCGGCGCTCATCTCACTTTACTGGCCGAGGGAGCTGGTGTACAGCTTCTGGGTCATGTGGCCAGCATGACTAAGCCGCTTCTGGTGAACCAGAGCAGCGCACGGAAACGCCGTTTACCTTCCCGCCGGAGCGGTACCTATTTATCTACTTGCACTTTGACGTGCTTTCGAACTGCTAGGTGGACAGGAGCAGGGACCGAGCAACGGGAGCTCACCCCGTTGTGGGGATTCGAACCGCCAACCTTCTGATCAGCAAACCCTAGGCTCAGACCAGTGTTTTTCAACCTTTTTTGGGCAAAGGCACACTTGTTTCATGAAAAAAATCACGAGGCACACCACCATTAGAAAATGTTAAAAAATTTAACTCTGTGCCTATATTGACTATATATAAAGTAATTCTCTTGAATAGGAATCAAATAAACACAAAGAAAGTATTTTATAATTACTTTATTATGAAATAGTAAGTAAACAGAAATATGAAAAATTATAAAATACTTTATTCAGTGCGCAACCTGGGTCTGTTTGGCTGTTTTTTTAAAATCTTTCGAATTTTTCAATTTTTCCCACGGCACACCAGGCAACATCTCGCGGCACACTAGTGTGCCGCGGAACAGTGGTTGAAAAACACTGGGTTTTAGTTCCTTTACATTGCACTTTATTGTTTCGCAGTTTTAATTCCACAGAATTCAAATTGCAATACAATAAAATATAGCTAATGAAAGAAGTAATAAAATACACGTAAATGAATTAATGCAATGGAAGCGCCATCTCCTGCCTTCAACCACAAATCCGCAGACATAGTGCAGACCTCCTGAATGAAGTTTGTGGACTGCTGGTGGTCCACAGACTGGAGTTTGGGGCTAGCTGTCACAGTTTGGGACCCCCTGTACTATATTATATTTTGGAAAGCTGTTTTTGCTATCTATTCACTATGCATTTGAACAACAGGTGTTCAAAGATAGCCAAATATTGCATGGTGGTTCCAGAAATTTTTTGTTTTGTTTTGTTTTGTTTTCGTTTTTTAAAGTATCCTCATTCACACTTCATGGAGGACTGGAGGCAAATTTCTTTCTGTATTTGGTATAGGTTTTGATTTAAGCTCTCTCTCTCTCTCTCTCCCCCCCCCTTTTCCCTTTCTCTTTATTTTCTAGTTTTTTGTTGTAGTATTTGTTAGTGTTTGTTCTTTTCTGTTTATTTGTGATGTTTGTTACACTTGCAGAAAACCCACAAAAATATTTTATTTTATTTTTAAAAAGAAAAAGCTTATGGTCTACTAAGACCCCTAGATCCTTTTCACTGCTGGCAAGCCAAGTGTCCTCTTCCTTCTGGTTATTCCTGGCTAAGTGCAGAATCTTACATTTGTCTCAATTGAAATTCAAATTAACAAAGAAGATCTCCAGCCTGTCTGACCCTGATTCTGAAGGGTGGGGGAAGATAGGTCTGGAATAATACAACACCCAGCCCTCCCTCCCAAAAAATAATAATAATCAAAGAAGAAAAGAATATGGGATGTAACCAGGATATTCTGGCCCATGCACACTAGACTTTTCATGTTGGTCCTTGGCGAATCCAATGCGTGTATGTCTTCTGGAACAAGCTTAATTAATTAATTAAACTTCTGAATGCTTTCACCACATTCTACAAATGCAACAGGATAGTAAAAGATTTGTGCAGCCCAAGACAGGAAAAGAGGTAGTAAGGGAACACTTAGCTACGTTAAATGAATTCCAATCTCCAGGGCCTTATGAGCTCCACCCAAGGGTACTAAAGGAGGTTGTGGATGTAATCTCAGAGACTTTGTCTATGATCTTTGAGAATTATTGGAGAACATGTGAGGTCCCTGCAGACTGGAGGTGGGCAAATGTTGTCCTCATCTTCAGAAAGAGGTGAAAGCAGACCCAGGTAACTACTGACCGGTGACCTTGACATCAATACCAGGAAAGGTCCTTGAACAGATAATTCAACAGGACATTCTATGCAAGATTTTCCCAGGACATTCTATACAAGATCTCAAAGTAGCTGTCTTAATACAAAGGAATTTCAGAAATAGACTGGAAAGAGAAGTTGCTGAATTGCAACTCATTACCAAACTTAAAACCATGGAGAGACCTGGTCTGAACAAAGACATTGGATTCTTATCTCATTATACATGACAAAGCTATCTTTAGCCATCTCACCCCTTGCTTTTTCCTTAAGACTAATTGCAGTCGTTAACAGTCATCAACAGGTTTTCCACACCTATCAGCCAATCACCCATTCCCACCACCCTTCTGAGTAATACCCCTCCCCACTCTCTCACTATATATAAGGGTCTGGTGACTTCTGTTTCAGTGTATCTGAAGAAGTGTGCATGCACATGAAAGCTCATACCAAGAACAAACTTAGTTGGTCTCTAAGGTGCTACTGGAAGGATTTTTATTATTATTATTTTGTTTAGATAATTCAACAGTTGGTCTGTAAGCACTTAGAAAAGGGTGCTGTGACTACTAAAACCCAGGATGGGTTTCTCAAAAACCAGTCATGCCGGACAGAACTCATTTCTTTTTTGGATAGAGTTACAAGCTCAGGGGAATGTTGTGGATGTAGCATATCTTGATTTCAGTAAGGCTTCTGAAATCAAGTCCTCCATGCTATTGTTGCGAGGAAGCTGGTAAAATGTGGGCTGCATAACTGTTACATGGATTTGTAGCTGGTTGACTGACCCAACCCAAAGAGTGCTCATTAATGGTTCCTCAACATCCTGGAAAAGGATGGCACAAGTATGGGGCCACAGGGTTCTGTCCTGGGCCCGTTGTTGTTCATCGTCTTTATACATGATTTGGATTAAGGAACTGAGGGGATGTTCATCAAATTTGCAGGTGTCACCACACTGGGAGGGGTAGCTAATGCCGCAGAAGACAGAATCGGGATTCAAGATGACCTTAACAGATGGAGAACTGGCCCAAACTAGCAAAATAAATTTCAATAGGGACAAATGTGAGGTCCTGCACTTAGACTGGAAAAACCAGCTGCACAAATACAGGTGAAACTTGAAAAATTAGAATATGGTGGAAAAGTCCATTTATGTAAGCAATTGTTTTCATTAGCTACTGGAGTTTAATATATGAGATAGACTCATGACATGCAAAGCGAGATATGTCAAGCCTTTGTTTGTTATAATTGTGATGATTATGGCGTACAGCTGATGAAAACCCCAAAGTTGAAATTGTTAATTTGGGGTTCTCATCAGCTGTACGCCATAATCATCACAATTATAACAAATAAAGGCTTGACATATCTCGCTTTGCATGTCATGAGTCTATCTCATATATTAGTTTCACCTTTTAAGTTGAATTACTGAAAGAAATGAACCTTTCCACGATATTCTAATTTTTTGAGTTTCACCTGTATAAGATGGGGGGGGGGATGACACCTGGAGAGTAAGACTCGAACCAATGGCTTCAAATTACAAGAAAGGAGATTCTGACTGAACATCAGGAATAACTTTCTGACAGTAAGAGCTGTTTGACAGTAGAACGGTCTCCCTCAGGAGCTGGCAGACTCTCCTTCATTGGAGTTTTCCAGAAAGAGGTTGGGTGGCCATCTGTCATGGATGCTTTCGTTGAGATTCCTGTGTTGTACGGGGTTGAAGACATTTGAGGTCCCTTCCATCACATGATTCTATAAAGAGATTCTTTGAGATTCTGTGAGTGTGGTTCTGTGAAGCTCAGTCGGTGACTTTGGGTCAGTCACTGCCTCTCAGCCTAAGCAAGAAATGCAAGAAATTAATCATAAACAACAGCACCTTATTGGTAGGTCTGTGCCATTGATTTCCTGACCTCCCGTTCTGATTTAATATTTACTGCCAACTTGCCCAGTTGGCACAGATTTCTGGTGCAGCTGGTGACTGCTATTTGTGTGTCTCTGAGCAACTAAGGATGAGCACTGATCAGTATATAAAGCCATGGTATATTTCTGGGCATCCTCACCACAGCCATTATCCTATTGTTTGCCATGTTATCCAATTTTCTGTTTGTCTGCAGATTGGACACCAGTGATCACTTTGTATCAGCCTTGTTAAGGAGCGTATCCAGAAAGCTTATGCTTAATGACTGCACTGATGCTGGGTGTCATGTCATAAAAGAGATAGCTCACAAAAGCCTTGGCCATCGGAGGAGTGGTCCAGAGACTGCCAGTGGATGTCACTGTGCTTGTGGAGAGGTGAAAGGGACAGAGGAGGGGAAGTCTCCTTGGATAATGGCAAGATCCAAAGCGGAAACAAGCAAGGTGACTGACAAAAGGCATTGCGAGCAGAAGCGCAATGATCTGTCAAGGGGGATAATGCACAAAGCTATGCCGAGGTAGCTGAGATTCTCTCTGCGGCACAAACAAGATCTCGTTTGCCAGCAAAGTGGAAAGAAGAAAGAGTCTGCCTGCTAGGCATCACAGACAACCAAAGAGTCCTGATACTAAGAAAGAGACAAGACAAGTAGATTCAGCCGTGGGTGGGAGGGATACCCAAGGGCTGTTTCATACATTCTTTGTCAAATTGAACAAATTTAAGGTATGTGGGCCAAATTTTTGTAGAGCACAGAAGCATCATTGTTCTCCTGCCACAATATTTTCATTGATATCCAAAACAATACAAACGTACCGGTATCTGTCCCCTAACTTGTATTGTTTTTTAATATTTGGTTGAAAGCTGCCCAGAGTGGCTGGGGAAACCCAGCCAGATGGGCGGGGTATAAATAATAAATTGTTGTTGTTGTTGTTGTTGTTGTTGTTGTTGTCTTCCCAAACCCGCTCAGGACAGAAAGTGTCTTATTCTCTTATTCCAAAGTGGTGTTGTTGTTTAGTTGTTTAGTCATGTCCGACTCTTCGTGACCCCAAGGACCAAAGCACACCAGGCACTCCTGTCTTCCACTGCATCCCACAGTTTGGTCAAACTCATATTCCAAAGTACTTTTCCATAGATTTCCATGACTGGCAGTTGGTCGAAAGCCACGTTCCGCTGGCATTGTGTGTGAAATAAAGTCCTCCCAAACCTTGTAAAAGCCATTTGCTGTGTCGTTTTGTCCTTCTTGCTCTAATTTCCTGAATCCATATTTTCCACCAGCGCGAGGTGCTGGATTTGAGATGTCCGTTCCACTGGCACATCAGCGGAGAGAGTTTCCCAACGCTTCGCTGCTTTCAGCCTTGCAACAGTGATCGAATTTATTTGTGCATTATATTTCTATACCACTTTTCATTCAAATGAGTCCCCAAGCGGCTTCCAAACAATAAATAATAATAATAATAATAATAACATGTACAGTATGCAACAAGTAGGTTGAAGCTAAATAGTGAATTTATTACTTTTGTGCTAAATTTTGCCTATATCTACCCCTGGCTGTAGTCACTGAATAATTATTGGCAGCAGGTGCTAGGGCTTCTTGCGCCCTAGGCGAACCACCTTCTGGCGCCCCCCGCCCCCGCCAAAGCCTGCTTTAGCGGGAGGTGGGGGTGGAGAGGCAAGCAGCAGTTTCTCCACTGTAGCCCACCCCACCGCCCGCCCCCCGCCAAAGCCTGCTTTAGTGGGAGCCGGGGTGGTGGTGTAGGGGGCAAGCAGCACCTCTCCGCTACAGCGGAGAAGCTGCTGCTAGCCCCCCCCCGCCCAAGCCTGGCCAGCGCCCCCTCCATTTTGGCGCCCTAGGCAATTGCCTAGTTCGCCTAAATGGACGTGCCAGCCCTGATTGGCAGCAAGGGTACATTTCGGCTGGCAGTGTGTTCCTTGATGCCTTCAGTTAATGTACTAGACAAAACCTGAAATATTTCATTGATTAAACAGGAACTTGTGAGGAGGAGGACAAAGTAAGGTGAAAGCTGTTGAGGCTGCCAGCCCTATACACAGTTCATACTTCGGCTCATTTGATCATGACCTTCAGCAGCCAGCAAGGGATGTGAATGAATCGGCTCTGATTTGCCCATTTCAGGTCCTTCATAGCACTGAGTCAGCACAAGGGACTGTTGCACCTGAGGCAGAAAACCCAAATGATTTGTACTATTGTCTCCGTGGTACAATTTGCCAGCCTTTAATGGAGCCCCACAAATACCGCCTTACCCTGCTTAACAATAGAACCAGCTCAACTCCCCAAATTTAATTCAAATCACTGGATTAACTTTTCTGATGCATGTGTGTGTTTCAGAAGTGTGGTGTGCCAACGCAGAGGCTGGAGAATTTTAGAAGTGGATTTATGTGCTTTCCATTATTTTACTTGGCATGTCTAGATTCTGTGACCTAATGCAAATATAATTAAATAGGGAAGCTTGTTGCCGCAAGAGTTCTGTGAAACATGAAAGCTTGCAATGCTAGTGGTCTCATACGGATCCTGTGCCTCTATTTTTGCCGTTTAAAATTGTGCAAAAGCACACCCATGTGGCGAAAAACGTCAATTGCAGGGACTGATGCTCTCACAACTTTGCTAGGGCACACTTTGATATTCTGGACAGGTCATATTTAAATTCTGAGATGTAAATTTCTTACAGAGCAATCCTATGAAGATGCCTGGTGTGGAGAGGAATTCATGGTGGGAGAATCAATGGCAGAACTACTGTGACCTCTTATACTCTGCTGCCAAGTTGCAGCTAGGCCAGGAGGTGGGGGTAGCTTTTCTTCCTCCCACCCTTTCCATTTTTTAAAAAGATCTTCCCTCCCGTTGACACTAATGGGGTGGAGAATTAACTTCATGAGCTCCAGGACCGACATGGTTTTCAGGACTTTTTTTGGGGGGGGGCGGTTTGTCAGTATAACATGGAGTCCTGAGAACCTTCAAATGCCCCTTTCCAGAACGCTCCCAGTGGAGCAACAGAGACAGCAATGAAGACTTTCCTGCTCCACTGAGGAGACCTCCTGTGGTGGCTGCAGAGCAGGAGGTCTACACCATCCAATGGGCCCTCACCCACCATTCCCAAAGAGCATAGGATCACTCCTCAAGGCTACAATCGCCTACGTAAGTCCCACAGAACTCAACCTGTACATTGACCACTAATAATGAAACATATGTTGTAGATTCCCCCCCCCAAACATTTATTATGCTATTTTGTGATATACTGTACAAATGACATAAGAAAACTTGGTATACTTGTTTGTATAACATTATTCTTGTTTATAAAAGCTAATTTTTAAAAAAACAACTTAAAAATAAAATAGGGCCAACTTCTGAGTAGACATACACAGGATTGTACTGTTAACCTGTATTCTAGATTGCACCAAAATGAATTTTTTGAACTGAGTATCACAAAAAAAAAATTGTTTGAGGGAGAGGGACACCATCAGGACCTAGGGTGGACCATTCCTTTGCCTTGTTCACAATTCTTCTAAAAAAAACAACAAAAAAACCCACTGCCACTTAACTGTACCTAAGTCCCATCCCCCATTAAGAGAGCCAGTGTGGTGTAGTGGTTAAGAGCGGTGGACTCATAATCTGGGGAACCGGGTTCGCGTCTCCGCTCCTCCACATGCAGCTGCTGGGTGACCTTGGGCTAGTCACACTTCTCTGAAGTCTCTCAGCCCCACTCACCTCACAGAGTGTTTGTTGTGGGGAGGAAGGGAAAGGAGAATGTTAGCCGCTTTGAGACTCCTTCAAGTAGTGATAAAGCGGGATATCAAATCCAAACGCTTCTTCTTCTTCATTAAAAAAAAAACAAACAAACCCGTTAGGGGCTATGCACATTTGTATCCCTGGAATGATCATCTTCTTTGAAGAACAGGTGTTCTGCTTCCTTCGGTTTCTTTCAGTCTTCACATGAAGCTCTTACACACTTAGAGTGCTTCCAGATGGGTGTTCGTTGTGAGATGGGTGGTCCTCATCCATGCAAGCTAATGGCATCCAATTGTTGTCTGTATCCCTCCCCCGTTTACTTCAAATCTGCCAATTTTCAGGGGGGGGGGTCCAATAAGTAAAAAAACAAAACCTGGTGCCAACATCCCATTTACGACATCTCAACGATCCATTTGCAAAATTAAGTCCCCCCCCCAACTGAAAGCACCCTAATCAAATGAGAATGTGTGCATTGTGAAAGCTATTTATTAACAAAGAAATCAGAGCAGCAAACCCTTGTTGTTGTTGTTTAGTCGTTTAGTTGTGTCCGACTCTTCGTGACCCCATGGACCAGAGCACGCCAGGCACTCCTGTCTTCCACTGCCTCCCGCAGTTTGGTCAGACTCATGTTGGTAGCTTCGAGAACACTGTCCAACCATCTTGTCCTCTGTCGTCCCCTTCTCCTTGTGCCCTCCATCTTTCCCAACATCAGGGTCTTTTCCAGGGAGTCTTCTCTTCTCATGAGGTGGCCAAAGTATTGGAGCCTCAGCTTCAGGATCTGTCCTTCCAGTGAGCACTCAGGGCTGATTTCCTTCAGAATGGATAGGTTTGATCTTCTTGCAGTCCATGGGACTCTCAAGAGTCTCCTCCAGCACCATAATTCAAAAGCATCAATTCTTCGGTAGCAAACCCTAACCCTCTGAAAATGCAAAACTCAGCAGTTAGGCTCTCACAAGGGCGTATTTGTCTAAGTCACTCTCTTGTGAATACTTCTCGCTGCCTTGAGGCTGCACTAGCAGCAGACTGGAAGGATTGTGATCTGTTCTGTCTCCAAACATCACAAAGTGACAGTCCAGCTTGGGCACAGATCAGAAAAGAATCCATGGGTACTTCCAGTTGGCAGCTTTCTCAGTAATGGCAACACCAAAACATGGAATGCCTAAAAGAATTCACACCTAGGAACCCAGGAGTTAACATTACTTTCACTGGGTTAGACCCATGGTTCTTCTGCCCCCTGTGCTGACCTGACCGGGCCATTGGGAGCAAAAACAATCACCTGGAGGACCAACTCATGACATGTGAAACACTTCCACCAGGAAGCACTTGTGGCCTAATTCTGAATGTACCTGGCGTGTTGAAGATTTGGACAGAGTGCAATAGAAGGGTGTCAGTTCTACTCTTGGGCCACTAGAGGAAGCTAGAATTACATCCAAATGCACAATTATATTATTCTTGGTATTCTATGCCCCGAAATATGAACCAATACCTGTGTATCATCTTGCTATTAAAGACATCTTCCTATTAAAGGCAAGTTGCTTTGCAGCGCAAGAGAGTATTCATTTATCCCCTCTTGTTTATTCACTTATTTTGTATGTGTGCACATTTGTGTAATTTTTTGGGGCCACATATTGTAAAACACAGCTTTACGTATGGGTCCTCTACTATAAACCTAAGAGAACTATAAAATATGCTTCTCTTCCTGTTTTCCCGCTGTGCAAGAAGGAAAAGTTCCTGGCTCTACGTAGGAAGTTCACTTTGTCTTTCTGGATGCTACGAAACCCAGAACAACAGAGGTTGAAGATTATTACCTGACCTTAAGATTTATTTATTTTTTTCCTGTGGGCATTTATTTTGAGGAGCCTTCAGCAATGGGACACATTCTTTGTTGTTTTCTGTTGATAGGATAGCTTAGAGATTTAGGGGACGTATCTCAGTGTAGGGATGGGCACATGAGTTAGCTCCATCTGGTACGCAGGCTGAGACCCTACCTACCCGCAGACTGTCTCGCCAGAGTGATGCATGCTCTAGTTATCTCTCGCTTCAACTACTGCAACACGCTCTACGTGGGGCTACCTTTGAAGGTGACCCGGAAACTACAACTAATCCAGAATGTGGCAGCTAGACTCGTGACTGGGAGTGGCCTCCAAGACCATATAACACCGGTCCTAAAGGATCTTCATTGGCTTCCAGTACGTTTCTGAGCACAACTCAAAGTGTTGTTCCTAACCTTTAAAGCCCTAAACGGCCTTGGCCCAGTATACCTGAAGGAGCGTCTCCATCCCCATCGTTCAGCCTGGACAGTGAGGTTCAGCTCCAAGGGCCTTTTGGCAGTTACCTCACTGCGAGAAGTGAGGTTACAAGGAACCAGGCTGAGGGCCTTCTCAGTAATGGCGCCCGGCCTGTGGAATACTCTCCCATCAGATGTCAAGGAAATAAACAACTATCAGACTTTTAGAAAACATCTGAAAGCAGCCCTGTATCAGGAACTTTTTAATTTTTGGTGTTTAACTATGTTCTGATATATGCTGTGAGCCTCCCAGAGTGGTCAGGGAATAACAACAACAACAACAACAACAATTTTCAATCCATGTCACTTTTATATGTATTCACTCATGAATCCCTTTCATCCTAATTCCACACTTTTAATCTGCATGAAACACATAATCTTAAAATGCGTTTCTGAATTCATTTTCTCTCGTAATATGAATTCCTAATGGTGCAGTCCTGCGGGCCCTGAGAGAAAGAGCTCCAGCACTGGAGAGGTAGATATGATGTCAGAACTCCCCTACCCAGTGTGGTGTTTTGGTTAAGAGCGGTAGACACGTAATCTGGTGAACCGGGTTCGCGTCTCCACTCCTCCACATGCAGCTGCTGGGTGACCTTGGGCTAGTCACACTTCTCTGAAGTCTCTCAGCCCCACTCACCTCACAGAGTGTTTGTTGTGGGGGAGGAAGGGAAAGGAGAATGTTAGCCGCTTTGAGACTCCTTCGGGTAGTGATAAAGCGGGATATCAAATCCAAACTCTTCTTCTTCTTCTTCTTCTTCTTCTTCTTCTTCTTCTTCTTCTTCTTCTTCTTCCCACCACCGCTGAAGCCTCCCTTGCCAAGATCCAACACATGTCGGTGTTTTGACATCAGTAGCCCAAAAAGGATGCTTCAAGGGTAGTTTGCCGACATGGTACAGGAGGATCGCTGTTTCCACAGTGACCTGACACTCTTCCCTCTAACAAGGATGGGGAGGAATTGAGATGTGTCCTCAATGTGCCCAAATCTCTGCCTCTCCTTTCCCTACCATAGTCTTTTAAAAAATATATATATTAATTTTATTGCAAAAAATATACAAAATGTTACAAATTTACATAAACATTCAAACTTACATAAAAGAAAAAGAAAGAAGAAAAGAAACGAAAAAAATCATAAAGAAAAAAAATTACAATTTTAAAATTACATTAATTGACTTTTACCGCTGCATATACCTACCTGTAACTAACTAAATATTTTCTGCCATTCTTTCCTATAACATCATACATTATTCTAATGTTACCATAAATCAACTTTAAACACTGCTCTAAACACAGCCTCTCATTTGATCCTTGTTTACTTAAGTATTCATTAAAACATTTCCATTGATTTTGAATTACATTTTTTGGGTTTTTGTCTTATCAAATTGGTCAGCTTTGGCATTTCTAGATATTCAGCCAGCTTACTCAGCCATTCTTTCTTGGTTACCATAGTCTTGAATAGGAAGGAAAATAATACAAATTAACTGTCTGTGGGCCTTGTAGAAGTGGGTGGGACGTTTTTAAACGCACTTTTCTTTCTTCTTGGTTGTACCTATGTAAGGTTTATTGTCTGTCTGGTTGTAAGTTGCTTTGGGTTGCTCTAAGCACAACCAAGCAAATAAAAAAGATCAATAAATAATAATACTAATCACAAAATAAATTAAAGCAACAGCAACAGCTGGATGAAGGAATGCAAGCCTGACTTTGGGCAGGGCAGCTGAGCCACGGTCAGTTCCTCCACCTCCTAACAATTGCGCCCTCATTGCCTTTTCTTTCAAAATGCATGTTATTTAACTGCATCTTCTCTCAAGGTACACGTATCTTCCAGTGTATTTTGAATCACGAACTACGTCACAACATTCCAAGAAGTGCAGAATTCAACGGATGGGTATGTTTTGATCCTCCCACCCATTCACACACACCTCTGGTCTGTGAGATGTGAGTCAGGTCAGAACCAGGTGTGTTGGAATTCGCAGAGATCACATCCCTCAAGCATCCCTTGTTCAGTGCTGTGGATATTCATTTGACGTCTTGTGCATTAAGTTCATCTGATGATGTATAGATGGTATTTGACACCTGTTAAACTACAGTGGTACCTCACTAGACGAAAAACTCGCTAGACGAAAGGCATTCGCTAACGAAAGGGTGACTCGCAAGACGAATTTCCCTATGGCCGTGACTCGCAAAACGAAAACATTTTGCGGGTCCCCCCCGCGTAAAACCGCGCTTCCTCCGACCGTGCTTCGCGAGATGAAATTTCCGCTATACGACAGCACTCGCGGAACGAATTAATTTTGTCTTGCGAGGCACCACTGTATATGAAATGTATCGTGTTGCTGATAATAAGTGTTGGAAATGTAAAGAGAAAGAAGGGACCTTTTACCACATGTGGTGGACATGCCCCAAAATAAAGGACTTCTGGGAAAAGATTTATAATGAAATGAAGAAAGTGTTAAAAAACACTTTTGTTAAAAAACCAGAAGCCTTTCTATTGGGAATAGTAGGGGGAGAAATCCCCAAGAAGGATACCACATTCTTTTTGTATGCTACTACAGCAGCTAGATTATTGCTTGCTAAGAATTGGAAGACACAAGATATACCAACGATAGACAAATGGCAGATGAAGATGGTGGACTTTATGGAACTCGCCGAAATGACTGGGAGTATACGTGACCTGAAGGAAGAGACGGTGGAAGAAGATTGGTAGAAATTTAAAGATTATTTGAAGAAATTTTGTAATATATATTAAAATACTCCCTTAGAAAAGTAACTATAGGTTGTAAGTGCTAAATTAAGGTGTAGGAGCTGAGAAAGATAAATGTAGAATTTTGGTAAAGAATAATTGACAATGATTTATTTAAAATTACTTAAGGTTAATAGACAATGTTGATTAAACTGCCAAAGGTGTAAAACAATGAAATTCAGAAGGAAGAGTCCGAGGGAAGTCACCCCAAGATGATAGAGAAGCTAGATGAAATTAAGAAAAATGTATGTTGTGGTTGTTTTTGTTGTGTAGTTGTATTGTTGTTTTGTTTGTAGTGTTTTAATGGTATTGTTTTACTTGTTTCTTATAAAATGAATAAAAATTATTATTATTATTATTTTAAAAAAAAATTAAGTTCATCTGCTGCCCACCACCCCATTAGCCTGCCTAGACTTCTACCCGTGGGTAATGATATATAATGAACTGAAAAAAGTGTTGAAAATAACTTTCTCTAAGAAACCAGAAGCTTTTATTTAAGGTATTCTGGGACCAGAGATCACAAATGACCAGAAGAAACTATTTACGCATGTGACCTACGACTGTGCAGACTCTGTTAGTGCAGAAATGGAAAGGTGGTACACCTCTGATCAAAGCAGCGTGGCAGACAAAATCAATAATCTATGCTGAGATGGCAAAACTTACAGGAAGAATTAGAAACCAGGAAGAGGAGGTCCTTAATAAAGAATGGGGGAAGTTTATCATTTATTTGAAAAGCTATTGTAAACAATTACATACATTGGTCGGATTGGCGGAAAACCTGCAGTAAAAATTTGAACTATGGATTGACAAAGGATTTATATATATAAAAAAACAGAGTTGTGAAAGAGACGCAGAGGGAGAAATCGTTATATTAAGATTCACAATGGGGGAGGGAGGGAGGTCAAAAGGGATTATGTGTTTATGTATTTTATTCATTTGTCGATGTAAAATAGAAAATGCAAAAATATTATTTATTTATTTATTTATGGCTGCCCTTTGGCTTGCTCAGGGTGCCTGGCAGCAGCTGCCTCAGACTCTAGGAATACTGTTGCTGGAGGTTGCAAACCAACCGTGATACTTTTGCCTGTCTCCACAGACTGCCCATGTCTCAAGAAAGGCGCCATGGGCAAGATGGCTTGGGCAGTGCCTGCCACGGCAAATACCATTTAAAATAGTCAGCTGTGAAACTTTGAAGAATAGAAGAGGAAGAAATGGAGGCAATGAGAGATTTTACTTTCTTGGGCTCCATGATCACTGCAGATGGTGACAGCAGTCACGAAATTAAAAGACGCCTGCTTCTTGGGAGGAAAGCAATGACAAACCTAGACAGCATCTTAAAAAGCAGAGACATCACCTTGCCGACAAAGGTCCGTATAGTTAAAGCTATGGTTTTCCCAGTAGTGATGTATGGAAGTGAGAGCTGGACCATAAAGAAGGCTGATTGCCGAAGAATTGATGCTTTTGAATTATGGTGCTGGAGGAGACTCTTGAGAGTCCCATGGACTGCAAAAAGATCAAACTTATCCATCCTTAAAGAAATCAGCCCTGAGTGCTCACTGGAAGGACAGATCCTGAAGTTGAGGCTCCAGTACTTTGGCCACCTCATGAGAAGAGAAGACTCCCTGGAAAAGACCCTGATGTTGGGAAAGATGGAGGGCACAAGGAGAAGGGGACGACAGAGGATGAGATGGTTGGACAGTGTTCTCGAAGCGACTAGCATGAGTTTGGCCAAACTGCGGGAGGCAGTGAAAGATAGGCGTGCCTGGCGTGCTCTGGTCCATGGAGTCATGAAGAGTCGGACATGACTGAATGACTGAACAACAACAAACAACACTTGATAATAACCTTGTGTCTCAAACATATGAGAATCAACTTTCAGGTAAAACTGTTTGGGATTGCAGCCTTATTTTAATCTGACGTTTGTGCATCCGTTATAAACCCGTCTTTCCTTCAAGAAATCACAGCAGCTCAGCAAGACGGGGAGCCACTTGTCGGAGGGAACGCCCTCTCACCCCCACCCCCCACCCCCAGCTCGGCCCATGGCATCGTGGAGGCAGATGTGAAGCCGTCTTGGTGACATACTTGAAAGGCTGAATAAGGGCCTGGCTCTCCCCTCATGGATCAAAATGAGAGCATTTTAATATGCGCAAAGTTCCCTCTGGGATAGCTGCGAGTACAAACATATCCCCTTCCACGGTTACCGATGAGGGCTTTAACCAAGACGAGGCTCCAAGACCACTAATTTAGAAATCAGTGAAATTATCTGAAAGGAAGATGTGCTGACAGAAGTAGCGTTTTTTTAAAAAAAATATCATGTTGAGAGGAAGTTCTGATGGCCATCCCTCCTGCGCGCACTGATACACAGTGGCATCTTCCATGGGAAAGAATAATATCTATATTAAAAAGTAGTTGCAGTGCTACTGGGAGTGAAAGTGTGTGTGTGTGTGTGTGTGTGTGTGTAAGTGTGCCAACAGTGTCCAAGACAACTGGTTTCCAACCCATTTGTTTGTATCTTGTCAGACCCTGGAAACTGCAATGTATCTCTGACGGTCCTTAAACCACGTCCGTGCTTGTGCGGAAGATGTCCTATTCAAACGCAGGTAATCTCTTCACAGCAGCCTCCTCAAGGGAAGCGAAAGGGACTTCCAAGTCTAACTGAATAGTCAAAGTAAATGACACTTCTCTCCGTAGAGACAAGCATTCGAGAATAAATCTGCTAAACTGAGGCCCATGTTGGTGCTGGAAAAGGGAGCCCTCAGATTACCAATCTATTTCCAAAGTCAGAGTCCTCCCATGGACCTTTGGGAGTGGCAGACTGGGACACCAAGCATAGCTGTCAACCTTCCCTCTTTTTTTTGGCGGGAAATTCCCCTATCAGTATAGACTATAGTACTGATAGGGGAATTTCCCGCCAAAAAAGAGGGAAGGTTGATAGCTATGACACCAAGGTATGAGAGGATGCCTGGCAACCATGCTGGCCCACAAGCCCTCCTGTGGGTAACTGTTGTACCCCCACACACATTCATGCCATGGGACGTACCTCCAGCACGAGAGGGTGGCATGCCTTTGTTATTTATTTATTTCTTATATATTAACTCTACCCTTCCTCCTGTAAGTTCAGTGATAGAACCAGGCTGTTTCTTACTCTCCTTTTTATTTCAGTTTTTACAGAGAGAGACTATAGAACCCAGCCTCTTGGATAAGGGTGTTGTCCCGAGTGAATCTCCACCCCACCCCACCCATCTCTCCCACTTCCTCATTCGTCACTTCTATGGGTGCTGCCATGTGACCTCTGTCTCTGAGCTCTTTGCTCTCCTACTTTCAAGGCTCACCAGGTTCTGGGAGATGGAGGGTCTGGGATGCTTTCTAATGACGTGTCAGCCAGCTGCCGTTCCATTCTTGCTTCTGCCTCCTCCTCCTCCTCCTCCTCCTCTCCCATGATTTCCCAACTTCCCCCCACATCTGCCTCTGAACTCTGACCTCCCGCAAGCCACTGTTGTAAATCTATACTGTCTTCCTCTTCCGCCTCCCTGGGAGGGTCAGGATGAGGAGCCAAGTAGATAAGTAATTATACAACCTTTAGAAGACATCTGTACGGGGTAGTTTCTTTTTTTAACTGTTTAATGTTTTTACATATACATGTTGGAAGCCACCCAGAGTGGCTGGGAGAATCCAGTCAGATGGGCAGGGCATTACTACTGGGCATTACAGATGGGCATTACTACTACAGATGGGCATTACTACTACTACTACTACTACTACTACTACTACTATTACTACTACTATCATCAACAACATTATTAACATTATTATAATTATGAGCAGGACATCCCTATTTTCATCAGAGAAATGTCTGAGGGTATGTAAGACACACACACACACACACACACTTTGAGGAATTTGCATGCAACTATGGGTCTACTTTTAATGCTTTGATATTATGTTTACCTCCTGGGGGAGGGACCTGGTGCAGCTGGCAAAACAGAGAGGGCTTTGGGAATCCTGGTGTGGGGAAGATGGTATGAGAAGAAGAAGAAGAGATGAAGAGTTTGGATTTGCTATCCCGCCTTATCACTACCCGAAGGCGTCTCAAAGCGGCTAACATTCTCTTTTGCCTTCCTCCCCCACAACAAACACTCTGTGAGGTGAGTGGGGCTGAGAGACTTCAGAGAAGTGTGACTAGCCCAAGGTCACCCAGCAGCTGCATGTGGAGGAGCGGAGACGCAAACCCGGTTCACCAGATTACAAGTCTACCGCTCTTAACCACTACACCACACTGGAGAGCATACTGGAGAGGCTTCAGGGGGCCTAGATTCCTGGAGCACCCCAAATTTACTGAAAAACTATAGAGATGCGACAGGCAGCACAAACGGAGAATGCAAATGACCTTGCAGCAAGAATGTTACGTGCCCCAAAATGGAAAGAAGTCCCAGCAAAAGAAAATGGATACAAAAACCTATGGAATATGCGGAAATGGTGAAACTTACCTGGGGGAAAAGAAATCAAGATACAGTGGTGCCCCGCTAGATGAATGCCTCGCTAGATGAAAAACTCACTAGACGAAGGCATTCGTGTAGCGGAAGGCAGCCCCGCAAGACGAAAAAGTCTATGGGGCTGCCTCGCAAGACAAAAAATTTCGTCTTTTTTTTTCGTTTAGCGAAAGCGCGACTGTCATTGCCACTTCGCTAGATGAAAAACCCGCTAGATGAAAATTTTCACAGAATGAATTATTTTCGTCTAGTGGGGCACCACTGTAACAAACTTTTTATTAAAGAATGGAAATGGTTTGTTGAATATTTACAAACAAACTGTAAACAGATAAGAACATTGGCAGGATTGTTTTATAAGAGTACAATGGACCCTCTGGATACGAATTAAATTCGTTCTGGGGGGGTCCATTCGCAACCCAAAAAGCCCGTAGGCAGAGGCGCTGCTTCTGCGCATGCGGCAAACCCCAGAAATATACACTTCCGGGTTTGCCACGTTTGTAACCCGAAAGTTACATATCCAGAGCGGTACGTTACTAAAAGGTCCACTGTATATACCCTGTTTCTCCTAAAATAAGACATCGCCATAAAATAAGCCATAGCAGGATTTCTATGCATTTGCGAAATATAAGCCGTTCCCCAAAAATAAGCCATACCCCGAAAATAAGCCATAGTGACGTGGTACCTCCCATTAAAACAGCCTGGAGAGGCGTGGCTATGCAGCGTACCGATGCGACGCGGTTAAAATAAGACATCCCCTGAAAATAAGCCATACTGTGTTTTGTTGGGCGAAAAAAATATATGAGACGGTGTCTTATTTTAGGAGAAACACGGTATTTGAAGTAGATGTATAAATGAGCATACTTAGTTAATTTGGAATACGCAGAAAATATTAAAATTTAAGGAACCGCAGAAAGAGGGGGAAGGAAGTCCAGTTTCGAAATGTAAAAATTATTGTAAAATGATTGAAATGTATAAAATGGAAAATCATAAATTTAAAAGAGAGAAAAGAATGCCAACGACCTACACTGACAATATCTTCCGGGGTTGGTGCTGAGTTTAACTCCTGCGGGACGAAGCTTTGGGAAAATGTCTTGTCGGAGAGGTGGGTGGGGAGATGGGGAACCTTTGCCCGATGGAGCGAGTGGCGCGGTCCCTCTGCCCTTTGGGTTGTGGCCAGCTGTAAGCTTTGTGACGCATTGTTCCTACTGAGCATCCCCGGATGACGTTTAGCTCTGCTAGTCTTGTTAATCTCTCCTTACGCCAAGCCCTTCCAGGCCCGCATCAGGGGACGAGTTCTCAGCAGAGCATATGCTGCTGGCAGGGACAGCATGACAGACCCGGCTCCATTAAACGGCCTTCTTGGATTCTGCCGGGGAGCGAAGAAAGAGGCAGAAGTTCACAGTGTGCGGCACGAGTTTGAGTGGACAATGGAGGCTATAACGGCAGACGGAATTTAAATGCTCTCACTAGCCCACCGTTCGCAGATCTCATACATGCTCCCAGCTATGTATGCCTTGGCTAAATCTTTCTTGCAAGATGATGCATTCATTATAATTATTTGCATGTGTAGAGAGGCAGGTTTGCCATCTACCAGAAAGTAAGCTCTCTCCAGTACTGGCCGTGCCCCCATTTTGATCCCCAACCAGCTATTCCAGATCCAAAAACATTAAGGATTATTTTTTAATTTTTGATTTCTCCTCGGCTTCCCTCCCTTCTCCACGCCCCCCCCACCAACCCCTCGTGAGCTGAGAAGGAAAAGGGATTTATTTATAATCATTTAGTTGCTTCCCTTTACATAATTGAAATCATTAACCTTCTCATTTAATGAAAAACATGACTTCGGGGCTTTGGCACTGCATAGCAGCCACAAGGGCATTGGAGAGAAAAGGGGCAGGTTGACAAAAAGCTGCCGGGGGCCTGGAGCTGGAGATACTGTAAAATCCTACAAGTCAGAGCAAAAAAATGCCTGGGCTTCATGGAATGTCATTTGAATATAGCCACCGGGAGAAAGGGCTAAAAACCTAACAACTACTACAACGGCTGAGTTTCATGCTTTTTTTTTATTCTGGGGGAGAAGGGTATGGTTTCATTCACCCTGCGGGGAGCATGGAAGGAGGGGGTGAGGTTTGAGCTGCGCCATTTCATCTCAGTGGAGAAGTCAGCCGCTATGACCATCCAGAGGATTCTGCCCGCCAGCGCCATTTCTCTGACTATATTTAGGCCGTTATGAATATGTAATAGCATTGAAAATGATTCACACCGACGTGAGGGTGTCCAGCCTCATAACATCAAAGTCATTAAGGGGAACGGGAAAGTTCAGTCTGACAGCCGGCCAGAAATCGCAAACCTTTCCTTCCTACACCCCCTTCCCTGCCTTGTCCTTCTGAATAGCCTCAGCACAAGCCGAACAGCCTCAGCAGCTACTCAGCATCCTGTGTGTGTGTGTGTGTGTGTGTGTGTGTGTGTGTGCAGGAGGGGCTGAATCTGAGAGGAACGGGAACGTCTCGTGAGACTCTGCTGCCGGTCTGTGCCAAACATTCACCCACATTAACGTTAAAACACACAGAGAAGCTCAAGGTACACGTCGAACTTCACACGCTTACAGGTGAAACTCAAAAAATTAGAATATCGTGGAAAAGTCCATTTATGTAAGCAATTGTTTTCATTAGCTACTGGAGTTTAATATATGAGATAGACTCATGACATGCAAAGCGAGATATGTCAAGCCTTTGTTTGTTATAATTGTGATGATTATGGCGTACAGCTGATGAAAACCCCAAAGTTGAAATTGTTAATTTGGGGTTCTCATCAGCTGTACGCCATAATCATCACAATTATAACAAATACATATCTCGCTTTGCATGTCATGAGTCTATCTCATATATTAGTTTCACCTTTTAAGTTGAATTACTGAAAGAAATGAACCTTTCCACGATATTCTAATTTTTCGAGTTTCACCTGTAGTTGTTATCTCTGAGAAACGTAGAAAATAACAGGATAAACTTATACGATTTCTTCAAACTTATACGACCCCTTAAAACTTAGCTGATGAAGGTGAATACATCGAAACAGGGCCCTGTCCTGGTTTCTGATCCATAACTGACTTCTGACTCCTGCTCAATGATTGAAACTAAGATCTTCATATCAAACCTGACTATGGACTAACATGAACTTGCCTCTATTCAAAGATTCTCATTTCCAATACTGTAACGGATTATTGTGTTGTACATATCCCTGTGAGTTTGAGTTTGTAATCTCTGTTTGAGTTTGTAATCTCTGTTTGAATATATGTATTTGAATGGATTAGTTTTTGTCATAATTTACTATTGATTTGCGAGTAGGGACTATTCCCACTATTGAAACTTTATTGGCCAGAGTTCTTGGTGTGTGTGTTTTTTCCCCCTTGAAAAATTCACCCACAAACATTTTTAGGGGGAACAAGTAATAATAATAATAATAATAATAATAATAATAATAATAATAATAATAATTTGTACCCCGCCCTCCCTGGATGGAGCCGGGCTCGGGGCGGCTAACATCATAAAACTAACACAGTATACAAAGAACATAAAAACAGGCAATCAATTCATTAAAATACATCTTAAAATTAGTTCAGAGCAAATTAAAATGTGGACAGTCCACGGGTAAAATTGAGAGTGGTTAATATTCTCCAGGGCCCGTTCTGGTACTTCTGGGTTTGCTGCGGACATCCGCCGAAATGGATGCTCAATGGGGCAGACATTCACGGAGGTATTGTTGTTGTTGTTCAGTCGTTCAGTCATGTCCGACTCTTCGTGACCCCATGGACCAGAGCACGCCAGGCACGCCTATCCTTCACTGCCTCTCGCAGTTTGGCCAAACTCATGTTAGTAGCTTCGAGAACACTGTCCAACCATCTCCTCCTCTGTCGTCCCCTTCTCCACGGAGGTATTACTGTAGTGTATTTATCTAGCGCAGCATTCCAAAGCACACTACTTTTCCATCATAACCACAACCCAAACAATCCCCCTGCTGCACTGCCCTTTGCCCTTTACCCCCCAAAAAAACCTCCTCACGAGAGATATGAAGAAGAGAAATCTGTACTTCCGGTAGCTTTCAGGCATAGCAGAAAAGGGGGAAAACAGCTTTATTCAAGACATTAATGAAACGTCATTTGCAATTGTTATCATATGCAGGCGGAGGCAGCCAATTTCAAGAGTTCCTTTGTTCGAAATGCAGCAGCCTCCTTTTTCGATGGGAGGTTTTGTGACTATCCGCTTTCCATTTTTTTATGGAAGAAGGTGTCCAGCTTCTGCTTCAGCTGCCCTTCTGCGCCAAAGACAGAACCCTTTCCCAAGCCCCTGCTAAAACACGGCCTCCTTTTTGCCTTTTCGGAAGACTGCCTTCGACAAATGCGAATGTGCGCTGGATTTATTGAAGAGCACAGACAACCTCCCGCCCCTGCCTCCCAGAGCCTCCTGACCAGAGAACATTTGCTATCGTGGTTGCCTCCCACCCCGAACATCTTATTATAGAATCAGTGAAAACCAAGTACTTGTATTTCCTAGTTCATACGCAATCTAGATCTGTTACCTGTTCCATTGTCCCTGGAAAAGAGCTTCTTGAGAAACGTGCTTTGTTCTAAAAATGAAATCTCATCGCGGATTGAGTCTGCATTGCCTGGCAAGGTGTTCCTATGAAAACAAATGAAAATGGATGTCAGACATCACAGCCATGGCAGGTGTCCCCACACCTGTTCAGTGATGCTGTGAAGAAGAGGAGGAGGAGGAGGAGGGAGGAGGAAGGAGGAGGAGGAGGAGGAGGAGTTTGGATTTGATATCCTGCTTTATCACTACCTAAGGAGTCTCAAAGCGGCTAACATTCTCCTTTCCCTTCCTCCCACAACAAACACTCTGTGAGGTGAGTGGGGCTGAGAGACTTCAAAGAAGTGTGACTAGCCCAAGGTCACCCAGCAGCTGCATGTGGAGGAGCGGAGATGCGAACCCAGTTCACCAGATTATGAGTCTACCGCTCTTAACTACTACACCACACTGGCT
The DNA here is from genome assembly GCA_900245905.1 of Lacerta viridis. Classification (NCBI taxonomy): domain Eukaryota; kingdom Metazoa; phylum Chordata; class Lepidosauria; order Squamata; family Lacertidae; genus Lacerta; species Lacerta viridis. Next base: position 610,905 of record OFHU01004114.1, read on the forward strand.
CTCTGGTGGGCATATACTAAGATCGCAACCTCTGCTTCCTGATTCATTCACCTGAGGCACGTGTAGGGGAGGGAAAGGTGTGGACAACTTGATCTAGGGGAGGGTTTTGAAATGTGTCTTAAGGACATGAGAAGAGCCTACCAAGGGTCTGTCTAAATCAGCACCCTGTTCTCACGGTGGCCGAAAAGTTGCCTGCAAGAAACCGACAAGCAAAATTTGAGCACAAGAGCCCTCTCCCCTGCCGTAGTTTCCAGTCATTGTCAAGTAAACACACCCATCCTGGCTCACAGCAGGATCTAGAATAAATCTAGACGGTAGCAAAAATGTATAGAGCAAGTACAAATATACGCTGGAAATGTAAAGAAAATGAAAGTACTTTTTATCGCATGTGGTGGACATGTGAAGTAATTTTAAAAATTCTGGGAAATGATATACAATGAAATGAAAAAAAAATGTTTAAAATAACTTTTGTTAGAAAACCAGAAGCCTTTTTCTTAGGAATTATGCAGGTGAAACTCGAAAAATTAGAATATCGTGGAAAAGTCCATTTATGTAAGCAATTGTTTTCATTAGCTACTGGAGTTTAATATATGAGATAGACTCATGACATGCAAAGCGAGATATGTCAAGCCTTTGTTTGTTATAATTGTGATGATTATGGCGTACAGCTGATGAAAACCCCAAAGTTGAAATTGTTAATTTGGGGTTCTCATCAGCTGTACGCCATAATCATCACAATTATAACAAATAAAGGCTTGACATATCTCGCTTTGCATGTCATGAGTCTATCTCATATATTAGTTTCACCTTTTAAGTTGAATTACTGAAAGAAATGAACCTTTCCATGATATTCTAATTTTTCGAGTTTCACCTGTAGGTACCGAGATCCCAAAGGACCAGAAAAAAACTGTTCATGTATGCGACAACAGTTGCACAGGCTAGCCCAGAGATGGGAAGAAGAGACAACCCCGACCAGAGAAGAATGGCAAACCAAGTTGGATGGACTAGGCCGAAATGACAAAATTAACTGGGAAGCTCAGGAACCAAGAAGACCAAGATCTTTAAAAAAGAATGGGGAAAGTTTATAATGTATATACAATATTATTGTAAGCAGGTGAAACATGGCATGATTTTAAACACACTTGTAATGTAACAGTATGTGTGGATAACTTAGAATTTTTTTTTTTAATGAAGAAGTAGTGATATGCAATTGAAAATAGGATTAATAGGGCCCATGGAAGGGATGGGGGGGCACGTAATGTGGCGGAGTAATGCCTGCTGATGATTCAGGTTCATCATGGGTTAACTCCCATGTTAGGTAGGTGTTCCCTGGGAGGCGGAGCTAGTTGGCATTCTAAAAGGAGGGGGAACAACCGTTGAAAGGCAGTTGGGGGTTTGGCAGTTGGGGGTGGAGGATTAGAGAGAGAAAATGCGAGGTTAGGCTTTGGGGAATGGGAGGAAAGGTCATTACCATTGCTAAAGGGATGCAGGAAATATTATAACAAAGCTGAATTACATGAGAAGAAGATTTGTACCAGTAATAACCCGAGACATCCATGTTTTCAAGTTACCTAATAAAGTTAAATGTGCTTAAACGTTCGTTGACTCTGGCAGTGTATCAGTACCTTAAGAGGTGTGACTAAGAGGAGAGAACAAAGCTTTCCTGTGGAAGAGGAAACTGTTTGCTTATTCTCCTGTCATACAGAGGGCTGGACAGTGAAGCCAAGTGTGCCACTTATTTGCCTAAAGGGAAGGCAAACTGCAGTAGTTGGGAACCCTGGTAGGGAGATCCCATAGGTGGCAAGAGGTTTTCAAACGTAGAGCCCTGAGACAACTCCCGTATGAACACTGAAGGATTCATCCTAGTTGTCAGTGAAACCTAGGGAGTGTCTCTGTTGAGGAAGTATTGAAAGGGGAGGGAATAGGATCCCTCACACGTCCCATTGACCAGATTGAACCCGAGGGACCTTCCAATCGGATGTTGTGGCTGACCAATCAAACCCACCCACAACACAGGGTGTCGGTTTCCAGGTCTCACCGCAATACTTGCCCTCTTTAAGGGAGGACACGGTTTTTGGGACACTGGAAGCTGCCATATACCAAGTCAGATCACTGGCCCATTCGCTCCTAGGCGGCTGCCAGCAACTCCCCAGGGTTGTTGGGGATTTTTTTTGGGGGGGGGTGTCTTTCACAGCCACCCCTGGAGATACTGGCAGACACTGAACCTGGGACCTTTTGCAAGCAGCTCTGCAACGTCGCTCGCTCAGCTGCAACCTGCACAACCTACTTTGGGTTTAAAAATAAAACTCGTGGAGGGAAAGAAAGAAAGAAAAAACACACACCACAGAACTCCATTTAGCATGTAGTTTGAGACTCACTGTGACAGATTCTTCTCTCTGCTCCTTTCCCCGGCCTCAGAACGATCCCAGCCAGCCACTAGCAGATTTCACAAATCTTTCTGTCAGTGGGTACTTTATGGAAATTGAAAACTAATTAAGGTTTATCTCTGCAGCTAATCGCATAAAATCCATGGCATTCTCATCCCAGCCCTCGAAATAATGACTGGACGTGAGCATGAAGTCTGATAAAGGCTGACAGCATGCAAGGAAGCTGTACGGTGACAGAGAGGGAAGCCCTCAGACTGCTCTGGCAGGAGCAAAGAGCCCCCACCTCACAGATTCAGGGCTATGGTTTAACTTCTTAGCCCCAATCTCCCTTTGCAAAGGCTCTAATTTCAGACAGTTCTTAGGAGAAATCAGCTCCTAGTTTAAAACAACAACAACAACAACAACAACAACCCGAACATGCGAAACGGCAATACTGAAAAGAGTACCCCTGAGCATGTGCAGAGTGACTTCCCCTCATAGCCAAATAACCAGAGGCAGTATCTGTTGTTGGCGTCTGTCTGTCTTGAGAGACGATGGAGTGCGTCTCCGGCGTTGAAGTCAAACCGCTGTGTTAAGTGGTGGCCTCTGGGGGACGCAACGCCAGGCGAGGTGTATGGAAGTCCTGGGCTTTCCAAATGACAAGACCCTCCCCCCCTCGGCCTCACTGATGTGGTCAAAAAAAAAGCAGAGCAAGACGTTGGGCACCAGCTTGGCTGCAGGAGTTGCCGGAAGGAGGCGAACAAAGCACCATCCAACTGCCTTAGGGACTCCACTCCCGATTTGTGTAGGATTTACTCCTTGGCCTTCTCTTCTCCTGAAAATAATCCACATGGCAGCGGAGGTTTAGGATCAGAGTTTTCTTTCTCCTAGATGGGCTACCTTCCCAGGGTGACAAACTGCCCCTCACTTCCAGTGCCGGAGTTATGTATAAGCTAAACAAGCTATAGCTTAGGGCCCTAAGCTGCTGAAGGTAATGGGGCCCTTCATATGTCCAGCTGTCCTTTGTCAACAACAAATTGTCACTGTTTTTGTGTTGAATATATGGTAATTTATGGACCTAATAGGTATCTAAAGCCATTTGCACATGCAGAATGTAGGCACCCTATATATAGAAATGAGCAAACCAGTGATATTTTAGGGAGCAGGCTAGCAGGCGGGGCCCATTACTTACATCATAGGAGCCTACACAACACAAAACACTGTTGCTGTATGTAGGTTTTATTTTATTTGTTTTTTTATCTTATATTTTGGAAATGTACATCCAGTTTTTTCCCTTTAAATTTTTTTGGGGGCCCCCAAGAGAGTGGGGCCCTAAGCTATAGCTTGTTTAGCTTATACATAAATCCGGCTCTGCACAAACCCCACATTATCTAGTATTGCAATAATGAATGATTTACCGGTATTTGTCAGGGGAGCTGCTTCCGGGAGAACAACAAAGCCTAAGTTTAAATATACTTACAACTCCCAGCTAGGTATTTTACTCAGCTCGAGGTCCCATCCCATAGAAGGGTGTTCACACTGACCCGAAATCATGTTCTGTCATCTGCCGTTATTGGATGGGAAGTATAGGGGGGTTCCTTTGGGCGACAGACTCTGTCCATGCGACTCCGGAGAAGTAGAGACTACAGACCACGTACTTCTCCGTTGCTGCTTTTATAGGGCTTTACGGAATGAACTTATCTCTCCGCTACTATGTGAGTCTCCTGGATGTCCCGAAGAACACTATACTCATTGGCTCCTCTCAGATGCCAACCCTAAGGTTACAGCTGCGGTGGCAAAGTTCTGTGCTGTCGCTATTAAGCTTCGGTCCGCACAAATAGGTGGCTCCTGATCCTTCTTTCGATTTAAGTATTATAATAATCTGAATTGTTGATTCTTTTAATTAATTTTAAATTTATTCTTTTAAAGCAATAATTATTAATTTTAATGTACTTTAATTTTAAGACGGCCAACCCCTTTTAGATCAAATCTCAGATCAATTTTAAATTGCATTTATTATTGATTCTGTATGTGTCTTTTTTGTGTGTGTGTGTGTGTGTGTGCTGGTCGTTGACCGCAATAAAGTTTGATACTGGTTTAAACATCTCTTATTAAGAAATTGGGCATTCATGAATCATCTATCATATGCCTTCTCTTGGTTTCAGCAAATCTGAGATGCTGGGACTCGAGAGTGGAGTATCGAGGCGCATGAAGAAGTGAGATTGCCCTCCCAGGCTCTGGGAAATGTCACCACCTCCCCTTTTCCAAAGCAAGAGGTAACTTTTCACAAGCAAAAGGCCACATAAGACTTTCCAAGAATTCTGAAAAGTCAAGATAATCAAACAAATCAACAAAATGGCAAGCCAAACAAATTATGTCGATAGTCTCCAGTTGTTTACATCTCTGATGAACTGAATTTTCCAAGCTAATTTCTTTGTCTCCATTCAGTGGATTAGCAGCGACTCCCTCAAAGACCTCAGTGATGAGGCAGAGATGGCAGGGATTAGGTACGCTGGTCCCAGGTTGGGGCTTTTGTTTTAAACTGGAAAAGCCTCAAAACCAGTTTAGCACTTGGAAATGGTGTCCAGCTATGCTTCTGGTGCATTCTCCTGCTTCTCCAGTGCTTTTGCAGAGTTTTCAAACTTCAAACTTCTTCTTGCGCAACGGTATGTGTGCCTTTCTTGCCGGCAAATAAACTCCCACACAGTCTAGCTTGTTTAAAGTAAATCAAGCTTTAATTATAGGCACATAAATCACGGACACTCCCGGGCTAATGGATGACATGTCCGCTCCGGTTCGCTCAAAAGCGAAAGTAAGACTGACCAGGAAATAAACGGTGCGTCACATAAATCACAAAGACATTGCATACAGCAGATACCCCGGATGTTGTGACACATCCTCCCTGTGGGAGGGGCGTACTGTTGAGCTTATTTAACCCTGAAAGCTCCAAACCTCACAAGGACCTTGCAAATTAATACAAGAACCTTGAACTTGGCCTGGCAGCATGAGGACAGGAAGCTGAAGCCTTTGAGCCATGGGGCTGTGTGCTGGCAAGAGTCCGTCCCCACCAACATTCTTGCCAAAGCACTGCACGCCCCAGGAAGCCTCTGATCCAGGCCCATGAGGAGCTTCATATGCTGTTGTGCTCCAACTCCCAGCCAGCAAGGAATTCTGGGAGTTGTGGTCCAGGAACATCTGGAGGCCATGGGCTCTCCACACCTGATGAACCTCTTGGAGAAAAGGGAGGCTATACAACAAGACACAAACAAACCTCATTGGGTTTGCCAGGTTTGGGGGAGCCATTGTGATGCCAGCGCTGGATTTAGGGTGGTATGGATGGTTCCCTCGTGCATAATAATAATAATAATATCCTATATTTATACAGGTGCCTACTGAAAAATCCATTTAAAAAAGCAACTGTACTGTACCAGAATGAATTATTGTGAAAATCAGAAATATTATGGCAGGTGGGGGTGGGGATTTTGTCCTTGCTCGGGGCACCATATTACCAAAATCCACCCTTGGTGGTGCTTTATAGATGCTGTTGGAGTCCCAACTCCCATTGGCCCCAGACAGCATGGCCAATGGTCGGGGATGATGGGAGTTGGGAGTGCTCTGGGTTGAATCCATATGATTCACATCCCCCCAAAATGGATGCCTGACTCTTGGCAAAATAATTATGTTAGAATCATAGAATCATAGAGTTGGAAGAGACCACAAGGGCCATCCAGTCCAACCCCCTGCCAAGCAGGAAACACCATCAAAGCATTCCTGACAGATGGCTGTCAAGCCTCCGCTTAAAGACCTCCAAAGAAGGAGACTCCACCACACTCCTTGGCAGCAAATTCCACTGTCGAACAGCTCTCACTGTCAGGAAGTTCTTCCTAATGTTTAGGTGGAATCTTCTTTCTTGTAGTTTGAATCCATTGCCCCGTGTCCGCTTCTCTGGAGCAGCAGAAAACAACCTTTCACCCTCCTCTATATGACATCCTTTTATATATTTGAACATGGCTATCATATCACCCCTTAACCTTCTCTTCTCCAGGCTAAACATACCCAGCTCCCTAAGCCGTTCCTCATAAGGCATCGTTTCCAGGCCTTTGACCATTTTGGTTGCCCTCCTCTGGACACGTTCCAGCTTGTCAGTATCCTTCTTGAACTGTTTCCATTACGAATTCCAGCTCTGAAGTGTGCTTTTTCCTGAACACAGAAAACTTTGGGAATCCTTTGATGGAGAATAGACACAGCTAGGACAAAGAGAGCATTTAATGCTTTGGGGGATGGAAGTGTCTGGCAAGACAATTATGGAAGTACAAATATATGCAAAGGCGTCACCAGCAACGACGAGGTGACCAAGGCTGAACATCAAAACATCCCAAGGCAGGCTGTAAATGGAGGGTGGGAAAGGGGGCAAAGGGCAGAGCCTCGGAGCTTTCTATAGCAGAGTGGACAAGGGCACCAAAACATCCATGTGTCCTTTTAGCGAGCGTTTGTGAACATCGTAATGCGAATGCAATGCAGCAGCTGACGCGATGAACAGAGGCTCCATATACTGTCCTCGCTGCATTCAGTTCCGTCTGGAGCACCCATTTCCAACGATACGTCTCCCAGTAACGTGTCCCAGACACATTGAGCTTGTTTGGGATGGGGTCAGAGAAGAAGCCAGCAGGAGAAGAGAGTGCAGAGCTCTTTCCCTGCAGGCTTCTTGAACACCCTTGAACCTCTCTTACCCCTGTAGGGAAAAAGCAGGGTTACAGCTTGTAGGAAGAAATACTCAGAGAGAAGCAGAGGGTGGAGGAAAAGTTCAGCCCCACTTTCTCACCGGCTGCCCCCTACTCTGGCAGGCACTGCACTTCTCTTTGGCAGCAGTTGAGGACATGGGTTTGCCACCACCACTCATAAAGGGTTGGCCCTTGACTGTGGAGCCAACAGATCATCGAACTATGGACTTACCTTGGAAATCTCATAATGGGCTCATAATGCTAATGAGATTCCTTACTTTTTATTGCCCTCCCCTCCCACTCCCCCTCCCATTGCTATTGGGAACTTTACAAGAATTTGCATGGAATCTCACCCACAATGAGTTATAACCGGAAAATAGGGATGTGGGTGGCACTGTGGGTCTAAACCACCGCACCTCTTGGGCTTGCCGATCAGAAGGTCGGCAGTTCGAATCCGTGCGACGGGGTGAGCTCCCGTTGCTCTGTCCCAGCTCCTGCCAACCTAGCAGTTCAAAAGCACGCCAGTGCAAGTAGATAAATAGGTACCACTGTGGCAGGAAGGTAAATGGCATTTCCGTGCACTCTGGTTTCTGTCACGGTGTTCCGTTGTGCCAGAAGCGGTTTAGTCCTGCTGGCCGCATGACCCAGAAAGCTGTCTGTGGACAAACGCTGGCTCCCTCAGCCTGAAAGTGAGATGAGTGCCACAACCCCATAGTCGCCCTTGACTGGACTTAACCGTCCAGGGGTCCTTTACCCTTTTACCTCATAACTGGAATTGTGCCACTGAATTCTACTTCAAATGGAATTTTGCATTTTGAGTCGGGATTGGAGGCAGACGTTTGGATAGTTCATATGTGCAAATATATGCGCAAAGCCTACTATTTGAAAGAAAACAGCCCTGAGTGCTCACTAGAAGGACAGATCCTGAAGTTGAGGCTCCAGTACTTTGGCCACCTCATGAGAAGAGAAGACTCCCTAGAAAAGACCCTGATGTTGGGAAAGATGGAGGGCACAAGGAGAAGGGGACGACAGAGGATGAGATGGTTGGACAGTGTTCTCGAAGCTACTAACATGAGTTTGGCCAAACTGCGAGAGGCAGTGAAGGATAGGCGTGCCTGGCGTGCTCTGGTCCATGGGGTCATGAAGAGTCGGACACGACTGAACAACAACAACAACAATTTTTTGAGGGAGGGATGCATATGAATATTTTAAATAAATGAAATGAAAGCAGGCAGGAGGAGCCAGTAGGATGGAGCTGTTAACTGTGCAACTGTGAGAGATCTGCAGGTTCAAATATCTGATTGGCCAAAAAACAAACAAAAAGAAAACCCCAGTCCTTTCAATTTCCTTGGATGAGATGTGAGGATCAGTAATAGAAACATTGATCTTAAAGTCTGTTTATGCTTGTCAGGGAACTGCCACCTGGCCCACTGAGGGGAACGGAGGGTCCAGTAGCATACAGACAGCCCCGACGCCAATTGAGCAGCAGCATCTCTTCCAGTGGGGAAAGCCGCCACACCTCCAGTGGGGAGGAGAGAGAAGGAACCAGCCTGCCGGGGAGAGGGCTTTGGGATGCCACTGAGAGCCCCAGTACATCCTCTAGCCAGGAGCCACAAGCAGGGAGCCTGGCAGGGAGAGGGCTTGGGGATGTTGCTGAGACCCTGCGCTCACCTCGCCCGGCTGGTCAGGAGGGAGGCATGCCATTTCCGGCACCCCAGTTGCACAGAGGGGTGAAACGCAAGGAGGGTAGGAGGAGACTTGGGGTGCCAAAGTTCTTATGCTGGGGGAGAAGCCGGAAGGGGCCACTCCCGGATTCTCCCAGCGACTGAGACAGACGTGCTTTTTGTAGCTCTGCACTGTACATAGTTTGCACAATAAAACTGCAAAAGACGGTTTGGGCTCCTGCTCCGTTACTCGCGAAGCACCTTCACGCGAACCTTACAATGCTGAAAGAAGATGTATAAACTTGGGTTTTTTTAAACTTTTAAATCTCAGTTGCTTTCCCCAATGGTAACAATGGCTGAAGCAATTATCCCACTGTAACTTCTGTCACCCAAGCCTAACTTGCATAAACAGGGTATGCCAAACTGGCATTTGAGAATATCCTCTCTCTTTTTTGTTAAATTTTTTATTGATTTTCCATTTTCCAAGCAAATATCCAATATCAATACTAAACATTAGTTGACTTCCCTCAGCTTCCATTTCCGGTTTATTACATCAAATGACACGTTCTGCTGTTTATATACAATACTATGTTATCACAGTGTTATATTCCTTGTTTTACGTACATAAAATTGTCAATGTTAAATTAAATCCTGCCAACGAGTCCATGTTTTGTTTGGGTTTTTGGTGTTTCTGCAAATATATTGTAAAAGGTCCCTCATTCTTTTTCAAATTCCCTGTTGTCCTTTTCTCACAGTTTGTCCGTTAACTTTGCTAACTCTGCGTTGTTCGTCAATGTTTCTTGGCTTTGTTCTTTAGATATTAGAATTCTTGCTGCTGTTGTAGCATACACAAATAATGTCTGTTTTTCTTTCGGCAGCTCTTGTCCTAAAATACCTAACAAAAAAGCTTCTGGTTTTTAAAAGAAATGTTATTTTAAACATTCTTTTCAATTCATTGTATATCATTTCCCATTTTTTTAAATAATCTTGCAATCCCACCACATATGATAAAATGTACCTTCCCCTTCTTTACACCTCCAACAGTTCTTTTGTTCTGTTTTATACATTTTTGCCAATTTTACTGGTGTAATATACCATCTGTACATCATTTTCATGTAACTCTCCTTCAACAATATACAATCGGTAAATTTCAAATTCACTTTCCAAAATTCTTATCCAGTCCTCAAATTGTATGTTGTGACATACAGGCATTTGAGAATATCGTAGGCTTCACCATCCCACCGATACTCCAAGAAAAATAAGCACCACACCTAAATATTTCACTATTGATAGAAGAACAGGGGAAGCCGGGCTTAACTGAACGTGCTTACCGTACTTTTCCGTGTATAAGACGCCCCCATGTATAAGACTTTGGGGGACTCAAAATTAAGAAAATGGGGGGGTGGGGGTGGCACAAAGTCGTTGAGCTTTTTTTAAGGGGGGGAGATGCTGAAAATCGCTCACCCACACACATCGCAAAATCTGCCTCCCATCTGTCCCCTCGCCAGCAAAAGCTGCCAATCTCCCTCCCAATTGCCGCAGCATCGGCCAATCAGCACCACCCATTGACGCAGCAACCAATAACACACACACAATAGCCGCTGACAGCCATGGCAGCAACCAATCAAACGTCCACTCTATGCACCACCCAGGTAAAAGACGAACCCCCACTTTTTAGCATGATTTTTTAAATGGGGGGGGGGGACGGAACCTAGTCTTATACACAGAAAAGTATATGGTATGCTTTAAAAGGCTGCTTTTGTTGCCGTTAATTGTGGCAGAGATCGCTCCAATCCTTTTCTGTGAACCTTGTACAGAGGAATATTTTAGTGGATTGTATTTAGATTAGCCGGGGTAGGGATTGAGGGCTTGTGGGATGTGTTGTCTCAAGACAGCAGAAGATCTTGGGCTCATGGACAAGGCTAAATTAGTGGCGGGTTGTCATCTGAACGGGGGTGGGAGGTGGGGGGGATATAAATAAATAAATAAAAGCTCAGATTCGAAGCCAATTAAGTTGGTATAATATGAGAGGGAGAGTGCTGGTTAAGGGCATGTTAACAGCTGAGCTGTAAATCAACTTATTTAAATGCCTTTTTCTCCCCTTTTGATGGCTGAGTATATGCATAGCATTAGCTTGTAAATGCCTCTAATAAGCCTGCCTACACTAATATGCCAAAAAGAGTCTAATTAACTTTCTCTCCCCCCTCCCCCCCCTTGGCTTTGCGAGATGAGATGGTGAAGGGGTTCTTGAGCTAGAAGTTCTTGAGCTATTTCGAAGGAGATTCGCCAAAATCTGCTTCCACCCTGGGTTGCCATGCGTCTGGATTTCCCCCAACATTTCAGCAATGCACTAGCGTTCCAGACATATGGCAACCCTAGGCTAGTCAGGCACCAATGAGCTCACGAGGGGAGGCTTTGCACCTTCGCTCTTCCTGGCCGTCCCTTGAACCCAACCCATTCTTTCCATCCTGAGACTTCTGGCTGCTGCTCTGATGAAGAGATGCCAGGTGAAAGAAGGCAGAGCTCTTTCGTCTGGGCCACTCTCACCGCAATGATGGTAGTGGGCAATATTATTTTATTTAACAATCTGCAACTTTCCTCTGAATCTATTTGTTTATTTATTTATTGGCCCCTCATAACTTCCTCCTCTTGGGCTCCATGATCACTGCAGATGGTGACACCAGTCACAAAATTAAAAGACGCCTGCTTTTTGGGAGGAAAGCAATGACAAACCTAGACTGCATCTTAAAAAAGTAGAGACATCACCTTGCCGACAAAGGTCCCTGTAGTTAAAGCTATGGTTTTCCCAGTAGTGATGTATGGAAGTGAGAGCTGGACCATAAAGAAGGCTGATCGCTGAAGAATTGATGCTTTTGAATTATGGTGCTGGAGGAGACTCTTGAGAGTCCCATGGACTGCAAGAAGATCAAACCTATCCATTCTTAAGGAAATCAGCCCTGAGTGCTCACTGGAAGGACAGATCCTGAAGCTGAGGCTCCAATACTTTGGCCACCTCATGAGAAGAGAAGACTCCCTGGAAAAGACCCTGATGTTGGGAAAGATGGAGGGCACAAGGAGAAGGGGACACAGAGGATGAGATGGTTGGACAGTGTTCTCGAAGCTACCAACATGAGTCTGACCAAACTGCGGGAGGCAGTGGAAGACAGGAGTGCCTGGCGTGCTCTGGTCCATAGAGTCACGAAGAGTTGGACACGACTGAATGGCTAAACAACAACCTTCCTCCTCAATTTATCATTTTTCTCCTCAGACTTTTTTTTTTAAAAAAAGAAAACATTCGGAGAAGGGATATCCTTGACCATCTTCAGACTCACTGTTTTGTCTTTTATACTGAGTCCATTGGTAATTATTGTTGCACTAAAATTAAGGAATTAACTTACATAACAATACAAAGCAGTACAATTTTATTTGTATATTATAACATGAAGGAAGGAAGGAAGGAAGGAAGGAAGGAAGGAAGGAAGGAAAGGAAGGAATATTATGGTGGAAGAGAGATATGTTCCCATGGTTTCAAAATGTCCAAAAATCTTGCACGCTACTGCAGAATGAGCAACAGTGACAAGGAGCAGCTGCCACATTAATTCGCTCACTCACCTGCCCTTGACCTTCACAGAGTCCAATTTTATCTTACTTTTTAGATCTTACCTTATTGACACATCAAGGTCTATTTCGAGTCAGTCTACTTTGCACATTGAAATTGAAATACTGTGAGAACAACACGTGAAATTATGGAGACTTTTTTTTTTGCACTAAAAAACAAATCGCAATTTTTCTTACTAACCAAGCAGACCCTCTTCTGCACAACTCTTCAAGGTTCCGGAGAAGCCCTTTCCTCCTTTGTATTTGGCAGAAGATCGAGGATCTCAGGAGAGAGCTCAGATTTGGCAGCTCACAATTAGGTGGCATTCTGAGTATTAATATTAATAAAACACCGTAATTACAGACTCGCATTGAACTCCTCAAGACGTATCAGTGGAGCCATGAAGTCATGGGATCTGGCATGCGGGAAAAGAAACATTTTGCGTTGCACTGCTAAACATGGCTGTCAATCTGTTTCGTCACCTTCGTCACAGACTCCATTTGGTGCAATCCATTAGGAATCTCACTTGAACCAGCCCCACTGGAATGAAGGAAGGAATGGAAAATGCTATACAGGTAAGAGCTGTTTGACAGTGGAATGGACAGGTGGCAGACTCTCCTTCATTGGAGAATTTCTAAGCAGAGCTTTGCTTTCTTTAGTTGAGATTCCTGCGTTGCCAGGAGTTGGACGAGATAGTCCTCAGCACTCCTTCCAATTCGACAGTTCTGTGATGCTGTGAATCTAGGTGCAAGAATTGTGCAATTGTTCAGTTTTCTGTGCATGCCGGTGGAGCTGGTGCAGGTGACACGCTTCTTGGTTCTCATCCTGTTAGTAACAAAATGCATCACATCTGCCTGTTCCTTGCAAAGAATGAACAGATGTGTCTAAACAATAACCAAAGGCTAAATATTTTAATATGGATTAGCCACATAGTGATGCGGATATGAGCTCCTCTCTCTTTCTCACCCTCTCTCTCTCTCTTTATGCAAATACATAGGAAGCTCATTAACAAGGTGAGAGGCTGAAGCTTAATTAGAAAAGAAGGGGAGGCAGGGACAGTTTGATTTAGCCTCGTCAGCAAACTAACTGGCTAATTGGCCTTTGGCAGCATCAAAGGCCTTTATTAATTGAGCACCCTGTACTCATTCATTACAATCTTTACACCGATCGTTCCTTATTGTGGGCTGGGAAATGTTAATCATTCTGCCCTCCATTCAGCAACACCTACAGTCCCAGTCGCTAACCACTAGCTTCCTAAGGCCCACAGATCCAAATGTCTAGCCATATGCTTTCAGTTGAGATGAGACATAGGTGATAAAAAGGGAGATGGATTAAAATGCGCTAGTTTAAAGGACATGGATGAGTGTCCCTGAATGCCACCTTCTTTTCCAACCTCCTTCCCAAATCTCCTCCCGGGATGCCTGACTGCAGTGGAACTTGAAGTTGCCATCTTTTGCTGGTTTTGGATAGCAAGGGAGGGGCGGGGTGATTGAATCATAGAATCATAGAGTTGGAAGAGACCACAAGGGCCATCCAGTCCAACCCCCTGCCAAGCAGGAAACACCATCAAAGCATTCCTGACAGATGGCTGTCAAGCCTCTGCTTAAAGACCTCCAAAGAAGGAGACTCCACCACACTCCTTGGCAGCAAATTCCACTGTCGAACAGCTCTCTCACTGTCAGGAAGTTCTTCCTAATGTTTAGGTGGAATCTTCTTTCTTGTAGTTTGAATCCATTGCCCCGTGTCCGCTTCTCTGGAGCAGCAGAAAACAACCTTTCACCCTCCTCTATATGACATCCTTTTATATATTTGAACATGGCTATCATATCACCCCTTAACCTTCTCTTCTCCAGGCTAAACATACCCAGCTCCCTAAGCCGTTCCTCATAAGGCATCGTTTCCAGGCCTTTGACCATTTTGGTTGCCCTCCTCTGGACACGTTCCAGCTTGTCAGTATCCTTCTTGAACTGTGGTGCCCAGAACTGGACACAGTATTCTCCAGGTGAGGTCTGACCAGAGCGGAATACAGTGGTATTATTACTTCCCTTGATTGTCTACTACGTCACAGCGCAGAGACCAGTGGGGAAAGTTAGTCCTATGCAAAGAACTTCAAAAGTTCCCCCATGGGTGCTGTGGCTCAAGCCTGTAGTTAGCATCACCCAGCAGTGGAGCAAACTGATGGGGCAGCTGGAGCGGCGCGCGTGCACTGCGCCCAGGGTGGGGCTAGCTGCCCGTGGGGCAGGGCGAGCCGAGGCATCATGCTCTGGGGGTCTCTGAGGAGTCTGCCTGCCTTCTCCCACTCAGCCACCCTACAGTTGAGGGGGAGGCAGTGGGTGCACCATTTGGGGCAGCCCTGGCGCACTGCAGCCTCGCAGTGAGCGCCGCCTGACATTTTGTCACCCCCCCCAGTGGTGACAGCCGGGGCGACCCGCCCCTAATGCAACCCCCTTCTCCGCCCCTCCGCAACCCCCTTCTCCGCCCCTGGCGCCACCAGCTTCCCCAGAAGGGGACCTTCCTCTTTAATTCTTTAATTGTTGGAAGCCACTCAGAGTGGCTGGGGAAGCCCTGCCGGATGGGCGGGGTATACATAATAATTTTTTATTAATAATTCTAATTAGGTGTGTGCTTCTCAGTGATGTAGCGAGTGAACACATTGACTAGAACTGGAGTAATCTTTCAGTCCGAATCCAAGGTTCTTAATTTCAGAGCCATAACTAGCTTGATATCCGAGTAGTAAAAGTGTGTCAGGAACAAGGAATTCAAGGGATCGAACCAGTTCACTTGCTGAATGCCTTCCTTGGAGATCCTTGCCTAGTCCCACTTTAAGCTCAATTCTGCCATCAGGTTAAACCATGGCTGTTCAGGGAAGGTTATCTGACAGGGTTGTATTTCTGCTGCTGTTGTTAGAAGCCGAGTTTTGCTCTTAATATATTGGTTTCTCATGTGGATTTGCGTTTTCATTTTGATTGGATATTTTTTGTGGGTTTTGTTTATTACTTGGTCGTTAGTGGCTTAGAAATTTATAGAAAAAGCAGTGCGTACATTTTGGAAATAAATCGCTTGTTTGCATAAAAGCATTAAACTTGCCAGATCTACATAGAAAGCGCAAACAGTTAAGCGCAGAATTGAGCAGATGAACACACAAGCGTTGCATGAAGCCTGTGTGCAGAACCTGGTCCTACCCTGGATTTGCACTGCTTTGGGATGGAAATTCTGGCTTGCTTCCTTAACTGCTCTCACACAGTGCAAAAATCGCCATGTCTACGGAGGAGTAAGTCCTATTGCATGCCCTGTTAAGTGGGATTAGGATAGCAGCCTTACCATGGAGAATTAACATCACTGGTTCCAAGCTTCTTGGTTAATTTGAAAACATTTCTGTCCTGCCCTACTTTTAAGGTCTCAAGGTGGCTAATGGAGGAGGAGGAGGAGTTTGGATTTGATATCCCGCTTTATCACTACCCGAAGGAGTCTCAAAGTGGCTAACATTCTCCTTTCCCTTCCTCCCCCACAACAAACACTCTGTGAGGTGAGTGGGGCTGAGAGACTTCAGAGAAGTGTGACTAGCCCAAGGTCACCCAGCAGCTGCATGTGGAGGAGCGGAGACGCGAACCCGGTTCACCAGATTACAAGTCTACCGCTCTTAACCACTACACCACACTGGCTCTCAATTTCAAGTGAGAAACAGGTGGAACCAAAAGTACCTAAAGCAGCAGAATACAAAAGATAAGAGAGATAATAATCAAAGCATGTGGCTAATCTCCAACAATAAAAGCAGTTAAATTAAGCAGGTTAAAACACAAAGCAATGCAGTACCTTAAAACCACTCATATGCTTTCAGGGCATTCTAAATGACAAGTTTTTAGCCATCTGAAAGATTGGTGCTATTTTTCTAGAAAAAGAGGTGCCAGAACTCACCATGAAAGCCTCCCTTGTTGCCTTATAATGAAAGGTACCGGTGAGTTCTGGCTGAAAAAAAAGCTATTTATTAATGAGGGTGTTAGACTATCCTCTCTCAGGAGGGAGCTCCTTGGCATACAGGAGATCCACTTGAAGCCATGCCGAAACGTTTCCTCTCTGTTATCTGGCAATGGTAGGTGATGAGTGGAGGACCCCTTTGTTTCTCATCTGCAATTGTCTGCTTCATTCTGTTTACCCCCCAGATACTTACACAGTGGCACCTCGGGTGACAAGCGTTTCAGGTTACAAACACTTCGGGTTCCAAACTCCGCTAACCCGGAAGTAGTACCTCGGGTTGAGAACTTCGCCCCAGGATGAGAACGGAAATTGTGCGGCAGCGGCGGTGTGGCGGCAGCGGGAGGCCCCATTAGCGAAAGCGCGCCTCAGGTTAAGAATGGTTTCAGGTTAAGAACGGACCTCCGGAATGAATTAAGTTCGTAACCCGAGGTACCACTGTATACTCTCTATTGTCAAGGCCAGGTTGTATGATGCTCTGCAAGTCCTTTCTGGTCCTGATCTTGATATATGTGCCTTGAGACCCGAGCCTGTCCTGTGGTGCTGATCTTGTTTCTTCTACCTGCCGGCTGGCTATTCTGCCTGCCCTGAATTTTTGGTCCTGCTCCCCTAACTGCCCTTCTCCCGCGCTTTTGCTTATTGCAGCATTCCTTGCCCAGGGACTCGGCTACACTAGTAAAGAAAAAGCGCTTTATATGAGTTATAACACGATGACACCAGATGGCGCTGTGGAGTCCCGTCTTTCGCCAACGGGATTTCCCTTTATGAAGTTTACAACACCTTTAACTGAACCGCTTGTTTAAGGTGTCTAGATCCAGCCCAGATCTCTTATGGCTTCTAGAGGTCTATCCTGAAAAGCATGAAAGGGCAGGCTGCTATTTTCAGTTTCCTCTGAGAAGTTTGGAGATTAGCTCTTCCCATTCATTCCCCTCAGGATAAATCCCGAGGCCCCAGATCCACCATACTCTTCTCCTGACTGGTCCTCTGCCCTTACCAAGTGTCCTTATGATAGGTCTGCCATTGGGTTCCTCCTCCTCCTCTTCCTCAGCTCTGCTTTGTGATCTGCCATACACTACCCCTTCGCTCCTAGCTTTATGGCAGGCGTAGGCAAACTCGGCCCTCCAGATGTTTTGGGACTACGACTACAACTCCCATCATCCCTGACCACTGGTCCTGTTAGCTAGGGATGATGGGATGTTGTAGTCCCAGTTGTAGTCCCCCAAAACATCTGGAGGGCCGAGTTTGCCTATGCCTGCTTTATGGACTAGACTAGGGATGAGTTAACCCATCCATCTCAGTTCTCCCCATTTCTCGTTTTTCCTTCTTAAGTTCAGTTCCCTGCATTTCCACATCCATTTGCAATTTAAAAAAAAAAAATCCTCACGAAAATTCGTCAGCATTTTAGTATCTCTATTCTACACTTTTTTGTAGGCAGGTTTGCCCAATCTACACATTGTGTGTGTGTGTGTGTGTGTGTGTGTGTGTGTAATTTCCCTAATATGTATGTTTGTATGTTATGTTTTTTGCTAATATGTGCATCTTTATGCACACTTTATCCCGCTATATGCGTATCGGTACAAAATACTTGGCTGCCGAACTGTGCTGCAAAATTCGGAGAACTGTGACTTTGAAAAGACGTCTGTGTTTCAATTCACTTACTGTTTTGGAAAGGGCCATTTAAGGAGGTTTTGCCTTTAAATGCAAACTGAATTGAATTTCTTTCCCACCTGTAGCCTGAGCCCTAGGAGACCTAGCTAATGGCAACCCCCCCCCCACACAGGGTCTCCGGTTTGAAGGGTCGATTAGCAAACAATCTTCTCAACGTGGAGATACGAAGAGCAAAGAACTGATCACCCCTTTCAATGTCATCCTGCAAGGTCAGTACGGACTCCATCTGTGTGGAACCCTGAGATCATCTTCTGAGACGCTTCTTCGTGTGCCTTCTCCTCAGGAACACAAAAACGGGCCTTTTCCGCGATGGCTCCCCATTTATGGAATGCTCTCCCCAGAGTGGTGGTTTGGATGGGTGAAGACATTGCTCTTTAACCAGGCCTTTGTCTGATTGACATCCGATGCCTTTTTAAAATGTGTGTGGGAGGGGAGTTATTGAATAGTTATTTTATTTTATTTTTTTTTTTTTTAAAAACTTATAGGGTTTTTACAATTTAAAGCACAAAACATTACATGGTTAAATTTTTTCATGCTCCCCCCTCTCCCACCAAGGGGAAGCAAATATCCAAGCCCCCCTCTCACAGGAGCACATACAATCTCAAAGCCTTTTCAAACAAACACTTTAGGTGAGTGGGGCTGAGAGACTTCAAGAAGTTAACCCAAGGTCACCCAGCAGCTGCATGTGGATAAATCATTGCTTAGGCCTGGCCCTTTTCCTGGGCCAGACATTCTTACTTTTCTTAATTTCATCATCAATTGACTTCCTCTGATCCCCCCCCTGTTGAATTCAAAATCAAACCTAATTCCCAGTTTTCCAATTCACCATCCATTCTACTTTACACACTATGACTTTCCTCCTTGTCACTTTTAAACATATTTATTCATGCCGACTTAATTACTT
Source organism: Lacerta viridis (assembly GCA_900245905.1). Taxonomy (NCBI): domain Eukaryota; kingdom Metazoa; phylum Chordata; class Lepidosauria; order Squamata; family Lacertidae; genus Lacerta; species Lacerta viridis. The sequence goes on from OFHU01004114.1 coordinate 629,798, forward strand.
ATAATTTTAACTCAACCTCGGCCTCTAAATACCTCTGAACTCTTCTAAGACCTTTATTAAATTTTCAATATTCAAACAAATTTTATATAACTAAATTTTCCTTCCCCCCCCCCTCCCTTTCCCTCCCTCCGGTCTCAAAAATTTGGCTAGTAGTTGTTAACATTTTCCATTACCGCAATATCCATATCCATCAATATGGCTAACCTGACCCAAAATACCCACCAACCCCACTCACACAGGAAACCAAAGATCACCACAGCCAACCACAAACGAACAACCACATCCCAAGCCAACTCCGACCTCTCTCACCGCCAAACGAGCACAAGCAAACAACAGAGAACCTACATAAACAATGCTGACACCAAACCCTACTCATATCAAGTAAAAAAGAAACACAGTCACCCCACCCCACCTACCTCCCCGTCCCACCCACTTCTTCCCCCCTTCCCCCCTTTCTTTTCTAATGTCTCACCAACACTGACTTATAAAAATGTTATATGGAAAAGAAAAAAAAGAGAAAAAAAGTCCATAAGCATGTCCAATTTTTTAATTGTTCTTTATTTTATTTTTATTATGCATGTTGTGCTTTTATATTGCGATTTTATGTTTTGAACCACCCTGCGACCACCCTAAAGTAAAGGTAAAGGGACCCCTGACCATCAGGTCCAGTCGTGTGTCCGACTCTGGGGTTGCGGCGCTCATCTCGCTCTATAGGCCGGGAGCCGGCGTTTGTCCGCAGACAGCTTCCGGGTCATGTGGCCAGCATGACAAAGCCGCTTCTGGCGAACCAGAGCAGCGCACGGAAACGCCGTTTACCTTACCTTCTGGAGCGCTGGAGCGGTCCCTATTTATCTACTTGCACTTTGACATGCTTTCGAACTGCTAGGTGGGCAGGAGCTGGGACCAAGCAACAACGGGAGCTCACCCCATGGCAGGGATTCGAACCGCCGACCTTCTGATCAGCAAGCCCTAGACTCTGTGGTTTAACCCACAGCGCCACCTGGGTCCCTTCGGAGACCACCCTGAGATGTATAATATATTATACCTTTACATTTTCGCACTGCAAATGAGTTCAGGATAGGCAATACATTCGAAACAGGCTGCAGGTATCCAAGATTCCTTCTCCTTCCCTGCTTCACCAGGAGGGACCTTGGCAAAATCCTTCTTTCCCTTCCTTTGGGAAGGCCAGTGTCCCTGCTTTCTCTTCATTCCACGCGGTGTCTAGGACCTGAGAATCCATTGCCTCATTATTCGGATTATTATTTTAACAAGATGTCTTGTTCTCTCAGAGGCAGCAAAGGCGCAGAAGGGCCCATCAATTTTCATAGAAAGCCATTAAAGTTCTTTCTCATTAGCCATAATTAAAAGGTGCAGCCTGTACTCTCAATAGATCACACTGCAAGGTAGGGTCGCCGGAAAGATATATCCTGCTTGGCAATTTAGATTATGTGCAAAGCAAACCGGTAAGACAGGTGGAAGGATCACAATACTTTCAATGCCCACAAGCAAGAGGAAAAGGGCTTCCTTTCTCCATATAGGAAACCATTTTTTTTCAGGCTTGCAAAAATAGTAAGATCAAATTTTAAAATCCAGATGCTAGACCACCAAATATCAGAGGTGCCAAATAGGTGGTTGTTCAGATTTATACATTTCACTGATTTTACAATCATTTTGACATTTCAAAACTTGACTTCCTTCCCCCTCTTTCTGCGGTTCCTTAAATTTATTTTTAATATCTTCTGCATATCCAAATTAACTTAATTTGCTCATTTATTCATCTTCTTTAAATATATACTCTTATGAAACTGCAGGTTATTACAATAATCCTGCCAATGTTTTTATCTGTTTACAATTTATCTGTAAATATTCAATAAACCATTTCCATTCTTTTATAAAAAGTTGGCTGTCTTGATTTCTTACCCTTCCGGTAAGTTTTGCCATTGAAGGTGCCGAATAGGTTTGAGGCCTACTGCACAAAGAAAAATAATAATGACGCACACACACAATCACAAATACCATATTTTTCACTCCATAAGAAGCACTTTTTTTCTCCTGAAAAGTAAGGGGAAATACCTGTGCGTCTTATGGAGCGAATGGTGGTCCCTGGAGCTGAATTGCCCAGGGGCCAAAAGAGGATCATGCTTTTTATTTTACAAAGAGAAAAGGGGGTGTTGAAAGGACCCGCTCAGCAGCTGATCAGCAAGAGATCGGGAGAGAGATAAGAGTCCCGGCTCCCTTTCAGCCCCGCCCTCCTTTGTTGAATGTGCTGCAGAGGGAGGTTGTTTGTTTCCCCAGCGACATGTGACTGGCTGATTAGATTATCTGTCTGGAAACTGTAGAAAAGGCTCCCTTTCCTTTAGAAGCTGCAGAAATGTGAGTTGAACCCCATAAAAATGGGGCTTTTCCTCTTTGCTTTTCCCCCTTTGCAAAAGGAGCTTTGCTTTTCCCCCTTTGCAAAAAAAGCTGCAAAACTTTTAGCTGATCCTCAAAAAAAAAAAAAAACCAGGGCTTTTCCCTTTGCAAAAAAAGCTGCAAAACTTTTAGCTGATCCTCAAAAACCAGGGCAGCTGCAAAAATTTTAGCTGACCCTCAAAAAACAACAACAGGGCTTTTCCCTTTGCAACAAAAGCTGCAAAACTTTTAGCTGATCTTCAAAAAAACAGGGCTTTTAGAAGAGGAAAACCTCTAAAAACGAGGTGCGCCCTATGGTCCGGTGCACCCTATGGAGCGAAAAATATGGTACATTCAGTTACAAATTCTTAAATTACTATGACTATTTACTATCCCCGATCCTTGTAAGTATCTTTATGTAGAACAAAGATCAGAACACAGTAAAACGAAGAAAGGATGTCACTGGTGCAGGCCTCTGTGATGGAGAACATGTCCCTGATGCAGCGCCGTCGCTAGGGGGGGCCATGGGGGTGGTACGCCCCGGGAGACAGGGGAGGGTGGGGGTGACAAGCAGCGGCCCCTCCCGCCACTCCCATGCGCCGCCGCTCCCTCTGTCACCCCGGGAACAACAGTGCACGGCCAAGCGAGCACCCCGTCCGTGCAGCGCTGCTGCTCCTGGGGTGACCGGTGGTGCGTGGGGAGTGGTGGGAGGGGCCGCCGCTTGTCACCCCCACACGCCGCCGCTCGCTCCATCGCCCCGGGAGTGGCAGCACACGGCCGCCTTTCCGGTCTGCGGCTTAAAAGGGGGCTGCGGAAGTGGCGGTGGCACTCCGTCGTGACGTCACAATGTGACGTCACGACGCCCCACCCACGGGGTGTTTCCTTTTGCTGCCCCGGGTAGCGTGGAGCCTTCCTCTGCCATTGCCCTGATGTGGGTAGCGCGGAGTCTTCCTCCGCCACTGCCCTGATGTGAGCCCCTTGGCTTGCTCCATGTCTGGGTGGCACAGGAGTCCCTGATTGGTGGGCACTGGCAGTTTCCAAGCTTGCCTCTCTTTTTTCACTCCACTTTGGTATGGTATTCTCTGAGCATACCCTTGATATTGCAGCAGCCCTGCTGCCTAAAGAACAACACACCTCCCTCTTGTTCTGTAAATAATTTGCAAGCTTCTGGCAAAGGGCTAACGGCTTTATTTTTTTAAGAGGCAGAAGGAAAAGTTGGCGTGTTTCCCTTTTGCACCATTCTTTCCGCCGATTCAGATACCGTAAAGCATCTTCCAGGAAGGGGGTGGGGGTGGGAATCCTGTCTGAGGTGGAGGACAGCATAAAATATTTTACTACAAAGCAGAATTACTCTGAAGACTGATGGATTCACTCGCGAGACCCACTTGCATTTATGGAGGTCGTAAGTTATACACTCCCGGTGAACTAGAGGAAACATAACAATTGCCTTTTATGGGTAAAACTTCATGCAATATATTAAACTCACCTGGGAACAGACGAGGGTTTACAGCAAACTATAACTTTAACACTTCTAAACCACTGCATTATTTTCAGAAGGATTATGAGTAACAGGGTTGGGTTTCAAATACTTCCTTGTGCCTGTTCCAATGAAATATTCTGTCTGCAGGTTGTGCTTAAGAGTGTTAGCCGTTTGTCTTGATGCTCTCAGAGTGTGGATCATGACCTTATGGGGAGATACAGGGGAGGGAGCTGAGATTATCCAGAGCTACTGGGAGAGTGAAGACATGCACCTGGGGTTGGGGGGGGATTCTCTCTTTTTCCCCCTTAGATGCTCAGCGCCTAAGAATTCTGTAGGCAGGAACTGGAGGGAAAAGAGCTACAATGGTGCCCAGGCATCCTTTGGGTCAATGCCCAGCATAGCCAAGTAAGGCTTGTTGCCAGACATGAGACTGGGGGAGGCGGGAGGGAGGGGAAAAGGGATGTGTGAGACTTGCCCTAAAAGAATGTGTAATGTCTGGACATTCAGCCTGATCCATGGATTTCACTGCCCCCTCCCCATGCAATGGCAGAATGCACAGCAATAATTCTCCCAACACTCAACCATCAAAAAGACGGTTGGTATGCGGCCATGAGGGATGCGGGTGGCGCTGTGGGTTAAACCACAGAGCCTAGGGCTTGCTGATCAGAAGGTCGGCGGTTCGAATCCCCATGACGGGGTGAGCTCCCGTTGCTCGGTCCCTGCTCCTGCCCACCTAGCAGTTCGAAAGCACGTCAAAGTGCAAGTAGATAAATAGGTACCGCTCCGGTGGGAAGGTAAACGGCGTTTCCGTGCGCTGCTCTGGTTCGCCAGAAGCGGCTTAGTCATGCTGGCCACATGACCTGGAAGCTGTACGCCGGCTCCCTCGGCCTTGCCGGCTCCCTCGGCCAATAAAGCGAGATGAGCACCGCAACCCCAGAGTCGTCCGCGACTGGTCAGGGGTCCCTTTACCTTTACCTTTATGCAGCCATGAAGTCCCAGAAGACAGTACAGTGGTACCTCAGGTTACAAACACCTCAGGTTACAGACGCTTCAGGTTACAGACTCCGCTAACCTGGAAGAAGTACCTCAGGTTAAGAACAGGATGAAAACAGAAATTCCATGGCTGCAGTGGGAGGCCCCATTAGCTAAAGTGGTACCTCAGGTTAAGAACGGTTTCAGTTTAAGAACGGACCTCCGGAATGAATTAAGTCCGTAACCAGAGGTACCACTGTATAAGTTTAGCAGGGGTGGGGGTGGGAATTTAAAAACATGAGATTGGCAGTTTGGGAGGTTGAAGGAACTTAGGAGGAAGAATGGCTTCTGCCTGAATGAAATACTGTGATGTGCTAGAGGTAGACCCTATGCTCTTCTTCTTTAGTTTCAGCAATCCGAGGGAAAGGAGATTGAGTAACCCAAAAGGGATGCAGTGTTCAATCATGGAATCGTAGATCTGGAAGGGGCACCAAGAGTTATCTAGTTCAACTGTGTGCACTGTGGGAGTCACAGCTAAAGAAACACCTTTAAGAGGTTCCGTGGATCTACATGCACAAAAGAATGACCTGCGGGGGTCAACCGAGCAGAAAGCATGTCGGGGTCATTCTCCGTTGAGAGTTTGGAGCTTCTGAATGGACAGCATGTGGCACAATTAAACTAAGGCAAGCATAAATGACACAAGGAACAACATCGCTACAATTGTGAAAACTGCTTGAACACGTTTGCAGTGCAGGGAATGGCACGGAGTGGATAATTTTCACATATTTTACTGGGGGAATCACAGAATCGTAGAAATGCAGAATTGTAGAGTTGGAAGGGACCACCTGGGTCATCTGTCAGACTTCAGGGAATCTGATCCCCCTCCCACACAGCTGGCAGCCAGAGATGGGAAAACAAGAAGTTCTTACCATGGTATTTTATTCAATATTCACGGAGAGAGACGGATGATGCCGCCTCTCAGATAATGGTGTTGCTCCAAGTAAAGTCCCACTCCCTCCGTCTTTCCTATTATATGTCACCCATGCGACCGCTGATCTGTGCTTTCTGCCTCTGAGCTTTCTGTTCTACTACTCTCTCTCTCTCTCTTTTTTTAAATAAGAATTTATTGGTTTTCCAAGAAAAAATAACAAACATATAAAAACAATACATACATACTACAAAAATAAACACACACAAAAACAAAAATAAAAAACACAAAACACCAATTTTAACTATCTTAATCTTATTTCTAATCCTATTTGAGGGACTTCCCCCGTTCTCTCTTCTGCGTTCAATTCTAATTTACTTTAGTAACTTTGTAACTAATTTAACCATCATTCACCATTATTCATCATCTTAAACTAAAATCTTATCTTATCTTTACTGACTTATTCAAACTCATAACTTCTAACTTAAACACACAATCTTAACTTCTTATATACTATTTTAACCCTGTTCTACTACTCTCAATGCCCACCAGGTCCTGGGAGAGAGGTGGGGGTCAGGAATGCTTTCTAAAGACATTGAGACCGTCAGCCATCTCTCCCCTGGTGCGTCTTCTTCCTGCTGCTCGTTTCCCAATATTTCCCAGCTTCTCCCCTCTGCAGCCTCTGAACTATGACCCTCTGCAAACCACTGTTCTCAATCTATACTGTCCTCCTCTTCTCGGGAAGGTTCAGGAAGAGGGGGGGGCGGTCCCCACCATTCCTCTTCAGTCCAGTCCCTGACATCATCTAGCCCAGGGGTCAGCAACCTTTTTCAGCAGGGGGGCGTTCCACTGTGCCTCAGACCTTGTGGGGGGGCCGGACTATTTTTTGGGGGGGGGGATGAACGAATCCCTATGCCCCACAAATAACCCAGAGATGCATTTTAAATAAAAGGACACATTCTACTCATGTAAAAACACGTTGATTCCCAGACCGTCCACGGGCCAGATTTAGAAGGCGATTGGGCCAGATCCGACCCCCAGGCCTTATTAGTTTGCCTACCCATGTTCTAGCCCAACCCCCAGGAATCTCAACTACAGCATCCATAACAGATCTGAGCTTTGCAGCTGGCTGGGAAAAGGAACCCGAGTGCCAGGTGAATGCTGTTTGTAGAGCTGATGTTTGGTGTGTTTTTATTTCCTGTTTGAAATTTCCCAACAGTGTGAACTTCCACTGTGGAAAAAAGGTAGGGGCTCTGTTTGAAGTTCTGGCTGGCGCTTTCTTCCGGGTCCTTCACTTGTGGCACTAAGCAGCTCTGAACCGCATATTGGCAACTCATGAGCAATTACGTCGCTCTCTTCTCCGTCCTGACACAATGGAAGCTGCCAACACCTGGATGTGAGTGGATGCAGCTGACAGCAGCAAGGGCCCTTCGGGGAGGGAAAGTCCGCAGCGAGCTGATGGAGATGACAAACCCCTCGGCTCAAATGCGTGATGGCCTCTCCAATGTGAATGCCCCAAGAATGAGACAAGATCGCAGTGTCAAAGAGGCTCCTCTTTGCTGCCTCCACAGTGACTTGCAATTTCATGCAACTGCAATCTTCTCCATACAGTTGTTTTAATGTATTTCCTAACATATTCCACAGAAAGCAGGTTAAACAGAGCAACCTTTTGCTAAAGCAACCCCCAACCCAGGGGCGTAGCAAGGGGGCGGGGGGCAGTCTGCCCCGGGTTCCATAATGGAGGGGGGTGACAAATTATCAAGGAACATTTTTTTTTTATCAAGGAATTTTTTTTTTTAAATGCCTGCTCCGAAGGTCTTATCTTACTATACTAGGGATTATATAGCTATATATGAAATTTCATGCATATCGGTTAATATCTTGACCCTCCTCCACCAAAATAGCTGTTCACTTGGCTGTTTTCCTATGTCGTGAAGGCTGAAATTTCAGTTCAGTGGAGCACTTACTGTTCCCAACCCTAACCCTGTGGAAAGCCATCTAATTAGACTTTAATTTGATTTTGAGATGTTTTTAGGAGGTAATTTAATTATTGTTTGATTTTATACCAATGTTATGTATCTGATGTTAGCCACCCTGAGCCCGACTTTGGCCGGGGAGGGTGGGATATAAATAAAAGTTTTTTTTTATTACTTGTTATTATTCCTTTGTAAGAAAATATGAAATAACGTAAAACCATTTTTGCGGGGGGGGAATCAATGGGGGGGTTGACAAGAAATTTTCCGCACCGGGTACCACCTGACCTTCCCATGCCTGGGGGGGGGGTGACAATTTTTTTTTTGCCCCCAGGTACCAATTTACCTTGCTACGTCCCTGCCCCAACCATTAAAAAAAAAACAACCCTGCCTGAGCCATATTTTGCTTACAGGATGGAACTCCCACAAATATTTTTTGGCAGGGAGTTGGACTGGATGGCCCTTGTGGTCTCTTCCAACACTATGATTCTATGATTTTTTACAAAAACCAACAGAGGAAACATCTTGCATTGCAGTCTCTTGGTCCACCAGCACAGAGTTAAATCTGGATTGCTGCATTATGTGGCTATAATATCATCGCACATCCAATACGTGGCACATCTCCGAGTGAGAATTGGTAGAGTTGGGAAAGCGTTCCTGAAGAAGCAATAGGGCTGCTGGAGAGGTAACAAGGTTGAGCGTACGTTTTATCATATGTGGTGGACTTGTAAAAGGGGGGGGGGGAAGAATATTGGGAAATGATATATAATGAACTGAAAAAAATGTTTAAAAGTACCTTTCAAAACAAAAAGAAAACAGAGTTCCTTTCGTTGGGGATAATTCAGAGGGAAATTCCCAGGTGTCAAAAAAGGTTTTTTTTTTGTATGCCGCCTTTCCACAGTTAAAAGCAATGCTCAAGGAGGCTTACAACATGACAATATTGCCATAATTACAAAAGTCATAAACAACAAATAAACCACATCAAAAAAATGCACAATCAAATGGAAAACAATTTCCACATAAATCAAAATCTAAAACTAAGAATACAGCATTAATGTCACAGTTTAAAATGACATAGGTAAAAAATAACAGCAATTTAAATAATAAAAAATAAATAAAACAAAAAACAAAATGTGTGCACGATTGGCATTTTTTCTGTATGGCCAGACCATTTGATATAATTATCTCAGTAACCGTATAAACACTCCTGCAAGGTAGGTAAAGGTAAAGGGACCCCTGACCATTAGGTCCAGTCACGGATGACTCTGGGGTTGCGGCGCTCATCTCGCTCTATAGGCCGAGGGAGCTGGCGTTTGTCCGCAGACAGCTTCCGGTCATGTGGCCAGCATGACTAAGCTGCTTCTGGCGAACCAGAGCAGCACACGGAAACGCCGTTTACCTTCCCGCCGGAGGTACCTATTTATCTACTTGCACTTTGACGTGCTTTCGAACTGCTAGGTTGGCAAGAGCAGGGACCGAGTAACGGGAACTCACCCTGTCGCGGGGATTTTACAGCTGGGAAGGCTGAGAATCACTGGTTTGCCTCTATGGCCTTACTGAACTCATGGCTAAACTGGGAGCAGGGAGCTTCCTCGATTCCAGATCATCATCTCAGGCACTAGAATGCTGCACCAGCTCTCATTGCCAATGAGTAACTACACCACCTTTAGAAGACATCTGAAGGCAGCCCTGTACAGGGAAGTTTTCAAGTGTTTAATGTTTTGTTGTGTTTTTATTTATGTTGAAGCCGCCCAGAGTGACAGGGGCAACACCAGTCAGATGGGCGGGGTACAAATAAAAATTATTATTATTATTATTATTATTATTATTATTATTATTATTATTATTATTATTACTAGATTTCATAAATCGGTTCTACCTTTGAGGAGAGCACGCGTTGCGGTGGGGGCTGACAAGCCACCTCCCTGGTAGCTGAGCGGGGATGCTAGCTGGCCACAGCTTCAATAGGACCTTGAGGTGTTACTGGGGAAAACTAAATGTTGCAATGTTGTGATGGACAGCCCAGCGTCCTTTATATTGCTCTGCACGCAGGGTGATCCTCCTCTTGGCTGCGTGCTTCGGATCACCCACCCTCCCTCCCTTTATTTAGGCCTCTGTATTGACCTTGCAACTGCCTGTCATGGGGTCGTCTGCTTTTGGGGCAGGGGCCCAGTAGGAATTTTTCCATTTGGCTGATTGGCTGTTGCCATTTGGTTTTCGCCTACTGCAGTAGCAACTAGTCACAACTTGTAAGGTTGGCGGTTAGGCATTGGTTATTGTGTTGGTTACTGGAAGGGTGGTGCCCACCTCCAGAATGATGATGGTGTGCAGGGAATTCCGTTAAAGGAATCCAGGGGCTCGACATGCTTTTGTCCGAACCCCCGGTAGGGGGACAGGGCCACGCAAGAGCCCCTGGGACCTCTGGGGAGAGGGAGGCTCTGCCCCCAGCCTCCTTAACTCTCCCCAGATGGCATTCTCCCGTCGCTGACCGAAAGTCAGCTCTGTCCCGGTGGACGCTAGTCTGAACCAATGCCTACGCAACCACTCACATAATTTGTATTTGAATCAAGTTGTGGCCTAAATTATTGCCAGAAACCCAAACAAAAATTATGTCTGAAGTGTGAATTTCTTGGGGGGTGGCTTGGGGACCTCGACACGCAATCAGCAGTTGTGATCTGCTCTCTGCCTTGCATCACACTAAAGAAGAGGAAAATGTAAAGAAAAGCAAGGCAATTTGCATTAGCGATGAAAGCCACCTGTCACTCCAGCCAGCTGTCTGAGAGAGAGGAAAGCAGGTCCTGTCAGATAACTGCTTGCCAGGGAAATGGTGTCATTGGACTTTAGCTGCATTGCGTTGATGCAGATCAGCTCCAGGTCCAAGTCTGACACCAGATCATTAGGCAGGGTTTTGCTCCTGATGCATCCCTGGCTCCGAAAGGCAGGGTATTGTTGACATTGGACCCGATAGCTAGGATGGCAAGAGAAGAGGCATCAGGCCAGCTGGAGTCCCCTGATCTTAGCATCCCCTTCTTTGACAACTTCTGTGGCAATTGGCTCATGGCTAGGGAAGGGAGGATGTCACCACCTGAATGCTGATCATCCTAAATGCAAATAATCACTCAGTGATTCTAAAACGGAACAGGTTTGAAAGGTCATGATGCGTGAAGGAATCTACGCACACCGCATGAAAACAGGGACACTCATCAGGGTGACAGCCAAGGAAGCCAGACTGCCAGTAAGAGGTAAAGGGTAAAGGGACCCCTGACCATTAGGTCCAGTCGTGTCCGACTCTGGTGTTGCTGCGCTCATCTCGCGTTACTGGCCAAGGGAGCCAGCATACAGCTTCCGGGTCATGTGGCCAGCATGACTAAGCCGCTTCTGGCGAACCAGAGCAGCGCATGGAAACGCCGTTTACCTTCCCGCCGGAGCGGTACCTATTTATCTACTTGCACTTTGACATGCTTTCGAACTGCTAGGTGGGCAGGAGCTGGGACCGAGCAACAGGAGCTCACCCCATCGTGGGAACTCAAACTGTCGACCTTCTGATCGGCAGGCCCTAGGCTCTGTGGTTTAACCCACAGCGCCTTGGATCTCACATCCCCAGACGCAGAGGGTGCGACCCACCACAACGTTCGCATGTACAAGTGGGAACTGCACTGGTTCTTGTTCATTTGAATGGGGATTTCACGCTGAGCATAACTCACAAGACAGCCTCCTGGTGGGTTATGCTCAGAAGGAACAACGGTTAAATATATAGGATAGTTAATTCTGTGTCCAGGGCAGCTGTCTACCAGCTCCATCTGGTACACAGGCTGAGACCCTACCTGCCCAGACTGTCTTCCAGTGGTGCATGCTCTAGTTATCTCCCGCTTGGACTACGGCAATGCGCTCTACATGGGGCTACCTTTGAAGGTGACCCAGAAACTACAACTAATCCAGAATGCGGCAGCTAGACTGGTGACTGGGAGTGGCCAAAGACCATATAACACCGGTCCTGAAAGACCTACATTGGCTCCCAGTACGTTTCCGAGCACAATTCAAAGTGTTGGTGCTGACCTTTAAAGCCCTAAACGGCCTCGGCCCAGTATACCTGAAGGAGCGTCTCCACCCCCATCGTTCAGCCCAGACACTGAGGTCCAGCCTTCTGGTGGTTCCCTCACTGCAAAAAGCCAAAACAAAATTTAAAAATCCTTCCAGTAGCACCTTAGAGACCAACTAAGTTTGTTCTTGGTATGAGCTTTCGTGTGCATACCAAGAACAAACTTAGTTGGTCTCTAAGGTGCTACTGGAAGGATTTTTTTATTTATTTTTTTATTTTGTTTTGACTATGGCAGACCAACACGGCTACCTACTTGTAACCGCAAGAAGCCAAGTTACAGGGAACCAGGCAGAGGGCCTTCTCAGTAGTGGCACCCACCCCGTGGAATGCCCCCGCATTAAATGTCAAGGAAATAAACAACTATCTGACTTTTAGAAGACATCTGAAGGCAGCCCTGTTTAGGGAAGTTTTTAATGTTTGATGTTTTATCTTTTTATTTCTGTTGGGAGCCGCCCAGAGTGGGTATAAAAATATTATTATTATTATTATTATTATTATTATTATTATTATTAGATTTGGTTGGACCCTTGGATGACAAGGGAGTGAAAGGTGCACTAAAGGAGGTTTCCGAGAAGCTGGAGGAATTCTTCGCATCTGTCCTCACAGCGGATGATACAGGGCAGATCCCAGTGCCTAAACTAACTTTTGCAGGGTGGGAGTCCAAGGAACAGAGGCAGACAGTGGTGATGAGAGGCAAAGTTTTAAACCTACAAGACAAAACAAAAGCCCATAAATCTCTGTGTCTGGATGCCATCTGCCTAAGAGCTCTCAAAGAACTCAAATGTGAGATTGCTGATCTTCTAACGAAAGTATGTAACTTGTCTCCAAGATCAGCCTTCATACTATTTTTTTAAAGGGATCTGTCCCAGGAAAACGAGTGGAAAGTATTGTTAAAGATGAAATGGCAAGCCTTGTTGAAGCAGAACTAACAAGGCTCCTGGAAACGTAAATCCTGGCTCTTTAACCTGTTGGAGTCTTTTTTAGCAAGCATATAGAAGTGATTTGTTTGGGCTAGGGCTTATCAACACTTCTGCTTTTGCTGTGCCTAGAAAGCATGGGTCTGAGCTCTTTTCCAAGGGAAACCCCGCTCTTTAGCAATCGATTGGAACAAATGGCAATCTGGGGGAAACCCAAATTGCTGTTTGCTCCGATTGAGCGCTAAAGAGTAGTTTCCCTCAGGGGGGAAAGCAGCAGGAAAAGAAGAAATGGGGAGGAGCCCATAGTGCACTTGCACTTCAAAATGCTCCTGACAAAATACCTCCTGAGTAAGCTTAGCAGTCATGGGATAAGAGGAATCTCGATGAGGCATATTCATAAGTACACAACTTGGGTTTTCTGACCTCATCTTTGAGGTGGGCCTTAGGTGAAGATGACAAGTGCAATCTCCTTCATGAGCCTTGTTGCGGGTCATTGGAGGACCTGCTTGGCACTGTCCCATGGTCAAGGACAGCATTCTCTATGGTGGTCCTCAGACTTGGAACCTCCTTATCCTGGAAGATCTACAGGTGAAACTCGAAAAATTAGAATATCGTGGAAAAGTCCATTTATGTAAGCAATTGTTTTCATTAGCTACTGGAGTTTAATATATGAGATAGACTCATGACATGCAAAGCGAGATATGTCAAGCCTTTATTTGTTATAATTGTGATGATTATGGCATACAGCTGATGAAAACCCCAAAGTTGAAATTGTTAATTTGGGGTTCTCATCAGCTGTACGCCATAATCATCACAATTATAACAAATAAAGGCTTGACATATCTCGCTTTGCATGTCATGAGTCTATCTCATATATTAGTTTCACCTTTTAAGTTGAATTACTGAAAGAAATGAACCTTTCCACGATATTCTAATTTTTTGAGTTTCACCTGTATACATGGGTAGGCAAACTAAGGCCCGGGGGCCAGATGCGGCCCAATCGCCTTCTAAATCCGGCCCACGGACAGTCCGGGAATCAGCGTGTTTTTACATGAGTAGAATGTGTCCTTTTATTTAAAATGCATCTCTGGGTTATTTGTGGGGCATAGGAATTCGTTCATTTTTATTTTTTTTTCAAAATATAGTCCGGCCCCCCACAAGGTCTGAGGGACAGTGGACCGGCCCCCTGCTGAAAAAGTTTACTGACCCCTGATCTACATCTGGCAAATATGAATGACTGTGACCTAGAGGGCTAAACAGCAATGAAGACATTTTTGTAAGTTGTATTAAGTGGATGAGAGAAGTACAAGCATTCAGAAAACGCCAAACAAAATACAGCTTTCTTATTACTTGGTTAAGTTTTATTGGTTATAGTTCTAAAAAAAGAACACGATTGGCAGTCACAAAGTACACGTGGTCTCTTATGGAAAGGCGTGTAAAAACATTGAAACGACCTGCATCCAACTACTGAAGCAAAGCAACTTCCAATAGGTTGTTTTTAGTTTTTATTTTGTTCAAACATTGGGAGGGCTGTAATCATGATGATATCTTGACGCAATAGTTACAATTTTATTTTCTGTTTCTGGATTTTATCTTTTATTGCTTGCTTTAATATCTGAAAATGAAGAAACATAATGAATACATATGAATAATATTTTATTTAAATGAGCCTTTGGGTTCAATCGATTTCTGTTGCTTAGGCACGATCCCTCATATTTTTTATGATGATGTATCAGATTATTTATTTATGTGCATTGCCCTAATGTTTTTTAAACACCGTAAGTCCCCGTGAGCATTGTTCTGCAGTGGAAAGGGGGAATAGAAGGGTTTTAATAAAGAAACCCCTCTAATTTTTAAAACACCAGTTGCTACAGGACTTAGGCAGCTGCAGAATATCATGCAAACTTCTCTTACTGGCTTAACATCAGTCTGGTTTACTCACCACTATGTCTGGCAAGCCAGTCCAATAGTGCAGGACCTTGGCTTTGCTCCTATGACTCAGGATCAGCTGCTATGAAGAGAGCTTTCTGGCATGTTCCTCGTTGCCTCGTAAGACATTCCCCTGTAAGATACCGGTAAATGGAGACACGGGTGGCGCTGTGGTCTAAACCACTGAGCCTCTTGGGCTTGCCGATCGGAAGGTCGGCAGTTCAAATCCCCTGACGGGGTGAGCTCCCATTGCTCTGTCCCAGCTCCTGCCAACCTAGCAGTTCGAAAGCACACCAGTGCAAGTAGAGAAATAGGTACCACTGTGGTGGGAAGGTAAACGCCGTTTCCGTGTGCTCTGGTTTCCGTCACGGTGTCCCATTGCACCAGAAGCGGTTTAGTCTTGCTGGCCGCATGACCCAGAAAGCTGTCTCTGGACAAATACCAGCTTCCTCAGCCTGAAAGCAAGATGAGCGCCGCAACCCCATAGTCGTCTTTGACTGGAATTACAGTACCCATTCAGGGGTCCTTTACCTTTTGTTTTTTTGTAAAAATAAATAAATTATTTTTTATTTTTACCTTACTTCATGTTCATTACAATTTGGTAGAACATGAGCTGCAAAACCAAGCCACTCTCTGAGGGTTTTGTAGTCAGCAAATAAATTTGGAAGCAAGAGGGGTGGGGGGGAGGCTCCCCTTTGGCTTGTCCCGTTGCTGCCACTGGGCCTGCACAGCCATTGTGAGGGAAGGTGTGTGTGTGTGGCAGGGACTGGAGACAAGCAGCTGCAAATTCTCCACCCGCTCAGATAAAAATCTAAGTTCCAAGTGGCATCACGTGTTTTCGGCTTCCTCCAAAATCAAATAGACAGAAGCACGTGAAAGGTTCTCGTTTTTGTGGTTTGTTTTCGTGAACTCTGGCGCTGCAGGTTTGGGACTTGTCAACCAAAAGCAGATATGTAATACTTTTTGAGTCACGACACGAGCAATTCTGCATACAGCCGTGCATCACATAGAGGGCTGGCCTTATTGTACGACATCTGGTATGCCTAGGTGTCTCTTTTTGTCCCTAAGTTATTTTGAAATGGGATTTTCACTGCATGGTGGGAATAGATGGGTATTCACAGGATCCCCTATGGGGGGAAACCCAACTTTTGCAGTGGAGGCCGTATTCTGCAATTGCTGGTGCCTGGAGGCCATGATAATTGCCACTGTGCTCAACATATCTGTGTTGAACCTTGAAAATTCCAGATAAACAAACAACCTCTTTGCTATATCTAGTTCCTTGCATTGTGCGTTCTCTCTCTCTCTCTCTCTCTCTCTCTCTCTCTCTCACTCACTCACACACACACACACACACACACACTTTCCCTGGTGTTTCCTGGCAGCAGCTGCTGCCTTTCATTTTATTTCCCCCTTCTGCCTACAGACTAGCGCAAACCCCACCTGAGACCTAACATTTGTCTGTTTGGAGAATAGATGAGTATTTATTAGAATTAAACAGCTGGGAGCGCAGTGATATTTAGACGAACATTAGAGGGGCTGCAGAAGGAGGAGATAATTCCTGGAGCAGCTTAGAAAAGCTGGCTGAGCTCAGTTTCCGCCGGGATTTCACAGGTCTCCTGTGTGCGGCTGATACAGTTAATTTCGTGCTGGAGCTGCAGGCTGGGCCACACTGATATTGCCATGTTATTTAGAATCGAAAGGTCAAGCTGGAAATTGAATAATCATTGACAAGGAATCCATCAGGGATGCTAAGAGCACAGCGAGCAGCCGCTCAGACCGTGTCAAAGGCTGATGGAGCAGCCTGGCTGAAGAATATTGAGGCTCAGGCAGCCATTGGCTCCATTACACCAGTTGGCCAATGCGTCAAGTTTACACACACACACACACACACACACACACAGCAAGAGCAGGGGGCATTGTATAGGCAGCACTAATGCCAGTGTACTGGAAGACATGAAAACTTATAATCTATCTAAAATAAAGTGAACTTGCAATATCAGATTTTACTAAGTTCTTACAACTTCTTGACTCAATTTTTGTTTTTTCTTGTTTTTTTTAAAAGCAAGTTCAAGAAGAAGGTAGGAAAGTTCAACGATGTTCCCGGTAGCTGTGAAGTGCAGATGGAAAAAAGTATGGAAAGCTTCACGAATTTGTGTGTCATCCTTGGCACGTTGTAAGTAGTCGTCTTATTCACACAAACTTGATAAATGGTGAAAAATTGGTTTTGAAGAATATTATTTACTGTGTGAATAATTGTCGCCTATGTGCTGTAAGGGCTGCAATACCATTATTAATGGCACATGTTCTATTTCTTCAGCATCAGTGTACTGGAAGAAGCAAAGATTCCCAGTGTCAAAGCTGTGATTCTTCAACATCAACTTCGTTGGACTGGTCATGTTGTGCGGATGCCAGATTATCGTCTTCCAAAGCCAACTACTCTATTCCAAACTCAAAAATGGAAAGCGTAATGCTGGTGGTCAACAAAAGAGGTTGAAAGACTCTCTCGAGGCAAATCTTAAAAAATGTAAGTATAAACACTGACAGCTAGGAAACACTGGCCTGCGAGCGCTCCAATTGGAGAACAGCCTTTTCCAAAGGTGTCATGGGCTTTGAAGACGCTCGAACTCAGGACAAAATGGAGAAATGTGCTAAGAGGAAGGCACGCTTGGCAAACTCTCACCGTGATCAACTCCCACCCAGAAACGTATGTGCCCACTGTGGAAGGACATGTGGATCAGGAATTGGCCTCCACAGTCACTGTTAAGACCGTGTTCAGGGAAGAAAATCTTAGCTATGAGTGGTCGCCAAAGAAGTATTTATTGTGATTATTCACTTACTCTTCTCTTCTTTTCTTTCACCTTTATTTTCTTCCTTTTCTTATTTTTGCTTTTTTCTTATTTCTCTTCTCTAGATTAGTTTGACTTTTATTGTACTTTATGTGGAAAAGATGCAGTCTAGGTTTGTCATTGCTTTTCTCCCAAGAAGCAGGCGCCTTCTAATTTCATGACTGCTGTCACCATCTGCAGTGATCATGGAGCCCAAGAAAGTAAAATCTCTCACTGCCTCCATTTCTTCTCCTTCTATTTGCCAGGAGGTGATGGGACTACATTGGCTGCCCGTTTAAAAGATTGCTTTTAAGCAGGGACAGGGCAGATCTCACCAATGCTTTGTATCTAATAGTTCATCCCATAAGCACAATAATTTCTGGTTGTGAAACAGGAGCCCCCTCCAAATCTGTTCCACAGAGCGGGAGGAAACCCCAGAACAGATTTAGGGAGTGCGCGTTGAGGAGGAGAAGAGAGGGGGTTTAATAACCATCAATTCCATAGTCAGAAAATTCCATCAGTTCTAATAGCAGTAACTTTTGCTGGTGATATCAAATTTTCAAATGCCCTAACATGAATGCAATGTAGCCTTATCTTTAAAAAAAGGTGCCACATTTATTTAGTCCTCTGAAGGTGCCACATTTATTTAGTCCTCTGAAAGTGTGGGATTCAGAGTCTTTCTTGCTCATGGGGCCAGGAGATATTCACCAATCCGGAAGTGATTTGCAAGTGTGTGTGTGTATGATTAAGTAATATGTAAACGTCCTTCAATCTCTGTTTTCTATGCATCCCAGAATCCACAGACATAATCTAATACAGAGTTGTGCATTTAAACTGATTTAACTAAGTGAGCCTAAATATGCTTAATTCTGCGTTGGATTGTGTCCAGTATCTAATTTTGAAAATCTTCTACATTTCAAATTCCATTTCCATTCCACTTAAAACCACCCAGCCCACCCCTATAAACATGCAAATCCGTGTACAAAAAAACATGAATCTGCAGGAGCTTTTTAGGGCTGAGTTAAAGTGGACCTGCATAGGAAGAGACCACTTTCTCTGGAAGGCGACCTTTTGGGATTTCTGCAGGGGATGGGGAGAGACAATCCTGCAAAGGGCTAACAAGGCAAAGAGAATTAAGGGGAGCTTTAATTCCAAATGAGGATCATTTTGACAGAAGTCAAAGTCCCAAAGCCCCTTGCGTTCCCTCGAAATAGCATTCAGACATCCAAATCGCCTTGCAAAGTAAATTTCATATTAACAAGCAGAGAATCAATTTTGAATAACCATTAAAGTAATACGATTTCAAGCTTTAGGCAGTGGGGTTTGATACACTCTTGGCAGTCAGTCTAGTCCACAAAACTCCGGGGACTCTTAAAACTGCAGCGCTTGAAGCGGAGAACAAATAGCTTACTCCTCCACATGTTTCTCTTGTACAGTATTAGGAGGCAACAAGAAACTTGAAATACAAAACTCCCTTCGCTTGGAAAATATTGCAGGTTTCAGCTGCAAGGGTGTGTTCTTGTTTTCTCCTACATTTTCCAGACTTTGAGGCAAGGCTATACAGATTAAAGCGAGGGGCCGGACAGCTCTCTCCAACCAAAAGCAAAGGACCTGTGGTGGATTTAAAAGATCTTCTGGTTACAGGATCTCAAAGCCTTATGGAGACTCTTGTCATGTTCTTGCGAGAGAGAAGCAGCAAGAAGCCTGGGGCATAATTCTGTTTCAGAACAAAATAGGTAATTTCATTCTGCCGGCACCAAGAAGAGACTGCTTGTGGTTGATGCTCTTTCATGTACCCTCTTCCCACTTCCGTTGCAGAAATGTTGGTGTGTTGCAAGCTTGGGAGAAAATAGGGGTGAGCACTATTCTAAGCTTCATCTCCTAATCTCTTTCTTTCTTTCTTTCTTTCTTTCTTTCTTTCTTTCTTTCTTTCTTTCATTGAATTTATATACCACCCTATACCCAGAGGTCTCCGGGCGATTCACAGAAAAGATCACAATATATAAAATCAAAATCAATAACCCAATATACCCCCCCCAAAAAAGAGCCATGTTTTAAAAGGGTATAGGGTGTCAATCAGGTCGACCAAAGACCTGGTTAAAAAGGAACGTTTTTGCTTGGTGCCAGGCAAACTTCCCTGGGAAGAGCATTTCACAGATAGGGAGCCACTGCAGAGAAGGCCCCGTTCTCGTGTTGCCACCCTCCGGACCTCTCAAGGAGGCACACGAAGGAGGGCCTCAGATGATGATCTCAGGGTCCGGGTAGGTTCATATGGAAAGAGGCAGTCCTTGAAGTACTGCGGTCCTGAGCCGTTATTTTGTTTTCTTTGTACTCACTTTGGAAGCTATTCATTGCAGGCCCAGTAGATTTTGCATGTGTTTGGACAAGTTGCTGAAAACATGCCATGCTGAAAAGCTGCTATTCAAGATCCAGTTAAAATGACAACTGCTTGCCTTGTTGCATGGCTTTTGCCAAAGGTCATGGCTTTGTTTTAGTATCGTACCATTTAAACTAAGTATTTGTTCTTGCCTACAGCACTGGGCCATTGACTACGGTTTTGCACAGGCTTCGTTTTTGTGCCAAGATTTCACCACAGTATCTCTGGATGAAGCCAAGACATTTGCTCTGTCCTTTTCTGCTGAGGAAACCACCTTTGAGGGGACAACGAGGGATTCTTTACATGGCTTATGGATGGGCGAAGGATCGGGCAGTTGAAGGCTTGACTTATCTCAGGTTGCAATAAAAAAAACAAGAGTTTTCAAACCAAACTGGTTCTTCGAAATACCTTAGACTTACCTTAGACATGAGTTCTTATAAGTTTTTGAGATGCCACCTGAAGACTTATGTAGCTAGAGGTTTCCTGACATGAAGTTCTCCAGATAATCCCCTCATTTGCTTCATCTTGACTGGGAAGGAAGCTATGTGAGATGGAAAGATAGGGGAGAATAGGAGCTGAACTTTTAACCTGAAATTGCCCTGGGCAAACGAGATGTGGAAGATTGTTTGCCAAGAAAATGTCAAGAGAACAGGAAGCAAGCAGCACGGCAAGAATACGACTCTTTCTTTGTTCAGTCCAGGCATTAAGGGAAGTGATAATGATCTGAAAGGGATAAATGACGGCGCCTGTTCTTGCCTACAGCACTGGGCCATTGACTACGGTTTTGCACAGGCTTCGTTTTTGTGCCAAGATTTCACCACAGTATCTCTGGATGAAGCCAAGACATTTGCTCTGTCCTTTTCTGCTGAGGAAACCACCTTTGAGGGGACAACGAGGGATTCTTTACATGGCTTATGGATGGGCGAAGGATCGGGCAGTTGAAGGCTTGACTTATCTCAGGTTGCAATAAAAAAAACAAGAGTTTTCAAACCAAACTGGTTCTTCGAAATACCTTAGACTTACCTTAGACATGAGTTCTTATAAGTTTTTGAGATGCCACCTGAAGACTTATGTAGCTAGAGGTTTCCTGACATGAAGTTCTCCAGATAATCCCCTCATTTGCTTCATCTTGACTGGGAAGGAAGCTATGTGAGATGGAAAGATAGGGGAGAATAGGAGCTGAACTTTTAACCTGAAATTGCCCTGGGCAAACGAGATGTGGAAGATTGTTTGCCAAGAAAATGTCAAGAGAACAGGAAGCAAGCAGCACGGCAAGAATACGACTCTTTCTTTGTTCAGTCCAGGCATTAAGGGAAGTGATAATGATCTGAAAGGGATAAATGAAAGGTAGATTGAAATTAATCAGTTACTGGTGCTTTTAATTAATTTGTATTTTAGTTGGTGTGAACTTCTTGAATATTCTTGAATTATGAGTGGTCTATAGATAAAGGAGGGCACAGGGAGAAGGGGACGACAGAGGATGAGATGGTTGGACTGTGTTCTCGAAGCGACTGGCATGAGTGGCCAAACTGCGGGAGGCAGTGGAGGATAGGGGTGCCTGGCGTGCTCTGGTCCATGGGGTCACGAAGAGTCGGACACGACTGAACGACTGAACAACAATAGATAAAGGTTTTTATGTAAATAAAATTACCGAGATCCTGTCCAAAGAAAGACTTTCCAGTTGAAAAATCTCAATTATTAGCATTTTAATCTAGGGCTCTATGATAGCAAGCTTAATATTCCTGCTGTATATTGAAGCTGAATGAAGAGATGAGACAGCCATAGTGTTTTCCTGCCAGTGTTGTCCCTGGGCTTTCCGTCCAACTGTTGTTCTCTTCTGCTGAGCAACACACCTGGTATCCTACACACTCAAACAGGGGAGGACAAGGCAAAAATAAAAATGGGCAGGGCAAGAGAGTGATGTGGTTTGCAGAGCCAGCCCATGCATGAGGCAAGGAGAGAGGACTGCCTTGAGCAACAGGATCCACTGGGGCAGAAGATCCCGGTGTAGATCTTTATTCCCACCCCCTGTTCCTGATGTAGACCCTCATTCACCCCTTCTTCCCTGGTGGGAAGGGGAAGACCATTTCGTGGTTTGCCTCAGGTGCCAAAATGTCTTGCACCAGCCCTGGTGGTTTTGCACCTAACAGAAGGTCTATGGCTTAGTTACCGTATTTTTCGCTCCATAGGGCGCACTGGATCATAGGGCGCACCTCGTTTTTAGAGGAGGAAACAAGAAAAAAAAAATTTTTCTGGTTTTCCTCCTCTAAAAGCCCTGTTTTTTTGAGGATCAGCTAAAAGTTTTGCAGCTTTTTTGCAAAGGGAAAAGCCCTGGTTTTTTTTAGGATCAGCTAAAAGTTTTGCAGCTTTTTTTGCAAAGGGAAAAGCCCTGTTTTTTGAGGATCAGCTAAAAGTTTTGCAGCTTTTTTGCAAAGGGAAAAGCCCTGGTTTTTTTGAGGATCAGCTAAAAGTTTTGCAGCTTTTTTGCAAAGGGAAAAGCCCTGTTTTTTGAGGATCAGCTAAAAGTTTTGCAGCTTTTTTGCAAAGGGAAAAGCCCTGGTTTTTTTGAGGATCAGCTAAAAGTTTTGCAGCTTTTTTGCAAAGGGGGAAAAGCAAAGAGGAAAAGCCCCATTTTTATGGGGTTCAACTCACATTTCTGCAGCTTCTAAAGGAAAGGGAGCCTTTTCTACAGTTTCCAGACAGATAATCTAATCAGCCAGTCACATGTCGCTGGGGAAACAAACAACCTCCCTCTGCAGCACATTCAACAATGGAGGGCGGGGCTGAAAGGGAGCCGGGACTCTTATCTCTCTCCCGATCTCTTGCTGATCAGCTGCTGAGCGGGGTCCTTTCAACACCCCCTTTCTCTTTGTAAAATAAAAAGCATGATCCTCTTTTGCCCCTGGGCAATTCAGCTCCAGGGACCACCATTCACTCCATAAGACGCACAGATATTTCCCCTTACTTTTTAGGAGGGAAAAAGTGCGTCTTATGGAGCGAAAAATACGGTAGCCTTAATGTGTGAGTTTGATGATGCCAGGAAAGGAAACGGTGGCTGCTTGGTTCCTCCTCCAGTCACCTTGTTGCAGCTACGCTGCTGCAGGCAGAGGCCTGGTTTGGTGTGTTGTCCGAGCCCAGGATCATGGTTAATAATAATAATAATAATAATAATAATAATAATATTTTATTTACATACTGCCCTCCCCGGCCAAACCGGACTCAGGGCGGCTAACATCAAAGTATATAATACATTAAAACATAAATTCCAGCAATCGACTGAAATACAGCTTAAAATCAAACTAAATCAGATGGCAACCCACAATTTATAACTGCAGAGAAACCATGAATCGTAACCAAGGTTTGCAGTTTGTGGGACATATGGAGGAGCAGAGGCAGGTTTAGGGGAAAGCAACCAGTTCAGTCACACGCAGCACGGAGCCTCAGGATCGCTGCAGGGGATGTCACAACTATGATGAAGAATGGAAGGCGAGAGGCGGGGGTGACCCCGAAATTTGAGACCCCAAGGTCCGCCACCAGGAGGAGACAAACCAGAAGCTCTGTTTCAGACAACAGACCAAGTCAAACTGTGCCTTAGCTGCGTAGCAGCAGCGGGACCAGAGAGGACTAAAGCAGCCATGATCTCTTCTCCGGGAAACCTTATGCTCTGGCATTCATTCTGAGTCATGGTTTGCTCTTATCATTACTGTAGGAGCAAACCGGCTCATTGTGGTTGTCTCATCTTCTAGTTCAGCTGTGAATTTAAAGTTGCAGGGGCACTCCTGAATTTTCAGCTGGGGACATGACTGGCCAAACCAAACTAATTATATGAGAGAGCTGGTGGGGCATATAATGGTTATCAAGTGTTGGACTAGGACCTGGGAGAGCAGGCTTCGAATCCCCACTAAGCCATGAAGCTCATGGGATGACCGTAGGCCATTCAGTGCCTCTTAGCTTAACCTACCTCACATGGCTGTTGTGAGGATGAGATGGGGAGGACAACCATGTACACCACATTGAGATCCTTGGAAGATAAAATGTGGTATATATATATGTAATAGATAGATAATAGATAGATAGATGATAGATAGATGATTGATTGATTGATAGATAGATAATAGATAGATGATAGATAGATAGATAATAGATAGATGGATGATAGATAGATGATATAGATAATAGATAGATAGATAATAGATAGATGGATGATAGAAGATGGATGATAGATATAGATAGATGATGGATAGATAGATAGATAGACAGATTAGATAGATAGATAGATAGATAGATAAATGAATGATATAACAAATGTAACAGATTATCAGGGAAATGCACACTACTGCAAGGTGAGAAATTAATTATGTTACCTGTAGGCTTTAATCCTTCTAGCACCTGATGATTACTTCTTAGAAACCCAAAGCGATCAGAGATTGAGAAGAACCATTTTTTTCTTGGGACTCCATCTCCCCCTTTTGCATTGTAAAGCCTTTCTTTTAAGATGTATACATTCTTGTGCATTCTGAAAAGTATTTGCAGCAGCCCTGACTGATTTCACTGCCAGCAATAGCACTTTGCTCTTAAGGTCCCATAATCAGGCATTTCAGTCTCACAATGAAAGCTGCCAGACCAGCCATTTCTTTGCTGGTGCTTCCAGCAAATTATCCCCGAGTTAACCCTCTGTTTGCTGCTTAAAGAAGGGCAGGCTGCGTATCAGGAACAGCTAGTGGGAGGGGTGTCGAAAGAGAGACATTAGAAGGGCTGGGGACAGGAAAACTACCCGAGGTGCATGTTTATTGTGTGCAGAATGAAACAAGGCATTGCTAAGCGAATGGAAACTGGCCTTGCAAACAGGGAAGAATTGGAGAGCAAATCTGCTGCCATAATGAGCTTGGTGTAGGGTTGCTAAAGCTGAGCTGCTTCCCCGCAGGCTCTGTACCCTTAATTGTAGCCTAAAAGACTACAACAGGTATTGCTTATTTTGCATCTCCAGATCTGGGGGAACCACACCTCTTAAATCCCTGGCTATCATGAAATTGCTCCAGGCACAGAGCCTTTCTTTGACAGAAAAAGAAGTTGGCATTGAAGTAAGCAGGGGAGAAATACTGGCTTGGGAATCCTAGTTTCAAAACACCTATTTCTGGAACCTTTGTGATTTATTTGCAAAAATGTTTCTTAGGGTAATGTGAGAGATAAGTTGAATTGAAAACCTTTGTGCCTTTGTTGCAATCCATGCTCCAGAGACCAGGACTTCACACTGTCCTCAATTCTGACAGCTGGTTTTTTGTTTTGTTACAGTAGTTTGTTACAGTCCAGAGGTATGGAACAGTTGTCATGTTGTCATATTTCTTCTTAGGTTCATTCATTTATCCAGGCTATGCAAGTCTCCATAAAACATCCGGGCTTTTGAAGCTGAGGACCCAAAGTTTAGACACTCCCTTATTCTGTGACTGCATTATTTCCTGGGTGTTCTGCGACTTAAGTTCTGCAAAAGTGGTGATGTTAAAGTGTTCTGAAAAAGTCTTAGGACTTTGTGCAATGTCCTTTCATTTCAATGGAAATAGCTCCTGAAAAGGTTCCCGAAATTGTCAATATTGGAAGAGAAACTGGAACACTGGCTTGCTCGGGTGATGAAATAGATTATTTATTTTTATTTTTAGCTCACCCTTTCCTGTAGGTTCAGAGCAATTCAACAACTGTAATCAAATTTTAAATTGTGCCTGCTTTAAAATGGCTTCTGGGTTCTCCTGTAAGAACTAATTGTGGTTTTCTGTAAAATACTAAATGGCTGTGCTTTGCACATAGAAGTGGAGTTCTCCAGGTGGTAAATGAAAATTAAACTAGACCCTGTGATAATCATGTGTTTTATAATTAATGTTTGCTTAGATGTTTTCCTTTTCTAATTTAATGCTCATAATAAGCCAACTTCCATATTGCTAGAAACAGCTGCCATCCTCCTGGGGGCAAGGCTTAAGATGGGCTGCCCCGGATTTGGTTCGGACCCTTATTCTGCAGCGCTGGGTGGAATAGAGAACCACACGGTCCCTGCCTAGTATCCAATTATTAAATTATGTTAAGAATTTAGGATGAAAAAATGATTTGTGTGCAAGAAATACACCACTTTTGCAACAAAAGAAACTATTTATTTGGAATATGCATTACCAGTACAAATCAGGAGACTGTAAAACCTACACCTTGTTAGTATTATTATAGAACAGAAGAGTTTCAGTGGGAATTAAAAAGACAGAGGCCTTTGTTTTTTAAAGGAGCAGAAAAGCTTGATGTGAATCAAAGGAAATGCTTCCTAGGGTTTCTATGGGGAACCTACTGGAAACAAAAGCATGAAGACAAAGCAATTCAGAACAAAGCAGGATGTCTTTACACTCAACAAAAGGGCTCGTGATAAGCAAAAACAATGTATGCTATAATACATTTTTGATAATAGCAAGGGTAATAATATTTTCAAGAAGCTTTAGGTAAAGTTGCATGGGAAAAATAAGGGGCTGATACAAAGTGTGATGTGAAAAGTTCACAATAAATGGCAAATAAGGAGGCCAATTTTACAGTGCCAATTTTTGAGGTGCTAAATTGTAGCTCGAACTGCCTTCTCAAAATTGGCTTAGTTCTGCAAATCCTTTAAAACACAGTATCATCAAGGACAAGTCATGGGTTCTTCCTTACCACAAGAAAAAGTAATACCTGATCCTGCCTAAAACACATTTGACTCCATAACTCCACGATCCCATCCCAAGAATAAATGGCAGCTTTGGTGCTCATGTGAGAGAGATACCATATTTGACCAAATAAAGTTTAGCTGGGTTGAGCACCACTTTCTCTGTGCCATGTGAGATGGATGACATAGACTCTTGCCAGATGGAGATTTCATCCTGACAGACTATATACAGGGTCATCCCACATGCAGAGTAAGTGATTTGGGGTTGCGTTAAATCTGGAAATAAGTGAGGCTTAGGCTACCATACATTCAATGAATTTGCCTTCTAGATGTGGGCCTAGTTCTGCAAATCTGCTAGGGCTAGTTACAGGGGTGCAGTATTTGCTCACCTAACAGAGTGGGTGCATGCCTAGCTATGCTTGCTTTCTAGTTACAAGGTCAAAACCACTTCCAAATACCGTGGAAGTTATTTCAAACAAAAAGAAAAACTTCAATCTGACCCTTCCTTGCTAGTCCCTTTGGTTTCCCAAATATCCTCCCTACTCTTAGAAGAATTACCAGCGGTGGGTAACAGGAACTGTGGCAGTGCCTACCCCTCCCCCCCATACTTTGGTGTTGTTGCACCAGGATGAACAGCGCAGTTGTCCATGGAAAATGCAATTCTCACAGAGGCTACGGAGGGCCGTTGGTTCTGTGACCCACTGAATAGAATCATAGAATCACAGAGTTGGAAGGGACCCAAGGGTCATCTAGTCCAACCCCCTGCAATGCAGGAATCTCAGCTAAAGCATCCATGACACATGGCCGTGCTTAAAAACCTCCAAGGAAGGAGAGTCCACAACCTCCCGAGGGAGACTGCTCCACTATTAAACAGCTTACTGCCAGAAAGTTCTTCCTGCTGTTTAGTTGGAATCTCCTTTCTTGTATCTTGAAGCCATCAGTTCGAGTCCTACCCTCCAGAGAAGAAAACAAGCACGTTCCCTCTTCCGTGTGACAGCCATGAGCGTACCCAGGGGGGGCAGGAGGGGGGCACCTGCCCCCCTCCCCAGAAGCAAAATAATAATAATAATAATTAAATGGTTATCGGAAGCCTAAAAGGAAAAAAAGCTCTCCTAAAAAAGCTCAACTACTGGTCTTTCTCCCCTCCCAAAATCTAAATAACAATTGAGCTCTGCCGACCGGCAGCCGGCCACTGCGTGTGTGTGTGTGTGTGTTGCGCGGCTGATCGTTGCAAAGGAGCTTTGGAAACAGTTCCCTTGCATGGTGAGTTGCGATGGCTGAGGATCCTAGGAAACTGAGTTTTTCAGCCATTTGGGGGCTTTCTGTTTGGGGGGGGAGTTTTTCTGTTTTTTGAAGCTGTTTTTGTTTGCTGTTTACATAATATGGTCAGTAATCTAAAAACGAACTGAACCCCTAAAAAACGGGGCATTCCTCATCCCCAAAAAGGTCAACAACTTTGAGCTGAACCCCAAAAAACGGGGGTAGATCACTGCTGAAAGTAGATCACAGTCTCTTGGGAGTTGGCATGTAACTAGAATAAAAATTTTAAAAAATTCAAGCAAATAATTGTAATAACTACCGTAATAAAGCACTGCTATAATTATATATAATTTTCCTAAAATTTTGGTTTCATTCGCCTTTCCATGCTGAAATGTCACAACCTGAACGACCATGGCTCTCCTCTCAGTCTCCTCTTTTTCAAGCTAAACATACCCAGCGCCTCCAAATGCTCCTCATACAGCTTTGTTTCCAGACACTAGATCATCTTGGTTGCCCTCCTCTGCACAGCAAGCACACCAAAAGAATATGAAGCGACTAGAGTGGGAGAGGGGGACAGATGCTCTGCTTTCGCTCTCCTTGGTGCTGAAACCACCACCAGTGGCCCATAAGTCTAAAGGGAAAGTTGAGAGAGGGTGTTATGGGGGTGGGGAAGCCAGAAATGGCATAGATTTTAATCCAGGCACCCCCAACCTTTGGCCCTCCAGATGTTTTGGACTACAATTCCCACCATCCCTGACCACTGGTCCTGTTAGCTAGGGATCATGGGAGTTGTAGGCCAAAACATCTGGAGGGCCAAAGGTTGGGGATGCCTGTTTTAATAGGAGCTGGAGAAAAACTGCAACAAACTGCAAGCTAACAGGTGAGTTAAGCAGCTAAGTGAGTTTGGTAGCAGGGCAAGGAGACTAGGGCAGACTGCCCTTTGATCCAACAAATCTCAAGCTCTCAAGTAAACTCATTGGTAAACAACATGAACAGATATGCAGCTAGAAACCCAGAAGCTGTGCTGTGGTTTTCCCGCCAGCGGACTGCACTGTCTGTCATATGTACGACTATTTGCCTGCTGGACAATGGTTGTGGTTGTTCTTGGTGAAGCGAACCCTGGCCTTCAGGTTTGTTCCGTTGAAACCAAGATGGCTGAGCTGGAGGAGCAGAAAGAGGGTCAGAGCAGTTGGTGGCAAGGCCTTCAGGGACACGATACCTGTGTCGCTCTCCCAGGATGACAGCACCTCTGCAGTCATGAAGGATGAGCATCTCTGGAAAGAAGGCCAGGAAGACAGAAACAATCCCTTAGAAGGGACCAATTCCTTGGGAGATGAGCAGTTATTCTCTCATGCTGAGGATATTCCACTGGGTGGGGTGGAGGGATCTTGTCAGTGGGCGATTCAACCATTAGGAACATAGATTGATGAATGTGTAGAGTCAATGCTCATGATGAAGACTGGCAATAATGACATGGGGAAATGTTGTCATGAGGACCTGGAAGTGAAATTTAGGTTGCGGTGACGATGTTGAAAGCCAGGACCTTCAAGGTAGCTTTCTCTGAAATGCTACTGGTCCTTCATGCAGTGGTGTCGCATGGGATGGGGGAGGGGTGCAGAGGGTGCTATTAATCCTCCATGCCATGCCCCCACCTAGTGCATGGCAGTTCCCTGTCAGCTGACGGGTGGGAGCAGAGGGGACATGGAAGGTGAAGAACACCCTCTGTGCTCACCCAGGGACTCATGCTCCGGGTGCATGCAGGGGGGGCTGGTCCCCCCCCAGATTCTGCGCCCAGGGCCACAGCCTCCACGCTACGCCACTGAATTCAATATATGTGTAAATGTGCAATTGCCAAGGAAATCTAACGCAGTCACTTTTGACTTGGAACATAGGAAGCTTCCCAAAAAAGATATTGGGAAGAAGGAACTTGGCTGTCAAGAGGGTCAAATCACTCCAAAATGCTTGGGAGTTGTTTAAAACCACAGTATTAGAAGCTCAGCTATACTGTATACCACAGATTAAGAAAGGTGCCACCAGAGCAAATATAATGTCAGTGTGGTTAATGTATGGTTAGCGAACAGAGTCAAACAAGCTATTAGGCTCTAGTAATTAAGAGACAAGACAGCTTTCTTTAGAAAACGGAAGTCTTCTCCAAGTGAGGAGCAGGAACAAAAACTGTGGCAAAAGAAATGCAAGCAGACAAAAAGGAATGTTAAAAATAATAATCTGAGGAGCACATTGCTGAAACATTAAGACCAACAAAAAAGTAAAAAATTATTAGCTAAGGAGGCTGTTGCGCCTTTGAATGACAAGGGCACCAAAGGTGAGCTGGAGGAGGATAAGGAGATGACAGAGAAGCAGAATGAATGATTTGTGTCTACACACGGGCAGATATAGGGCAGATACTGTGCCTGAACTGGGTTGATTTTGGATCCATTTAACAATGTGATCCTGTGAAGGCTGAGGGTTTGCTCCAAAAAAGAATTGGGTGATGAGAAAGGTAAGAAGAAAATCCAAACTTTTGATGGGCAAGGGCTTACAAAGAAAGCAGAAAAAAAGTTCTCTCTTAAATATACTTGCTCAGCTCTGCAACTATTCACCTCCAACAGGGCACCATTTCTCACCACAATGTAATGACGTAGCATCACTCCAATGAGAGACTGAAAGAGAAAATGGCAGCCCTGACTGCAAATTGTTTTAGATTGCATTTTTTAATGGAAAATGCTCCCAACACCTGAAGATCTCTAGAATTTCTCTTGCCCCATGAGAAAATGGCAGAAATCCCCTCTCGCAGTTTTGCAGGATGAGAATGGGATCATGAACAATGAATTTCAACAGGGACAAATGTTAAGATCATATACTTAAGACACGCAAAAAGTATCTAGGGGTCTTAGTAGACCACACACTTCACGAGTCAACAGTGTGATGCAGCAGCAAAAAACAACCCCTAATGCTGTTCTTGGCTACATCAACAGAAGAACAGGGACATGATCATATTATGACTCATTTCTGCCTTGGTCAGACCCATCTGGAGTCCTGTGTCCATTCTGGGCACCACAATTTAAGAAGGATATCGACAAGCTGGAACGTGTGCAGAGGAGGGCAATCAAGATGATCAAGGGTCTGGAAACGAAGCCTTTTGAGGAACCGCTGAGGAAGTTGGGTATGTTTACCCTGGAAAAGAGGAGACTGGGAGGAGGTATGATAGCCATCTAAAAGTATCTTGAGGGCTGAGACATGGAGGAGAAAACAAGCTTGTTTTCTCCTGCACTGGAGGGTAGGACCCGAACCAACAGCTTCAAACTGCAAGAAAGGAGATTCCAACTAAACATCAGGAAGAACTTTTTGATGGTAAGAGCTATTTGACATTGGAACAGACTCCCTTGGAAGGTGGCAGACTCTCCTTCCTTGTTAGTTTTTAAGCAGAGGGTTGGCATGGATGCTTGAGAGTTGAGATTCCTGCATTGCAGGGAGTTGAACTAGATGAAACTTGGGCCCACCTTCCAACTCTACAATTCTGCGCACAAGGGGAGGTGTAGCTGCCTTTGATCCCAACTCATCATGAGAAATGTATTGTAATGATGTCGTGGCGCTACGTCGACAGAAGAGTTGGCTACATTGCAATGCCAATCCGCACCAATAAAGGTACTGCTTTGTTTTAATTCTGAATGGTGTTTGCGTGTGTTTGTGTAATCCCTTGCTGCTAAGGCACTTGGGCCAAAGCTTTCTGTTTCTTGTTTGTGTTTTGTGCTGCGGGGATTTAAATGTCATAACAGGGAGCATCAACCTGGTTGTCTTTAGCGATGGGGCATATCTGGTGATATATTCATGCAAAAGTGCTGAAGGAGGGGCCCTGCTTTTTGAGAGGCACAGAAGTCCCCCCGACCTTCCCAGCTCAGCTCTACTTAGTTTGAATCAGTGCTTTTCTTCTAGAAAACATGGTGCTGGTACTGCATGTCCTTGATCACCCCCTGAATAAAGCATTGCTTTTAACCTTATCTGCTGCATTGTAATTATAATGGCGGCTGTCATGCGCGTTTGGCAAAGTGTTTATTTCTTCATCTGTGATCCCAAAACTATGTTCCTGGCAATTAAGCTAAGCAAGATAAACTTGCAAGTGTTTTACTGCTGGGTCACACCAAAGAACAACACATTTACTTATTTCTGCTGCTGGAAAAAGCTTGCCTGTGAATTAAGACTGACTAGGACCTGCAGCCAAGCCATTAAGATCAGTACTTACAAAAAAAGGCAGGATGAAACTAAATGTAAAATCTGCTGTTATGGTAAATCTTAAACAATTGAGAAATGTTGAGTCTCAGTGCTTCTTTGAGCATTTGAAAACTGGATTTCTGCTAGATTGTATTTTACAATATATTATCTTGTTTCATGAGCGTTTCAGCCTTGGGTAGTTGGTGTGGCCTGGAATCAGGCTCAAGTGAACCCTAGTAGATCAAGGTGAGGAACTTTGGGTGGTTTATTATTATTATTATTAGTAGTAGTAATGAAATTTCTATACCTGCTTGCCTATTACCCCTGACCCTCAAGGAGTTAATATAAGCAATATGGCTAAGTGATGCCTAAAAGGAGATACTGGGGTTCACATATCTCAGAAACCTCTGACCTTGAAACCCTGTTCAGGTATGCAATTACATGCAATTAACGGCACATGATAGCTCAGTCGGTAGAGCATGGGACACCGGGGCTAGGGGTTCGAGCCCCATGTTGGGCTAAAAAAAATTCGGCATTGCAGGGGGTTGGACGAGATGAATCTAGTGGTCACTTCCAACTCTGCAATTCTATGATTCTACGATGCAGAATGGGGGCTGCACACATTTGCCATGCCCTCCACGATCAACTCCTCACCCCAATGCTATCTGTAGGTTTGGGAGGATGTCTAGAAGAGGGCAGCCTGCCAACATGCACTGGTTGGTCCTATGAGCTGGAACCCTGAGCACTCAGCAAGCTGCCCTGATACAGACCTCCTCCCAACTGCATGGATTGCCACAGGGACATGACGGCTCGAGGAGGAGGAGCTTGTCCCTCTATACCTATCATGTCCCTCTATACCTATCCTCCCTCTCCACTGCTGGGCACCGATTCGCTTTCACCAAAGCGAGGTTTAATGTTTTTCCTTCTAATGTCCTGAGACATAGATTTTCCAAGGGCCTAGTTTCCGCCTTTTGTGATTGTGATAAAAAGTCGACGGAATCTCTCCATCATATAATCTTTATCTGTTCCCTGCATAGTGAGGCTCGGGCAAAATTACTAAGACCAATAACTCAGAAACTTACAGGTGCACCAGCTGAGTCACACCTTGCCTTACTCCTGCAAGACAATGACTCCTATACAACCTTGCAGGTGGCAAGGTTTCTAAACTCTGTCATATCTCAAAAAAGGCGCTGTGGCCAACTACACGACCACTAATACTTTTGTTTTCTGCTCCCTGGTTGCAATTTTAAAACTTGTATTTGTGCTGTGGTTTGTTTCCCTATGACTCCAGGGTCTATGGTTTGCTGTAACTTTATGTCATATATTACATATTTTATGTTTTTATGGGCTTATAGCCGCAATAAATTTGAATTTGAATTTGAATTTGAGGAGCTTGGGCAGCCCGGTTCTCAATCGAGTGTGCTGCCCAGTAATCCCAGATGAGGTTACTTAAGAGGTGAGGGAAAGGCACATTGTAATCGGTGTTGTTATTACTTGTTTATTCCAAAACTAAGTCCCTGGATTAAACAGGTTTTCAAGGGCTCACTTGAGATGACCTAGGCTCTTAAAATCCATGGAATGTTCAAAACTGTCAGGTATGGATCTGTGTTAGAAACTGAATGCTAGGAGCTAAATGGCACCTTAAACCCTGGTTATGGGCGCAACAATGGAATGTCTAGGTGCTTTCTTTCTTTTTATAACAAGAATAGAAAGCTGAAAATGAATGAACTGCCGCTAAAATATTATGTTCATTTTTCACATGGTCTAGTCCTTCCCCTGCCCACCCCCCTAATATTCTTAAGAGGGTCTCTTCTCCAGTCTTCAGAGAGTAGCTGGAAGTGGGGAGGCAGAAAAAGGTCCTCCTTTCCTTCCACTCTGCAGTTTTAATCTGAAATCTTAGGCGCAGTACTGCACCCAGAGCTCAGAAACTGCTTGCGCTAATAAAATTCCTTGTCGCAAAATGCGCCTAGAACAATGGGAGTTTCGAACACTGGTATGGATAGGAAAGGATTTGCATTTTCACCCAACAGGTAATGGATTGAGACACTGGCCCACCTTTGCTTTTCAAAAAGGCTGTCGAAGAAAGCCAGTTGTTGGGTAAGGGTTTAGATTTCCCCGGGCTGCTGAATTTCATCCTCGGTAGGGAGTTCAATGCAGCAGTCCTCAAGAAACTCGCTTCATAATTATATTAAACAAATCATTTCAGCAATCACAGACTGAGGTTTAAGCGAACTTCAGGCATGTACTCAAATGTTTTGCTAGTGTCCCACATTTCAAATTCCATGCTCATCTTTGTACTTTCAACTTCAGTTTAAGCAACGGACTGATGTATAATAATAATATTTTTATTAAATGAACAAATCATGAAAATACAGGGGGAAATAATTAAATGGTTTTGTTTGTTTTTTTTGCTTTGCTAATGAAGCTTTTCACATCACTTTGAATATAGTAAAAAGGTTTAAGGAGTGAGGAAGCAAGGAAGATATTTTTTTCAAGGCCGTAGTCTGACAAAAAACAAAACTGAACCGAGGGTCATGCCCTGTTGAAATGAACTGGAGCTGTGCAGGAGATTCTCTGGTGCAGCTCCCCTTCATGTCCGTGGGGCTTGCCCTGGAGAACTTCCCAAAGGATTGGGCCCTAAAATAAAAGCTCCTTCAAATAATGCAAAACAGAGAATGAAAAAGAAAAATAACTTCTGGCTTTCAAAGTTAGTAAACATAAAGTATTAGGTGTACCTATTATGCTCACTATTCCAACCATTTTTTAAAAGTTTTACAAAATGAATTACTGTCACTTTTTTTTAAAAAAAAAACATTGTGTAACAGGAAATGAATGTGCACAACTCTACACTTTTCTAGCATTCTTGAACTAATTCACAAATGCATGGAAATAATAAAAAAATGGAAACAAAGGAAGGGTGAATGTAGGTAGTTTGGTGTTAAAAACTATACAGGTATGAAGAGCTCGTTTGCCACAGTAAAGACAGGATGGGGGGCCCTGTCCTTTGATGCGTGCTATGAGGGTAACTTTTTATTTTATTTTTATTATAAACACTATTAAATTCAGACTGCTTTTTTGGTTTTTTTTCCCTTTATCTGAATATACAAGAACATTCATTATCAAATGTTCATTATCATCAATACTACAAAGAACGAGACACAAATCGCAAGAAACAATGGAAAATGTTAATAAAGCTGAAAGATTTGAATTTTTTAATTTTTTTTTAATTTTTAAGTTTTTTTTTAGTTTCTGCAGTTTTTAATTTTTTTTGTTTTTGGTATCGAAGTCGGGGTTTTCTGGGCAGAAAATAATGAAGCAAAAGTGTATGAGAAAAAGGCAGCTCACAGGTAATCAAAATAACCAATATTAATAATAATCAATATGATAATAATAATAAAAATAGTAAATCTGGATATGCAGAGAACCACTACCAGTGTATGTACCATTAAGGAGTTAGTACCGTATACCATGACAGACCAGAAGGAGGAAGATATGTTGTTACAGGCAGATAAATGCAGATCCATTTATCTCCCCTGTCTCTACTGCCACGCAACTGAAATGATAAAATTCCGATCCTTGTCCAGTACGAGGTTAAAGTAGTGAATGTTACTGCACAAGACTATCCACCTACACATTTAAATGGGGCTTGAATAAGATTTGCTTTCCAGTGAATTATGCCTCTTGTTCACACATTACAGCCGATGATGATACAATGGTCCACGTGAACATTGCAAAGAGAGATACTGAGCAAAGAGCACACAAGAAACGCAGTTAATTGAAACTATGCTAATTACATCAGGAAACTGAATACAGGCATTCACACTTCCTAAGAGGTACCAACCACCCCGGGTGAACCAATTGTAGTGCTCATTTGGGTTTAATCTCAGGGGCGTCCAGGGGAAAAAGGGCTCGACTCTATATAAGGAAGCTTCATAGAATGTTCACAAGGGAAGGGAAGGATAAGGTCCTAATGCTGAAACAGCCTGCAACCCTATACACACTTACATGGGAGTAAGTCCTACGGAATTCAGTGGGACTTCCACCTGAGGATGCATGCACAGGACTGCATGGAGAGATGCATCAGCAAAATCAATTTTGCCCCTCCTTAGCAGCTACAAAGCACTGAGGTGGGTGGACCAGAGTTCTTTGGACCTTCTCAGACTTGGCTTTTTCCATCTGCATTGATCAATCTTGGCTATTTGCCACCTCAGTCGTCTTTACTCAGATGGTCACAACATAGACGGAAGCCCCCTCAACTTCACACGCAGACATTTATTGAAAGGGCGGGGAAATGCTCACATTTAACACCCCAATTCCAAGGGGCAGGGGGACTTGGGAGTGCTAAGGAGCTTTGGTCTCCATGGAGTGGTCTTGAGTGTGCCGCTCTAGAAAACATCAAAACCACAGCTTCAACCCACCCTCTTGAGAAGAAGTGCCATCATAAGGCAATAGATGTTGGGCTAGAGGATGCAATTCTTGAGGCTCTCAGCTGTCTCCTACTTCTTTGACTTTCCACTAGCATGCCACGGCCCATAGCTGAGCTTGTTTTGTATCTCTCCAACCCTCTAGAGGTGTCAAAGAGCACTTGAGACATATTTTCACAGCCTCCGTACCATTAAAGGTAGGACAGGCCCAAAACACTTGCATACTTCAGGCAGTAGAATCCAATGGTGCCCTCTCTTATTGACTGGTGTACAATCCACTGGGAAATTCTTGTGAGCAAGCCTCATTGAAATGTCTGTCTGTCTGTCTGTCTCCCTCTCTGCCAACTGGGGCAACTACCTCTTTTTGCTTTGTGGGAGGAGGGCTTTGTCTGAGAACAGGTAATAATTTAAATCCAGCATGCAAATATATATATATTTTTTCAAAATTTGCAAGTCAAAGAGATAGCTGTTTTAACTCTTGAGGGTTTTTGTTGGTCCAATATGCAGGCCAAACCATT
This sequence comes from Lacerta viridis, assembly GCA_900245905.1. Lineage (NCBI taxonomy): Eukaryota > Metazoa > Chordata > Lepidosauria > Squamata > Lacertidae > Lacerta > Lacerta viridis. Next base: position 666,767 of record OFHU01004114.1, read on the forward strand.
CTGTGTATTTCCTTGTTATTTATTTTTCCACTAGGAAAATGGCGAGTCAAACTACAATTCTCTTTTTCAAGATCAAGACAACCGTAACCATTTTAGCAAGGATCCATTCACAAACCTGTTAAGTAATGTGTAAAGCTACACAAGCCCAATCCCTGTTTACTATGTGCACCGGTAAAATACAATGTGCACCCTAGCACCTTAACATCAGGAGCTGGGCTCTCACTTTCCTCTCCCTAGTAACAGATTTTTTAAAATATATAATTTGAATACTGCTTATATGCCAAAATGGCCTCTAAGCAGTTAAATGGTAAGATAAGAGTGTATTCAGGGCTGTGGGTATGTTGCGATTTCTGCAGCTTCACTGTGCAAGTCCAGAGTTGGATACCTTGCTTAGAATGTGGCGTCTCGAGAAGTTCAGCTTCTATTTTTATTTTTAAAGCAAGATTCTAAACAGCATGGCTGTGCGCAAACACTAGGAAGGATGTAGGCAACAGCTGGATAAGGCTCAGAAATATGAGGGTAAAATGCTGAATGCCTCAGTGCTGTGCATGGCTCCCATCCCTCTGCCCTTATCCAGTTTCCCCTACTTTCCCCTAATTATTGTAAGCTTTCCTACAAAACGCCTAAGCATTTCCCCCGCAAATCTTTAAAACACAAGTATTGGAACTGGAATAAATTATGCAAATTGACTTCATTTGCATTACTTTATTCCAAGCACCAAACGTGAATTTCCTTGGTGCGAAAGTATGCACAGCCCTAATTTTGCAGTTCTGGGGTGGAGTGGGGGGGGTGCAGAACAGGAAACAGCGGCAGTGACCAATGGCAGGAGACGTGACTGGGGCTTGATACAAGGCACAACGGGATGGTAAGAAGTAGATCTGCCCGCATTCTCCTGGTCATCTTGGTTACATTGTGGCATGTTGTGGACATACCTTTGCAGGACCCGAATTGCATTTATCCAACCTGTAACGGGGAATATCCTGGAAGGCAATTTCATCAAGGGTTCAGGGTCTTAAGAAGAACAGACAATTGTCCTTACATGGAAGAGGAGGAGGTGGAGGAGGAATGGCGCCCAAAGGCCAGGGGGAAGAGCTTAGGTGGCTCCTGCAAAGAGGTAGTGAGAACATCAGAGAAACAGAAGGAGGTGGATGCCAGATAGGCTGGAGGGAGGTAAAGGCTGACTCCTCAAAAGAAAAAGAAAATATCATGAAAATGTACAAATACTTCTAGAGGCTGTTTGTTTCCTTCAGATTGAAAAAAAAATATTCTGGTGTGAGAGAATGGGCGATGGTGGGAGTAAAAGGAGAGGTGGCTTCTACCCAGAAAAGAAAGGGAAGAGAGTATAAAGAAGTGTCCAGATTGGCTGAAAAAAAGCATCCCAACCAAGAGAAGAGAAGGAGACTCTTGCTGTGTCTGCCGATCAGCTCTGGATCCAGCCTGATGGCTTCAACATTAGGAGAGAAAACCCCTCCCTTCTCGGCCCCCACTTCTGCCTGGTGCAGGGTGGGGGGGCAGCCAGGGATGCCGGATTGCTGGGAGATCAGTTGGAGGTATCAGAGTGAACGCTGCCAGGGCCTTCTGTGGGGGAGGTCACTGACGAAGGAGTTGTAGCATCTTGCCAGCCTCCATTAGCCTAGAAGGAACAGAGAGAGGTCTGTCAGTCACTTTCACAACAAGGGGCTCAAGCCCCCAAAGCTTTCCCAGCAAGAGCTCCCCTCTCGCTAAGCTGATGGCGGCTGTTGTTAAGGTCCACAATGCCTATGCTGGGACCAGCCGCATTAGTCATGGGTGACAGTTGCATAAAGGATGACAGTTATTTAAAGGTTGATCCGAGTAAGGATAACTCATTTTAATGGAGCATAAGCTTCCGTTGTTAGTCTACTTTGTCAGGTGCTAGAAGTGGAACTGCTTAAACAATGTAAGCCCATTAACAAAATGTTGGTTCTCAGTAATGCTCACTTATTTTTGAAGGGAGTGTAGCACATATTGCATGTGAAAGCATGAGATCACCTGTCATAATGTGCAAGTGTCTCTGCGTCCAGTCCCTGCGTCCGTGGGATTGCGCTACTGCGCATGTGCCCCACGGACAGCCGTTGGGACTTGGAGCGCAGAGACGCTCTGCGCGTGTTCCCGATGTTGCTAGGGCAACAGGGACGCTATGCGCAGAGCTGGCTACGTCATGCGGCTCTCGCGTTGTTAGAAAAAAAAACGAGATAAGCGAGAGCCGCTCAGTCAGCTCTGCGCATGTCCCCGACGTTGCTAGGGCAACAGTTTGACCACATATGTTCTAGCGCCTGTTAATTTAACGGGGTTAATGTACTAGTACATAATAAGCAGTGCTTTCCCCCAAGAAAAATAGGTGCCGGGAACTCACCATGAAGTGGTTACAGTAAGTTGCCGGGTGACTCAGGGAAACCCTGAACAGATGCCGGTTTGACAACAGCTGTGCTGACTGCCCATGGAGGTGCCAAAATCTACAGCAAGCTGTCTCCCTAGATGGTTTGGACATCTCCCCTAGTTCTGGTGCAGGTCAAATAAATGCGCCCCAGCCTCCCTCATTCTCTTAGATTCAGTTGGGTGGATAGGGCAGCTCAGAAGGGCCCTTGCACAAATGTGTGCAATGATAGAGGCCTGGCTGGAAAGCTTAAAGGCTGGTGCTGCTACATGGGAGACAGATTAAAGAAAAGGAAATGTGTCTTGGCCCTGTCCCCAAGAGAAGGCATGGGGAAGAGCCCAGCATCTCTCTAGCGACTACAGAAGTCCAACCAAATCTCAGGGGTGTGACGTATCAGATGATCCTTAAGGTACATCTGCCTTAGTGGTTTAGGGCTTTGTAAGAATTAGTAATCATGGGGGAGAGGTGTTATATGCTATGATTTGCTAGGCCATGACAAGATGGGAGCAGTAACCTTACTGCTTCTTGTTCAGGGCCATGGTTGAGCTCACTCAAGAGGGTGTACACACACCTTGAGTGCAGGGTATGCAAGAATTGTTGTTTTGTTGCTGATCCAGTTTAAAAAGGAAATAAAGCTCTGAACTTTGATATCTCAAAATCTGTGCCTCATCTTCATTCCCCATTGTAGTGTACAAGTATATTATTTCAGTGAGTCGAAAAGTGGTCGAAAGCATTATGACAGACATATCTAACCAAGCACTGTTGGACGCTAAATCTGTAACATGAGAATTTTCAAATGGTTAAGCAGCCTGCACTATAAGCTAGGGCACAAATTCATTTTCCATTTGGAAAAACTCACTAAAATAGTCATTCCCCCCCCCCCTCTCTCTCTCTCTCACACACACACACAAACATTCACAGAGGGACTTTCATGTACTGAAATCCATGCTTTCAATTTTTGTGTTAAAATATATAGTTTTAAGATTTCCCAAATGCAAGTTGCAAATTCCAAATATATCTTCCACTTTGGAGATACATATCAGGCAGGTGTGTCAGGGGTGCACACTTGAATAAAATATGGGGCGGGGCTTGCAGGTAAGCCCCACCCCACATAATTGATCACATGACACTGTGCACGCCCATCATTGGAATGGCAATGCCCATCAACTTTTTTGGGGGTGGCCCCCTCAAATATTTTATGGGGGGGGCGAAGACCCCTCGGCCCCTTGGAATTAGCTCCTATGCTGTCATTTGACAATTCAGCCTCCCCTCCCCCAGACATTTTTGCAACTAGAATATCCTGCCTGCCCTTAAATGACAATTTCCAGGAGGGACATTTATGTGCTTAAAGGTAGGAAGAGATTGGGTATAAATATAGAATAAAATACATCGACCGGAACCCAGGTTCCTATTAAAAAAGTAAAGAAACTGTATTTCCAGAATTTTTGTGCAGTATAACACGTACCATATTAGAAACATAAAATGTGACCACATGTTCCTAATGAGCTGAATTGTAGGGGACTGGTGGCAAAACAAAGGTTGGCATGCAGAGAAGTCACATAAAAACTGCTCTTATTCTCAAGTCCTCATTCATCCAAATGTCCAACCAAAGCAAGAAAAAGTATTGTGTATGGCAGTGTTTTTCAAGCACTGTTCCGCGGCACACTAGTGTGCCGCGAGATGTTGCCTGGTGTGCCGTGGGAAAATTACTTTATATATAGTCAATATAGGCACAGAGTTAAATTTTTTAACATTTTCTAATGGTGGTGTGCCTCGTGATTTTTTTCATGAAACAAGTGTGCCTTTGCCCAAAAAAGGTTGAAAAACACTGGTGTATGGATCTCTCAGCTTACAAGACTTAGACCTGTTCACACATTAAATGCACAAGATAGTTGGAGAGAAGACGGTGGCTCAAGCAAGTGAGAAGCTAACTGTGATTTTCTGCGAGTTCTTTCCTCTGGTCTAATGCTACTCATGTGAACATGAGCTATGTGAGCAACTGAAGGTACAAGAGGGCTTACAGTGATAACATAGGTAAAAAGGTAAAGGACCTCTGGACGGTTGAGTCAAGTCAAAGGCGACTATGGGGTTCTGGACGGTTGAGTCAAGTCAAAGGCGACTATGGGGTTGTGGCGCTCATCTTGCTTTCAGGCCAAGGGAGCCAGCGTTTGTCCACGGACAGCTTTCTGGGTCATATGGCCAGCATGACTAAACCACTTCTGGTGCAACAGGACAACTTCCGCTCACATCCTGGGGCAAAGTTCGCTACCAGGAGCATCTACTTCCAGGTTAGCGGAGCTCGTTACCCGAAGCATTTGTAAGGAGGACGGTAGGTAACCCGAGGTTCCACTGTAGCCCGTGGCAATAAAGGTTTAGGAATCACTTGCTGAAAGGAACCCTATAGTCATTTGATGCTAAAAAGCCAATTTCAGCTAGCTCTGGATGCAAACTGGAAATAAACACCATCTTTTTTAATAACACATTAAATCAACTAGGTGGCTGGAATGTCTGCAAAAATCCAGAGCCCTAGTTTGCACACATTTTAACTTTAAATTTTAGGCAGTTAGAAATTGTAAATCTCAGTTCATAGTCAACCTATTTGCATGCATGGCTGGGCTTACTTCACCTTTCTAAGTCACACACACACACACACACACACACACACACCTTCTACTTACTTATCAAACCTTTATTAGGCATTTACATATAAATCGCAAGAAAGAGAATCACATACAGGAACTTTAAAATATATATACACAAAGAAACAACAATTAAACTCATAGGCTGATTGTATGTGTGTATTAGTAAAATCTACAGAATTTCACTCCTGTTAAAGTACACCTTGAAGCACTGCTGCTTCAAACTTAACTCGGCTACCCTAAACCTTTAGTTAGGCACCATTTTCCTTGGTCAATGTCAGAGAAACAGAATCCAACACTTCCACCAAGAGCTGCGGTTTCAAACCGTCCACAAGGGGGGACACAGGAACGTTCACGCAGCGTAAAATAGTATATAAAAGAGAACAATAGAAACAATAATTAAAATATGCTCATACAGGCTGATTATATGTGTGTATTAGTAAAATCTAGAATTTCATCCTGTTAAAGTACTCCTTGAAGCACTGCTGCCAAAAACTCGGCTACCCCCGCAGTCACCCCTTGGTCAATGTCAGAGAGACAGAATCCAACACTTCCACCCTGCTGCGGTTTCAAACTGTCCAAAAGGGGGGACAACACGCGTTCACGCAGCGTACTGTATAGTGGACAATAAAAGAGAATATGCTCTACAGTGTCTGGGACATTCAGGGGACATCTGTAGTATCTCTTGTTTCTGGGAATATTCTGATATCACACACACACACACATAACTAAGCAAAGATCCCTGGGAGATCCAGTCTTTTCGCATTAGGTTTTAATCTACTCATACATCCTAAAGAGATTGTATTGCATATCCTCATCCTTTGCTACAGAGATGCTTATTGTTTACTGCAGAAGATGCAGCCGGTTCATACACTTCCACGTCCTGACCACTGCAAGAAGCAGCAATTACCACAGATTATCAGCCCGACAGTGACAAGCCGGGTAAAGAGAGACACTGAGCCAACTCTGCCGCCCGGAGACTGGCATATTCAAGTACACTCAGGACATTAATAGCAATTTACGTGCCATCACTGAGGGAAAGCCACAATGGCCCTGTTGGCAGCCTCTTATTTTGAAGCCTGTTATTTGTGGGAGTTACAAGCTATAATCACAACAGAAACTTTCAAAACCCTTATCTTCGGTGACACACCAAATCTATTTCAGAACTGTAATTGCTATGTCACTGGAGAGTTTGCTGCTTAATGCACTCAAATGACATTTAGTGTTTGCAGGGTCATTATAGGGAACGGGAAATGTAAGGGGGGGGGGAGTGGGGAGGGCTCCTATTGTGTACTCAACTTATTTTTAGAAGGGGCTTTATTGCAGACACCCAATTAAACGAGATAGAGAAAGAGATAATCTTTATACAGCACAGAGATCCTTACTATTTGAATCTTACTCTCCCATTCTCAGCCCAGAAATACTCTGGAACCCAGTACACACACCCCACTTCACTCATACTTGACAATATGATTTATTTCTAAAGCAAGAAAAGAACCCCAAGCGCTGCAAAGTGTATCAGTGTTTCCAGGATTTCATCCAAAAGCTTCCTTCCTAATACAGAATAGCCCTGAAGCCTTAAAAGGAGAGCTAGACTTACACTGAGAGGTTCTAGGATTTCTTATGGCTGCAGCTGTACATCATGAAATATGGACCCCAGAGCTTCAGTCCTCTACCCAAGAGCAATTCCAAAAATCCAGGGCTTGGTTCTTACGTTGCATTTATGGAAAGGCGGGCCCACAAGTGTGGCGACTTTGCAATGTGGGAATGGCTGTGAAATACAACTTGTGTGCGGGTGCATATGCTGAAAAGCAGATGGGAAATCTATGATGGGATGAAAAAACCCAAAGCACACTGCTGCAATCATTTCCCACGTTACCGTACAGTACCTGATTTGAAATTAACAAAGAAACTTGTATCCCCAATCGACACAACAATACCAAAGCAGCCCCCAAAATCAGAAAGGCATAGGCAGGTTCCTGCTCAACAACCTGCTACAAGTCAGCGATCCCAACAGCCGGGAGCTAATTTGCTTTGTCTTGGCTCCTGCCCTTGTACTTCCCTAGATATCCTGGTCCAGCAAGGGAGGATGTTTTGTCAGCCTAAGGGCCACATTCCCTCATGGTCAATCTTCTGGGGGGCTGCAAGCCAGTGGCAGATGCAGTCAAAACAAAAGGTTGTGTGGCCAAAGAGGGCATGTCCAAAGCTGGCAGTGCGTGGGGCAAACGCTCTCTCGCACACTCACACATACCTGCGCCATACAGTGTCGACACTGTGCTTGTGCCCACATAGGCATACGATTGCTGTCTCTGTTGCATGTGGCTTCTGCTCAGAACCACCCTTAACTAAGGCAACTGCCCTGGGATGCTTCACTTGGGAGGCCCCCGTGACTGAACATGGTGCCAAAAGCAGTGGCCACGGGCAGCAACCAACAGGCGGACAATGGCTGGGAGGGAGCCACAAGTTCACCCGAAAGACCTGAAAGGAGAAGGGGCACATCTGCACTCAAAAGGCAGCTGTTGACGCAGCAGAAGAGCCTTGCGGAAGTTGCGTTGGGAGGCTTTGCAGGGCCTTGGAGGTTGCGTCAAACGTTTTGTGGGTGCCTGGGCACCCAGGGCTGTCTGCAGTTGGCAGCAATGCCCCACAAACCTCTCCTTGCTCTCTGCTTGGAGCAACCAAGAGGTTCCTGCTGCTTGGCTCTGCAAAGGTAAACAGTAGCAACAGAGCTGCCAATTGCTAGAGAGGAAGGAAAGGCTGGCGGGAGAGGAGTTACTGCTTCTCCCACTTCCGAGCTCTGCCTCTGTAACTGGAGAAGAGAAATGGAAGTGAAATCAGAAGTCAGGAAGTCCAGGCTAGGGAGCACAGAACCACCTGCTCCTTTGTGAAACAGCAACATCTTGAGAAGTGTTGGGGCAAATTCACACCCACCCTGGTCCTTGGATGGCCAAAAACAGGTCATATAGTTGTAGCTCTACCCACTCTGCATCTGGCTCATGATATTTTATAGGTGATTTCATTAGATTTTATGATATCAGAATTTCCTCACAATTAATATCAATCACGGACAATCACAACAAATCACGTGGAAGTACTTCACAAATGTGATGCATTAAAATGCAGAGGTGAAATCTTTTTTCTTTCTTTCTAGAAACCACAGAGCATGAAATTTATGTCTCACCAAACTAATGAAACACTTGTAGTTTAATGGTGAATTCTGGATGTAATGGAGATGTAAACAATTTGGATTATTATAAAAGGCGCAGGAGGAAATGACCAACAATAGGACCCACAAAGGGGAGGAGGGAAGTCCAGGAGATTCTTTGGAATCTCAGTTTTATGATTTATGTTGTATATGTGAGTGTAAAATGTTAATTTGAAAAATCAAATAAATTTAAAACCCCCCCCCCCCCGAAACTTGTTTTTGTTTTACAATATCACCGCAGTATATAAAGGGAGAAACTGTTGTTCTTCCATAACCTGTAATGTTTTTTTTTAATCATGCCTATTTTTCTGTTTGTTCTGCATCTTATATCCTCAATACCGGATTCATAGAGTCATAGAATTGTAGAGTTGGAAGGGATCCTGAGGGTCATCTAATCCAACCCCCTACAATGAAGGAATCTCAAGCATCCCTGACAGATGGCCATCCAACCTCTGCTTAAAAACCTGCAGTCCACCACCTTCCAACGGAGTCTGTTCCATTGTCTTCTTCATAATGTTTCATCAGAGTCTCCTTTATTGTCACTTGAATCCATTGCTTCAGACTCTACTCTCCTGAGCCTTTACCCTAATAATCATATCAGTGCAAAAAGTGGTCCCTGTGAATACATACACTGACCAAATATACTCAAAGGGGTCCTTTTGGCAGGTGCACCTTATTTATTCAGAGATCTTATTTCTCCAGAGTTTATTTATTTAAAGTAGGGGATAATATTATGAACGCGGAAGCAGGTAAATTACCTGCTGCCGCAATTCCCTCAGCTTGAACTGGCTTTAGAATTATTATTACCCCCCCCCCAAAAAAAAAAGTAGAAGGAAGGAAGGAGGGAAGGAAGGAAGGAAGGAAGGAAGGAAGGCAGGCAGGCTACGGTATGTAAAAACATAGCAAACGGTTTCATTTATTTCACTCATTCCTGCATACTAGTTTCAGGGACATGGTAGAAACATCCAGTTTGTCTGCGGCCACAGAGAATGAGGGTTAGGATAGGACGCTGTCACACTGAGGAAGAGGTAAACGATCTCTTGGAAGGGACAGATTCATGGTAAGGAACAATAGTTTTCTTGTATCAATGTGCCTCTAGAGGTGCATGTTTGAGACTTCCTGGAAGGGGCGTGTGACATGATCATTAGAAACACTGAGAGATGGGTTGAGCTGTATAACAACAACCATTTATTTCTTATACCCTGCCCATCAAACAGCAGCAGCAGCAATTTATTTCTTATAACCCCCCCCCCCGACTGGGTTGCCCCAGCCACACAACGTGTGACTTGCATGCCTCATGGGAACATGGGGCACATGATGTGTTACACAGATAGGCTGATAGGCTGTACAGGGGAGAGTTCAGTGACCAGCATATATCAGCACCAATGTTGCAAGCTCCTGGAGGCCAAATTTAGTTTGTTGGGCAGAATATTATGTACACTACCATTAGGGTAGTATGGTCAGAAATGCTACTTTCTGCATGCACAAGGCCAGCTAACAGGTGGAGCTGAGAGGTCTCAATGAAGGGATGAGGAAGGTGCTGTTGGGAGGAAGGGTTAAGTTTTGGATAGGCACTGGGGGACATTTGGGAGAAGCTGATTCTGTACAAGAGAGGCTGCCGGTGCCTCATAGCAGTATTTAAACTGATTTCTGGGGGAAGTCAGTGAGAGCTGGCTCTTATTAAAAATGGCCTATCTACAAGAGATGATGGAGGCAAACATTCCTGTTTGTCTTTTAAAAAGAGGGGAAATCTGGACTTTGCAATCATTCATTCAGAGCACTAACAAAATGCTTAAGGGGAGCCAGCATGCCTACTGTATCTGTGTGGCGCCTAGAGCTTGACACACGTTTCTTCACTAAAGATGGGGATGTAAACAAGTAGTTGAGAGGAGGCTATTTGTGACCAATTCTGAGGGTTGATCTAGACATGGGTTTGAGTTAGCCCATTGAAGGGTGCACACACAGAGGGTTTGCATATCTAACCTCCCTGATTTGAGTATGTACGCCATTTCTAGTGTAAAGGTGCCAAGTCATTTAAATATGGGATAGGACAGAATGTGACAGCAAGCATATAGAAGAACAGACCGTTATTTCAAGAGAACAAAAAACTGAAGGGGGAAATGCACATGCAAAATGCATTTGGGGGGTGATGGTGGGAAATAATAACTTGAATTTGCAAGCGAATGCCAGAAGCCTCCAACTCAAGAAAGAAGAACATAGGGAATATAGTGGGCCTGTTTAAAAAAAAAAAAAGCCTGGTGGAATGAAGAAAATCAGTGGGATACATATAGTCCTCTACAGAATGGCCACTGAAAGTCATGCTGAGGTTGCCATTGGTTTGATTACTCATGAGGGCACGCAGACCAATAAACTGGAAAATGGGAGGAGCAAACTCCTTCAGGAAACACAATTAATTTATGGCACTTTGAATTTTGCTCAGAAATTGACTGGCAGCTATGGAAGTTGTTTAAGAACTGATGAGGTGTATTCTGCTTCCCACAGGACAGTCTCAGTTATGAACCAGAAGCACACAATTGCCACATCAGATATGGTACCGCCCTGACTACCAGTTGCAGGAGACTAGTGTCAGGAGGAAGATGTCGTCATTCCCTTACTGAGAAGTCCCTGATGACTTGCTAGTTGGAAGACTAAGTGAGATACATGGACCATTTGTTTGATCTAGTAAATTTTATAGAATCATAGACTTCTAGAGTTGGAAGGGATCTTGAGGGTCATCAATGTCCAACCCCCTGCAAAGCATCCATGACAGGTGGCCATCCAACCTCTGCTTAAAAACCTCCAAGGTGGGAGGCTCCACCACCTACAGAGGGAGTCTGTTCCACTGTGAACAGCTCTTACTGTCAGAAAGTTCTTCTTGATGTTTAGTCGAAATCTGATTCTTAAAATGTCAAAGCATTGGTTCAGAGCAGGAGAACCTCTGGAGCATGAGAACATAAGCTTTAGCAGGTTCTGTAGCACAACCTCAGTTTCCTGTGCACCAACGAAGCTATTATCCTCAGTGCCAAGTGTTGTTGTCTATAATATTGTCTCCCTCCTTGTCAGGACTAAGAGGAACGGCTTAGGGAGCTGGGTATGTTTAGCCTGGAGAAGAGAAGGTTAAGGGGTGATATGATAGCCATGTTCAAATATATCAAAGGATGTCATATAGAGGAGGGTGAAAGGTTGTTTTCTGCTGCTCCAGAGAAGCGGACACAGAGCAATGGATTCAAACTACAAGAAAGAAGATTCCACCTAAACATTAGGAAGAACTTCCTGACAGTAAGAGCTGTTCGACAGTGGAATTTGCTGCCAAGGAGTGTGGTGGAGTCTCCTTCTTTGGAGGTCTTTAAGCGGAGGCTTGACAGCCATCTGTCAGGAATGCTTTGATGGTGTTTCTTGCTTGGCATGGGGTTGGACTGGATGGCCCTTGTAGTCTCTTTCAACTCTATGATTCTATAAAGCTCTCCTTATCAGGTTCGTGAGACTCTTGTAAAAAACACATTCTTGCCAACCGCTGTGAGGTGCAACACATCTCTTGTCAGATGTCCTTCCTCAAGGAAGCAGAGACCATGGTCCAAGAAGCCAAACCTTCCCTGATGACACCACCTGCACAGCCAGTGTGTTACTTCCACTATTTTCCCTTCTCTTCTTGCGCCACAACCTTCAACATGAAGGAGTGATGAAAAAAGCACCTATGCCCCAAGGTCCTTCAGCTTCCTGACCAGAGTCTCAAAGTTCCTTGCTAGACGTCAAAGGCTGTGTCTGGCAGTATCATTTATACCCATAGGAATAAGAAGGAAGGGGTTATGGTCAGTGGGCTTCTCTTCATGACTCTTTGCACCTGGAAGGCAGCATAGCTCCTGGGCCATCTTGTTCCCTTTGCATACTGCTGCCTCCGTCCCCCTCAATAGGGAGTCACCTTCCAACAACCCATGTCTCTCCCTCCTCTGGGAAGCGGCAGGAATTGTTCTGTACATTGCACATTCCACAGCCACCTCAGTGTGGTCTGAGTTCTGAAACTGTTGTCCTTGTGCCTCTGGCCCAGAACTGGTGAGGGCCTGGAATCAATTTTGCAGCTCCAGTGACACAGCATGGCTCCCGACAGTCCTGCATCTTTCTGTGTGTCGTGTTCCTTCTAGGGGTTAATCTCCTGCAATGGGATCTTCCTTCCCTTTAGGGGCCCCCCACCCATGTTGCTGTTCCAAGATGGTCCACTCTTCTCTACTGAGAAAGTCCTCATCTTTCCCGGATGGCTCAAAGTTGGAGAGGTGGGCCTCAGGTTGCTGTACCTTCTGTTCCAGCAAGGCAACCAGCTTGCACTTGCTGCAGGTGTCGTTTTGCACGTTCTTAGGCAGAAAGACAGACATGGTGTTGCAGGTCACTGCAGCTGCTCCCTCACCATCCATGTCTCTTGGTCTTACGGACATCGCAGTAGCATTCCAGGTCTCGCTTGGCAAATGTCCCTGTTTATGAGTCCTGGTCACAAGCTCCCAGAAGCTGCAAACAGCTTAACAGAACTACTGGCTGCTAGCTTCTCCCCCAATTCAATTCCATTTCAGCTTCTATTCTTAAATATAGAACAGGACAGGAAAGGACCTTATCATTGCAAGGAACCTCTCAGGTTACCAAGGAGAGCATCTACTATAATAGATGCCTTCTCTGTGTCCTCTTGGAAACCTAGAAGCAAGAAGATTCCACAGCTTACCTTGGCAACTCATCCTCCTGCTACCCACTGCTCATGTTAGGTTACATTTATTCAGCGTAAAAGCAGATTCATGTGGTTTAAACTCAGTGCTTCTTATGGTATGATAATACATTGTTCTCCCTCTTCTGCAAGCCATTCCTTTCAAGAGAAGCCTTTCTTCCCTCTTCCAAAATAACTGGCCTGAAGATAAAGGAAACTGCACCATGTCCCTTCTGGTATTAGTGCCGATTCCCATTCTGCAGCTTCCTTTTATTAATGACTACCAAATTAGCTTTAGTTCTGCACCTGAATCCATGCTGGCTTCCATCTCCTCTCGCATGCCCTTTCCCTAGCTCTTTTCTTCAGCGGAGCATCCCCTGGTGATTTAGTTTAGCCTAGAAAACTACTCTGTTCAGATATATATTCAGTTGCAGTGAGCTGGGCTTCTCCTTGGGGGGTGGGGGCAGGGTTAATTTGTACAGAAGTATCATATCTTATCATGATCAGTCTCCGATTCATTTATTCCTCAGTATTAAAGAGCCAGAATAGAAATGAATTTGGCTAACAGAGATTAATGTGGAACGATAGGCTCTTTCATGTGGCATTTTCAAGCCCGGTTTTTGCAATGGGTTTATATAATCAGACATAATTGTCTGCACATGTTCAGTTGCATTTACTTCAGAATGCTTTACTGTCCTTGCCTGGTGACGTCAGGGCTCGGTGCAAACGTGGGCGCTTGGATGCCTGTGCTAAATTCAGAAGAAGTCAGCTCAGAATTCCAACAACCAAGTCACACGCCATGCTTTGTGACATTTCTGCCCTTCCACCATGCCCACCAATGGCTTCAAGGGAGCTTCCTCCTTCCTCCTAATGATGAGAAGCCTGCCAATAATCCAAGTTTCTTCTTACGGCTTTGGAAAAAGGACACATAAATATTGAAAAGGTGCTGAAGTAATATAGTCGTTGGACTATATAGCTCAGAGGGTAGTAAGGATTAAGCCCTTGTGTTATATTACCCCCTTGGGTTTCTAACTTAGTTAGAGCACATGTATACATTTAGCAGAACGAGGCAACAGAATTGTGGATTGTATCACTACAGAATGCAGGAAAATACATATTTTTGAATGCTTCCATGCCTGTAGTAAACTAATTTACCAGGGAAAGTTATTCTCTGTGAAGGGCTTTGAAAGTATACAGGAGAGCAATAAAAATAGGACCTTTCACATGTCTGAAGTGATACAGATGAGAATTCTACCACCCTAGGTCAAACTGGAAATGACAGGCCTAGCCATATTGGATGTCCTCGAAGGGGCATTTAATTTTAATGTCAAATAAAAAACAATAAACCCTCATTCTCCTTACAATCTGTCATGTCAGGCGCTTTACTCCCACCCTGGTTCCCCCTAATATTGTAATTAGGTTGGAAGAAGAACACCTTTCAAAAGTGGGAGAGAATACAGTCCCCACGTGACTGATGTCAGCTAACTTGGCTACTGCCCCATCCTGCACAATGAACATGGGCTCGGAGTTGCTCTGTCTGGCACGTGATTCCTCTAACACCCACTCCACCCCCGAGAAAAAACAAAAGTCATGCACTCCCATTTGACCCAACCTGCCAACCTGTGAGCTTTGACTTACTTTGGGTATCTAAGCACTTGCCTTTTAATGCCTCAAATTTTGTACTTGAACAAAAAGGACGAGAGAAAAAGAGAGAGAGAGAGAGAGAGAGAGAGAGAGAGAGGGTCTTGGCAAGCCGTTTTAAGACTTTCCCTTCCATCACATCCTATCCTTGGCACTTCCTTTCATTTCAACTTGACATGAGCTCATGGAGAATGCCTAGCAGGTCCAACGGCAGCATGCTGTACGATTCCCCACTGAGAAAAGACTTGCTTTGCCTAGCACTGTCGTGAGCAATGCAGACAGTAGAAATCCTGAAGGTTATCTAAAGAGGGTGGGAGAGAAGCCTCTAAACCTTGTGCCGCCCTTTGCCACCACCCTCAATGGGCGCTCCTCGCGTCTGAGGCACGCATGCAGTGGAAAGTCAAAACATCAGGACCATGCTTCACCCTCCCAGTATTTTCAGGTTAATCCTCGAGCGCAACTCTTCCCCTGACCTCTAAAAGGGGCAAAGAGAAGCCCCCGACACAGTGTACGGCAGCCTCCTTTTCCAGGCTCCCCTCTTCTCCCAGCTTGCTGTCACCGCCACTGAGATGGCGGATGATTGATCTGAGAAATGAAGTTGGATTGCTGTCCCGAATCTACACTCGGTTCTCCTTGTGTCTGTCTGATCGATTTCACTCTGTACGACACAGCTTGTCGCTATGAATTTTCATGCTAGTGAGGAGCCGCCAGCGCAACCCAGAACAAGTAGAAGATGTTCCTCTCCTCTCCACCCCCTCTCTCCACCACCCCTCCCCTCGGTTTTTCTTACTCTAATTTTTGTATTAGTACCATCGTCGTCGTCGTCATTATCATCAATCTGTTAATAATCCATTTTTGGCTTTTAGAATGGGAGAGGGCCCACCCACTATTTTAGATGGTACATTCAGCTGCAATGGACTCCAGCCCTTGGCCTTCTCGTTGGAGATGTCTGGGTCCCCTCCTGCCACTGCACTAGGTGTCACCTGTTTAGCAGCTCTCTCAGCAGAGCGCAAGTGGCCGCAGGTGCCATGTGAATATTGATTGCGTCTGACAGTCCTAGACGCCAGCTGCCTGCACAAGGCCTGCCCCATCGCCACTTTTTCCGCAGAGAGAACTCTGCCGTTGGCACGACCGATACAGAAGCAATAAACTAGGTGACCGTAAAGCTAAGACAAGTCCTACTAAGTGGCATTCTGAGCCCTATGGCTTTGAAATAATTGGGAAAGAGAGAACCAACAAGAAAGGGGGAAAAGAAAAAAGGAAAAAAAGGAAGCCTATTTTTCTTACACTGATGCCCTGCGGACTATACATCTGACTCGCTGCGAGTCCGTCACTGTATCCTCCTGTCTGGCTGATAACATGGCGAAGGGTATCCACCTAAACAGACCAACAACAACAAAGAGAGAATTAGGAACACAGATATTAAAAGGCAAGACTAATTTTGGGGGTGACTAAAATAGGATGATATGACCATAATCAAGATTTCCCAGTGTCCACTCCAAGCAGCAATAAGTGAAGATGCCTCCCTCCCTCCTACCAACCCACTATAATCCCTGATAGCAACAGTGGCAGCGGCAGCCCATGCTGGATTCTTAGTAGTGCAGCAAATGGTGGGGAGAAAAAAATATACAAGGAGGCAAGTTGGTTGGAAGTCCTTGGTTGAGTTAGCAATTCCTATATGGGGGCAAGAAATCTACTCCGTCCAAATCTGTCACCCCTGCTATCCACACCAGTTATTCAACCCAAGGTTTCTCAGTGCCACTTGCAACTGAAGAGAGTTGACTTAATACAAATGAGCGTTACGAGGGTTCACGCCTTGCCTCTCGAGACCATTCATCCTTCTTGACCGCGCGAGGACGCCTGCCATCTAGCATGCCTTCTTTTCTGTATTCAGGGTAGCAATGCAACCTAGCTTTGCTTTTAATGCACCTTGACATGAGATGGAAATGTTTTTGAGTGGTTGGCACCATTATCTAAGGGTAAAAGGAGACTCCCGAAGGGGTAAGCAAATACCTAAGAAGCTGTTGCAACCATTGCATCAGGAAGAAGTGGCTTACACCCCAGTGATTATTTCCTGCACTCTTCCCTGTCAAACTGGCTTCTAGGATAGGATGGCTAAATGTAGTTTGACACTGAAATGGGGGGAAAGGGAAACTTCTGTAGTTCAGCACCACTCTCTTGTCATTAAACCAAGCAGAATATGACAATATGGACATCTTGAAAAATAAGCCCGAGGTACAAATATCTGGTCATTTCTCCTAAAAAATCCACTAAGCAAGTTGCATCTTGTGTAATACTCTTTCCGTTCAAATATTGATTTCTTCTTACTGTAACTAAGAAGCCAGAGCCAAATGCATTCACAAAGCGTGGGCAACATCCCCAAAGACCATTTTTTTTGGTAAAAAATAAATAAAATTGTTTGGTTTGGGGTTTTTGTTTTGACTGGTTTAGGTTGGTTACAGAGTTTCGATTCCTCTCTTGGGACAGGAATGGGGAACGCCAATAGGATCAAAGGCTCTTCATTCTGATATTGATGCATTCACTGGCAGTACATCCGATGGATCCCTACCTGTGACTGCACGTTGGCTCCAACCTGGGCCCCTTGGTAAGAATCCCCATTGAGTGACTGCACGCTCATGAATAAATCTCCAGAGTTTGACATGTTAAAAGAACTGGAAGAACCTGGAAAGGAAAGAGTGAGGCACCTGAATCATAGAAAGGAAGAGGATCAACCACACGCCTGTCAGCCAAGAAGAAGGAAATGACATGCAAAGCAACCCCAAACAGGAGACAAAACAGGTTAGTAGCACGAAGGACAGAGCAAGCAAAAAATAAAAATATAAAAAATTAAGAGAGAGAGAGAGAGAGGGAGAGAGGATGCACTGTAAGAGCTATAAATATCACATCTCAAAAAAGCTTGCCCTCCAACCAACTTCTCAACAGAAATGAGACCTTCAGAATTCAGTGCTTCCTGATGGAGGGTGTGGCACATAGCTCCTGTTTTGTGGATGGGAGGTTGCTTTGCTGCCGTGGACAGCACACTAATGTCTTAGCAAGCTTTGATATTTTCAGCTGCGATGCCTGGGCAGCAATCTTGTTTTTAGAAGATGACTCCCATAAATATAGATGAATTGAAAATGTTTGTGGAGCATGCCATGCTAAGACACCGCCAGTTTCGTGAGGTGTTCCAGGCGCAGCCCGCAATGAATCTATCTTGGCCAATTTGGCAGGATAGCAAAATGTAGAATAGGAACTAAGGCCATGGATTTCCACTAGTCCCTCACACCTCACACATCTAGAAGAGCACATAATGTGCCAAATTTGGGGCGAAGGAAAAATGGGCCACAAGAATGTGGTATGGCTCTCTTGATCTCCTCCGTGTTGTCTTTGTCTCATGGCAAAATCTGGAACTCGCGAGATCACGTTATCTTAGTAATCTCAACCACACACAGGGTTGAAAAGTGTAATTCCAGACATAACTCCCTTTCAGTTTCCCCCCTATGTCCCCCGCAAAAAAATATACTTTATGACACAGCAACCTAACTGCATGAGATAGACTGGAAGGAAAGGATTATTTTGAAACTCTCGTGCAACTGATGTTAAGAATGAGAAAGCTGAACGTGCAAGGTTTAGTTTTAAGCATGACATTAGGCTTGAAGGGAGAGACTTCAGGGGCCCAGGTCAATTCCATTGCACTTTTGCAATGCCAAGCTGTTCAATATTTCCAACATGGAAGATATGTAATGACTATGTCTAGGGTTGGTTGGTTTGCTTGGTTTTTTGCAGCTGCCCAACAGTGAAATACAGACAAAAGCTCTGTGAACCTTTGAACTATACTTTCTCTTTGCAAATCTTTTGGTTAAACCAGGTATGGAAAACCTTTGGTCCTCCAGATGTTGCTAAAACTCCCATCTGTGCCAGCAAGCATGGCCAATGGCAAGGGATGATGGGAAATGCAGTTCACCAACATTTGGAGGGCCAGAGGCTTCAAACATCTGTGTTAAACTCTTGACAAATGGGGGGGGGGTTAGTTATCTGAAGAGTACAACCATCAGAAGTCAAGAAACAGTCCAACAGTGAGTTCCCCTGCAAACCTCTCCCCTGCCCATTAAGTCTTTTTTTGCTCCTATGTAAACACATCTTGAAGGAGAGATTCTAAAAGGTCACAATAGTTAGCAAGGGCTAAGAAGTTATTCAAAGTCTCCTTTAGCGTATGGTGGAAAGATCCCCATTGACTTCATCAATGAAGGATTGCCTCCTTACATACCATCTTGCCTACTCCGTAAGATCAGAAGTACTTTTCTGCGTTCTACCTAGGATGGAGAAGTGTTTGATGAGAGCAAGAGATAGGGCCTTCTCAGTGACTGCACCAATATCATGAAGCACTTTGTCCTATGAAGCGTAGGTGACCCCCCTCTCTGGCTGTTTCCCACTGGTTGGGAAAAACATTTTTATTCCAGAATGCTTTTACCTGCTAAGTATCTGCTGTAAAGGTCATGTTCTGGCTGTGATCTTTACCTCTGTTGTATTTTAATGAATTCTTAATGCTGTGTTTTTATTGTATTTTATGATATTGTGATTCTAAATTGCTGTAAGCTGCTCTGCATGGCACACAGATTTATTCCCTGCCCTTTTAGTAACTATCTGCATATCTATCTATCTATCTATCTAATCACACTTTGACAACAGATAATCTACTGGAAACGGTTCCGATTACTTTTCAAGAACTCCTATTACTGTGCAGCACTAAGAGTACCAACTTCTTGGGATGCAAAAAAATGTCGTGATTATACCAATATTTTCCTTTCTGTGACACCCGCCTTCTGAGCATACAACACGTGCCTACTGTAATTATTTAAGTCTCACAGGAATGCCATGGGATTTGGGGGAAAGTATGGTTTTCTCTCTTTAACAGATGGCCTCAATAAATGATCCGGATTTTCAAGGTCATGCAGCAAGCCAATGATGTCACCACGAAGAGGCCCTAGAAACCTGTGTGCCTCCATCCCTTTTCTGCAGACAACATAGGTTGCTTTTTAAGTTAGTTTGCTTGAACAGTGTGGGTATCTTTTTAAAATATTCCTCCAAATAAGTAGAAACTTGACAGATGTTGAATCGGCAGGGCAGAGAGAACAGTCACAAAATTACATTCAAAGCAACAATGGTATTGGTAGATGCCATTTACACAATATATGTTGATATTGATGCAGATGGCACAATTCATCAGGTTGGTCTCCTGTGAAAGCCCTATGGAAATGAATGGGCGGGCCCCAAGAGTACTTGTGTTCTTCCACAGCTCTCATTCATTTCTATGAGGTTTGTGCATGAGAATGTCCCAGTGGATTGTGTCCAAAGTTTAATGCACATATGTAAGTGGTAAATGTGCACACCAATGAAATTTACACCGTACAGATAGAGTCAGAATAGTAATTGCTGAGATGACCTTTAGTGTCATCCGTGATGCTGCTTCAGCATTCTTGGCATCAATGCAAAATCTTCAGGAAGGAGAGTTACCATGGCCAGGCATCTCCAAGGGATAATACAATGGGGTGGGGAAAGGAATGACATCCAAACTAAAGACACACACCACCCTCAATGAACAGCATCTCCAGAATTTCGGGCTGATAGCTCATTCAACTGAGCTTTGAAAGCAGAAATATATTCCTCCCAACAATATTCCATTTCCCCTTCAGCTGAGTTTGACATTATTTTTTTCCATTACTTACATTTTTGAGCAATGTGTGGGAGAAGTGGAATGAAGAAAAAGGATGTTTTGCCATGCTGAAATGGTCAAACACAAACTAAAGTTCCCTGACTGGCTTGTGAGCTGTTGTCTCTGAACAGTATCCCTGCTTCCCTCTCTGGAGCCAGAAGCAAGAGCACCTCATTTGCTCCAGAAGTATTCTGTTGGCATAGCCCCAACGTAAACAATTTCATAAAATATTATATCCCAAAATGGAAGGTAAACTTATTAATGGCGACTGGTCACAACTGCCACCCTACTTAGTGACAATGTGCTCCTGACTTTCAGTTGCTTGGCTTGTGAACCAGTGGCTTGTTTGAGGGAGATCTAAATAAAGCATTAATTAACAACATTGTGAACATGTGCAAAGTGATTTTCTCTTATCCAATGAGTCACTAAAGCCCACCCCTGATTTATCGGGGAAAAGGGAACAGAATTTACAGGTCAGAGGGCCTGATTTCCATCTTTATTTACAGAAGTTCCTTAGCTTCTGATCTTCTGAATCACACTAATCTTTGGATTTTATTGAAAGTGAAGTTCAATATTTAATTCTTCTCATGTTTTAGAATGTGGACTTTTATAACAAAGGGATCAAATAGAAAGGAAATGTTTTGAAGTTTTTTAAACCAATATGGAAACATTTATATCCCCATTGCCTGTGCGGTGCCTTCTTTTACAATAATTCATATTGGTGGTAACTGTAAGCTCCTTAAAGGAAATGTTGTGGTAGTTAAAAACAACAACCAAAAACTGTTTATATGAAGAAAAGAGACTCCCCCCTCCTCAATTTCATGTGATTAATACAAATCTAGTTAAATTTAGAGCAAGTTGAAGGGAGAGACCTAGTTCTGTCTAGCTAACTCTTGTTTAAATTACGGAGAAATTAACAATTATTTGTTTTCAGGCCTAGACAGAAGATGCTATCCTAACTGCACCTGCATGAAGAGAAAGCAGCAGTTTGCCAAGAGTGATTGATTTACACCACAGGGGAGAAGGAGAAGATCAGAGGAGTTTCACAGCAGCAGGATGAAAATCTGAGGTGGTGTCGGAGCTGGAGAGACAAAGAGTTTTTTTTTTTGGGTGTGGAAATGAGGAAATGAGAATCTGCAATGTGCAGAGGGAAAATAAAATGGTGCATTACAGCAGTTGAAAGGAAGGGACTCTGGCCAGATCAGCAAGGGTTGACTTACATGGACCCAACAGGTAGGGAAATGGATAGGGGTAAGGGGAGAGCGCAGTCGGCTAAGAGACTCAGTCAATGTTGTGAAGCAGCATAACTCCGAGGAAGTAGAGCATGGGTAGGCAAACTAAGACCCAGGGGCCGGATCTGGCCCAATCGCTTTCTAAATCCGGCCTGCGGATGGTCCGGGAATCAGCGTGTTTTTACATGAGTAGAATGTGTCCTTTTATTTAAAATGCATCTCTGGGTTATTTGTGGGGCATAGGAATTCGTATTCTTCATTATTATTATTTTATTTTCAAAATATAGTCCGGCCGCCCAGAAGGTCTGAGGGACAGTGGACTGCTCCCCCGCTGAAAAAGTCTGCCTACCCCTGAAGTAGAGCGTGTCACACAGAGTGTCAAACTCCATGATAATCAGTAACCGCTTTTCAGCATGAAGCATACTAAGAAACCACCGACCAATAATTTGGCCACAATAGGGAAATTTTGTCCACGGTATGATTATTTTCCACCTAGTCATTTTGACACCCTATTTGCAAAATTTAACAATTCCAGACGCGCTCTCACTTTCGCAAGATTGAATATACTACTGCCTTCAGCTGTACTTGAGGGTCAATTTCAAAAGATTGCACTGGAAAAATGGTTATGTCCCTGTGGAGATGGCAGCATTGAGTCAGTGGCTCATGCGCTTCTGGCGTGCAATCTTTATAAAGATTTGAGGAGTGAGGTTATTACCCCTCTGCTATTGTCCATGTCGGGTTGCTCAACCATTGCTACTGTGTCCTTTCTTTTAGCAGATCAAGATGATCAGGACCTCTGGGTATAGGGCAGTATATAAATTCAACAAACAACAACAACAACAACAATAATAAGCAGGTGACAGCAAAAACTGCAACTTTTTTAGTGGGGGCAATTAGAATAAGATTTATTATTTGATTGTTGATGTGAACCTCCAAAATGTATTTTGTATAGTTAAGTTTTTACCCTTGTCTTCAGTACATTTTATTTCATTTTATTGCTATGGCTAGTGGCTGATGCAAATAAAGATCCTTCTGATCTGAACCTGCGAGTTGGTGAACACCCGTCTGCATAGCCCCAATACAAGCCTCTACTGTTAGGCTCATCCTCCAAACAGAACGTCCATTTCTTATTATCTTTCCTAAAACGCTTCCGCACACCCCTTATTGCCCCCTGCCTTCCTTTCACTCAGTGGGGTGTCATTTCACGCACAACACAGCGACAACTCCAGCTCTGTTTCCAAATGTACACTTCAAACAGGGAGACAAAGCCATTTTGGGCTCTCTGACAAGAGAACCCTGCAAGATACATATCTCGGCAAACGTGTGCTTTCTGCATCCATACTGTACTGTAGTTTTGTTTTTCCTTGCACAATTAAAATGTGCCAGGTATATATATATATATGTAATGTAACATGTGAAGCAGCCCTAATTGTTTCTGCCATTCTGGGCTATTATGAAATTCGGCCAGGCAAAACCACTTCTCTTATCCAGCAAGCCACTGCTTTAAAGAGCCACTCCTCCTGTTACAAGGAGGTCTTGGGGACCATCCCACTGGGAAACCAACACAAAATGTTGTCTTGTAGAAGTTTACTGTGGATTTGGCTCCTTGCCACTGCAAAAGGGCATGTCTAGATTTGTTTTTTAATGGCTACTGTTCACAGGCCAGGGAGCAGAGCTCATAAAAAGGTCAATTCTCTTGTATAACACCTGCATTACCAAACTGCTTCTTGTAAATCACAGGCCTTGAGCAAGACAGTAAATGATAAGCCAATAAGGCAAAACACACCATCTCAATTTTCAAAAGTAGTGAGAAACAGATTGTAGTTTGTGATGGGTGACCTGCATAGTGTTACTTGTGAGATTTGATTTCTGGTACTCTTCCACTTTGCCTTAATGGGGGCAAGATCACCACCAGCGATGGCTTCATCCCTGTGGATGAAGCTGCCAGGACAACCTGCTTCACGCACAAAGTCACGCTGTCAATCGCTCCCTCTTTTGAGTGAGGAGGGCCTACCTGTGGAACAAGGCCTCTGGCCCATGTCAACTGCAGAGCCAGAGCTACTAAACAAGCCTCAAGCAGAGGAGATGGAGGAGAGGAAATACCCATCTCCAGGCATGATGAATGGTGGTACCAGGGGTTCTAGCCTCTTCCCCACTGCACAGAAATGGCACTGTCAGCTCCTCAGACAATGGGGTCCATTCCGGCTAAGGGTTCTGAGGAGGGCCAGCCCTCCCGCCCCCAAAAGAAGACCAAAGCACAATGCCAGCTCTGCCGGTGCTGCTCAGCTATGGGTTACTATCTAAGATGCTTCTCCCGTTGCCAAAGCAACTTGGGTAGGAGGTTTCAGATCACAGAGCTCTAATCTCCATTGCTTTAACCTCTTGGTCACACTGACCTAAACTGTGGACTAGAATAAAGACTGAAGTGATTCAGAACAAGGGCTCACCTTGGGCACATACTCCTCTGGAAGAAAGATACTCTAATGCTTTATTATTTCAGAGCTTAAAAAATTCAGAGCAGGAGACATAGCACGTTTTCCAACAGTATCTAGGCTCTCTTGGAAGACGTCCAAATTACACCGTCTTGGGCACAGCTTGTTGGCAGCTTTACGTAAATGTCTCGTATTTATTTGTACCTCATATAATTTCATAACGTAGAAAAAGTATATCAACCCAATGTATTTGGCATTTCCCTCTTTTAAAACAAAAAAGCCACACAGTACACATTTGTTCACAAACTGGTCCTTAAGCTGATCTTTTCCCAAAAAGATGGTCCTGAGTTTTCTAAGGCCCAGGAAATTACAATCCATTTTACAATATAAACAATTTGTCATAAACAATTGTCTAACACAATGCAAACATGAAACAGCAAGCCTGATCCAAGTTCTTTAACACATGCATCTCAAAAAATCAAGATCAAATAAACTATTTATTGGGCTACTTTATTTCCCAAACTTCCACTCTGCCTTTTCCACAATAGTACTCAAGACACCTAAAATGAATTGGTCGCTTGCATAACTAATACAAAAAACACAAGATCACATCCTGGAAAGGTAGAGGGACAAGCCATGTTTGAATTTTCATGGAGTAAAAAGCCCTTTAGCAATTCTGATACCAAAGAAAAATAAAATTACACAAAACAGGTGAGCTACAGGTAATGGGAATAAGCAAGCAATAATCCAGAGAGAAACGTTCACACAATACAGACACAAAATAACATGACTGGGTGATGCTCTGAGCAAAAGTCCCATGGAAACATTGTGTGCTCGTGCAGCTCCCATTCATTTCAATGTGGCTTGTACAGGAGAACTTCCTGGTGGATTGTGGCCCCTGAATGTGTTGGGTTATTTATCAGGGTCACCCAGTGATAAACGTCTCTCCCCTGTTGAAACATACAAATGTGCATGGACGACCTTTCTCCTGAGAGAACCAGCAACTCAGGCAAAACGTTCTCCGTGCAAAAATTCCCCAACACATTACTTTTAATTACACAGCATGACTACATCGCCTTCAGAAACAGAAAAAACAGACAGGAACAAAATATCCTAAATGAATACATTGCCCCAAAAGTGAACGAACCAAAGAGGAAACCAAATTAAAAAGCAAACGAGAAACACACATTGATACTAAAAGAAAATAAAACCCCACGGAAAGAAAAGAACAATAACAACCCAAAAGAAAAAAAAACTAACCAGCTGAATTGGGAGTTGAGGGTGAGTTAGCTTGGCTTCCATGGGCTGACACATTTGTAGCAGTGACAGCCGTTTTGGCAGCATAAATATTGGCTTCCTCTTGAAATTTACCTATGTTCTTCTTGTACCGGATTCGCTTATTTCCAAACCAGTTTGATACCTAGAGCAAGTTTGAAAAAGAGAGAGAGAAAAAAGCCTGTTAATAAGAAGTCAAATATATGACCAGGGTGGGAAGCCAAGGGAAAGGGAGGAAAGAATGGGAATGCTGATTAAGTACGCTGATTAATAGTTTAGAATAAATCTCTCTCTGAACTTACAAGACAGACCCATAAAACCATATGAGTTTTGTGCTTATATAAGGCGCACACTGTGGATTTTTTTTTCTTTTTATGTTTTCTGGTGTGAGAGGCTAGGCCTTGGGCCACACGCTAAAACTGTGCTTCCATACATTTCCATTTAAAATTAGAAAGCCAGATTTTCCTGATGTGATTTATGGACTCTCAGAATCATAGAAGAGACAAAGAGAGCCATCAGGTGCATATTCTGTGCCAAGGCATAATTTCTTCCACAGATCAGCCCCACACCTCAAGAAGTTAACTCATGTAATTGTTACTACAAACAGAGGAGAACGAACAAGGTATGCCAAGACTCTGAAAGTTCTGTAAAACTTTGCATCCCTAGCCATGCACAGGTCCCTTGCAGTTGCTATAATGCATAAACAACCATAAACAGAACTGTCATATACAGTGCTCTTTTTTATTGAAAAGTTTTCAGTTATAAAGAAAGAAAGTGATACAAAGCAAAATAGAAGAAAAATAAAAAGGCACAAAAATTTGTAGAGAAAAAACTCCCCCAATATATGAATATATATGAAAAAATGCCCTAACCCATTCATTCTTTTATAAATATGATATTATTCTCCTGTTATATACAATGCTTAAAATTTGTGTAGATAAAATGTAGCCAAGACTTTGGAATGAAATTACTTCAAACTAATCATGGAAATGCTAACTTGGACAAATCTTTTAGTATGAAGATTAGAAGATGATCGTTGCCGTTTACTTACTAAGGAGGCAGGGTAAAATATATGTATTTCTCACCACTTGACAGAATTCACTACAACATGTGGCAATGCAAGAAAGCCCTGGGCAGGCTTTTGTTAAACATGCAGACGAACATTTTAGGGTGGAATTGCACCCGAGAGCCTTTCCCCAAACTTCCATGAGCTGGAGATCCTGTCTGCCCATCCTGTGTATCCTGCAACATGCATAGGATCTTATTGCACAATCCATATGTGTTGGTGTGTATGTCTCTATGCCTGCAAATGAGACGTTGTATCTGTGGAATCTGGGATCTGGGACAAGGCTAGCAGGTGAAACCCCCTCAGCACAAGGCTTAGATAGCTTTTAAAAGGGAACAGACACATTCATGGAGAACAGTCTAGCTACGAAGAAAACCTCCTTATTCAGAGGTTGTCTGCCTTTGGATACAAGATAATAGGGGCAAAAACCTCCATGCCATGCTTGCGAGCACCCAGAGCCATGTGAACTTGCTGCTGCTGGAAGCAGAAGGCAGAACTAAATCCATCTTGGTCTGACCCTTGTATGTCTGCACGGACAGCTTCCCTGAAATGTGAGACATGAATGCATAACGCTCTGGATTTTGAAATATCTGTGCGGATTCCACATATAGTCAGATGACAGCCTCATTTATTCTTTCTATAGCTGGCCAGCTTTTGCTTCTCACTTGGAACTGATGGCTTACAGATGAGAACCTCCGTCGCTGTCCATCATAGCGGCTTCTCTCTCTCTTTTTTTTACAGCTTGGCATTACACAAGTGAGTAAGAGCAAGAGTGGCAGGTTGGCTCCACAGCACAGCACAGCACAGCACAGCACAGCACAGCACAGCACAGCACAGCACAGCACAACACAACACAAGGCTCCCTGTGCCCCCCCAATAATTGGCAGCATCATGTTGTGCATGGAATCCAGGAGAGCAGTGGTGCCCCATTGCCCCACCAGTTGCTACTGCTGTGTTTGTTTGTTTGTTGATTGGTTGTGTGTGTGTGTGTGTGTGTGTGTTGTGGCCTTCTGGCCAAAAATGTTTCACCCACCCCATGCTAGAAGGATAAGCTTAACCTTCTCAGTGCAGTTTCTGAAAGACCCTGACATGAACTTATATCAGTAATGCTCTGTTTGCTTTCTTGGTTGAGCACCATTCTCTTCTGCCTGAAAGCAAGATACAGAAAAGTTTCCATTCATGAATAAAGTTGGGAACATTGAAGCTTTTTTGGCACATATTTAAGGGCACTGCTAACCCTGGTTCTTTTGAAATGAAGTGGGTGGTAAATCAGTTTAAAGATTTAAATAGAATCAACGCATAAAATGTTTCATGCATACAGTTTATTTGGAGAGTCAAAAATCTGCCTGATAACATCTTTCCTGCTGTGGAAATGAACTTCTATAAAACAGGTGACATTACTGCATCAGTGGGATGCTTTCCCCGAGATTTAGAAGGAAGATCATAATCTTCCACCAACTTCTGGGATGCTGCAGCATGAGATACTTGAGGAACATGATTCCTGTGAATTGTGATATGAGTTGACCTGATCCAGACCACCAGGATCAATGTGCAGATGAGGATGTAGCTGTCCTTTAGATTTTGCACTTTAGCTGTCCTTTAGATTTTGCGCTCTATAAATTGTGTGATGCAGTTATTGGCTCAAAACAAGTATCAACATAATTTCTTTTGGAGACAAAATATGTTTTTGAACAGACAAGTTTGTAATTAAATACAAATTTAAGTGCACGTTTTCATGAGGATTTTTTTTTAAGTAATTCCCAGCTTAATGTGGAAATGGGACACAGCTGGCTTATAACTAAACACATGCAAAAGTGACACAGACCTGAGAACTGGCTGATCCATCTATCCATCCTTAACTGAAGCCCCATCTCACATGAGCTTATTGAGATGGCTTTCAGTTGTGAAAATTTAGTGAGGCGAGTGACCAGTGCTATTTTTCTAGGAAACTCACCATGAACCTCCCTTGTTCTCTTATAATGGCAATGGTGGCCACCTGAGAGGTGCCGGAACGGAGTTCTGGCAAGTTCTGGTTGAAAAAAAGTATCTTTCACCAGGAATTTACAGTATGGCTGGTGGACTGCTGACTGGTTCCAATGGACAGCATGAATCCCCTGGCTTCAAAGTCTTATTAGAACTGTGAAAGTAAAACTGCAAAACTGGTTGTCACACAGTCCTGTAGGTTTATATCTTTTCTGGAACAAAAGGTGCTATAGAAGTGTTTTATGAGTGAGCAAACAGACAAATAAATGGGAAATCCTGTATTTTATGCACCAGTGGGAGTCATATGGGAGGAACTATTGTATACTTGGACAACAATTCAGGTTTGACCAAAGCATTCTCAATACAGGGAAAGTGAGAAATGAAGCAGACCTGATAAATATAGTAATTGACAACTACTGCCCTTTGACAGGTATAGATGACATATCAGTTCCTTGGTGCTGAATAGCACTGGAATTTTTTTTTTTAACTTTGCATTTGGGAGCTTATCTGCCTGCCACTAAACAATGACAGAAAATGTCAGCATGCAGAACCTCTAAACCTCAAACCATATTGGACAGGTGGCAAGGGACAAGCTCATAACGTGATGCAATTTGTCAGCTCAAGAAATTAGCAAAGTCAAGGTTGCCATAATCCGAGAATACAAATTTAGAGTAACAGGAGATTCAGATTTGAAATATGAAAGAGAGTTATCAAGATCACCCAACAATTCTACTAAAAGTTCAGAGTTGTTTCTGCATGCTGTGGCAGTTTCAACCTTAACATGCCAAAAGAAAGCAGCAGCTCCTCTAGTTGTGGAATCTAGCATCAGTTTGTATGCAACATCTCAAAACTTGGGGGTGAACAATCCTCACAGAGAAACACAATAGGAGCGTGTGTGTGTGTGTGTGTGTGTGTGTGTGTCCAAAATGTCATTAATTAGTTAATAAATAACTTGAAAGAGCAGTGAGGCATAAATGCTAATTAATTCAATTTAGTATCTGGTTAAGTTACTAAAACATAAATGAATCTAAATGTCAGAGACAGAATGCTGTGTAATAGTCTATATGAATTAGTCAAGAGCAACTCATAACTAAGTAAACTTTCGTTACTTAAAAAAAATTATTTAGCAAATAAAAAACATGCAGATATACAACCTATCAGGAAGTTCTCCTGCACAAGTCTCATTCATTTCAAAGGGGCTAGTACAAGAGAACCCTGACAGCTGGCGCTGCTTAAGCATTTGCTAGCCCACATGAGAAAGAAACAAAAGATAGATAGAAAGGTTGAGTACACAAAACTTCTATCTGGTGAATGCATCTGTTTCACGGGGCTGTCAGAAGGAGGCCTGGAGCAGAGGGAGGGGGCAGAGTGGAGCGACAAAGGGACTGTGGAAGGCAGAGGAGAAAGGGGAGAGAAAGGGTTAAGGGAAGCCAGTCAGGTGGAGGAGGGAGTCCCTGATGCCACAGGAGAGGGTCAGCACTGCCAGCTGAGCAGTAGCTCAGGAAAGATGGAGAGGCGGTCACCGTACCCTCTGCAAAAGCAAAGGGAGCGGTGTAGGTGTGTCGCTTTACCCAGACTGCTTTGCTGGAGGCGGTCCCATAAGTCCGCACTGCCGGCAACTGAGAGTGATGGATCGGACGCTTGTGAACTGAGCTCCGGCTTGTATATATGTACGTAATAAAGACTACTCAGACACAGCCAGCCTTGCAAGTGAGTTTTGTCGTGGAAGGCTTCCACACGATCCTGACAATCTGGATGAAAATGCACATTGCAAGATGCAAATGGCAAGAGAAAACAAGAGTAGTTTCTGCTGAGTCTATTGAAACACAATAATCTTTGCTCTGAGTCTACTGAAACACGATAATCTCATCAGTGATTTGGGTGACAGAAGGGCATACTTTTGAAGCTGCAGGCGAAACCAAGGAGGAATTGTTAACACTTTCAATGACAAAAAGTTTGAATCAAAAATACTGTATGCGAACCGGAAAAGCGGTCAACAAAACAGTAACATGAAATTCAATGAAGACTGCTATGGCTTGACTTCCCAGTTGGAAGCAATCTGCAGAAGGTTGCTGCTATCTCCAACTGCATATACTGGGAAACAGCTCTTGGGCATTGCTACCTTCTTAATTTTAGGTTGCCCCCTGGATCATGGAATGCCCATTGGCTGAATGGCAAAAGCCTTTACAAAAGCCACAGCATTATAAAAACTTGAGAGGCATTAGCATACGGGAGCAAAATCAAATATCTACATCATCCATAGAATTACAGAATCCAAGAATCCTAGAATGGTAGAGTTGGAAGGGACGCTAAGGGTCATCTGGTCCAACCCCCTGAAATGCAGAAATCTTAACTAAAGAACCCATAACAGATGGCCATCCAAACTCTGCTTAAAAACCTCAAATGAAGGAGTCAACCACCTTCCAAGGGACTCTGGTCTGCTGGTTTTGATTTTTCTAATCAGCCAGAGTGGTCTTGTTATCAACCGTGTACCTCCAGAAGGTAGGATCTGAACCAATGGCTTCGAGTTACATGAAAGGAGATTCCAACTAAACATCAGGAAGAACTTTCTGACAGTAAGAGGTGTTTGGCAGTGGAATAGACTCCCATGAGATGTGGTGGACTCTCCTTCCTTGGAGGTTTTTAAGCAGAGGTTGGATGGTCATCTGTCATGGATGCTTTAGCTGAGATTCCTGCATTGCAGGGGGTCGGACAAGATGACCCTCAGGATACATTCCAACTCTACAATTCTATTATTCTATGTTTCAACCTATGTAATAAATTCATGCAGTTCTTCAATCTGTTTCAGCAACTTCTTATCAAGGAAGGCTTCATCGAGAGTTTGGGAAGGTTGCGAGGAGCAGTAATTCCACCATTCATACTCCCATCCTTGAGGGTGGCTAATAACTGGCGGCCAGTAGCTGAGCTTTCCATCCTAGGAGCACCCAGCACATTTGTCACCTTAATAAAAAAATTCAAACTATGTGGGAGCACAGAAAATAGCACAAAGAAGAACATCAAGGAGGTGTTATGTTCAGTAGCAAACGGGAGAGTAATTACTATGTACACTGCTTGACAAGATGGAAATTATCCTGGAAATTCCACCCCCCTCCAC
Organism: Lacerta viridis; assembly: GCA_900245905.1. Lineage (NCBI taxonomy): Eukaryota > Metazoa > Chordata > Lepidosauria > Squamata > Lacertidae > Lacerta > Lacerta viridis. The sequence continues at coordinate 698,144 of OFHU01004114.1, forward strand.
AGTCCATCCATGGCAATAGAGTCTTCACAAAAGTTTCCTAAATGTGATTTTCAAATGTTCTGCTTTCAGTGAATCCCTTCCACATGGCTTTGTCAGCCTTGGAAACCACTGTCAGCACTACAGATGAATCCTGGGCACATTCTAGGATGAGCTCTTAGTTCACATGCAGCTCTGGCCAAGAAGCCTCACTGTTGACCCAAGTGATGAGGGTACTATCTGAGCAGACATCCAACAAGTTGTCTTTCATTATCTTTCCCCACTGCTATGGATTCTCTCATTGAGCAACTAAAGTTAAATGTCGTGAGGTTGCCCAGAATAGTTGCCCATGATTCTAGTGCAAGCAACACAGGCTGTGCTCTTCTTTGGATTACTATAATCAAGGGTCTAAAAACGATCCTGAATACCCAGTTGCCATAAACAATCATTGTACACAATTCAGCAGAATCATAGAACGATCCCCTGTAATGCAGGAATCTTTTGCCCAACATGGGGCTGGAACCCAAGACCCTGAGATTAAGAGTCCCATGTGTAAGAGTCGTCCCCCCGCCCCCATACAATCCCTTCCCTAGGCAACTTCTACATTTCTTGCTTAGCAGATTTCTCTTTTCCTATGTCCTCAGATTTCTGTTGCTCCCCAGTCCCTCATCCCCCTCTTTGCTCATTCTTTATTCCCAATGGTACTCCCTTTCTATGCAGACACTTTTTGGTGTGGGCTCTTTCCACCTCTCCCAGATTACATAAATGGATGGATAACTAGACAGACAGACAGATGCTCTCAGCATAGAACAGGCACCTGGGTTTCTTACCTGTGAGACTGTGATGCCACATTTCTTGGCTAGCTCCTCTTTGGCTTCCTCACTGGGGTATGGGTTGCTGAGGTGGGAATAGAAATACTCATTGAGGATTTCTGTAGCCTGCTTGTTGAAATTTCTTCTTTTCCGCCTGGTTAAAAAACAAACAAACCAGATGCTCAGTACTCAATGACCTAAAAGCAATGTATTCACCAGACACACACCAGTCCTCACATGCTGTTAGACCTACACTGGCTCCCAGTACGTTTCCAAGCACAAATCAAAGTGTTGGTGCTGACCTTTAAAGCCCTAAACGGCCTTTGTCCAGTATACGTGAAGGAGCATCTCCACCCCCATCGTTCTGCCTGGACACTGAGGTCCAGCGCCGAGGGCCTTCTGGCGGTTCCCTTGCTGCGAGAAGCCAAGTTACAGGGAACCAGGCAGAGGGCCTTCTCGGTAGTGGCACCCGCCCTGTGGAACACCCTCCCACCAGATGTCAAAGAGAAAACCAACTACCAGACTTTTAGGAGACATCTGAAAGCAGCCCTGTTTAGGGAAGCTTTTAATGTTTAATAGATTATTGTATTTTAACATTCTGTTGGAAGCCGCCCAGAGTGGCTGGGGAAACCCAGCCAGATGGGCGGGGTATGTATGTATGTATGTATAAATAAATAAATAAATATTATGCAGATCTCAAACGGTCAAACTAGATGCTCCATATATATTCATGCATTTCTCTCTCTGCCCCCCCCCTTCTTAAAGTAACAGCAGCCTTGGGAGGATGTAAATCTGACTGGCAATGTGGCAAATCATTTAACCCTTTCCTCATGTGACAGTTTTCTGGTGAAAATTACCTTCCGTTGACTGCTCTTCACAAATATGGAAGGTGATTTTGACTCACCCAAGAGATGGGTTAAGTGCCACCACCCCAACTGCTGTGCTGTCACTCCCTATATCCACCTCAAGATTCTTTAATGAAAAAATAAAATGCGAGAAACTTGTATTTGTGTGTAACGTTTAGCTCTGTGCCAAATTAGATATTAGGGGAGATCTCTGGATCTTTTGCAGGAGTTCGGAGCACGTTGTCGGTTACACTACAAACATCACTTGCTGCCTTTTAAGAGCACCTTCCATCGACCCTCTTCCAAGTGGCCTTTATAATTCCAGTTTATTGGAAAACAGGCAGTGAAGGAAGTTGGAAGAATTTCACGAGGCACTGGCCACATACTTGAAAGATGGGCAAACTATGGGAAACTAGCTTGTGCTCTGCTCTGTAAAGGGGGGGGGGGCAAACAAGTAGAAAAATCAGCATAACAGTGAGAGGCCTGGCCAATAACTTTTCTCCCCGGTGCTCTAATTTTCTACTTGCAGAGAACTTTTGCATAGGAGAGCATTCAAAGAGGGCAGCTCCTCCCTGTAGTCTGAACTTGTACAGTCCATGTTATTTTTATTTTGCTTTTCAATTCTAGCTTTGACAATTGAATTTGTTATACATTTAGTTTGATCTCAGTTTGTACAGAAATAACCCTGTAGGTCATCTATCATCTTCCCCAGCAAGCTTAAGCAACTATTTCCTTTAAATGGTTCAATAGTAGCTTTCGTTTGTTTGTTTGTTTAGGAAAAAAACAGGGAGAACAGCCTTGAAAATCTACCTTGAAGGAACGGGTAGAACAGCCTACAAAAGTTACTGGCCCACAAAAAAAGTTTACTAGCTCATGCTTCCACATATGTTAGTCATTTGTGGCCCCAACATACTGGAAGAAGATGAAGAAAGGAAAAGACTAGGAACAATCTCTCTTCCAATTTACAAGTCTTCCTTCCTAGTCACATAGAAGTGATTCAGTGGGTGGTTCTTGATATGCCTGGGGTAAACTCACCGTGCATCGAGAAATCGGGAGCGCAGGATCATGACAGCTTCACATGTGCTCTGTTTGAGTTGCATCTGGATGGAACTGAACTTGCGATGGATGATGCTGACCATCCGCTCTATCTCCTTGGGTGAGATGGGCCGGGTCCTGCTCTGCTCTCGCAGCAGATTCATCACGTGAGTGGTGAACTCGTTGCATGCCTGGGACAACAAGAGAAAGAGCGAGAAGATCCCTTAGGACCGGAGGAGTCACTGCATGCTGTGCAGGAGGCTGCTGCAGCAGGGATGTAGGAACCCTGTCCCTTTATTCCTTAAAATGTTGTCTGGTCTTCTGCCCCATGGTCTTGAACATCTGCTGAGCAACTCTACATAATGTCTCATTTAGGGAAACGACCATTGCAAATAAGATGCAGATAGGAATATGTATCCAAATACACATCTTGCTTTTCATAAGATGTGCACTCAGATCCTTATTTAGGTGTGCAGCTAAATTCAACCGTTTCCTACTTCTTTGCTTTCAAGCGGATGCATAGTTGGATGTGCATAAAGATTCTTCAACCTCCAATGAGCTTCTGTAGAAGTTTCTGTATCCAGCCACCATTTTTTGCCTCCATTACTTCCACAAGAATTTGTGTGTACTGATAATCTCAGTAGCAGTCTTTGGGTTTTAAAATTTCAGCGGCACCCTGTGCGAGGCCAAAATTCGCCGTCCCTGCCTCTCACCTTCCTTTGTCACTGTTGCGATGCCCCCTGAGGCGCTCTCTTGGCTCGGTGCCCAATGCAAGTGAACCGGTCACACTCCCCTAAATCCGCCTCTTTATAAGCAGGCATATGGTGATTATGGAGCCATTTCATGCAGGTAAGAAATTGAACCTTTTGAATTACTGTGACACCTCTATTTAATACCCTTATGGGGGGAAAAGATTCCCGTTTATGACAGGACATGCGCATATGCGAAAGAGCATGAGCATGTGCATGCACGCATGGACAGATAAAGGCGCAAATTTGTGACTAGGGGGAGAAATTCACTTTGGTTCACATTTTATTGTGAACCTACCTAATTTGCATTTACCAATACGCAGCTATCCTTCAAAATTTGCACTTCTACCAATTTGGCCGTGCAGTTCTCCAGCCAGACAATGCATACAAAATATATATATTAGGGAAAAGTGTGCATAAATGCATATATTAGTGATATAACATTAAAATGCATTGTATTAGGAAACACTGCTTGCAATGATGTGTATATAAGGTAAAATTAAATATAAAATGTCCATATTAGGAAAAATGCAAACTAAAATGCTGATGGATTCTCATGCTTTTTTAAAATAATAATAATCTCAAATTTATGCAGAAATGAGGAAAACCAAATTTAAGATTGGACAAATGAAAAACCCAATTTGACAGGCTCATCTATTCTTATCTGTGACAGAGCTGAGCCAATGGTCTGATTTATTTTGTTTGCATTTATTTAAAAATGTACACCCCAACCTTCATTTATTTAAAAAAACGAAAACAAAAACCTCAGGCAGCTTTTTTCCTGTGCATGAATGATCATTTCCCCAAATGCACAATCAAAATATATGTCCAGAACTCAGTGTAAGTATCAACTACAGAGCCACAGATGTGTGAGAGAGTCTATTTGCAGACAGGAAAAGAAATTGTCTAGGGAAGGCAAAGTGTTTTTGTTACTTAATGAGATGCTCTCAGAGATGAGATGAGCCTTTGCTCTGTTGATATGGCTATAAGAAGTACTGTCCATGTGATTCTGGAATGGACCTGCCATTAGAAGACATAAAATATACTATTTGAACACATGACCAGACATTTTTCTGCTGTCTGTTGTACTGCATAAAAACAATTCAGTTCCAAACTAGCATTCCACCTCTACCTCATACGAATTCAGTTTCAGTCAGACTAACAAACTCTCTGGCTAGCTAATATTCTTCAATAACACTGGGAATCAACATTACAGAAGAAAAAAACACCCACACATAAGATATCAGAAGCAGAAATATATATGGGACACCGTACATCATGGAAACATTAATAGGCCACACTAGTTTGGCACAGGGTCAGATAGTGCTTGAAAGAAAATGGCTTTATTTTGCTGATGGAGAGTTGGTGCAGAGCCTCCAGAAGAACAATGGTGAATGCTGTGAAGATTACACCCTATGGAAGTGACAATCCTATGTCAAGACTGGGTGTTGAATTGAAAAAAACCAGTTCACATTTAAAAGCAAGTCTATCTAATTTGGGAACGCGGGTGGCGGAGGGACGCAGGTGGTGCTGTGATCTAAACCACTGAGCCTAGGGCTTGCCGATCGGAAGGTCGGTGGTTCGATTCCCCACAACGGGATGAGCTCCCGTTGCTCGCTCACAGCTCCTGCCAACCTAGCAGTTCGAAAGCACTCCAAAAGTGCAAGTACCCGGTAGATAAAAAGGTACTGCTGCAGCAGGAAGGTAAATGGCGTTTCCGTGAGCTGCTTTGGCTTTGCCAGAAGCGGCTTAGTCATGCTGGCCACATGACCCGGGAAAACTGTCTGCGGGCAAACGCCGGCTCCCTCGGCCAGTAAAGTGAGATGAGCGCCGCAACCCCAGAGTCAGACATGACTGGAATTAACAGCCAGGGATCCCTTTACCTTTACCTAATTTGTATATTTTGAAACAATATTCAGCCTGACAAACAGCCAGCCTTCAAAATCCACACTGAATTTTGCAATGCATTTCTGCAGCCAAGTAATAAGCACAAAAGTGTGTGTGCATATGTGCACACAAACGCAAACAAATTGTACATATAAAACTGGGGAAAGCCAGACAGATGGGCAAGGTACAAACAGTATTATTAATGTTGTTGTTGTTTTTAACATGTGAAAAAATGCAAATACTGAGGTTAAGTGTCCATATGAATAGCTACTCTATGGATAGCTATCTGTCTTGGATGCTTTAGTTGAGATTCCTACATCGCAGGGGGTTGGACTAGATGACCACTGGGGTCCCTTCCAACTCTACGATTCTGCAGTACTATGGGTATATTCATTTTGGCTTTGACTCAACCTGGAAGACCTTCTCGGTGACTTACGGGCCTTTTTCCACCTGGACTGGGAGGGCAGGGCCCTGACGGACTCCAGCTACAAAAGCGGAGGCTGCAGAAGAGGCCAGAGGCCCGGGTCACGGAGCCTCAACTTCCACAGCCACCACCCTTGGAAGGACTGGCAGCAACAGCAGCCATGGTCCACGCCAATGACAATGTTCTTTTATCTTGATAATTCTGCTCTTTTATGTGTGCTTTATATTTGACTTCCCTTAATAATGTTTTCTTTTGAAATGTCTAAGACAGTATTTTCGTTTCCTACTCATTATGTTGCTTTGAATGTATACTTTATATTTGACTTTCTTCAGTAGTTTTATTCTGGATGGTTTTATTTGATGTTTTAATGTAGGTTGTAAACCGCTTCCAGACTTTTCCCCTTAAAAATATAAAGTGGTATAGAAATGAAATGATGATGGTGATAACAACAACAACATATTAATGAAAATGACATATAAAATGCATTATTTCAGGGGAAATTGATTTGTAAAAATGGCATATTGGGCAAAATTGCATACAGGCAGGTGCGTATCAGGAGAAAATCACATTAAAATGCTGATTAATTTTCATGAAGACTTAAAAATCAAAACAGGTGTGGAGCTGTGGAGAACTGAACTTCAGACTGAGAAAAAATAAAAACTGTGAGAAACTGAAATTGGCAGATTCATCCTTCCCTCTCAATAGTAAAGAGGTTCTCAGAATGTGCCAGGGTCATGAGAAAACAGCTAATATATAATCACAGATGGATTAATTATATAATGAAAGGATCTCATGAGTTTGCATACAGAGAAAACTTCCTATTGTGTCTCTCCACAGGTCACTGGGCTTGCCTCCTCTCAATTATTGACTCATGCAGAGATGCAACAGGCAATCTTCCAGGCAGGAGTCTGGTAACTGTGCTGTGCTTCTGGACTGGGTGTGATTGTATCATTCACTCACTCCCAGTGCAGAGATACAGTGGGATTACCTGCCTTCTGCCTGGGAAAATGCCTGTTGTGTCTCTGCATGAGTCACTTATTTTGGGCATTCCTCATGTCTGGAACAGGCACTGTCCACTGACTCTCTTTACAAATCCCCTTCAGATCAGGACATGTTCCCACATCATCAGCTCAGGCAGAAACACATATCAGGGACCCTCGGCGAATATGCAATTCTTACACAATCAACAAACAAATCTGTAAATATGTCCGTCTGTGAGCAAAAATTGTGATTTGTATCTTTCGGCTACAGAGTAAGCTCAATGAACGTATTTGTGCCAAAACAGGAAAATAAATAGGCTGGGCCAGAGCATTTATTCATGATCTATCTATCTATCTATCTATCTATCTATCTATCTATCTACAGGAAACTTTTCACATGGACCAGAATTCAAAAATGTCACCCATGCACTGGCAACCTGATGTGGTCTCTGTCACCCACTCTGTCACCTATGATTCCTATGGCTGTATTCTGTTTCATGTGTAGAACTGGCCTAGAATTGAGTCACAGATCAGGGATCCTTGAAGAAGCAGGCCAAAGAAAATAATTGTTCTGCCACCCTGGTAGCCATGGGCACTGGGGGTGATGCAGCCCAATAGGTTAAGGGATGCACCTTCCAGGGCAAGAGCTGGAGCTGACAGATGGCACCCAGCAAACAGTGGTGGCTTCTGAGACAGCAACTGGGAGGAGGCGAGCCCCCAACCTCCATTAGCACCTCAGTTCCTCCAACAAACATGCACAAATGGGTTTGCTGCTGAGCAGCTTTGCCCATTTATTGCTTGACAATCCCACTGGTCACCTCTGCTAGAAACGAAATCTCTGACAATTACTAACGCTAGCCCAAACTTTGGCAGCCGGTAATAAGAGCGGATGAGTTATCACAGGTTAGGGGATGACACGAATCAACTCATTGCAAATACAAAACATGACACTTACTTTCAGCAAGTTTTCCGCCTGTGTGTTAACAAGGATAATAATTAGAGGCAAAGCAGCAGGGTTGTAGAGCACATCAGGATCCCTGACATGAAAGGGCAAACAGGTAATAACTGAAATTAGACGTGCTAAAGGCATCTTGCTGCCAGAAGCTCATACACCCAGTTTCTGGAGGGCCCTGTTCTTGATGACTGACCACAATGTTAATTTGACAGAGGATTCTTAATGTCAGTTTCTTCGCCTGCTGTATCAAGGAGTCTTCCTTTCCCTCAGCCAGGCGGGATACGATACGAGGAGGCAGGTGATGCAAACATATATCGCCTTAAGGCAAAGACTAACGAATGGACAGTAAAGAGATTCTTATTCCCCAAGTCCTACAAAGGCTCCAGGCAGACTGGCTCCTTGCACAAGCCAACCTACCTGAACTGCTCTCCCCATCCATTTCTAGGGCCGTGAGACTGAAGGAGAGAGCTCGCCACACCTGGAAGAGCATGGTTTTCCATTCAGTTGCTAGTCGGGCACCCCCACAGCCAGGCTCACACAATATGAGGGCTGTATCAGGGATAGGCAACCTAAGGCCCGTGGGCCACAAGCGGCCCACGGGGGTTGTTTAATCGGCCCACGAGCTGCCCCCGAACCAAGCCGCCTGCTTGGCGAGTCCCTGCGCGCTGTGCTAAACTGGCACAGCGCGGTGCAGGGACACGCTTCTGCGGTGCTGGAAATCACGTCTGCGCATGTTCAGACTCCGAAAATTGCATCTGCGCAGACGCCGGAAATCACAGCCATGCGTGCGCGTGATCCGGCCCACAGAGGGATATCTGCTGGAGTGAACCGGTCCAGGCAAGGAAAACCTTGCCGACCCCTGGGCTCTATGGAGTAGCATAGTAGGGGTAACAAGAACCCCCGGCTGGGTGAGGCTGTCTGTCAGGGTAAGTCCTGTCGAGAGACAAAGGTAGGATTACTGCTGATCTCTTTTATTTGCATTCCTGCCCTTTGTTAGAAAGGAAACTGAGTGCCGTCCTGGGTAGTTGGAATAAGACTGAAGTTTACTCACCATTCTTTCTTATGAGAAAGAAGCAAACCACAGAGCTGATCTACAGAGAAAGCTAGTTTCCATATTTATTTCTTCCTCACTATTGCCAGGGGAATGACAAGCGTTTCTTGTGCCTATTGCTCCCAAATGAAGTTCTTTTTCCAAATTTGCCAAGCCCAGAGGCCAAACCTGGGAAGATATTAAAGCACCTGAAGTGGACCCAAAATGGCACAGCCCCTTCCTGCCAGGGAAGAAGGGGTGAGGGAAGATCTCTCTCTACATCAGGAACAAGGGTGGAAGAAATAGCGACGTCTGGATCTGATGGCCTGGTGGACGCTGCTGCCTGAGGCAGTCACCTCTCCTTGCATCATGGGTGAGCTGGCCCTGCTGTGTTGGGAGAACCTGCAGAGTGCTAGGGGAAGATCGCTCTAGTGGTGATTGCTCCAGCTAGCAAGATGAAATGCTTGTGCAAATGGAATGTTCATCATAGCGCAACACTGAATTCCACCCTTAGAGGGCATTTTTAGTGAATACCCTGTAATTTCCAGAAAAAGGAGGGAAATCTAAAAGAAACCCACTCTCAATATAGGAGGGAGTTTTTCCTGTCTAGTCAATTCATTAGCATTTTAAAAATATAAAGTGACAACAGTGGCTTTGGGGCATATCTTTGCTGCAGTGAGTAGGTCTTGTAAATGCTACAATTCATCTTGGGAATCCTTTAAAAATCAGCTGAGATGGAAAAAGATAAAATCAGCTTGAAGGTGATCTTTGCAAGAGAAAATTCAGGAATGTTGCCCCTGTTCAGAGTTTTATGCACAAAAGCATTTATTGAAATCCCTTGCACACATCAATTTCTGTGGTATGGAGAATAGGCATGTGCATTGAATATCCTTGTCTGTAAAAAACAAACAAACTCCAACCCACTAGATCAGGTTGCGTTGTACTAGAATCATTGCACAACTTTTTTAGCCTCTTAATACAGAAATGTATTATTTAGTACTTTAAACCTTTAAATCAGTCTTTCAATCACCTATTACATATTAGACAAAACTGCAGAGGGAATGTTCAGGTACTATTCAGATATTACAGTATTTTGATAACATGCTTCTCTAAGATCTGGAGGCTAAGGGGGCGGGGAGGGACACATGCAGATACTGTCCCTCCCAGCTGCAGATCAGGATTTAACAGTTCTGTACATCACAATGTATTAAGATTAATTCACAAAAGGCTGCAAGGAGTTCACATATTGGAGTAAGAAGTTCCATAAAAATTCCTTAGAGGTTCATTGTAGAAAAGAATTGTGCATATTACTCCGAAGGCCACATCTATACCATACATTTAGAGTACATTCAGAGATTTTCATGGCTTCCCCCAAAGAATCATGGGAACTGTAGTTTACCACTCACAGAGCTACAATTCCCAGGATGCTTAACAAACAACAGTTCCCAGCATTCTTTGGGGAAAGTCATGTGCTTTAAATGTATTGAGTGGATATGGCCTCTGTCATATGTTAAGTAGTTTCTACAAAAGCTCATGCTATTCTAGGCTGCATCAACAAAAGTCTAGTGTCCTGATCAAGGGAAGTCATAGTCCCACTCTATTCTGCCTTGGTCAGACCACACCTGGAATATTGTGTCCAGTTCTGGGCGCCACGATTTAAGAAGGATGTTGACAAACTGGAACATGTGAAGAGGAGGGCAACTAGGATGATCAAGGGTCTGTAAGCCAAGTCTTATGAAGACCAGTTGAGGGAGTTGGGTATGTTTAGCCTGGGAAGGAGGAGACTGAAAGGAAATCATAGAATCGTAGAGTTGGAAGGGACCTAAGGGTCATCTAGTCCAATTCTCTGCAATGCCGGAATCTCAGATGAAGCATCCTTGGAGGTTTTTAAGCAGAGATTGGACGTCCATCTGTCATGGATGCTTTAGTTGAGATTCCGGCATTGCAGGAACTCAGTAATGTTAATGGGATGTGAACTCTCTAAACATTATTTGCATATACAGTTTGTCTTAAGAATCCTTCACCATCAAATCCAACATCAGAGTAGTCCTGTGAGATGATGTGTTATCATGATTAGCCGCAAAGCTTTTCCTGGGCTGCATCATTTTAGGATCTAGTTGAGGAGGCAGCCTGCAGGAATGCTCTCCACAAACAAATCTCCCAGCATGCTGAAAACTAGCATGTCCGGAAAAGGGATTCAGCTAAGTCCTTGGAGAGGAAGGGCAGGATAGAAATTTGATAAATAAAAAAAAATAAACAAACCAGTCCTCCCCAAAATATTATTTTTCTATATTAAGCTTTGTTTATAGAGAGCATTCCAATTTGTATCTATGAAACTCTTCCACCTGCATCATAGAGTGGTAGTGTTCTAATAATGGCTTTGCTGCTTTATTCTGCTGAGTGCATAAGCTATGAGAACAAGGATAAGGTGGAATTTGAACCCAGATCAAGCACCTTATCCATAGGACCATGCTAAGGGTTTTTTTGGTGCTGTCCAACATTATATGTTGGCTTCTACTGTGGTACGGGAAACTGCCACGCACAAGATTAGTACCTGCTCATATTTCTCCAACTCGGTGTGGTAGATCTGTCGAATTTGAGATAGTTTTGCTCTGTAGTCCGAATGCTCCACAGAATTGTCCGAGCCGGCACCCCCAGATGCTGCGGCTGCGGCAGCTGCAGCGGCTGAACCCCCTCCTTTTTCAGGGCCTGCTACCCCTTCTGCTAAAAGCATGTTGTCCAGTCGCATTAGCTGTGGGTCTGTTGGTTCCTCCTCCTGAGCCCCTCGAATACTCAACACTGTGAGAAAGCACAAAAGTGAAATGCATAGATTAATATATGGAATGATAGCAACCGCTTCCTAAGTATCTAGGAGTAGGCTCCAATGGTCTGTTTTTACAGAAGGAAAGATAAATGGTAGTGTTCATTCATACTGCAATTGTCTGTCTTAATCCCGTTGCTGAAACAGGATTCGTCGGCACCCAATCATCTCATCGGCTTCAGGAAAAAATACCAAATTAGACAAATTCACAGAGGACAGGGCTACGAAAGGCTTCTAGCCACAACGGCTGTGCTCTGCCTCCACAGATGGAGGCAGCAATGCTTCTGAATACCAGCTGCTGGAAACCACAGGAGGGCAGAGGGCTCTTGTGGTTGGATTCTGCTTTCTGGTTTCCCACAGGCAACTGTTCTGCCACTGTGATAACAGGATGCTGGACTAGATGGGCCACTGGCTTCATTCAGCAGGCCCTTCTCATGTTCTTAAGATGGACAAGTGGGTGGGAGATGGAGAATTCAAGTGGCAGCAGGACAGAAAGGGGTGTGTGGCATGTTCCTACCATTTTATTCTTCTACTGTAGGTCATTAGGGTGGTGTGGTTTTTTTGGGGGGGGGGGAGGAGAAAGACCTCCGTCTGCACCCGTGGACTCCATCTCTGTGGGCAAAGGGGGAAATCTACCCTGTTCTGTGGCCTGCAACACCCTCCCAGGGAACACAGGATCACACAGTTTTAATAAGATTTGTCTTAGTGCTCTTTAATTGTTTCATGCAACAGAAAGAAATCGGAATGAGTGCATATGAAGATATACAGGTGAAACTCGAAAAATTAGAATATCGTGGAAAGGTTCATTTCTTTCAGTAATTCAACTTAAAAGGTGAAACTAATATATGAGATAGACTCATGACATGCAAAGCGAGATATGTCAAGCCTTTGTTATAATTGTGATGATTATGGCGTACAGCTGATGAGAACCCCAAATTAACAATTTCAACTTTGGGGTTTTCATCAGCTGTACGCCATAATCATCACAATTATAACAAACAAAGGCTTGACATATCTCGCTTTGCATGTCATGAGTCTATCTCATATATTAAACTCCAGTAGCTAATGAAAACAATTGCTTACATAAATGGACTTTTCCACGATATTCTAATTTTTTGAGTTTCACCTGTAAACCTCTACAGTCCTACAAAGGAATGCCCTTTCCTGTGGGGACCCTTCTGAGTATCGTCATCATCAGAGATCCTTCTCTATGTATCCCCAACTTTGACTGAAAGGTGGGTGGCGTAGAAAGGGCTGTTTCGATGGTGGCACCCCCAGCTTTGGAGTTTTCTCCTCAGGGAGATTCAACTGGCATTGAACTGATGTCTTTCAGCACCAAGTAAAGAACTTTTGTTAAATTTTCTCCCCATCTCTTTTACCCTTCAGACACTTGATGAAGACATTTTGTTGTTTCCGGTTGTTTTTAGTATTTGATTTTACTCTTCAACTAGCTGCCCACTTTTAAATTACTGCTGGTTTCTAAAGAGTTTCTTCTTATTGCTGTTTTTCACATATATCAAGGTGTTTTTATTTTATTGCACTATATACTTTTTAAAATGATGTAAACTGCTGCTTTGGCTGCCTCTACAATATTTATGTATTTTATTGTTTTCTCCTGTTGTTTCTCATAAATTGTTATAAAAGGCTGAAGATCAGGTTACTAAATAATTTTAATAAATATCTTGCTTTATGAATATGGCTTAATATTTAGGCACAAAATGCTAAATTATATTATTTTGCAGTTCTGATGCAGGGAAACCATCTGAAAGCTGTCAGCAACTGGAAGTCTCTAGACAAAGCCTTGCCATCTGAAGGAGGCCAATAGTTCTGTCTATTGACCAAACCAACCAAACATAATATTGTCTTTAAAAGGCATTTACTTTATTTTAAAATGAAACTCTTTACTTCACTTTAGAATAGTTTTTGGGACAAGGAAGCTATTTTGGGGAGGGTGCAAGAAATGGAGACCTAAAAGGGGTAAAGCAATTTACAGTGTGGGGACGGGGACGGCTGCTCCCCACATATTGACCCACAGCTAAACATGCCTGCTAGACAGATAAACTGCAAGATTCAGTCAGCAACCACCACTTTGGCGCAAGCAAAACCATCTACAATTGGCACAACAAGAGTTAAGCTACAGCCAGTGCATTCAAATAGTAAATAAGTAAAATGCCATGCCCTTGTGTGTGCGGCTGGCCAGACCCTGTAGGCTGTTGCCAATTCCGGTCACATATGCAGCTTTTGCAGGTCAGCCACATGAGGCTGTGACAGGGAAGGTGGATGTGAGGCCAATTCGAGGGGACACTTAGTTATTGGGGGCATCATGTTCTTCACATGATAAGACCAGACAAGAAGACTGTTTACACATGCTCTGCATTTATGGCAAAGAAGGCTCAGTGCCGTATTTTCAAAGCAGGCAGGCCAGTTATAAAATAATTATGGAGCAGTAGTTTATGTTCCAAGAGTTGCACAAACGTATGGTGATCAAGGTGAGAACAGTCAGTAACTAGATCTGAATCATCACAGCTCTGCATTCTCTCTCTCTCTCTCTCTCTCTCTCTCTCTCTGTGCCTCTGCTAGTGCCCACAAGTGCAGACTGTTGTACGGCTCTCTCTCACATTCGTTTAGATGCTGGAAGTGCACAACCATAAAAGTGCACTTTCACAACCCACTGGTAAATGGTAATAGCTAATACCCTTTTTTAAAATTAAAAAAGCAGGCTTTTTGAGGTATGAAAAGCAATGGAAATCTACAACAGAAGGTACAGAACAGCAATTACTTATTTGACAGCAACATCAATTAACCTCCGCATAACTTTTGTGAAAAATCAGGACAAAATTGCTTGATACACACACTCTGCCTTGAAGTGGCATCTTTGTTTTTGTAAAACAGCAAACCACCACTCTCTTCCCTGCATCTGATACAACTTCAGACAGCCTGAGGTGCACGCAGCGAAGTGCTGCGGAGTGAATTATGAAAACCATTCCCAATTTTTTGCAATCCGCTTCTTGTTGGTTGTTCAGTTTTGAAAGAGTGTCATGAATTCTGCCCATCCCTAACATATCTGACCACTGAATGGTTGTATTCTACTGTCATAAAAACAGAAAATTAGCACTAAGCAGAATTTTGACCTCTGATCAATACAGTCAATTGAGATTGTGGGTTTTTGTTTTTTATGGTTTCTATTTTAAACACCTTTCTTTCATACCTCTCCAAGGAGACATCAAAGATAAACACAAAGGAACTGTTGCTGGTAAATTAATTGAATTAAAGTTGTGTCAAGTCCCCTGCAGCCCAGACACTGAGGTCCAGCTCTGAGGGCCTTCTGGCAGTTCCCTCACTGCAAGTGAGGTGGGAACCAGGCAGAGGGCCTTCTCAGTAGTGGCACCCGCCCTGTGCAACGCCCTCCCATCACATGTCAAGGAAAAAAACAACTATCTGACTTTTAGAAGACATCTGAAGGCAACCCTGTATTGGGAAATTTTTAATGTCTAAGGTTTTACATTTTTTTGTGCTGTAAGCCACCCAGAGTGGCTGGGGAAACACAGCCAGATGGGTGGGGTAAAAATAATAAAATCATCATCATCATCATCATCATCATCATCATCATCTCTGAGGAGGATGCAGAATCAGATGACTCATAGTCACCCCTCTGATGGGACACCCTCGCCATTCTACTACCATCTCAGCCTGAAGATGCAGCTCTTTTGTCATGCTCAGATTTGGGGGGTGACTCCCATGTAGCTCCCCCTGTTCCATGGCTGTGCAGGAGCATGTGAAAGCAGAATTAAGTTATGAGCCCTTGAAAGATTTTAGGCAGCTCTCCCAAGAGGATGGAGCCACCAGAATAGAAGGCCTTACCAGTCCTCTTAAGCCTTCAAATGACCCTGGTCATTTGCTGAGACAACATCTTCCAAAGCTCAGCTGGCAGCCCCACCTGGGAGATGTCCAGGGTCTGGCCTGAAGAGGCTCTGGTAATTGCTACCACCTCCCCCAGCAGAGCAGGATAAACAGTAACCGAGTTTCACTGCTTTATCAGAGCAATTTTATATTTTGTGGTGGTGTGTTGCTGTGCTGTCGGAATGCCAACTTTGTAAGCTATACCATCAGAAAACACACACACACACACACACACACACACCTTCAGCCAAAGCCCAACTATCAGAGACACTGTTGATGACGACACCCACATTATTTCTTCCCCCCAAATAAGCCATGTTTCAGCTTGGCTGCTTTCAGCACAATGCCTCTGAGAATGACCCTATGTCATCATGACGTAGAATAATTCCTAGGGACATTCTTGGGCAAGTGGAAAGACGGCTGTCCCCATTGGCCGCCACATCAATGCTGTATCATAAAACTGCTTGAAGCTGTGGTAAACCTTTATTATTATTTTTCAATGTAAGAAAGAAGGCAAAGGAAATAAAGATCTCTGGCCACATCAAATTTGAAGGTAAGCACCAGCACTCTGAAAATTCTTAGACTTTGCCCATTTCTTGAATGCTGTTGAATATTCTCCTCCCTATTGGGGATGGGGAATGGTCCAGCAAAATTCTGTGTGTGTGTGGGGGGGAGATTTTCATCTCAGCCAGATCTCTTATTTATCGTTGGCAGAGCTTCTATGAGCCAAATAATAATAATAACAATAACAATAATAATAACAATAATTATTATTATTATTTGTACCCCACCCATCTGGCTGGATTTCCCCAGCCACTCTGGGCAGCTTCCAACAAAAATCAAATACATTAAAATATCACACATTAAAAGCTTCCCTAAATGCACAGCTGATTCCAGCTTCAAATCAGATGTTCATTTGGTTAAAGTAAGAGCAAACACTTATTGATTAAAAAAAAAGAAAAGATCAGCGTTTGCCAATTCCTCAAAGATTAACCCTGTCCTTGGGGAGGGGGCATTGAACTGGTGCAGAATTGTTGAAAAGACACAATAGAAATTTTCAGCACAACAATAGTTCAGACTGGTCAAGTACAACTTCAATCTCACAGGGGTCACAAGAAGCTAACAGCTGGTGTATAGGAAGGAAAGAGAAATGCACAGCAGAGGCGCAAAGACCAAGCCAGCCGCCAAGGCAGTGGTAGCAGTAGCCCACATGCCACCCTTTCAAGGCTAAGCACTCTGGTTTAAACATCAATACCCCTGATGCAGGTGGCACTGTGAGTTAAACCACAGAGCCTAGGGCTTGCCAATCAGAAGGTCGGCGGTTCGAATCCCCACGACGGGGTGAGCTCCCGTTGCTCAGTCCCAGCTCCTGCCCACCTAGCAGTTCGAAAGCACGTCAAAGTGCAAGTAGATAAATAGGTACCGCTCCAGCGGGAAGGTAAACGGTGTTTCTGTGCACTGCTCTGGTTTGCCAGAAGTGGCTTAGTCATGCTGGCCACATGACCCGGAAGCTGTACACTGGCTCCCTCAGCCAGTAACACGAGATGAGCGCCGCAACCCCAGAGTTGGACACGAATGGACCTAATGGTCAGGGGTCCCTTTACCTTTACCTCTGGCTCACCTATCACTCTCAGAAAAGCAATGGAGATAACTTGTTTCAATGCAGCACTTTCACAATCATGAGATCGCTTCAAAGAACTATTTTCCCTGGTCCTGTGCGAAAATCTGAATAATTAAATTACTTTTGGCAGAAAGCACATTTAAATGGGGGGGGAGCATTCCAAAACTCAAAAATTAAATACCTTAAATTGCTTCAAAGCGATAGTGGTCAAGCCACAAATCCTTTCAAAGATTTGTACAATTAAATCTCACTTATGTGAGGGAGACTCAAAACTGACACAAGCAATGACAATAAAGCAAAAATCAACAATAAAGCAATGTTGCCAGGCATATGGAAGAAATTAGTTAGGTGACCACGCTGAGATTCAAAGATAAATGCGAGAAATCTGATTAATCAGAGCTGCTGCAATCTAGGGTCCATGCCCCAACTTTATGCCATTTTAGTGTGTGTGATTATGCACTGCAGTTTGTGAAGCCCAGCAGCAAACAAAGCAAAATCCATGAATGAAAATGCAAAAAACCAGAACAGCACCCTAGTCAAATGTTTAATGTTAATGAATTCATAATATATATAGGGGACAAGAGGCTTTATATTTGTTTCACTGGAACAGTTGTCCTCCCCTTACCCTCTTTTCATACAGAAAGTTGCTACTGAAACTCAGGGGGATTTCAAAAGCAATATTGAATTCGACATGGACTTCATCTGTTCGAAGGGAGGGAAATGCCTGAGGCCTTGGTGTGAACTGTCTCAAGCACTTCTTTGGATTTTGACCCCTATTTATAAAACTGGTACAATAACCTCCCTCAGAGTCTGAACTGTCCTCTGCCTCCGACTCTTCCTACTCGCTAAGCCCTGTAACTTCCCCTGCGTTTGATCCTTCTACCACCCATTCCCTGGCTCTGAGCTGTCTTCCCATGGGCGCTCCCTTGGGGGTTCCCCAGCTGGTGCCTCCCAACACTCTCTGCGCCCAGCCAATCCATGATACTTCCCCAGCAAGGCTGTTTGATAGATGGATACTTGCCCAAGGCCACACCAAAACAGGGACTTACCAATAAAGTGGTAGCCATATTTAACCCACACACTGGCCCATTACTGCTCCCAGACTCATCGTCTTGAATGGATCTGGCATCCAAACACTGATGCAAATGATGCTGATGCCAATATTTGGGATCTGGGTACTAGAATGAAAGCTCACCCTGTGCACACTGATGTTAAAGAGCAATAACAATGGGAAAGATTACTCTTCCCTGTCCACCACGCACCCTGTGAACCCTGTTACAAACCTTCTGAAGAAATAGGGAAAGAAAACAGGAGAGAGACTAAGGATTAAAACGTGAAAGAGGTCAGATGCCTGCTTGTCTCATAAAGAGCATTTAAAGTGGGAGTAGGCTTCAGAAGGGAGATAATAATATAATAATAATAATAATATTTATTATTTGTACCCCGCCCATCTGGCTGGATTTCCCCAGCCACTCTGGGCGGCTTCCAACAAAAATCAAATACAAAAATATCACACATTAAAAACTTCCCTAAAAAGGGCTGCCTTCAGGTATTTTCTGAATGTCAGGTAGTTGTTTATTTCCTTGACCTGTGATGGGAGGGCGTTCCACAGGGCGGGCGCCACTACCGAGAAGGCCCTCTGCCTGGTTCCCTGTAGTTTTGCTTCTCGCAGTGATACTGTCCATATTAAAAAAAAAAAATCTAAGCAATCAGTGTCTGAACTAGCATGTGTCTATACAAACACATGATGAATTTATCTTTGCAAAACAGTTCAAGATTATTATTACTGAGCAATATATCTTTAACCCATGCAAAACAAACACTTATTGGACACATATGACATGCCTCTTATAGATAAATAATAATAATACATTTATTTATTTATTTATTTATTTAATTTATACATACATATATACATACATACCCCACCCATTCGGCTGGGTTTCCCCAGCCACTTTCTGCATAACTAAGTTCCACATAGCCTGCATTATCCTTTTCATTATGATTATACACATTCATTGGGTAATAATGCAGTTGGAAAGGCGTTGGAAATGCCAATGTGTCCAAGCATTTATTTTTGAAAGTCCTACATTTTAGAAGACTGAGGACAAATGGAATATTTTAAAGCTCTTCTTTGCCTCTTTTTAATATAATTTCCCCCACCTACAACACCACAGATCTAACACTCATACTAGACTATCCATTTCCTAATGCAACAGCCACATCACTGCGTAACATCAGGCCCCTGTTTTATTGACATCTGCCTCCCTTGCCCAGTCCTTTCCCCACTCTGCCTGAAATGTACAATGTTAGTTAAAAGGGTAAGGCACGAACGCACAGCTGGCAGCCTCCAGAGACAGCAAAACTCCAGCCTGGAACTTCAGGAAGGAATAGAATGATGGAAATGACAGTTGTGAAAATAACATGAATCTTTACACACTCACATAGAGAAAATGCTATTATGCCATGCTATTAGGTACGCATTCAGATGGAACAGCATTATGATAATCTAGTTTGGGTTTGTTAATATATAGTTTTATACATATATAATAGTAGGGCATAATAACACACATTTTGTAGAAACAGGAAGCCATTTAGCAAAGCACAGTGCTGGTGAACTGACAATTTGGAGGATGTTTCATTTACATAGATGGAACCACAGCTAGTACAAAGCAGTGTAAATTTAGCAAAACAACAGATTCCTACTACGTGTGTACTTCTGACTTGATTTGTTGCTTCCTTTTTTGTTCACAGAACTAATTTGAATTTACTTAAGCATGCCTTTTAGCTCCAAAATGCTGAAAGAATTTTTAAAAAGTGTTTTCCGCATTTATAGGCACCTGCTTAAGAGAAAGGGGCCAAGTTGGCCATCTAAAAGAACAGCTTGCAAATACAACAGTGATTGTGTCTTGTGGTGCAATCTTGGCAGATAAGTGATGTGTGCACGATAAAGTCCGTGGCCTCCAAGTCCCAAGATCTTCTTTCTGCATGGGACAGTCCATCTAACAGAAGGGGATCCACCAAGGATCTGCTTTCCAACTTGGTTGTTTATTTATTAAATTTCTATACCACTTTTCCTCTGAGGATCTCAGGGCAGTTTGCAATACGAAAACGCAAAACCACATCATGTAGTAACAAGCAAAAAAAACCTCAATGTAAGAAAGATATTCTTGTTTACTGGTGGGGGATTCTTCCTGTGCTTCTGGGTTAGCACAGCACTGGTGTGACAGTCCAGAAAGCTGTTATGCTGATGGCGACCTATGAGTAATTTATTCACGCACAGCTCAGCATCCTGATCAGAGTACAACCCGCCCTTCTTCCGCACAGCAACACACTGCATAAGCAACACGCAGGCAATCTGCCCAGTACCAGACTTCCCCCTATCTTGCTTCTTCTGGTTTACAACACCCCAAGGTGTCTGTTTGGCGAGTTCCAGAAAGAGTTAAAATTTAAAAGATATTAGAAATACTAGCACAATTTCATGTTATTTTCAGTCTGTAAGCAGCATTGCAAGAGAGGTGCTGTAAATACTGAAACATTTCACACTGTCCCTTCTCGCCTAAAGCTAACTCTACGGAGTGCCCGTTTATTACTCAATATTTAAGGGGGGGGGAAGAGAGAGAAAAGGACATGAATTAAAGAATCAGGAAGACAGGCATAGATAGCTCTAAAAACGTGCTGGCCATTCAGACATCCACTAGAGGGTACTCTTTCTTCACAAAGGAGTGGCACACCTTCAAGAACAAATAATTGTAATAATAAAAAACAACATGAAGAGAGCACACTCCTTGTTCCCAGACACAATATCCAACTGCTTCTGATCCAACTGTGTCATGGAAACATAGAGGAACCGGAGTCAGTCTTCTTGGGAATTAGCTCACTCTTTCTATCCAGGGACAAAGAGCTGCCTCTTTTAACCCTATTCAAAAGAGCTATGGGTCCACGTAGGAGTATGGATCTCCCTGAATTCCTCTGTCTCTCCACTCCAGGTCTGTATTTTGCCTTGAACTCAAGCCCTTATCTGTTGGGGGACAGCATCCATGTGCAATTTTCAGCCTGCAGATGCTGTCCTCTAGTGAACAGGGTTCACCTATGGTGAAGTACTGGAGCTACTCTCAGGCTTACATTGCCCCTCGCTCTTGGCAAAATGGGGTGCACGGTTGTGGGACAAGCACTTGGGTCGTCCAGGACTTTTTACAAGCATAAAATGGAGTCCATGCATAAGCCCAAGATTCCTTCCTACAACCCATTGGTATATGTGTCTGTCTGCATGTACAGTCAAACCTCGGGCTGCGAACGCTCCATGTTACGTACGATCGGGTTGCGTACTCCGCAAACCCGGAAGTGTAACACGGAGCGCAGACGCTTCTGTGCATGTCCGCGCGGTCCGCACATGCGCAGAAGCGCCCCGCGCAGTTAGCGCAAGCGCAGAAGCGCGATATCACGGTTTCGTGTATGCGCGAAAACGCCACCTGGGTTGCGCACTGTTGCAACCCGAGGTACCACTGTATTTACCGGTATATGTGTGTCTTTGTGTTCACATACTCTTTCTTTCTCTCTCTCTCTCTCTCTCTCTCACACACACACACACTGTATGCATGTATATATTGAAAGTTATACACATTCAGAAATCTGAGCCAGAAGCCAGAAGTAAATGCATGTATAATGAAGGGGCAACTGAACAATCAACTGCACAGCTGTAGCAGATCTTTACTGCACTTACAATAGATGCCTTGCTGTTTTGTCACCTTGATTTCATAGCACTTCTGTTCCCAAGCACCCAGTAACAGTCCCAACACATAACAAATTGTCTGTAGTTATTATTATTTTATTATGGGGTTTGTTGGTTGTTAGGCAATTGGTTCGGTATGAGATGAAGATGTAAGGGCTTCAGGTGTTACAAAGCCCTCAAGCAAGGATGGCTAGAAGAGCAGTCATTCCCCACTGTGGTTTCTCAGAAGGAGGAGGATCTCTCCTGAATGTCAGAAGGGCAAAGCAGGTCGAGAGGCCGGACCTACAGACTATCAAGGGGTGTGATATTACCCTAAACAATTATGTAGTCAGTTATTAGTCATTGCTTATCATTTCTATAACACATCCCAGTAAATAACTACTTTGCCGTTCTTTTCTTTTGCTTTGGTTTGTCTTCATAGTAAGTGCTCAACTGCTCAAACTCAGCAGCCCTTTTTCTTTCTCTGACCTGTCTTGGGACAGGTAGATTATGTCCCGGTTGCTCATTCCGCAGATTGACAGAAAACAGCTCTTTGAGCCAGCTGGCAGGTGGGATGCTAATGCACTCAGCGGCTGACTCCATCCGCTCTGGAGACCTGCCCATGCCCTCCTATCAGGGATTCTAGTTCACTGGGTCAGGGCTGGATTCTTTGCTAATGAATTCCAAATGATGTATTTCATTTCCTTGCTTTTGTCGGTAAGCAGGAAAACATCTAGATTTTTCCCCTGGATTTTCATTCTTTTTGGCTGAGTCCTGTTGTGATCCTACACTACAAGTTTGTATTGGCTTAAAACTGGTTTAACTCCAAAGAATCCTGGGACCTGCAGTTTGGTGAGGGTGTTGCATAGTCTCACTTAGAGATTATTTGCCCTCCTCACAAGACTACAGTTTCCAGGGTTCTTGGGAAAGTCTTAATCGAGCTGCAATGTGTGAAGATATCATGAATTTGGGTTTGGCCTCCTTTTGTAAATCCCATGATGCAATTTTATTTCCACCATTCCTATTTGATCCAAGACTGCAGAGATCAAGTGAGGCCATAGGCCAGTGGGAGGCTGTGCCCCTTTCCTCTTTGGCAATTTCATTTCCCAGAACATGGGAAAAGTAAAAGTGGTATCATCTCTCTTGTACCTGGTCCTCATCAACACAGAGGGACTGATTGATGCGAGTGGAAGTACTGGGAACCTTGGGAGAAAGTTATCATGTTTTCTTGGGTTTCATTATACACAGGCAACGGAAAAATGAGTGTAGTCAGACATGCATACTGGACTATAAGAAGGCTAATTTCCAAAAGCTTAAGGAACTATGGGGTGAAATCCCATGGTCAGAAATACTAGAAGATAGTCCAAGATGGATGGAGTTTCTTAAAGGTGAGATATTGATGACACAAATGCAGACAATTCCAACAAGAAAGAAAAGTGGGAGGCATCTAAAGAAACCAGTGTGGCTGCATAAGGAGTTTACAGATGAGCTGAAATTTAAGAAGGGTATGTACAGTGGTGCCCCGCTAGACGAATGCCTCGCTAGACGAAAAACTCGCTAGACGAACGGCATTCGTCTAGCGGAAGCTGCCCCGCAAGACGAAAAAGTCAATGGGGCTGCTTCGCAAGACGAAAAATTTTCGTCTTTTTTTCTGTTTAGTGGAGCGCGGCTGTCATTGCCGCTTCGCTAGACGAAAAAATTCGTAGAACGAATTATTTTCGTCTAGCGGGGCACCACTGTATAAGAAAGGGGAAACCATGAAGGAAGAGTAGCCAACAGTTGCGGGGAGGTCAGGTGGGTCAAGAGAGGTCCAAAACAATTTAAAAGCTTTCTTTGGCTATGTTTGAAGCAGGAGGAAGAAAAAGCAAGTAATTGGTTCTCTGTGTGGAGAAGAGGAAGGTATGATATTGGGTGAAGGAGAGGCAGTGGAACTGCTCAACACCTACTTTGCCTCTGTCTTCACCCAAAAGGAAAGCAGTGCCCAACCTGGTGATAACAGAAAAAAGGATGGAAGGAGAGAGAGGCAGCCCAAAATACAGGTGAAACTCAAAAAATTAGAATATCATGGAAAAGTCCATTTATGTAAGCAATTGTTTTCATTAGCTACTGGAGTTTAATATATGAGATAGACTCATGACATGCAAAGCGAGATATGTCAAGCCTTTGTTTGTTATAATTGTGATGATTATGGCATACAGCTGATGAAAACCCCAAAGTTGAGATTGTTAATTTGGGGTTCTCATCAGCTGTACGCCATAATCATCACAATTATAACAAATAAAGGCTTGACATATCTCGCTTTGCATGTCATGAGTCTATCTCATATATTAGTTTCACCTTTTAAGTTGAATTACTGAAAGAAATGAACGTTTCCACAATATTCTAATTTTTTGAGTTTCACCTGTAGGAAAAGAGGTAGTAAGGGGACACTAAACCATCTTAAATGAATTCAGATCTCCAGGGCCTGTTGAGCTGCACTCAAGGGTACTCAAGGACCTTTTGAATGTAATCTCAGAGCCTATATCTTTGAGAATTCTTGGGAGAACAGGAGAGATCCCTGTGGACTAGAGGTGAGGAAATGTTGTCCCCATTTTCAAAAATGGAGAAAAAGAAGATCCAGGTGACTGACCAGTGAGCTTGACATCAATACCAGGAAAGGTCCTTGAACAAATAATTAAACAGGCAGCCTGTGAGCACTTAGAAAAGGATGCTGTGATTACCAAGACCCAGTATGGATTTCTCAAAAACAAGTCATGCTAGACAAATCTCATTTCTTTTCTGATGGAGTTACAAGTATGGTGGATTAGGGGAATGTAGTGGATATTGCGTATCTTGATCTCAGTAAGGGTTCTGACAAAATCCCTCATGATATTCCTGCAGAAGTGATAAAATGTGGGTAACTACTAGGTAGATTTGTAGCTGACTGACCAAACCCAAAGAGTGCTCACTAATGGTTTCTCATAATCCTGGAAAAAAGTGACAAGTAGAGTGCAGAAGGGTTCTGTCCTGCGCCTGTTGTTGTTCAACCTCTTTATAAGTGACTTGGATGAAGCAATTGAGGGGATGCTCATCAAATTTGCAGATGACACTAAAATGGGAGGGGTAGCCAGTTCCGCAGAAGACAGAATCAGGATTCAAGATGACCTTAGCAGATTGGAGAACTGGGCCCAAACTAATGAATTTCAATAGGGGTATATGTAAGGTTCTCTACTTAGGGAGGAAGAACCAGTTGCACAAATATTAGATGGGAGACACCTGGCTTAGGTCACAGTAGACCACAAGCTTCAAATGAGACAACAGTAAGATGCAGCAGCAAAAAAAAGCTAATTCAATTCTAGGCTGCATCAACAGAAATATAGTGCCCAATGAAAAGAAGTCATAGTACTGCTCTATTCTGCCTTGGTCAGGCCACACCTGGGGAACTGTGACCAATTCTGGGTGCCACAATGGAAGAAGGAGATTGACAAGCTGGAATGTGTGCAGAGGAGGGCAACCAAGATGGTCAAGGGTCTGGAAACCAAGCCTTATGAGGAATGGCTGAAGGAGCAGGATATATTTAGCCTGGAAAAGAGGAGACTGAGAGGAGATAGGATAGCCATCTTCAAATATCTAAAGTGCTGCTCTGGAGGGTATGACTCAAACCAGTGGCTTCAAGTTACAAGAAAGGAGATTCAAGAAACAACAAGAAGAACATTTTGATAGTAAGCTGTTTGACAGTGTAACAGACTCCTTTGAAAGGTGGTGGACTCTCCTTCCTTGGAGTTTTTAAAGCAGAGGGTTAGATGGCCATGCGTAATGGATGCTTTAGGTGAGATTCCTGCATTGCAGGGCTTTGGATTAGATGACCCTCACTTTCCCTTCCAACGCCCTATGCCTTTGTATATCCAGAAGTACAGGAAATAAAATGTGGAATTTTCATTAAATGTGTGGTTTTGATCTTGAAATTTAGGACAGCAGATTTAATTGATGTCTCCAAGTGAGGATTCTGTTACTTGGCAGGATTTCTTTTTCTTTTTTCTTTTTCTTTCCTGTTTCTAGCTCCTGGAAATATTGGTTGAGAGAAACACAGAAATCTTGAACAGGAACTTTGCTCAACCTGCCCCTCCGCTCCCCAGCAACCATTCCACTCAAATGAAATGAATTTGCACACAGAACAAACACGACGCCAGAATTCTAATTGCAATCTACGCTGAGAGGGTTCTCTTCTCAACTTGCCACATAGCTTTCCTTCACCCCCTCCCCCAGAGGGATATTTAAACAGGTAGGAGTTTTTCAAGTAAATGATTGCAACTTATCGAAAATAATGTGCTACTTAGTTTCTGAGGAGAGAATCCTGGCAGGCAGCTCCAAGAAGCAGCACGGGAGCAGATGGAGTGATTAGTCTGTGATTTTGAAAAGGGCTTTTCCCTGCCTCCACTGTGCTTAAAATGTGCTGGGAAAATCAAGGCACCCCAGAGGAGAAAGAGGCGCTAACACTGCATCCATAGTGGCACTGGTCTGCTTCCTGCGACCATCATCCAAAAGGAATCAGGGATTTCTCATTCAGAAGAGTGCTTGGCCTGGGATGCTCCTAAGGCTGGGAGGGAATAGAATATCATCATGGCCACAGGGCATTTTCACCCCTGTGGAAGACCAGGACACAGTCTTAAGCGTGGTGAAAGTGGTTTGCACACAGTTGCAGTGTGAAAATAAATGCCTCAGAATTAGGGGTGTAGCTAGGAGGTGGCCTAGGGACCCTGAACCCTGGGTTGTTGTTTTTTAACTTCCCATTATTCCCTTTTAAAAACTTTTTATATACTTTGCTTACTGTGCAGTTGGGCACAGTGCAAAGTGCAGTGCAAATAAGACCCTGCAAATTAAACCCTGCATTACAAGAGGTTGGACTAGATGATCCTTGGGGTATGATTCTATGATTTTTGAGTCAAAAACCCTCAACAAACTAATGTTGCTCTAGGCTGCATCAACAGCCTAAAATAAAAGAGAAGTATAGTGCCTGATCAAGGGAAGTAATAGTACTTCTTTATCCTGCCTTGGTCAGACCACTCCTGGAGTACTGTGTCCATTTCTGGGCGTTACAATTTAAGAAGGAGATTGAGAAGATGGAACGTGTGCAGATGAAGGCAACCAAGATGATCAAAGGTCTGGAAACCAAGATTTAGGGAGTTGGGTATGGTTAGCCTGGAAAAGAGGAAACAGGGAGGATATATGACAGCCATCTTTAAATATCTAAAGGGCTGTCACATGGAAGATTGTTTTCTCCTGCTCGGAGAATAGGACCTGAAGCAATGGATTCAAATTACAAGAAATGAGATTCTGGCTAAGCATCAGGAAGAACTTTCTGACAGTGGAACAAACTCCCTTAGAAGATGGAGGACTCTCCTTCCTTGGAGGGTTTAAGCAGAGGTTGGGTGGTCATCTGTCAGGGAAGTTTTAGTTGAGATTCCCGCGTTGCAGGGGTTTGGATTAGATGACCCTTGGGGTGCCTTCCATCTCTAC
Organism: Lacerta viridis; assembly: GCA_900245905.1. Classification (NCBI taxonomy): domain Eukaryota; kingdom Metazoa; phylum Chordata; class Lepidosauria; order Squamata; family Lacertidae; genus Lacerta; species Lacerta viridis. The sequence continues at coordinate 725,386 of OFHU01004114.1, forward strand.
AATTCTATGATTCTATCAAGCTACTCCATTGTTGGAGGCAGCGTGCCTCTGAATACCAGTTGTTGGGAATCACAAGTTGGGAGAGTGGTGTTGTACTTAGGTCCTGCTTGTGTGGTTCCCATAGACATATGGCGGGCCACTGTGGGAACAGGATACTGGACCAAATGTGCCTCAGCCTGATCCAGCAGGGCTCTTCTGGTGTTCTTATGCTGCATCCAATGCAAATATGTTTGTTGTCAATTACAGAATTATAAGACAAAACTTGGGACATTTCATCCAATGGCAACCCAGATAGAGTGCCAGCGTATTGGAAAACTTGGAGCAAGGCTGCATCTGGCACCTCTAGTCGTCTCCTTGCTATCACTCACAACAGAGGAACAGAGAGAACAGGATGAAGGTGCTGCTTTGCTTATGAATATGTAAGTACAGAATGCACTGCTTCATTTCAGGTCCTCCCCATGCCCCATAAGCACAGAGTACTCCAGCCAGAGAACCCTTAGACTGTTGCCTGCCCCTGCTGCACTGGTATCACCACAAGCGACATATAGGAAAGCCCACTTGAGACCTTTCCCCCTTAATAGCATTGCCAGCATTGTGGTACAACAAGATCTGCAGGGCACCAGGTTGGGAAAGAGTGGTCTGGAGGCAACTGATAGTGCAGATTCCAAACCTACATATGAAAAACCTTATATATGAAAAAAAAACCTTACTTAATTCCCAGTTCACTGTGGCTAGGAAGGATTGCCACGTCTAGGGAGGGAAGAGGACAATAAAAATGGCAGCCACTTATTAGTCTAGATTTCATTCCTAGATATTCAGATTTTAAAATGCCCAACTCCGCAACCTTTTAGAAAAGCAAACAAACCCAAACTCACAGCCAAGTAGGAAAGGAAAATTGCACAGCGGCAGCTCCCACCACCGGGTGTGAGAGACCTCCCTCGCTGTCTTCCAACTCTCAGTATAATTAAACAAGCAAGTAAACCTTGGAAACTTAATTACCCTACAATATTACTTTGTTGCTGATCTCTGACCCAGCTGCCAAACTCCTGGGAGCCAGGAGGTCGAAACTGTCAGGATCCTATTATCTTGTCAACTTCTTTTCCCCTTGAAGAAACTAAAACAAATATTTAAGGGCCTCCTCCTGCGCTTGCAGGGGAGGTTCTCCTTTAGGTGTCCCTGACCTGACCTCAGATATCTTTGCTTGAAGCCTTAGGGTTGTTTTGACACCCCTGACCTCTTGGCAAGTTTACTCAAGGTAGGGGAGGATGGACTCCAAGCAGACTACCGGTAATTCCAAATGCAAACAGAGCGCTTGCTCAGCATGGAGCCCACACCAGGTTGCAAGAGGCTTTATCTAATGAAGCAGTTCCACTTTCCTAACCAGAGAGGGATTAGCAGGCTGCAGCTGCAGCAGTGAAATGCAACCCACCCTGTCTCTGTACCTAAGGCCACCCTGAGCTAGAAAGCATCTCCGTTTGCAGGCTGCTTCATCCCACTAACGTGCTAGTCTTCAACAAGCCAGCACACACATCCTCAGGTGGGCAGAAAAAAGGAAGAACAACCTCACAGGAACTGGTAGCTTCCCCATGAAGGAGCCCCCCCCACCCCCGAGCATCAGAGTCTGACTGTTGAGTGTATTTTAGCTGAACCGTTACTTGCCGGCTTGGTTCACCACACCTGAATAAGCATTAAATGCTTGTGACTGTAACTGTACCTCAAGGAGGTAGAAGTGGGAGCAGGAGTAAACCAAAGTCATGGTGTTTTTCTTCAATAAGAGGAATACTGTTAAGCAAGGTGCTTGCATGTGTGGCTCCTCAAAAGCCCCAGTTCTGCCATCTGAACACCAACTGCATAATTTTGTGGCAAGCTGTAACAACATGCAGATTTGAAGGGATATGTCAAGATTAACCATTCTACCAACTTTCCTTTTGACCATTTGAGACAAGAAAAGATAGCCATCGTTGTTTATACACATCTGCTTGCCCTCGGCTGGCATGGGAGATTTCTGCTGTTTCTGGAATTCTCTCCCTAGGGAGACTCGCCTAAAGAAAATTTTTCTTTTCAGAGAGGCAGCGATTCACTTTAAGAACTGGCTGCAGATGGTGAAGGCTAATTGTGTAAATGAGTTTTAAAAATGTTTAGGCACACTGATAGAGAATAAATCCATTATTGTTTATTAGCTAACATAATCTATAGATGTAACATCCATCTCATCTGTGCCGCTAAAGAAGTGAATTCTAAATGCTGGAGGGAAGGGAACACTTCGCAAGTGTTTGTTTCCTGTGCACCACCATGTACTTATGCTTGCATTATTAGCATCTGTGGACTGGGTGGATTACATTGTGCTGGCATGCTAAGGTTGCTCCTGAGGTATTAATGACCTGGTATAAAAACAATGCTGGATGTGTGCAGTCCCATGCAAAGTAAGGTTTAACCAACCAACTGAAACAAACACAAAAACAGTCACCTGGCTTAAACTGGTGCTCTCTTGAGGGCTTGTGGCCTTTACACAGCTAGAGATATCTAGGGTTAGGGTTAAGGTTAGGGTGACTTCCACCAGTGGCATCACAACGGGGACGACGACGATGGGGGCGGTGCACTCCCAGTGACACGTCTCCGGGGGCGACAAGGTGGCACCCCGCCACAGCGGCGCAAGCAGCCATTGCACCCTGCTGCGGACAAGGAGCCGCTCCTCAACTGTGAGGCAGCGGCCGAGGACGGGCCTCCGCCGCCTCTTCCTGGCCACCGCCGCCTCTCCCTTGGCCGTGGGAATCCCCTCAGTTGCCGCCCCCAGTGGTGTAGCTAGCCACTTGGGCTCCCTGCACGAGGGGGCCGGGGCACGGCGCCCTCAGGGTAGGGCGGGCCAGGGCGTGCCGGAATCCCAGTGCCCGAGCCACGTTCTGCTCCAGCGCCCTGCAGGCCCACCACCTCCCGCTCAGCTGTAGGGCTGCAGCCTGAGAGAGAGGCAGCGGGCAGACGCAAGCACCATGGTGCCCTGTCAGGCAACGCAGAGCCTGCAGGCGCCCGACCCACCGCGTCACTCCTGGGTGAAACGCGAGGCTCGGGTGCGATAAGTGCCACTCTCCACAGTGTGTGGCGCCCCCCCCCCAGAAGCAAGACAAAGGCGGGAAGAGAGGCAAAGAGGTGCCTCTCAGGGATGTGCGGAGGGCGAGGCAAGGAAGCCTCAGAGGAGCCTTCCCTGCGTGGTGTGCCCGATGGCTTTTATGGCATAGCTCTGGAGTGGGGTCCGAGGGGGGAGGAGAATGGCACTGTGTTGTTTTTTTTGCAGACACCTTCTAAGAAGGGTTTTAAAACCGTTTAAATAAGGGAGAGAGGGTTTAGACCTTGAGCATATTCCATAGAAAGAGTGCCCATTCTTTCTCAGAGCTTCCTCTGCTTGACAGTTGTTTCCTCTTTCCGTCTCGTCCTGCCCGAGGGAGGGAGGAGGACGGACGGGAGCCGTGGCTCCCAAGAGTGTCATGGGGGGGTTGACAAAAAAAAATTCCACACCGGGTAGCACCTGGGCTTGCTATGCCTCTGACTTCCACATCTCTAAGTACCTGAGCAAATAATTCTGCTTTGATTGGTTTTGTCATTTAAACAATGATGAAATGCATGAAGGGAGGGGATCCTAATAGTCAGTGTGTGTGTGTGTGTGTGTGTGTGTGTGTGTGTGTGTGTTTTCCACATTTTCTTTCAACCGACACCCATCTTTGAGTAACCTCTGAGTTGTGTTTCTTAAAAGCGCATGGGGCAAGCTTATGAGCTGTTACCTGGCAGTGTAGTCACAGCCAACAGCCTCTGGTACTAGAGACCCTATGTGGCAGTCCCTGGCCGGATGGTAGCTCTTATATGCTTTACCTCTTTTACGATGACAGCCTTATGTTGAGCAAAGCCTACAACATCATCAGGCAGCGGCCGAAAAAAGGAAGCAGAAAACTCCTGCTGCGCACCAGATCAAAATCATACCCCAGCAAACCATCTGGTCCTTGTAAACGTAAAATAAGATTAAAAGTACACCAGAGCCTTGTCCTTCCTTCAGGTGAAATTATGTTTGCTTCTCAGAGGGAAAAGTAAATGCAGCGCTTGCAATTGGTTTGCTTTTTGTGCACTGCATGGGATCCCTGTTTGCCCTCCTACAACAGGCAGCCTCCTTCTCCCTTCATTTCATGAGTCTGCAACAGTTGAGTTGTAGCATTATCAATAACTCTGTGTTTGGCACTCATTATAAAACATAATTTATATATCATTATTATAATGGTGATACAGGTAATGATGATATAATATATAATTACAATTTTCTCCCACCTTTCCTTTAGAGAGCTCAGTGAGCTAAAAACAAAACAAAACAGGATTCCCAAGGGACCTCTCATTCAGGGATGGACCAGTCTAATTCACAGGTTTCTGCACACAGCAGGGATGTTGCGCACGGAACAAGAGGATGGTTGGGCAGTGAGCTACTCAGAAAGGACAGAGGACCCCTTGGCAATTGCAGACTAAAAGCACAATTAAAATATTCCCACTGTGGAAAGACGAAGAAGTTCCTACCAAAGAAGAATGGATAAGCAAAGTGATGGACTATGCTGAATCAGCAAAACGAACAGCTAAAATAAGAGAACAATGACTGTTTTATGGAAGAATGGAAGCCTTTTTTGGACTATTTAAATAAATATTACAATTTATTACAATCAGACCAATGTCCCATCTAGTCCAGCATCCTGTTCTTACAATGGCCAACCAGATGCCTGAATATTCTCCCCTTCTGTGGTTTCCAGCAACTGGTTCTCAGAAGCAACCGGTAATCAGAAGAAAGTCCAGTTAAGGCTAAGTACTTCTTTCATTTTGTTGGATGGTGTTCCTACCTGTGAGCAGTTTAAATGGCAACATTGTTAAAAAAAACATTGTATTTCAGCTTGCTGAAGATCTTTTTGCTTAAAGCTCCATGTGTTTTGCAAGCTGAACCGATGCAGCCAGAAGTAAGCACCACAAAGCTCAATGGAGCTTACCCCAAGGTAACTATGCAGAAGACTGCAGTCTTTCCACAAAAAGTGCAGTCTTTACAGTCCAACCAGCAGCAGAGCACACACCCACACACCATGCCCAGAAGGACGTGAGAAAGACACAACAGCTCCCAGTGTCTTCCCTGCAAACAACGCTGCTCAAAAAGCAGCGCTGGGCTTGCAGGGACCAGGGCCTTACTGAAGTCAAAATAAGCTATGATGGGCTATTGCATTTCAAAAATGACCACTGACAGACACATCATTTTCTTAAAATAGGTGAATAACCATTTGTACATGTCTACTACCAAGAAGGAGTTAACTACAACAATATAATTAACACCTCTCATTAGATCATAGTTATTACCGTCAGTATACCAATGAGAATAATTATGATCAGGGTACATGCATGGCCAAATAATATTAACACCTGTAGTGTTAAATGACATTGGTATTATTTAGTTGTGTATGGGTCCTTGTGTCCTGATATCCAGTTGGTATCATTTCTGCTGCAGTGTGAATCTGTTGCTAACAGCCCTCCCCTTAGAATTCCTGGCAAATTGTTCTGTGTGCCTGGGATGCATTAGGAGTTGCCCTGTCCGTGTGTTAATAAATAAGTGAATTTATATGTGTATGAGCTTACCTATTCCAAACTCACCAAAAGCTCCTCAAATTTGTATTCTCCCCCCTCTGCAAAAAAAGAAAAGCGCTTATTGCGTTCTTCTTCCATATTACGCCTTTAACCCAATCCCACAGATAGATCTGTGCTCTGAAATTACACCCAAGTGTTATCCATTTGCCATTCCCAGCACAATTCCCTGTCACAACTTAGCTCTTAAGGGGAGAAATCCATTTGTTTTAATAGAATTTTTTTTAGAAACACTGAACAAATTGTGGAACAAACCAATGCAGCATATTAAGTAAACTTAACATGCACTACAAAGTCCACTTGCCAGAATTGGGCTCCCTAGATGTAGCCTGTAGGATGAATTTATTCATGCATGTATTTAAAGGAACACCCTACTCGACCTCCAGAACTCAGCACAAAATTCTCCCGTAGAATAACAAGAGAGGAGAAAAGCAATGTTTTCTAGACTGGAGAATTGGAGAATATTGAGCCCCAAGTGGGGAAGGGAGTATGCGTGTCTTCCCTACTTCGCTGATCATGCATACGATGCACTCTGAAAACCAAATCAAAATAAAAAAGAAGTACCAAAGGGTTCATTTGTCAGTATTTGGAGATAAGTGAGTTTAGCCCTGGCAAGTAGAGAGTTAAGCGGGGAAAGATCTTAGCAAGAGGGGAGGGGTGTGTGAGGAGATCCTACCCATCAAGCTTTATTGTGTTATTCCAACTAAGCAGAGACAAAAAGACAAATCTAAGCTCCCCACTTTCATTTATAATTGAACCCAGTCCAGAAGGATGGAGCAAGCACCATCTGTAAGGCAGAGCGCACTAGCAGCCGGCGGAATGAAATATTCAAATTACTGTAGGCTACCTCGCATTTTAATGACAGGGTTACAAAAAACTGACTTGTAAGTGACGATTGCACTGGAAGAAAAGAAAGTTGGATTTTCTAGTGCATGAATTAACGAAACAAAAAGGCACTTTCAGTGCACGGATGTGTGGTTTTGCAACATATCCAGAATGGTGTACAAGACAAAAGAATTGCTCCACTTAGCTCTTTTAATTGATCAGCAGTCCTTGGAGAGGCTTTAACCAAAAGGGGCAATTCCATACCTTACTTTGTTTATGGAGGCAATACTAGTGTCGCTTAAGTGTTTTACCTTACTTGACTATGTAAAGATAGATGTGACTTTTTGGCACTGTGCTCAACCTTTCTCCATCGTATCAAGACACGTGAGAAAGCTGCTGATATAATCAATACTACAAGAAACGTCAGCTATAGCAACAGGGAAGATAAAGAGGTTAATTATTTCTAGAAGGTTGTTTAGGATGTAGCTGACCAAATTACAGTTTATTTGTGGTGAGGGAAGCACTTTGCCCATGCTTAAAGGCAGTGTGTTTTATTTCTGTGTTTAAATCTACAGCTGCAGTCCAATAAGAACTAACACAGGGGGACCTACCGGTACTTATGAGTAAACATACATAGGATGGCACTCTAAGCCCTAATGAACATTACCTTGAACGAAGACAAATGGGAAGACTCGGTTTAAGATGCAACACAGTCTAAATAAAACGTTAAAGCATAAAATCTCATGGAGAAGCCTGTGGAGAAAAACAGGATTATGAATGATTGAACACGTTTAAAGACATACACGCGGAAGTTGAATGCGAGACCCATATTAGAAAGGAGAAGTGATAATATTTTTATTATTATGTATCTAGATATTGTTTTTGAAAATAAATAATATACAAGAAGAAAAAGAAAGGAGAAGTGACTGAGAGCTGCACCCCGCAAATGCCCCCTATTTTCTTGTGGTCCAAAACTGAAAGATGTATTACTTCAATGTCTTTTAAAAATTACTATTTTAAACGTTAGCGGCACCTTGTAAATTTACAGGGTTATTCAATCACAATTTCTCTAGGAGCTAAAGAGTATTTTTGGCAGAAGATGCGACCTTTCTTCTTATTTACTAAACTACAAATACTTTTGGTATTTCTAAAATGTCCATTTTAGGCATATAAACTATTCAGGCCATTCCTTTCTCATTTAAAAAGGATTACCATGTGTGCTGCCACCCAATGTGCAGTTCAGCACTGGCACATTAATGGCATCATCCACCCATGTTGCCAATTGCTGGCTTGTGTCTGAACCACCCAGTGCAAGATATGCATTTCAACAAGACAGGAGCAATATGCAAAATTCATGTGCATAAAAGGCTGCTGTACTCTGACCTGTGTCACATTGGAATGAGGTCTCTTCCTTTTGAGACTCTTGCATTAACAAATGCAAATAGTATGCAACATACAGAAGTTAGAAATGCTAGCACTCTATTCAGTGTGATTTAGACCTCAGGTGAACTGCTGCTGCTAGTTTCTTTTGCCACAGAGGATCAAACTAAGAACAAATAAGGATTTAGAACATGTTGCATGAAAGAAAATAGACAGATTTAAACTTGCAAATGGTGCAGCTCACCAGGGGAAGGCAATGTTCTGAGAATGTTCTGAGAAAAGAAAAAGAGGAGAGACCTGCAGAATGCTGTAATTTCTAAGCCTGTTTTTCATTACTTATTGTCTGCTGCCTGGCTGTTGGAATCTGTGTTAATGGTGTCTCTTTCAGAGGGAGGAAGCTGCTCTCTGAGCCATAAGCACCAAAAAGTCACCTTCCCTTGGTCTCTGGCAGACACCATTAGGCAATGACCCCTACTTCATATGCTCTCTAATACCCTCCACTCAGTGGAATACGGGTCAATCCATAGCATCCGACAGAGCTAAAATCTGGCTCTTTAGGGAGCGCCTGCAGTCTTCAATGTCGCTTTTCACCAAGTCGGGTTGTAGTCACTCAGTGCAGGAGTTTCATTAGCCCACAGCCATGACACAGTGCAATGATATATTTAAGCAATAATGATCAGCAAGCCAGCAGTGTCTGTGTTTAAAGTATTGCTGCAGAATGGGGGTAAACACAACCAAGAGAAATGCTCTGCCCAGCTGTCAATGGCACTGGTCTTGCCCTTCCATGCTCCAGCCTCAGGCTCCAATTTAAACGGGTGAAACCAAGAGTGGATTGCCCCAAGGCAACCAACACAACAAAAACATGTGGCTTGCTAACAAGCATCCTAGAGAGCAATGGAGTGATTCACATACCACAGAAGAAAGATCACAACCATCTCCACAGGTCTGTATTCTGGCTGCTACTTCGGCAGACGTCATATATGTTAACTTGGCATTTATAGTATGTTTAGATTCTTCATCAGTATTCCTCAAATTATTTTCTCTCAGACCTAAACCAATGAAGCAGATATATTCAAAAAAGCATTGTGCATAAGATCTATCTATTTGTAAAGCAGGCCTGAATGGGGATGAGGGGAAAAGGAGAGAGCACCCAACCACTAGCAGCACACCCTACCCTTCAGGGCAAAAGTCCCTCCCAGGACACGGAAGTCACTCGAGGAAAAATCGCCCTAGGATATTTCTGATGGGGGTGAGGCTGCCGCATGCATGAAAAGCTTGCTTCATCAGACCCATGGCCCATCTAGTCCAGTATTCTGACCTCACAGTGATCATCCACATGCTTGTAGGAAACCTGTAAGCACCACCTGAGGGCTCTCCCCAATTGTGAATCCAGCAACTGGCATTCAGAGGCAAGCAACCTCCAACTATGGAGGCAGAACACAGCCATTGTGGCTAGTAGCCATTAATACTCTTATCCCCCATAAATGTCTCAAATCCTTTTTTAAAGCCATCCAAATTGGTGGCCATTGCTGTCTCTAGCAGAAGCAAATTCCATAGTTTAATTATTTGCTGTGTGAATAAGTACTCCGTCCTGAATCTTCCAAATCAGCTTCACTGCATTTTTCCAAGTTCCAGAATTATGAGATAAGCTCCCTGTCTACTTACTCCATGCTGTGCTTAACTCTATTGTGCCCCCCCAACTCACTTGCCTTTTTTCTAAACTAAAAAGCTCCTAAATATTGTAACATTTCCCACTCTATGATATCCTTTTAGAGGTAACGAAAAATTGTACACAATGTTCTAAAAGTTGCAGTGCCGTAGTTCTGTTTCCATAGATGCATTATGATACTAGCCATTTTTTATTTTCACGGTTTCCAAACTATCTCTAGCACAGAACTTGCCCTTTTCACACCTTCTGCTATGTATATGTGTGCTGTAAAATATATGTGTTAAATAGAGAATGTAGACCCTGTATAAGTGAGCCATTGGAGCACCCCACAGTTGCCTAACCTAGGCCCCCATAGGTTCAGGTTGGAGGTCACAAGCAAGAGACTTCAGCCAGGAGATAGCAGCAAAACAGCAGCCTGTAGGCCTGATCTTTATTGTTGCAACAAAACTTCCCACACCACAAAGACGAAGCAGCCAGAAGCCCCGAACAATGGTTACATCAGTATTTTAAAGTTTCCCAAAGTTTCCCATAATACATTTCCAGAAGCATCATCAAGACATCATAGATATGTCACAGAAAAGGTGTGGTCTTAGGTAGAATCTAAGATCCAGGCATGCCTGTCACTCAAATATAGTCTTTCACATGTACTCCATCACAGTACAAAAGAAAGCATTTACAGCTCCCTGGTCCCCAAGTCAAGTCAAATGCATATCACGGGTCACGACTCCATGGAAAGGTCCTGCAGACCTGACTGTACATCTCAGGGATTATGGTGGACTCACTCACCCCTCCCCTTATACCTCACTTCCCTGGGTTCTAAATGCCATTTGAACTGACAAGATTGATACAACGATGCGATTTCTTTATGAATTTCTAAAGTTTCCCCATTGAGCCAGTACATAAATACATTTATCAGTGAATTCCTACATTTGGTAATGTGCAGTGGAAGTTCTTTGTCTTTGGCTTGTAGTGTGGAGAGGCAAGGCCTTGGGGGGGGGGGTCTCTCTTCCAATTTCCCGGTAACAACCCAACCAAGGATATCAACCCTGCTGCTATTTAACAGAATGAGGTCTCTTCCATAATGCTGTGTCTGGGTGGTTGTAGCCTGCAACGAGTCATTGATGCAATAATGGTAAGGGTAAAAGGTAAAGGACCCCTGGAGGATTAAGTCCAGTCAAAGGCAACTATGGGGTTACAGCACTCATCTTGCTTTCAGGCCGAGGGAGCTGGGTTTGTCCACAGACAGCTTTCCGGGTCATGTGGCCAGCATGACTAAGCCACTTCTGGCGTAACGGAACTCCGTGACGGAAACCAGAGTGCACAGAAACACCGTTTACCTTCCTGCCACAGTAGTACCTATTTATCTACTTGTACTGGTGTGCTTTTGAACTGCTAGGTTAGCAGGAGCTGGGACAGAGCAACAGGAGCTCACTCCGTTGCAGGGATTTGAACCGCCGACCTTCCAATTGGCAAGCCCAAGAGGCTCAGTGGTTTAGACCACAGCGCCACCTGCGTGGATTCATACTAGTCTGCCCACACATCATTCTGCTTTATTAACCGCTCTGTGATTATTTCCCATTTTTATTATTACAGGCTGCGATCATTTTGTGCGGGAGTTCTTTCCTGACCCCCACGTGTGTTGGCAGAACACATATAAGCCCGCCCCACTGCATTCTGGGGCACTTTGGGGTCAGCAACTATGATGACAAGTAATATGGCCGCTTCCTGTACGTCATTTCAATCTGGAGGGCTACTCTTGCACTATAGCACGACAAAAGCAGGACAAAAACCTTAGGCTATTTGCGGAATAAAAAGTTTCAGGATTTGACAGAAAGTTATGTAGCATGCCCTGATTGGAAATCAAACAGTATACTTGCCCTGAAATTTTTGCAGGGGCAAACAGTACTGAGGTGGGATCACATTTAACTGCCCTGATAGTACTTTGACAGACAGCACCTCTCCTAGGTCTCAGGCCTTACTCAATCCTCCTTCCTGAAATCCTTTATCTGGAGATGCCAGCGAATGAATCTGGAATCTGGCACATGCAAAACATATGGCTTGTCATTGAGCAATGGTCATTCTCCCAACACAGTCTTCTTTTCCTTCTCACCTTTCAGATAATACCTCTCCTGCCCATGCTGTTCACTAAGAGGTGAGCAGACTCACAGACATAGACACTTGCAGACATTTGGAACACTGTCATATTTTAACATGCTGTGTTCTATGACTTACACCTCAGAGCAGACCCTTCTTGACTAATTCTCCAATACTGCCTAGGATGTGCCTGATTTTGTTTAATTTCACACCACGAATTTGACCCTGCCTTAGCAGCCCTTGGAAGAGACGTTTCCTTTATATTTAATTTCATAGCAGAGAGTGAGCATAGGATTAGCACTGAAGGCCCTGAAATCCCTTGCCTGGAGTATCAACTTTGAAACAGTTAAAAAATAAATAAAAAATGATGATGATGTATTTAAGGTAAAACAAGGTTTTCATGTTCAGTTCTAAAGATACTATAGTCTTGCCACGTCTTATAGCCAAAACAGTAGTGTGATCAGAAAATTAGAAAATTATATATATTTCTGTTATACTATCTCATAGTGCACGGCATCAATTAAATGTTTCTTGAAATACTGAACTCTCCCCTCTGTGCTGGATGGATTTATTTCGGAGATTTCTGCAACTGCAGAACTGGTTTGATCTTATCATAAACAGCTGAACACAGGAAGGCAGGATTGGGGCCAGTGCATGCGTTTCCTCCATTTGAGATGACTAACCCTAATTGAGTTACTTCACTTCCTAATGGCTTCCACTAGCACAACATACACCATTGTAATGGCAATACATGTTGAAGCAAACCAGCCACTCTTTCTCCTGCTAAGCCATTAAATTAGAGAGTATTCAATTAATAACAGCTGAATATTCTGTCACATTTAGGAAGATGTATGGTAAGACAAGCGAGTTGTGATGTCTCTGACAGAAATGATAAAAGTTCTCCCGACACAGCCTGGCAGATACTTGGCTCCTGCTGCGGCTCCCTCTTCATGTTCTCAAACGTCAGCGCAGACACAAGATCCAGGCCTGGCTTCAAAGAAGAAGGGCTCCAAAGAGAACAGCGGAACCTTTGCCAAGGAATTTGAAGGCAGCTCCTCCCAGCAACCTTCTGGGAGCCATTTCAATGTACACAGACTACTTGCAAGCACACACGCCACTCCTGCACAAGGCGGCAAATGAGCAGATGTATTCCTACAACGTACCAGCACAATCACGCTTGCTCGTTTGAGAAGATCCATTAAAATAATAACAGGAAGAGTAATAGTAAAATCTTCTGTAGTCACAAAGTATAGTCCACCAGAAAGTTCTCTTGCGCAAGCCTCATTCAAATACTAGAGAAGTGCAGGAGCAGATATGATGAACCTGGGCATCACATCTGTCCCATCTCAGTGGGGCTCACATAGGACAACATCTTTGTGGATTGGGCTGATTATGGGCCTTGCAATTTATAGCCAGGGCCAGCAGGGCCGGCCCAATACATTTGGGAGCCTGAAGTGAACCACAACATGGTGCCTCCCTCCACAAGAGAAGAGGTGAGTGAAGATCTACATCAGGAATAAGGTAAAGAGACCCCTTGACCATTAGGTCCAGTTGTATCCGACTCTGGGGTTGCGGCGCTCATCTCGCGTTACTGGCCGAGGGAGCCGGCGTACAGCTTCCGGGTCATGTGGCCAGCATGACAAAGCCGCTTCTGGCAAACCAGAGCAGCACATGGAAATGCCGTTTACCTTCCCACCGGAGCAGTACCTATTTTTCTACTTGCACTTTGATGTACTTTTGAACTGCTAGGTGGGCAGGAGCTGGAACCGAGCCATGGGAGCTCACCACGTCGCAGGGATTTGAACCACCGACCTTCTGATCAGCAAGCCCTAGACTCTGTGGTTTAACCCACAGTGCCACCTGCATCCCACATCCCACATCAGGAATATGGGAGGAATAAATATCTACATCATAAACCAGGGTCTCCAGGGGGGACTGGGGACCAGCAGGGTCTCCTATTTGCCAAGAGGCTGCTGTAGAGACTGCATTAGGGGGGATGCCAAGGAGGCAGCAGATCTAGGAACATGCCACAGCCATCATTGACACTGCGGCAGTGGCAGTAGCAGTGGAAGCGGCAGCAGCAAGCAAGCAATGCATCCCTTGGAGGTAGGATTTGTTGCCTTTGTGGCACCTTTGTAGTGGGTGGGCCAATCCTGACTGTCAGGCTCAGCTCTGCAAGCTGCCAAAAATAATGAGGAGGCAGCAGCCAGTGACATCAGCAACCTAGGCAGGTTTGAGTAAACAAACTGACCCAACGGCAAACAATGGTTTGCTACAAACCAGAAATATAAGCTTCTAATTTCTCCTTCTCACATTTGGGCACTGCAAGACACCTGAATGCAGTTATTGTCTCTGGGCATGAGCCTGCTTTCTTTTCTCACAGAGTCATCATAAACCAGACATGCACATCTAGAATGAGAAACTAAGGGCTTCCTGGTTGCCTTGAGCTCCAATCTCTCTCTCATTTTCCATTTTTATTCTTTAATTATAGGTTTGCTGACTGTGGTATGTTGATGGGATTCATTATCAAAGAGCAAAACAACCTACAACTGCTTACAACTTCAAATACATGCCACAGTACCCGGCTGGAATCTCTCATATACAAAAATTTAAAAACAAACAAGCAAATAAGCCTTTGATCACACAAACTTTTTTTTATAAAAAGAAAATGAGCTATCTGATCCAGAGATTCCCTTCCTTGAACTGATATACAAATATTGGTAGCTTTGCAGCTATGCAAAGCAATTCATTTAAAGAGAAATACCCATTTGCAACTGATTTTGTCTTGCTGCAACATACATGCATAGGCAAGCAGACACACATGCACATTAGGGCTTGAGCTGCCTATTTCAGAAAGCCAAGAACATGATGCAATTTAATATTTGCATTCCACTTTTCCAATAGCAATGTTGAGCTCAAACTGGCTCACGACAATCACAACCACAAAACCAGCAAAAAATAAATACAAACTCACAGTGATCAAAAATCTCAAAAATGATTGCTGAGCATCAGCCCTGTGCCAGTTGTCATACTCTTGCTGGGAAGGGACTTCTTCACCCACTACAGCAGCAGTCTTAGGCAGCATTAATAGTTTTTAGTCCTGATTGATTGATTGATTGCATTTATATCCCACCTTCCCTCCAAGGAGCTCATATATGGTGCACATCGTTCTCTTCCTCCCCATTTTATCCTCACAACAAGCTTGTGAGGTGAGTTAGGCTGAAAAACTGCGACTGGCCCATGGTCCCCCAGTGAGTGGGGATTTAAACCCTGGTGCCCAGTGTTAGAAACTTAGATTATATTAAGCTAATTGCCAATTGACACCTTAAACCTAGGTTGCAATTGCCACAGCAGTATGTTTGCCCCCACTAGGGTTTATCATCATCATTATTATTCATGCTTCAATGAAAATATTTCAGATCCTTCTCCGACATTTTGCTTTCCCCCTATTTATTTGCCTACTTAATTTATATAGCTGCCCCATGGCAGACGTACTCTAGGAAGCTTGACTTCCTAGTGTACTATACTTGTAACATAGTTTAAATTCTTTTTTTGTTGCTATTTTCCCATTTTAGTGGTTTTCATTTTTATAGAGACCCATCAGGGGAAAAGGCGGGGCACAAACAAACAAACAAACAAACAAGCACTTTGTGCTGAATTGTGGCCTCTGGAGGTTTTTAAAAGATGGTTGTTCTATCCACAAATGTAAGATGCATTACATATCATAAGACTGTCTCACATACATTTCTTCAGGCCATTATCTCAAAATTAGGGCCTCGACCTACAATGTTCATATCATTTCAGGGCAGGCATGGATAAATGTCTTTTTTTGCAGAGCCTGCTTACAGGTATGGGCTTATGGGCTGTTAGGGGAGTGGTAGTACCTCTGGTGGGGACACTTAGTGCTCCTTCTGGGGTACTTTGTTCACCTTTGGTCCTCACCCTGCGTTCAGCTCTCACTTGTGGTTCCTAGAAGCTGTCAGCATGTGACAGCAGCTACACCCTGGGAAATAGCTTTGACTGGCTGGCTAAACCAGGTGAGGGGAGCCAGTGAGTCTGAAACCCTCGGAGAGTTAGGGACTTCCCCTGCATGTGAAGACAGGCTCTAGTGGATTGAGCAGATGTGAACCATAGGGGGTCCAATGGTCAAGAAGGTGGTTTCTGCATGTGCTGTAGAGTGAAGTGAGTGGCGGATGGGGCTCGCTCACCTAGGAAGGTAGTCCATCCAGGAGATAGAAAACTCTGATTCTAAACCTCTGCTGCCTTGCAGGATAGCTTCGGAAGAAGAAAAGGCTAAGGAATAAACCAGGGGTAGACAACCTAAGGCCCGGGGCCAGATGTGGCCCAATCACCTTCTAAATCCGGCCCACGGACGGTCTGGGAATCAGCATGTTTTTGCATGAGTAGAATGTGTCCTTTTATTTAAAATGCATCTCTGGGTTATTTGTGGGGCCTGCCTGGTGTTTTTACATGAGTAGAATGTGTGCTTTTATTTAAAATGCATCTCTGGGTTATTTGTGGGGCATGGGAATTCGTTCATTATTATTTTTTTCAAAATATAGTCTGGCCCACCACACGGTCTGAGAGACGGTGGACCGGCCCACAGCTGAAAAAGGTTGCTGACCCCTGGAATAAACCCTACACAAATCCAGAGTGGTCCCTAAGACAGTTGGATGGCGCCTTGTATTCCTCCTTTCAACAATTCCTGCAGCCAAGCCGCTGCCAAACGTATTGCTCTGCTTTCCTTTGGGCCACGTCAGCGAGGCAGAGAGGGAGGGTGGTCTTGTCGTCTGGGGAGCTCAGGACCTCCATATACACTGCCCAGGCTTGCATCCTAAAGAGGCCACTTTGGTGCTGTTAACACAGCAAAAATAATGCAGTGATGAGTTAGCAGTCTCTGCAGCCACAGCAGGTGCTCTGATTCTCCCACGGTTTGACTTTACCTCCGGGGACACACTCCATGGTCTTTTGAGACAGACTGATGCCAACAAAACAGATTATGGTAGTTGCATAATATGAGCGTAATATTTGTATTGCGCAAGCAATTGATGCTTCTTTTTAAAAGGAATAATTAAAATCATAGAATGATAGAACAGTAGAGTTGGAAGAGACCCCCAAGGGTCATCTGATCCAATCCCCTGCAGTGCAGGAATCACAGCTAAAGTATCCCTGACAGGTGGGCATCCAACATCTGTTGAATAACCTCCAAGGAAGGGTATTTTTTTTAACACTAAGAAGAATGAACACCAAATTTGCAAAATAAGAGCTGCATAACACCTAAATCAAAATTTCGATAGTGACATACACAATAACTGAGGTGGCGTTAAGCCAATATAACATAAGGCAAAAAGAGAGAGTAAAGGTAAAGGACCCCTAGACAGTCACATACAAAAGCATAGAAGAATTTGACAAACTAATCAAACTACAAATATTATATAGTAAATCACAATACAGGGTACATATAAAAAATGAAACAAAACCAAAATGCAATGCAAAATCTTAAAATATATGTTATGAGATGGATTGAAGTAATAAAAATAATGAAACCCTAATTATTCTCGCATAACTACAGCACCACCTGCTGTTGTGTTTTTAACAAGTAACCTACAAGCAACAGTTCAGATGGCCCAAACTGCTGTGACCAGAAAGAAGAAAAACAAATAGGAACTAGATTAGAGTTATTTTCAACACACACAATTGCCAACTTTCCCAACAATTGGCTCTAACATTTGACCCTTTGGGAGGACAAAATTTCAGAATATTGTTTGACACACCCTCCGATTATCGAGACTTTCCACAACTAAGGAAAACTTGTTCTCATGCCCTGCTCCTGTGCATTTTATAGAAGCAGAAATTAAGCAGATCTAGCTTTCCAGGTCCCACTGAACTTGTATGATTGAGAAACTCTTACAACCAGAGTAAGGCAGGAAAGGCAGTACTGGACTCAGTAGCATCCAGTGTGGCAGAGCAGACCTGGAGAGTTGCTCTCCCAACACTTGCATGCTACACATTACCTGAAGAGAGCTGGGCAGCACATACTCACAGTCAGTGGTGCACTGGGGGGGGGGGGTGGCCCCAGGTGGTTTTTTTTTTTTTTGAGGGGGCACAATCAGGTGCCCCCATGGCAGCTCCCTCGTTGAGGCCAGAGCCTTGGGGAGGGAAGCTGCACCTGGACTGGGCCTTTGGGGCTGGAGAAGCAGCGACGCCTCCTTCTACTTATGGACGATGAAGGGATTCCCGTGTGTGCCCTTTCCCTGGACTGGATGAGAAGTAGCTGGAGGGCACAACAAGGAGGGAGGAAGAGGACATGACTCGGGGTGGAAGTGTTGGTGTCAGGGTCTGCACAGAGGAGGAATGGAGGAGACCGCCTCCAAATCCTGAGCCTTCCAGGGAGGGGGAAGAGAAAGACAATATAAATTTACAACAGTGGTTTGCGGGAGGTAACAGCTCAGAAGCAGATGAGAGGGAAAGTTGGGAAATAATGGGAGGAGGAGGTGGTGGTGGTGGTGGTAGAACCGGAGTGTCAGCTGGCTGACACATTGTCATTCGAAAGTATTCCAGACCCTCCATCTCCTAGAACACAGTGAGCCTTAAAAGTAGGAGAGCAAAAAGCTCAAAGACAGGGGGCAAGTAGCAGCACCTGTAGAAGTGACGAATGAGGAAGTGGAAGAGACTGGGGGGGGGGGGATTCACATGGGACAATGCCATTATACAAGAGGCTGGGTTCTATAGCCTCTCTCTGTAAATATTGAAATAAAAAAGGACGATAAGAAACTTCTCCTTGTCTTTATACTTTCCTGGGCAACCAGCCGGGAAGCAGCGGCATTGGTGGCAAGGGCTGGCACGGCCACAGCAGAGGCCCCGGCGTGCCCCACCCACCCTGGGCAGTGTTAGCACATGCTACACCGCTGATCACAGCCTCAAGCTCAACACCACCTTGGCACACGCTAGCCCCAATCAGGTAAGCTCTAGCAATGCTCTTGTCAAGAGGTGGGCTCTGCAGTTCTGCCCCATATCAGCTGCTGCTGGCACCAGTAATGTCTAAAACCAAAAGTCTGTGCAATTCATTATTTCTAAGTTTTAAAAGTGCATCTAGATTCAAGTTTTCTTTAAAAGAATGGAGGCAGGGTTGGATCTAGGAAACATTTCTCTCATGAATTTGAGGAATGGCCTTGGGCAAGTCATGGTCTCTTTAACTTTTGCCCATCTTCGGTTAAATTAGAAGAGCAATGGCCTGGCAGACACTGGCCTTGTTCACATGTAATTGTAAGGAAACAAGGGCTATGAATGAGCAGGGTAACAATGCACCCTGTTCCATCACTTCCACTCCACCTGTCTACCTCTGGGAGAAACAAAGCATGAGATTTGGGATTGTGTTATATGCTATATAACTATATGTTATATAGTGTTTGTGGCTTGTGTCTCATGTCTGCCAAACAAATCACAAGTGGTAAGCCAACCAGAGGTGTAGGAAGGTCAAGTGGTACCGGGTGCAGAAAATTTCTTGTCACACCCCCCTCCCCATTGCCCCCCCAAAAATGGTTTTACGTTATTTCATATTTTCTTACAAAGGAATAATAACAAGTAATAATAATAAAAAAAACTTTTATTTATATCCCGCCCTCCCCGGCCGAAGTCGGGCTCAGGGTGGCTAACATCAGATACATAACATTGGTATAAAATCAAACAATAATTAAATTACCTCCTAAAAACATCTCAAAATCAAATTAAAGTCTAATTAGATGGCTTTCCACAGGGTTAGGGTTGGGAACAGTAAGTGCTCCACTGAACTGAAATTTCAGCCTTCACGACATAGGAAAACAGCCAAGTAAACAGCTATTTTGGTGGAGGAGGGTCAAGATATTAACCGATATGCATGAAATTTCATATATAGCTATATAATCCCTAGTATAGTAAGATAAGACCTTTGGAGCAGGCATTTAAAAAAAAGTTTTTTTATGAACCGCCCTAGTAGGGCAGTAATTGTTCCTTGATAATTTGTCACCCCCTCCATTATGGAACATGGCACGGGGGGCCCCCTACGCCCCCCTTGCTACGCCCCTGAAGCCAACAACAAACTTTGGGTGCTGCAACAAAGCCCACCCTCACAGTTTGTTTCTCCTTCAGGCAGGCTGGGTGGAGAAGAGTGAGAGAACATGAGCAGTGTGCCTTTAAGATGGTGCTTAATGTAGATAAGCAAACCAAGGGAAGTACCGGTAGGCATGTTTTAAAGACTCACACCTCCAAAGCTCCATGCTAAACTTGTAAGGCTTACCAAGAGTTAAATCATCTTTGCCCAGGAGGTTAATGCTGCTACCAGTCATTCTTCCTGCAATCTATTCCAAGGAGGGTATGCTGGCCAGTTACTGCAAGCTGCTTTTCATGCTGTTGATGCTTTTTTTATATAAAAAGGTTGTTCTTCAATGGCCTTGTTTGAGGATACATTTTAGTTGCTAAGAAACTAGTTTCTCTTTGTAGGCTCCAAGCGGGAAGACAAAGAGACTGTCAAAGTAACATGCTATTTTGACAATAGCCGTAACATAATCATAAAATGATACAGTATTTCTGGATCTCCCTTTTTTAACATTTGCTAATGTGGTTTAAATACCATATCCATGCCTATGACATATATACAAATATATACACATAGCAGCTATACAATGTGCACTCCTTAAATATACACACAAGGTAGCTAGAGAAGCAATAGAATGGGGGAGAGAGAGAGAGAGAGAGAGAGAGAGAGGAACACAAAGTGAAACTATTATCTCTTAGGAATTTGAAATCCACAGGTTGCCTTTAATAGAGGGACAGTTTAAAAAATCAGAGAAATGGATACATTCATAACCATACCACTCCTCCTATTTCCAGTCTTTTTCCTGCTACATCGCTTTCAGAGGTTCTTGCACCACAGGCAGTTGTAAAATTTGTTCTGTATAAAACCCAGGGATAGGAAAACAACAAAACAACAAGCCTGTATCAAAGTAG
The DNA here is from genome assembly GCA_900245905.1 of Lacerta viridis. NCBI lineage: Eukaryota > Metazoa > Chordata > Lepidosauria > Squamata > Lacertidae > Lacerta > Lacerta viridis. The sequence goes on from OFHU01004114.1 coordinate 745,985, forward strand.
CTAGTTCAGGGCTACTTAAAATGTGACTTTTTGGCAAACATTTTGTGTTAATAAACATCAAGCCTGTTTATTCTACATGTTATGCATTTTGCAGCAAAATGCAAACATGCAAAATGTTTGAACACAATGCAAAAAACTGAGTGCTACAATTTATGAGAACAATCAAACCAGAGCATTCTCCTGCACATCCTATTGAAATTAATGTAACTTGTGCAATTATTCTGCTATATGCTCATACACAACTATGACTTGCGGGTTCCCACATAGTCCACTAAGAGCAAAATAATTCAGTTAACTTCTTGATATACACTGATTGCAAACAGAGCAGTTTAAATCAGACTTGTATAAATAAGTGGAATCCGTCAACTGTGAGGATATGGAAAATTAAGCTTAATAGTTCAACACAAGTATGCAAAGGAACCACAACTTCCTGCTTGTGTTCTGTTTCTGCTGTGGATCTCAGAGCAGAGCTAGAGGTGTGAGTGGGAGATCTGATCCTGAACTGCCTACATTTTCCAAAGAAGTTGAAAGCCTCAGTGGGGCCTCAGCTGGAAAGGTTGCTGTGGCACTTGGATGTGCATGGGTTGTGGTGATGAACTCCTTCACCCATGCCTTTTTTCTGATCAAAATAGTTCCCCCATTGCTACTATTTGCCATGTGATGCAGGTACACAGGCAAGGGTGCCATCTTGAATAAACTATTGGGGGTAAGCCCCGCCCTGTGTAATCTATCACAGAACGTGGTACATGTACACCATTTGAATGGCAATGCCCGTAACTTGGGGGGGGGGGGACAGGCCGCCTCAAATATATTAGGGGGGGGGATCTGAAGACTCATTGGTCCCAGGAGCTGGCTGCTATGTACATATGTGGTACCTCTATATTCCCCCCCCCACACACACACAATGCAGCAATTAGTGGCTTCAATGGGGCATTTTAATCTGGAAGATGCCACAAAGCATTAAAAAAAAACCTATTCATTAGTGTCACTGCTCTGACCCAGTTCTGCAACACGGACTTGTAAAAAAGAAACACAGGAGATTTCCCACTGTCTCATCCAATTTGCATATCCTAGAGGTTTATACAAGGTGCACACAGTCCACCCCCTTACTCCCAAAAGTTCACGTCTCTCAACTTGCTTATATGTCTTAGAGGACTAATATGACAAGGATGGCTGAACTTCTGTTTTGCTCCATTATAGATAGCAACAATGACAGCAAAATGCACACAAAGCAGCTAAGGAAGCAAACAGGCATGTGATCTGTGTGAGTAGAACCTACTTATTCAGAAAACCTCAGGAGTCTTGGGAAGTGCCCTGTGAGCAGAGACAGACCCTTCCACTTCTCCAAAGCACTGAGCTTCTGGAGCAACGGCATGGAAAAGCCATGCCTGGTTTAGGAACACTGATACAAACAGTGACGGTTTCTTTCCCTCCATGCGCCATGACCTGTCTCTGGCACATCCAGGCCTCTGTTTATTTCCTCACCATCCAGAAAATGCAAACAACATTCTCTTGTAACCAACCTGGCATGGCAAGCAGGCCCTTTCACACAATGGAGCTGAAAAAAAATCACTGTGAATAATGCTATTTGAAAAGCTATTCAAATGCTATTGTGCTGTCAAGCACAGAGTCTGGGACCAGCAACCAAAGCAAGCAGCAAGAACACAGATAGCAACACTGCCTTGAGGTGATCTGTGGTACTTCCAGGGCCCCAGGAAACCCAGAGGCTTCTACCTGAAACAGTTGTTTTTATTGGCAAGTTCTCTGGTGACACCCCCCCCCCTTTCCTGTACCGTTTGTCCTCCTGTTTTCCATCACCATGCGTCCTTGAACAGCCTCATGTTTTAAGTTACAGCAGAGCTTTCCAAACTTTTCATGTTGGTGACACACTTTTTAGACATACATCATTTCGCGACATGGTAATTTAGTTTTATTCGCAAACCGGAGGTTAAACTAACCCCTTTCCAGCCCCGGGAGGAGCGCAGGGAGCGTTCGCAAGACACACCTACACAATGCAGCCGGCGCACTAACGTGTTGCAACACATAAGTTTGGAAAGCTCTGAGTTACAGTATAAACTGAGGAGTTAAACCAGGCACTTCCAGATCTGAGGCAGAGGCCTGACCAGTCCTAAAGAGTTTTCTTCAGGGACCGAAAAGGCTACAGATCCACACCAGCCCCTGTCACTGACAAGGAATATGAGAAAAACCTCTAGACTGCCCGGGTCTAATATAAATGCTTACAGCCCGAGCTTCTGTCTTTGCCTGGCGAACAGAGCAATGCCTTCTGCCTGATCTTCAGGTAGCAGCTTCCAGTTCAAACAGTAGCTGCAGGGATGTTGAGCTGGAAAACAGCCCTTCAAGGTGAGACTTGGCTTTGCCGAATCTGGCCCCGAGCCAATCGCTAGGAAAGGATTGAATGGCATTGCCTTGCTCCTGTATGCAATTGGACTTATTTGGTGGCATGAGTGGCCCTCACACGATTACTATGGAATATTATGACATCTAATCATGTCATGCTGTTGAAGAAGTTGGGACGGTGGAAAGGAAGAAGACATGGAACTGAAGGGCTGTTAGTAAGGCATCAGGAAGCGGGATTAGTCTATCAAGTGGAGCAGAGAAGTGTACAGAGTTTAAGAAACCCTATCTCCCAACTCAGGGCTTATCCACAATCCTCCTTCCCATCCTGCTGCTTTTCTCTGGGGACAACTGTTTTTTAGCGCTCAGTCAGCGCAAACAGCAATTTGGGTTTCCCCAAATTGCCATTTGTTCTGATCTATTGCTAAACGGCGGGTTTTCCCTTGGAAAGGAGCAGGCCCAGGGGAAATCTACTTCGACTACTGCATAGAAAATGTGGATCAAGCAGGAAACTGCTTGGACCCATGCTATCTAGGTACATCACAAGTGGAAGTGTGGACATGTCTAAGCAAAATTGTCCTTTGATCCTTTAGCAAACATCATCTCTAAAGTTTTTTGGGGGGTTTTTTAAGCAACATGTTTCTTAGAATATTTGCTCTTTTAAAATTCATTATAAGATTTTTGACATTTAGAAAATGAGATAATAGATTCTTGGGCAAAAAGACTCAAATCGCCTGGCTTTTAGGACCAGTACAGGAAGTGCTGCCCTCATTCTATTGGGCTTCAATTGCAGTTAATTTGGAATCTGCACACAGCTAGATCCGACTGGCTGTTTGATGTGGTTTACGTCATCCTGACCAGCAGCATGTGATTGGCTGGGATCATTTAGAAGGGACTGAAAGGGTGGAGGGGGAGGAGCTGCTGCTGCAGAAGCAGGCAGAGCAACACAGTGGCTGCAAACCCACTGCAAACTGCCAGGAAAAGGTGAACACCAAAGATCTTTTCAGAAGACAAGTCTGCCCCTTTCTGAATTACTACTGCCGAGATGAAAATAAAATAATAATAATCTGGAAACAACTGGGTCAGTTTTGTTAAAAAATGTATGGCAACAACTAATCCAGACAAGGAAAAAGACAATGGACCAAACAAAACACAAACAATTAGCGCTGACAACGCAGGGTATGGGTTGTCAATACAACACCAGGTAAGCAGAGGTAGGTGTCAGTGGAGAAATGTGTACCACCCACTACCCCCCTCCACCCACTACCCCCCTCCAGTTTCCTAAACTTACGAATGTAGGCAAGACACACTTTTGCCAATTTACTAGGATCCATGTGAAGTTAGTGCTGACCCAGGAGTGACCCCTGCTCTCCTTTTCTATGGAGCGTCCAACATCCCTTATAACTTTCACGTCCATCAAATGGTGCCTAAACTTGCTAGCTGCAGCACTGATGGCCTCCGTTTACCAAGGACTAAAAATTGCACAATGCTATAAGGCAAAGGGCATCAGCCACGTGGTCAGAAGGAAGCATGGCCTTATCTCTTAGAGAGGCAAATCTGGCAGCTGGCAGCAAAATGGCCAAGCCAGGGTCACAACAATGTGCCACATTCCCTTATTCTGGAAGATCGCACAGAGTAGTTTTAGAATAAAAGTAGCTATTAAATATAATAAATAAACGTAATTGGCATTGAATGCCTATGACACAGACCCTTAAAAGGCCCTCTCTCCATTCCATGAGAGAATTTTATATTCATAAACTGTTCAAGGAAGTGGGGCACTTTGCAGAAGACCTGAATGAGAATGTTTCTTGGTGATGGAGATGTGTGATATGGGGCATTATAATTCATATTTTGTGGTACAGGCTATTCACCCAGCTTCTTTGTTGAATAAGGAACTGGGAAGCAACTTCAGCATCATAAAAAACACACACTTGACAGTGATAATTCAATTTCCAACTATTGAGATATAGATCTTGTTAAAAAAATGTATTCAACCTTATTCAGAACACTTGGTACCAATTTTGGGCTTGGCTTGTGTACTATAATTGTGTTGCCTTCTGTTCAAAGAGGCAAAGTTCAGCAGTGCCCAAAATAACAGGACAGAAAAATGTTAGGGCTGATCTATACAACAGCCCTTCCCTCTTCCTCTGACACCTGCTGTTGGGCCATAGCACAGATCAGCCTGACTTCAGCATAATATCTAATGCTCCATGCCAGCTCTTTAATCCAAATCTTTAAGAGTCCACAGTTCCCTACAATTTGCAAATACCATACTAACCTTGGGAGAAGAGAACATTCTATTTTTTAAATGCTCATTGAAACTATTAACAGCAGCAATTGAAACAAATTGCTGTATCTGCTTATAGAAATGAGAGGGGAAGGGAGAACACTACTTTCTTTTGAGGGAGAATTGAGTAGGTCAATGGCTGTGACTATTCTCTCAATAACCACTAACAAAAGACCAGTTTTGGTGGTTAGGGAATAGTGGCTATTCATTGAGTCTCAGAGTAATTGCACTTACCCCAAGCTGTGCTGAGAGAACCAAGCTATGTGGCCTGCCAGGTAACACATCTCAGCTTCGGTGGAAAATAATTCAGACAAAAACCAAGCAATTCCACACGCTTATTTACAAAAGGTATTTCCTGATGCATTTACCTGTTTGCTACCAAAAACGGCGGAAATAAAAACCAACTACAAGATGATTACAAATGCCCTTGATTTGATTTGCAGAGCACAATGTTCACTTGCTTAGCTTAAAATCTCCAAACTGGGTTGTCTGTTTTACTCTCTGGTTTAAAAAAACCTAGGGGCTCAGACTACCAATAACTGCTTCTAGTTAACTACACATGATCAAGGACTCCAGAAAGCAGCACAATTATATTTGCACCATAAAGTATTATGGCCTTTTAAATGGAACCCTGCCACCTGAGCAAGAATTTCAGCATTTTTAAACAGCAAGATTCTAGCCCTTATGGATATTATACATGGTCAGGATAAAACAATCAAACCACATATTACAAATTCAGAAAAAAGACAACTGAATTCTGTAATGTGGAAAATAAACAAATTAGATAATTAATTAGTAATCTTTTAGATGTTTTTATTGCAGAGAATTTTGATATTTTGGTTGAAAATCAGGGATTAATTTTCAAGTATAGGGTTCCAGATTGCCTGAGCAAAAGGTTAGGCACTCCAGGTAGATAATGATCAACTCATTCACAAAGCAGTTAGAGCTTCATTTATGTTCAGACATTTATTATCCGATGCATTGGCCATCTGGTCAACAAATTGTTGTAAAAATAGATATTAATACTGATAAGAAATAGGAGGGTAAGCAATATTTCCATTCTGCCAAATTTAGTGTTCTGTGAAACCTGATATACTGCATTATTCAAGAATGGCAGAAGTTGATCCAAGAAAGAAATCATTCATTTATCTATATCTTTTGTTCTCTGGATCTAACATATCAACAATTGTCTATCAATTTAAAGAGCACTCCAACTTTGGTGTGTTTTTTATTTATTGTGCCTGGGTATTCCATAGTGACTAACATATAATATTTTGTTTTTTAACAAACAAGGGGCCTGCCTGAACTGGTAAGCTGTGGAATTGAAAAGCTGGATGGGATACACATTTAAAATAAAACATTACAAATGGTTTAAAACAATTTTCAATTCCAAAGGAGGGTGGTGGGGCCTATAAATATAATCACCATCATTTAATTTGTATACTGTCTTTCCATAGTTAAAACCATGCTCAATACAGCATGAAATGAATTGGCATAATTATATAAATAGTCATAAACAATAAATAAAACACACAGAATCCTAGAATAATAAGATATCCCAAGGGTCGTCTAGTCCAACCCCCTGCTATGCAGGAATCTCAGCTAAAGCATCCATGACAGATGACCAACCAACCTCTTCTTAAAAACCTCCAAGGAAGGAGAGTCCACAACCTCCAAAGGAGACTGTTCCACTCTGTCTTCCTGTCAGAAAGATTTTCCTGATACTTACTCAGAATTGCCTTTGTTGTAACTTGTAGCCATTGGTTCGGATCCTACCCTCATCAAAAAATACACAACCAAATTGGACAATTTCCACATAAAACATAATAAGATCTACAATAAAGATACAAAAAATAAGGTCAATAACAGCGAAAACAAAACAAAACCCTACAATACCCCAGTCTGTTCAGCAGCCTCAGCTTCTGTAAAGGTAAAGGTAAAGGGACCCCCTGACCAGGAGGTCCAGTCGCGGACGAATCTGGGGATGCGGCGCTCATCTCGCTTTACTGGCCAAGGGAGCCGGCGTACAGCTTCCGGGTCATGTGGCCAGCATGACAAAGCCGCTTCTGGTGAACCAGAGCAGCACAGAAACACCGTTTACCTTCCCGCCGGAGTGGTACCTATTTATCTACTTGCACTTTGACGTGCTTTCGAACTGCTAGGTGGGCAGGAGCTGGGACCGAGCAACGGGAGCTCACCCCGTCGTGGGGATTTTAACTGCTGACCTTCTGATCAGGAGATAGTTTTCCAGGACTCACAGCAAAGATGGCCTCTAGCCTCTTGGAGTATATATCTCAGGTGTCAAAGATCAGGATAAGTGGTACATCTTTAGCATCTGTCAAAAGCTGCGCAATGAAGGTGGCAGACATCTCTGTGGGGAGGGAATTCCATAACTTAGGGGCTACAGCAAAGAAGGCTTTCTCCTAGCACGCTGTCCCCGTCCCCACTCTGTGAGCTTCCGAAGGTGGCAAAACCACCAAGAGGGGACCCTCTGCAGATATTAACACTGAAAGAGGTCCATAGGGATAGAGACTGCCCTTCAGATATTTGGGGCATACATCATTCAAGGCTTTAAACACTAACATGAGCCCCTTGAATTGAACCCAGAAAAGAACTGCCAACCAGTGCAGCTGTTTTAAAATAGGGGCTATGCGGGTACAAAACAGAACCCCAGCCAGCAATCTGGCTGCTGCATTTTGGACCAACTGAAGAATCTGGGTCAATTCACTCAGGGGAAACCCATAAAGAACTGCAGACCCAAATCTGACATAAGCATACATAGGCCAAAGTCTTTCTTGGGTTCCTCTGCCCTTTTATAAAGGAATGAGTGCATTTCCTGGTTCTTGCCTTTGCTGCTGTGCTTTATTTTTGTAGCAAACAATGTGTGTGCCCTTCCTGATCCTTCAGGGGCACAGATTCTCCTTTTAAGTCTCCCATCCTTCAATGCTTCTTTATTTGAGGGACTAGAAGAAGGATTTTCTACCAAAGAAAAGAAAGCAGCTGAAAGCAAAGGGGGCTGAGGCGTATATAAGCACAAGAGCGCAAGAGGAAAGTGTCAATTAAAAAAATGAAGCCCACTGCATTCGGTGCCTGACAGTTGGGGTGAGCTGAGCTGACAGCCATTGCATCAGCCAGCTTTGGTGGCTCCTTCGTCTCTCATGGTCCCCTGAGCTGGAAACCTGCGACCATGGCTTGAGCGGACCCTCGCACGTTTCATTTGGTGTTGCAGTGGTTCCCCTGCAGCTATGTCTAATAATGGTAATTATAATGATTTGAGGCTTAAGAAGTCCAAATTGAGCCTGGAGGCAGATTGTAATGAAGCAGTCAGGATGGGGGGGGGCAAGTGCCTCATGAAGCTGGAGCCTGCTCTGCCTCTCACCAAGGGACCAGCAAAGAGAACACAAAGCTGAGAAAGTGGGCTATGTTTTGAAGGAAGTGGATCACCAGTGGGCACTATGGTACAACCAAAAGGACATCAGTCCAGCGGTACATGAAGCAGCTTGTGTGAAATGGCAGGGTGTTGCTGCTGTTCTGTTGAATACGACAAGTGTCATGAATGACTAGACCACCACTCCTCTCTCTCAAGCAGTATCTCCCTAACTACTTATCTGCCTTCGGATTTTAATCTCGCTTTTATTTTCAAATGTTAGTCCAGAGCTATTTAGAATAAGCACAAATACCTTTTAAAAAGCATAGATCTATCTATCATTATCTAGCTATCTCTCTGATTTATATAGTTCTGGTGTAGTTCAAATGTAGTCACTGAGCATATGCGGAACCAAACAGGACGGTCTCTGTCATTCAAAAAGGGGAGGAAAGAACCTACACGGTTTGGGCATTCAAAATAGTCCTGCACATATGAATCTGCCCCGAAATGAGTCAGTCTATCTAGCTTCAGTATTGTCTACTCTGACTGGCAAGTGGGATCACAATCTCTCAAGCAAAAATAATAAAATAATTTCAAAGCATTATCTTCTTCTGAGCTACGGTCTCTCCTCATGCATATTATCACATTTCCTGACTTGTTTTCCTGACTGCCACTGAAAGTGGCCCCTCCCCAACCCCAGGCTGATGCAGAGCTCTCGCAGTCCTACCTTCTCTTAATCCTATTTGTACCTGAGTTTGCTCTGTGCTGGAGCAAAGACTCTTGTTGTAAGAAATTCATTGCCAATAATCGGAGTATCTTGGGTTACATGTCGACTGAATTTCACCTTTCTGTTCATCGTGGCAGGACTTTACCATTTTGATACCCGAGTTCTGATATCTAAGGCACATATGTATATTGTGAAGGCTTCCTTGTGGAAATTTATGGTGCAATAAATCAGGCACAAAAGTGCACAGCACTCTTTGTCTTCTTGCTTACATCATGGGTCCCTGGGAACAATCTGATTACTACTGATAGACATCTCCCCAGTTCCAAACCTGGCTGAGGGATAGACAGGCAGTGTAGCAAACATGTACTCCTCTCAGTGTGTTAATGGTTGTGTGGTCCATGTCACTGCAGAAATGGCCTTAGGGGAAGACTTGATGGGTCTCTCAAGCCATCAGCATCTTTCTTGCCCTCCCCCCTTCGTCCTGCTTTCCCTTCCCCAGCTCACTGCCCTTATTAAAGCCATTCATTCTGAAAGCTAAATGAATATGTTTCATTTTCAAATGCTGGAGAACACTTGCAAGGAAAACAGAGGCCAGATAGAACAATCCTAATTTAATCACGTCTTTTCCTCCCCCACACTCTTTGTACACCCTGATTCTCCCCCAGCTACGGCAGACAGATATTCCTCATCCACCAGGAAGAGACAACATTGAATCTGTGCCTCTCGTACAGCTATGCATGTCTACACAGAAAACACTGCATATACAAATTGTTTTAACGCATTTATAGAAGAAGCAATTCCATCTCACGCATTATGCCCAGACAACAGGCAACCTCATGCCGGTGTTGTTGTGTCAGCAGAACAGAAAGCTGTTGCCAAGAGCAAGAGCCTCATCAGAAACTAGAGAGATTCTTCTCTCTCTCTCTCTTAAGTTATTAAAAAGCGTCTGGGTTGCTCTGCTGTCATCCTTCTCCCGTTGTCATCATTCTACAAGGAAGAAAGGAGTGGAAACAGAAGATGCACCCACCACAAGTCCTGACTTGCTCTTTCGCAGACAAAAACAACTGGATCTTACTCAAGCTGACTCCTAGGGTAGCCTCTAAAGTTCATACAGCACAGCTCATGTTCTGACTAATGCATATTTATTACAGGTGCTCTCCAGTCTATTTTGAAGAGGAAATTACCCCAAGGTACCAGAAAAGGAATCTGTGTTGCATTTGCATGTTTTCCTAAGGGGGAGTAAATGACCCTAGGCTGAGTTAAGACTAGCTGACTCTGAACTGAAGAATACAGGGTGCAAACCTAACATGCCAATTTGAAATGAGAAACACACACACAAAAAAGCAGGGGTGGGGAACGTGTGGCCATTGGCCTAATTTTGAAAGAAAGCCCTTTGTAAGTGATTAGTTTTGACCTCTGGCCAAAGGAGGAGTGAGAGTGTGAGAAGGGGGTGGCAGAAAGAAAGAGGCAAAAGGAGTGTCCCTGCTCACACTGGTCCTACCCACAGTCAGCATGCAGCCTCCAACAGATCACACACTCACAACTGCCCTGAGAATGTTGGTCTCAGTTGGAAAAAGATTTCCCATCCCTGGGCTAAGGGAAGTAGAAAATAGGCCTAGCCCCATTGAAAGTCTGGGTATATCCCAAGTGACATATTTGGAACTCCCTTTACTGAATGTATCCATGGGGATGATGCAGATTATGAGATATATTAATTACTACAAGAGTCTGTTCCATGTTTTTTTGTGTGTTGTTGCTTACTGAGGAAAGCAGGCTGTGGATGTGTCACTTTGGAAGGAAAGAATGCATTTGCAGGCAATCTCACACATTTCACTGTTCAGCAGCTTGCTTCCTCTTCGCTACAGAGTATCATTTGCAAGAAGAAGAAAAATCCACAGCAATGAAGAAAAAATGTGGAAACAAGAGAGAGAGGCCTGAAGAAATAAACAAGAGGCCGGAGCTGGTTCATTTGTTAGAATGTTAAAATGTATCCTTGTGTTGATAGACGCTTGCCTTTTGCAGGCAGTCTGGAACTCAGACAAAAGACATACAGCGGATGCTCGGGTTGCGAATGTGATCCATGCGGGAGGCACGTTCGCAACCTGCAGCGTTCACAACCGCACACGCGGGTTGCGATTCGGCGCTTCTCCCATAGTGCAATTCAGTGTTTCAGCGCATGTGTGTGCTGAAACCCGGAAGTAACTTGTTCCCGTACTTCCAGGTTTGGCATGTTCGTATCCTGCAGGGAACGCAACCCGCAGTGAGCGCAACCCGAGATGTGACTGTACAATGGGACTTCTGGTTACGAACGCTTCTGGTTACAAATGCGTCAGGTAACGAACTCCACTAACCCGGAAGTAGGTGCTCCTGGTTGTGAACTTTGCCCTGGGATGTGAACGGAAACAGTGGGAGGCCCCATTAGCGAAAGCACACCTAGAACAGTTTTGGGTTAAGAACGGATCTCCAGAACGAATTAAGTTCGTAACTAGAGGTACCACTGTATATTGCTGGGGGCAGGGGCACTGAAGATCTGACCACAGCAGCTCCCCTCCTTGCATCCCCATCACCCTCTGCAAAATGTAGGACAACTGTCTAGTCAGTTAGGAGCCTTCATGAGTAGAAGCAGGCTCCCCACTTATGGCAGTCATTCTCCAACTTGTGGAGAGGTGATGGGGGTGGCACCAGTGTGCCCATCCCTGTAGCAACCCCACCCCATGTGTTGTTTTTCCATAATGCCTAAATAGGGCTACTGCCCTCCTGTGAAAAAAAAAATGCTTAAAGGCTCTATACGCTATTTCAGGTATACGTCTGTGGATATGCAAACATAACAAAAACATGCTTGAAAACAAATGTATCCTACAGCTACCCTTGCTACAAAGAGCTGGCTTTGGATCCCTGTTAAGGGCACAGATCCAAGTTTATTGCTACGCAAAAGAAGAAAGCCTGAGGGCCAAGTGCCCCTTACTCAGCCCCTTGGCAGCATGTTTTAAGAGTCTGCAGTGTTGGCCAAGACATGTTTCTATTTGCCTTGCATCGTGGGGCGGGGAGTATATCTGGGACTGGGTTCTAAATGCCTGCCACTTCTTCTGCTGTTTGGACTGTTTCCATGGCTCTTCTCCTTCAGCCTCACGGCTTGTGGGGCTGGGGAAGTGGAGGGGGCTGTGCTTAAATGCTGAGGTCGCAGGACTGAGGGGCTCCTTCTCCCGGCCCCTGAAAAGCAAGGTAACGGCAGGCTAGCAGTGGTATGCTGCGTCGCCGCAGCCATCCAGGCAAATAAAGAGCGACCTGCCAGGCCCACCCAGCCTGGTGCGCTTGTGTTCACTTATGTGGCAGGCTTCATAAGGCTCCGCTCTTTGACTGGCGTTGAGTTTATGTGAAAGTAATTAACAGTAATTAATCCTTAATTACAGTAATTAGCCAAGTCGCAGTAAATTAAACCACATCTGGAGCAGATGAGGGCTTCCGAAAGGGAGCCTAACGCAGGCGACAATCGGGGAGATGCTGAATTCATCTGACAGCGTCTGATTAAGACTACCTGTTGCCTGCAGCCTCATTTGCATGTTGTTTTTGTTTGCTTTTCTTGGTAACCCTTTTAACTGCATTTGTACTGCAGACCCCTCTCCCTTGCCTTTAAAGAGAAAATGAAATTGCCCTGGGATGCCAGTAAAAGGAGCCACAAGTGTCACTAGATAAAGAAAGGGAGCAGAGATTAGGGCTAGAAAAGAGGTTCTCAGGTTTTCCTGAGAAGGAAACCAGGTTTTGCAGCACTTTCAAAATACCATAGATTCCTAGAATCATAGAATTGTAGAGTTGGAAGGGCCATCTAGTCCACCCCCCCCCTGCAATGCAGGAATCTCTGCTAAAGCATCCATGACAGATGTCCATCCAACCTCTGCTTAAAAATCTCCAAGGAAGGAGAGTCCACAACCTCCCAAGGGAGAACATTCCACTGTCAAACAGCTCTTACTGTCAGAAAATTCTTACTGATGTTTAGTTGGAATCTCCTTTCTTGTAAGAGTTCTCCAGCAACATATGGGGAAGATGTCAAAGCACCTCCACATCAGAATCTTCACCACACGTACTGAGAGAACTCGGGTATTTCTGATCTATCAAAGTGAATGGAAATTGACTCAAATTACCAGGAACTCTTACAAAAAATTATTGCCCATGGCTTGCAGTTTTAATAGATGTTTCAAGGTACAGGTAACTTACATTTTTATTTAGGACTGCAAGCTTCACATCCAGTCGAAAGTACCGATATGTTTATCCACACACATAAAGTCACATTGGTTTCCATGAGACTTGCTTCCAAAAATGTGTGCTTACAATATAATCTATACAACACACCCAATCCTAAACTCAGCGAATCCCTCTGGCTTCAATGCAGCTTATTCCCAAGTAAGCGTGCAAATGAAATCAATATATTGATTATCAATTGATGGAGCAAATTTCTGAAAGCATTTTGGCCCTGTTGCGATTATTCTAATAGGAACCAAAAGAGAAAAAAAAATGTGATTGCCATTTCTTCCAACTTGTTTATTCAGTTTTTACATTATATTGCACTTCTTTCTATATTGCGTAAAAAAGCACCTGTATTGAGGCCATGCTTCACAGTTTAAGTGGGGATGCAAATCTCAACCGGCATCCCATGAAAGCTGACCTTAAGGCTCGTCCACAATTCTGCTTGTGCCATGCCTAGCAACCATGGAAACAAGCAGTTTTCTGCTTGGTCCACGCTATCCAAGCAGTTTCCCCCTTGCCCCACTGCTTTTCTAGGGAAAACACGCTCTTTAACAATAGATTGGAACAAATGGCAGTCCAAGGGAAACCCGAATTACCATTTACTCCAGTTGAGCACTAAAGAGTGATTTTCCGCAGTTCAAAGCAGCAAGACAAGAGGAAGAGTAGCTAAGCCATTAACTGTGATCTTGAAAGGAATGTAGTGCATGTAGACAGGGTTTGTATTGCATATCTGAAGAGGCAGCCACATAATAATCTAAGTACAGATTGTCTCAGCACTCAATGCTGAGTGCAGACAGACCATTTGTACTTTGACAAGCATTTGGAGGCACATGCCGTTTACACTGGATTAAATGCTGTAGGGCAGGTGTGGCCAACTCTCAAGAGACTGCGATCTACTTTCAGAATTAAAAACTGGCAGTGATCTACCCCTGTTTGGGGGGGGGGGGTTCAGCTCAAAGTTACTGGGCTTTTTTGGGATGGAAAACCCCATTTGGGGGGGGGGTCAACTCAGAGCTGGTGAGCTTTTCTTCCTTTTTTAGGGAGGAGAAAAGCCCATTTTTAAGGGGGTTTTAAAAAGCTGGCGGGGGGACTTCCATTTTTGGGGGGGTTAAAGGCAAGGGGCAGAGGGGTAAAGTCACTCACAAAAAGGTCTCTATGGATGAAAACAGCACCACAGAAAAAGCTCCATCTTCCCTTCCAGACATAAAACAACAATGGAGGGTGGGGCGTGGGGGCGTGGCAGGAGTCAGTTTTAGCGACACTAAGGAGAGGGAGCCAGAGACTGACCGTGATCTACCAAAACCTTGTGGGGATGTACCAGTAGATCGTGATCGACCTGTTGGACATCCCTGCTGTAGGGGAACAGAGCTGAACACAGAAAATGAAGATCTAAGGGCATGTATTCTGTGGGGCTCATTTCAGCCTGACCACACCCTAATCAACTAGTGCCTTCCATTAGCTTCAGCTGGTGACCCAGCTGCGCCCCTGTCTGGACACAGATAGCCTAACTTATGTCATCTATGCTCTGGTAACCTCTAGGTTAGATTACTGCAATGTGTTAAATGTGGGGCTGCTTCCAAAGAAGGCCAGAAACTTCAGCTCGTGCAGAATTCGGCAGCCAGGTTGCTCACTAGGGCAAGGTGGTTTGAGCATATTACACCGATGCTGGGCTGACTGCACTGGCTGGCAATTAGGTTCCGGGCCCCATTCAAAGTGCTGATTTTGACCTATAAAGCCTTAGACAGAGACGCAGAACCTCAAGGACCCATAGCTGTCAACCTTTCCCCTTTTTGCGGGAAATTCCCTTATTATAGCATTGGTAAACAGCAGGGAGGGTTGACAGCTATCTATATAGCAGTGAGGAACAGCAGGGAGGGTTGAGAGCTATGCAAGGACCGCTTCTCCCCATATGAACTGACCCAGACCCTGTGATCATCATCTGAGGCCTTTCTTTGAGTGCCTCCTCCACGAGAGGTCCAGAGGGTGGCAATGCAAGAATGGAACATGTTCTGTGGGGTGTGCTCCACAAGGAGACTTGCCTGGTGCCTTTGTTACACATCTTTAGGTGTCAGGCAAAAATATTCTTCTTCTTTCAGGCCTTTGGCTAATTAAACAATTAATCCACCTTTTAAAATTTGTGTGGAGGGTTTTTACTTGTGTTTGTTACTACATTATGTATTTTTTGTGTTTTTATACTGTAAGCTGGCCTGTGATCCTCGGACGAAAAGTGGTATGTAAATTGCAAAATGGTAGCCCCTGTTGCAACTTTAAAGGTCAGCTGCTGCAGGGGGCTCTCTTCTAGGCTAGCTGGCAGCTGGCACAAACTCCTCTTGCCTCTGTGGAGCTGGTAGGCCAAAGGGCCCATAAGGAACTGGGGGGCTGAGATGGAACTCAGGCAGCACCCCACCTTCCCATCCTTTAAACTGTGAGGGAGTAGTGCCTCTGCAGTTTAAAGGACCCTGTTGGGGGTACCTGGCCAAAGGAGATGCACTGACAGGCTCTCATCCTCCATGGCCAATGACCAGTCCTCACTGCATTTGGTTCATGAGCTGGAAGGAATAAAATGGGAAGCTGCTCACTTCCCTTTCAAACTAAGTGCCAACCTCTACCAGCTGCAGGCTCGTACCTGTGCCCTGTGCCCTGCTTTCTCCTGCCAATATTAACTGGGAGAAACATGTGCTGCCTCAGTCAAACTGTTTGTTTTTAGGGATAGACTTTGAGAACCTTATGAATGCTGCTTTGAGTTCCTTGATGGAAGAAAAGCAGGATATGCTGTCTACTATTTTATGGAATTGTCTTCCAGTTGAGGCTGGACTGGTCCCTTGACTGTTGAACTTGCTGTGCCTACTGAAGACTTTTCTTTTTTTATTTCAGCAGGCATTTAAACTGGATTCTTATATTACAGCTTAAATGATTTTTATCTTTCTTGTATTGAGTAACTTGGACACTGCTTAGAGACAAATGTAATTAAGCAGTATATAAATCGTCAAAATAAACATTAAATAAAAATAAAAGTTGAAGTTAAAAATGTTACCATTCAAGCAGGGGGGCATCCTGCTCATATACACCTGCACAGATGCTTAGATCATCAGTTTAGTGCAGACAACACAGACTTGATGCTCATTACAAGCATCTCGTGTACTCAAAAAACATATCATGCAAGCAAAGCCAAAGTCAACTCTGTTTGGATCAAATATACCTTCAACAGATTAGCAGATTAAATAAAAGTATGTAAATGACAATTAAATAAAACTACATATTGCAAACTTGTGAAGAAGCTCTCTGCACCCAGGATTTTGAAACTCATTTTAATAATTTTTCAGTTTATTCAAGGAAGTCCTAGAAGGAATGGATAGCTCTCCCCACTCACCAAATCCAGAAATAGAGAATATTATAGTAACATGATACAGCCAAAAGTATTGAATGCAATCCAGGTTTAATAGATGCAGTTTTTTACATTGATTTTCCACTGAGCAACATCACTTTGAATTGCCTTGTTGTTGTCATCCTAAAAGGCAAACTATCTGCGACAGAAATGAAGGAAAAGCCATCATTGGGAGCCAGGTGAAAGAAGCTAGCTTGCACCTTCCCACAACATTGCCTATATTTAATATAGGGTTGCCATATTTAAAAAATATTTCAAAAAGTGAAAATCCAGACACAAAGTGGTTGGTTTTTTGTTTGGGGGGAGGGGCAAAATCTCAAAAAGACAGAGGAGTTTTCCAGCTATTTTAAATGAAATTTGCCAAAATCTACACTTCCTACATGGGCTGCTATATGTCCAGATTTTTCCAGGACATTTCAACAATTTCAGCCCGGACGATGTTTACGAGGGCCAAATACTAGCTATGTTTGGGAAGTTCCCAATTTCTCCCTAAGTGTCCCACTTCCTGGCATGTACTGAACTGTTGTTGTTTTACTAGTAAAGGATAACCTCCAAATCAGCCAGTTTGCCCTTTTAAACGCCAGCTTCTGTGCTCTAATAAATTGAAAAACTAGGAAAACAGATTTGTGAAATCTAAATGTAAGAACAAGCAATGGTTTTTTTTTATTAATGCAACAAGGGAAAACACAGACTGTAGTTAACATTTTAAAAGCTATATCAGAATGGGAAGTGTCAGCCTAAGAATCAGACAGAAAAAGCAGCAGGCCTGGTGGCAGCATAGATTATTTGCATTCTATTTTCATAACTGAAAAAAGACCTGGCCTGGCAGCCTGAAAGCTTAGAAGGCTGCTGCCAGTCAGAGCACATAGTGCAGGGCTAGATGGAAAAACAGTCTGATTAACGCTGTGTGTGCGTGTGCACGCTGATGAAATCCAGAAGCCCCATCTCCTGAATCCCCCCCCCCCCCCGCTGAGTGAAATCATGGCTTCCCTGAAGCCTTCTAAAAACAGCTGCCTGCAAACATTTCTCATAAATGTGGACCCTTTGAGGCTCAAAGATACACAACTGAAAATTAGGGGGCGAGATAAGAAATGCTTACGGCAGCTTAAACTTCTAGCCACTCTGCGGCGGCACCTGATATTAAACCACACTCACATTCCCTCTCTCTCTCTCTCTCTCTCCATAACATAAGCTTCTTTCGAGCTGAAGGCTCGAGCCCTCTCCTCATCTGCACAGCTCGAATTAATTATACACTTTAATTTCATGAATTATTAATTTGATTCTGACTCGGCAGCTTAGCATTATCCAGGGCTACAGACTATACAATTCCAGCTTCATTAAAACATCACCAGCTGCCTGGGAGACAGACATTAAATAGGGGAGGGTAATAAAAAAATTAAGCTCTCTGTGCATAGCAACAGAGTCTTCCTCAGTTGCACTCCAGTCTCTCATCAGGCCCATTCAGATGATGGTGATGGAGATTAGCGCACTTTCAACACCTTGGTTTTCTCAAGGCAGTTGCCTTGCTTGGGAAGGGATGCTTTGCCCTCTTTCAGAGTCCTGGCCTCTGTTCAATCAGATAAAACATTCCAGCACCCGTTGTCAAAGATCTTGATCCTCCCATTCAAAGCCTGCATGGGATATTCTCAAAATACACGGCCTCAGGAGTGCTAAGAATCCAGCACGCAGAAGGGTAAGCCCAGACATTGTGCTCCACACATTGTGGAAAGATTGGAGATGATTGGTATGTTGAATGCTAATCGTTTGCTGCAAGCTGTGGGCTGGTGACGGGGTGTCTGTTTGGTAGCCTTGCAATCAAAAGATGCAATCATCTGCATGCATTATTGAAAGAAAACCCCACCACTCTTAGTAAGCATGAAGATAGCATGCCTATGTTTTGTGTGCTTTTGCTTGCGTTACTTACAATATTTGGATTTCTGCCTACTTAACCACAACAGCTGATCCCCGAGGGAGGGACCTCTGTGTGAAGGCATTTGCCTATATGCTGTAAAGGGAGGCAGCACAATTTAAACACTCCTTCAGCTGCTAACCACACTAACCATTGTTAAGTGTGGCAGCTCTGGGGCTATGCAGATGCTTAGTTGCACCCAGTGCAGATGATGCAAGAGATATGTGGATCAGATGCACCTCAGGGACCAAGGAGTGCAGAATACATCATGTGGGCACAACAAAGGGGGAGTGATGGGGGTTTGCTAAAGATGTTAGCAAGGATGGAGGGGAAGGGGAAATTGGGAAGGGCCACATAAACACTGGCCTTATTTTACCTCTTTGCTGTTCTTCAGCTAACACAGATTCCAAAGACTATTTCTGCTTGCCCTGCCCCAGAGATAAGCCAGTCTTCTGCCTGGCTAGGACAGTGCTGGATCAGCCCCAAGCCTCATCTACGGTAGTTCTGCTTCCTCTTCTAACAGTGGCTGACCAGATGGATATGGGAAGCCAGGAATCATGAGATGGGTGCAATAGCACTCTCCCAATCGTGATCTCTAGGAACAGGTATCCAGAAGCATAGCGCACTGATACTGGAGGCATTACAGCTGTTATTATCACCACTCATAGACTTATCCTGCATGTATTTGTGTAATCACACAAAATCAGCCCTTTTCACCATAATGCACTCTCCAAAAAAAAAAAAAGGAGTAACAGTAAAGTGTTGCTGCCCAAGCATCTCGCTGGCCATATAATTTATAGAATGAAAATGTTGGAATTTAGACATTCTATTTAAGCTGCTTCAAAAATCTAAGGACCTCAAACCTGGCGGGATTTGAAAATCGATGGAATTAACTAAGGGAGATGTCCACTAAGTAATCAGCAGGTACAGCAGACCTGAAATTCTATAAAGAAAAATGGAAAGAGATGACATTGAAAGGAGGCATTGAGGGAGGCAGTGGGGATTAAAAAATGAGCATCCGAGTGGTAAAGGCGCACATCCATTGATCGCTGCATTAGGGATTAAGGCTTCACCGAGCAGTCAGAAGATTCTGTAGCAGAAAATGGTTACAGAGGATGAGCATGAGCACAGCAGAGATATATAACCTCTGACAGCCAAGCACGACTGAGACAGAGGACAGCTCTCTAGTGAACCTTGGAGAAAAGTGTGTGTGTGTGTGTGTGCATGCACACACACACACACACACACACACACAGGCCATTATGGTGTGGCTAGATTGTATAGCTAAATTCTCTTATATATAATTCTCTTATATATAACGTGCAGGTCCTGCTATCCAAACACAATACATTCTCAGGAAATCATTTGTAAAGTGAGCATTCAAATAATGAGTTGATGATTCCCATTGATTTCTATGGGGGAAATTCTAATGTGTTCCCAGACAGAATTTTGACCCCAAAATGACCAAAAAATAAAATAAAATAGGAAAACCCTCTGAAATCTTGCAAACTGCAAACAAAGAAAAAAATGCTCTCCTAATTGTCCAGTCTCTCCCCCTTCTTCCCACTGTGGTTTCTGGATAAACAGCTGCCGTGGACCAACAAAACACAAAAGTCAGGCTTGTTTATGCCTACTTATTTGTTTATAGTACTATACACAGGTCAAGCTGTTTGGATATCTGAACCCATGGTGTGTGTAGAGAGGTTTGGGTACTAATTTCTCATATTTGGATAATGAATTTTCATATGGTGGGATCTGCATGTATTCCATACTGCCAAGAGCCAACTCCAAACAAAGTTCTACCTCCATGGAATGGCTACGAGAAATATTCCCACCCATCACTTAGAAGCACATAGAAATGTTTTGTAGGATTGTGTCACCCATCATATCTTCTTTGGACAAAGCTACATGGACAACCTGACAAAAGAAACCCCCATGCCTGTGCTCTTGTGAAGCATTCCAAGGAGCCTCCCTGTGAAGGCAAAACATTGCATCAGACCCACCAGAAGCCCAACCAAATGCCCTCCCGCTTCTTAATATGTTGTGTCAGTGCTCCCCCCCCCTAGAAAAATAGGTGCTGGTACTCATCATGAAGTTGCTCTCTTGTGAGGTAGTCATGGTTTGCTGTAACCATTGTTTATTTAGTTTATTGCTATAGCCCCACTGTGGTTGATTCATTCATTCCAACCAGGATTACCCTGAAATTATGAGTTGAAGTGGATTTGCAAATGGTGGGTTTTGGAAATCCTAGTTATCTCCAACCAGGTTAGGCTGAGATCAACTTGTGAAGAATTTTCTAGCTCGGACACCACACTGATGTCTGCAATGTTAATGAAAAAGCGCATTAATCTGTTTGTGTATTGAATTTGTTCAATAAATAAGTATATTAAATCTATTTAAAGGTAAAGGGACAATTTCCACATAAAACATAATAGGATCTAAAATAAAGATACAAAAAATAAGGTCAATAATAGTGAAAACAAAACAAAACCCTACAATACCCCAGTCTGTTCAGCAGCCTCAGCTTCTGTAAAGGTAAAGGTAAAGGGACCCCTGACCGTAGGTCCAGTCACGGATGAATCTGGGGATGCGGCGCTCATCTCGCTTTACTGGCCGAGGGAGCCGGCGTACAACTTCCGGGCCAACTGCTAGGTTGGCAGCCGAGGGAGCCGGCATACAGCTTCCGGGCCAACTGCTAGGTTGGCAGGAGCAGGGACCGAGCAACGGGAGCTCACCCCGTCACGGGGATTCAAACTACCAACCTTCTGATCGGCAAGCCCTTAATCAATGGTATGGAAATTTAATTCAGTGTGTGGCCCTCAGGTTCTGTGTCAAAGTACTGTTGCAGGCCACTTGATCTGAGATGGTGGACCTCCCTGTCTTAGTATCTCTGGCGAAGCGCTTCTCTGCATGATGTCAGGGACTGGCTGGATGATGAGTGGAGTGGTGGGAGGCACCCGCTGGGGAACCCCCCAAGGGAACCCCCAAAGGAGGAAGGCTTAGAGCCTGGGGATTGGTGGTGGGACACCAAGGAGAGGTCAGTGGGAGAACAGAGGGAGGAGTTGTTGGATGCTGAAGGGGCTACAGCATTTAGTAAAATGGAAGAGCCTTAGACCGGGGCAATTCCGTAAGCAGAGGAGGAGGGCCAAGAGAATGCAGAAGAATACAGGGAGCCTGCCTCTCCTACTGTGACAAGCTCCCCTTCTCCCTTGTGTCCAAGGACACAAAGAGTAGAGCATAAAGCAGACCAGAGATTAGAGATGCCCAGGCACAGTTTGAGACTGCCTGGGAAACATCTGGCAGAAGAAGAGCCTTACAGGGGGTTGAAGGTGAGGACCGTCAGTCCTGGCAGCTGCTCCATAGGGGCAAGACTTACTGGGAAGCATTGCTGAGTTGTAATACGTTTGTTTGAGTCAAGGCTTAACTTCTCTGACAAACTCTGCTTCTTGCTTGCTGACCCGAGTCTGACTCCAGCCCGGACAGATACCACTTTTGGGGGCTGGTGCTGCAAAAAAAGTGGCAGAGTCTTCTCTGTCATGGTGCTCTGTTTCTGGAATGCCCCCTCCTTAGAAGCATGTGTACCAGTGACATTTCTGTTATTTCACAGGCAAATAAAGGCTATATAGGGCTCTTTGTTTGCCCAGGCATTTTCAATGTGTCAGTTAGTATATTAATTTGATGGTGGAATCATCAACCTTCTCTATAGGTTCAGCAGCTCTTACTGTTTAATTATATTTTAAGAGACGCATTTTGTTTTATGGGGTTTATATACCCTTTATTTTGCACCCTGCACTGGGATCTACTGCAACAAAGGGTGGTGAACTTTAAAGATTTCTATTTTACGATCAGGGGGAGTTGAGCTGAAAACCTATTGACAGAACAGGCTCTGGTAGACAGTTGCACATAAGGACTTTTTGTACCTTGACGGGGAAATTTGGGTTTATTTATGGTAAGACAATGAACAAAGTTCCAAAATAAGAAGCCTCTGTCAATTTCCAACATAAACAGGACCACACAAATGTGTCCCCTTCAGGTTTGTTCAGCTTCTTTTAACCACTTCTGAGCAAAAATGCGTGTGCACAGTCTCCTGCATCTGGAAACATGTGGTCACTGTTGCCAAAGTTCTCAACCCTCAGAGTTTTGCGCTATCACCAGATGAGCTGCTGCTTAGGGGTATCACCATCTCGGTTTCATTTTTAAAACCAAAAACAATAAATAATATAAGATATTCGCAGGAAAATGCCAACTCAAAAAGAGAACTGGCAATACCAGTTAAGAACCAGCTAGGTGGTCAAAGCCTCCTGCTTTTCTCTCCGTAAAAAATAAGTAGTTTGTCAAGTTGTTTGCAAAAACAACAACAACAAAAGAGCTTACCAGAATATGCTGGCAATTTAAAACTGACACCTAGATTTGCAAGAGTTGCAGTCAAATGTGGCAGTCTTAACACGTTGCAGCAATAAAAGAAGACGGGGAAAGGATGGGTTATCATGTTGTTGTTGTTGTTGTTTAGTCGTTTAGTCATGTCCAACTCTTCGTGACCGCATAGACCAGAGCATGCCAGGCACTCCTGTCTTCCACCGCCTCCCAGAGTTTGGTCAGACTCATGTTGGTAGCTTCAAGAACACTGTCCAACCATCTTGTCCTCTGTCGTCCCCTTCTCCTTGTGCCCTCAATCTTTCCCAACATCAGGGTCTTTTCCAGGGAGTCTTCTCTTCTCATGAGGTGGCCAAAGTATTGGAGCCTCAGCTTCAGGATCTGTCCTTTTAGTGAGCACTCAGGTTATCATGTAGCCTCCCCCTAAACTGAGGGAAGTGGGGGATCAATTGCACTGGCAATTCTGTGGATGTACTCCCAGTTTTATGCAAGTCAGACTTAGCTATATTAGCTGAATTTTTTTTAAAAAAAGCCCTTCCCATAATGCCTTGGGAACATGCTGTTTCACCTCTCCTTGCTGACAGAATGAAACTGCAATGGCTAGAGTGTTTCAGCAGGAAGCCTCTGTTCCTCATAAGCCAGCCACATCCCCGGTTCCGTCTCTCAGGAGGTCACAGGTCCGAGTCCAGTGAATCCCCAGCGAGCCTCCCATTCTTCATAAATATGCAACGTTCCAAGTCATTGCAAGCAAAATGTCAGCTGTGCCAGAAGGGCTTTTAAGCAGACACACACTCCAGAGATAATGTCTCCACGTAGATTTGAGTGGACATTCACTTCACTTCAAATGACAATGGCACTTTAGCGCTAGCAGATAGTGAATTCTACATGTTGCCCATTCACCCACCCCATCCCTTTCCTTATTTTCCCATTAGCAATTCATACTGCAAGCAATTACATAAACATGTGCCTTAGGGCTTTTCCACACCATAGTTTCTGTATCCACATCAACCATTGTTCACAGGCAGATCCCCCCCCCCCCCGAAATGCTGTATGGGAAAATAGTTCACTTTCCCCTGAGGGATACCATGTTGGGCAGTTCAAGAAACTAGAGTTATAAAACCCTTGCTGATTCTGTGCCACCCAGTCAGATGCCCAGATTCTCGGGGACCAACCTGCAAGGCGCTGCATGATTTGTGACTCATTGTGATATAGCGCTCCTAGATCTTGAAAGAAGAGCCACCAGAAGTAGCCTACAACCAAGGGATGGATAGCCTGGGCTCCTGAGGTCAGTCAAGAACCACTCACCTGCCCATTTTCCTAAATATTTATTTCTTAAATTTATATACTGTCCTTCATCTGAACATCACAAGGTGGTTTATAGTATAAAAACACAAAATACACAACAACAGAAGAGGAGGAGGAGGAGGAGGAGGAGGAGGAGGAGGAGGAGAACAATACCCCTTGTATTGTTTTTGCTTGGTGCCTAAAGATATACAATGATATACAATGATGGTGCCAGGGAAGCCTCCCTGAGGAGAGCATCTCACAAATGGGGAGCCACTGCAGAAAAGGCCCACTCTCGTGTTGCCACTCTCTGGACTTCTTGTAGAGAAGGCACACCAAGAAGGGCCTCGGATGATGGCAAAGTCTGGGCTGGTTTATGTGAGAAGAGGTGGTCCTTGAGGTATTGCAGTCCTGATCCATTTAAGGCTTTATAGGTTGAAGCCAGTACTGGGCGCAGAAATGAATTGTCTATGGGATTTATGAACTCCCTGTGCCTTAATTTGCCTATCTCATTGGAGATCCAGACTTGGCAGTGCAGAGATGTAGGGACAAAACCTGGTCACGCATAAAGCTTAAAGGGCAGCTGTGGGCAAATCTCTTTTACTCAACACAACCTACTGAAGAAGAAGAAGAGTTTGGATTTGATATCCCGCTTTTCACTACCCTTCCTCCCCCACAACAAACACTCTGTGAGGTGAGTGGGCTGAGAGACTTCAGAGAAGTGTGACTAGCCAAGGTCACCCAGCAGCTGCATGCGGAGGAGCGGAGATGCGAACCCGGTTCCCCAGATTACGAGTCTACCGCTCTTAACCACACCACCACAATGGCTCTGAACAGAGCTGCAGTTGCGAATAAGACAGGTTGACCCCATTCATGTCATCTCAAGTTCTTGGGAGGAAGGATAGGATACAAATATGATTAATAAATCCGTAAGTAATGTTATGAGGGACTCATTTTAATAATGGCAGCATTCTACTAAAACTGAGTAATCAACTCAATCAAAATGTTGAGCGTTTCAAGTGCTTAGTCTGCATAACCTTCAGCCATAATGCAACAAAAAGCAAAGAAGTTATCTGCAGCACAACAGTCGAAGGATCACTGATATAGTGCAATTCAGTTTTCATTTGTAAAATAGGATTGTAAACTCACATCACAACTTTAGCTTGAGAAACACAAGCTATAGATTGTAAAACCCTTTAAAAGTCTTGTGCAAATGCTTATCAACAAACAACAACAGCAATTATATGTAGCCAATACTAAATATTCACCTTTTAAGTGTCCGCTTCTGACACATAGTTTCACATAACCAATGACAGGCATGTGTGTTGTTAACACATCTGCCAGAGGGCTACTTCACACATTATAATATTTCTGTACAGGGATCTACTCTGTGTGTAACATAATTTGAGATGTAATAGTCTTTAGTTTCCATTTCATATTTTATTACTGTTCCAGTTGGATAATGAACAAGTCTTCTGCCAATGCCTGTGGCACCAACACTCCTCCTTTTTATAGGCCCCTTGCCATTTCATCTGAACTGAGAAACCATGGTTAGCAGCTTCACAACAAGACAGGAGATGAAACATCCAGGGCTAGGGTTAAAGGTAAAGGTATCCCTGACCGTTAGGTCCAGTCGCGGACGACTCTGGGGTTGTGGCGCTGCATCTCGCTCTATAGGATGAGGGAGCCGGCGTTTGTCCGCAGACAGCTTCTGGGTCATGTGGCCAGCATGACTAAGCCGCTTCTGGCGAAACCAGAGCAGCGCACGGAAACACCGTTTACCTTCCCGCCAGAGCGGTACCTATTTATCTACTTGCACTTTGACGTGCTTTCAAACTGCTAGGTGGGCAGGAGCTGGGACCGAGCAACAGGAGCTCACCCCATCACGGGGATTCAAACCACCGACCTTCTGATCAGCAAGCCCTAGGCTCTGTGGTTTAGACCACAGTGCCACCCGCGTCCCTAGGGCTAGGGTTGGTACGCCACAAATACCAGTTGCTGGGTAACAACATCCCTCATGCCTTGTTCTTGGACTCCCCAGAGGCTTCTGGTTGACCACAGTGGAAAACAGGATGCAGACTACATGGACCTTTAGCCAGATCCAGCTAATGCCTGGTAAAAAAAGACTTGCTGGCAAAATGAAAGTAGCAGCACCTTCTTTCTCTTCCCCCCACCCCTGCCCCTGGCCATACACAGCATTTATTCTTAAAAACAAAGCTTTCCTGCCACTTCAAATGGAACCAGACAGACAATCATATCTCCCCACAATGTTTCTGGAACAGTATGTCATGCCATAGTGTCATTCCGATCAGGGCATGATGGCCCCCCGCCCACAGCTTGGAGGATTTTCCGTACGAATCAGTGAAAAGGGCTTCATTTTTAAGTTGGGGGAGGGGAGAGGTAGCTACTGTTGCTTTTATTAGTAATGGCATATCAGCACTTAACTTTCGCCCCACTCTTTCTAGGCAGAGGTCCGCATTTTAACTCTCCATGTCCAAGCTTGTTTTTATTTCTTGGCCCCGAGCTTTCCCTGCAAGAACTTGCTCTTTAAAGCTGAATCACAGCAAATGTCAATTTGGGTTTCCCACAGATTGCCATTTGCTCTGCTTGAGCTTTGAAGAGAGGGGTTTTGCGACA
Source organism: Lacerta viridis (assembly GCA_900245905.1). Classification (NCBI taxonomy): domain Eukaryota; kingdom Metazoa; phylum Chordata; class Lepidosauria; order Squamata; family Lacertidae; genus Lacerta; species Lacerta viridis. The sequence goes on from OFHU01004114.1 coordinate 772,552, forward strand.
AAAGCTCCAGAGCCCCCAAAAAGGTGGGGTGCTCGGACGTAGAGCTTTAAATTGTGGGCTGTGCTGGGGGGGGAGCGGAGAAATTGTAAGCATAGATAAGACACTCCACCCCAAAGTTCATGATTTTCTCCTTGCTACCACCCACCAACAGCTGAGGCAGAAATGCTGCCCAAGACCAGTTGCTGGAGAACGTTCTTGTGCTCAAATCTTGCTTGTGGGTTTCCTGCAGGCATCTGGGTGGCCACTGTGAGAACAGGATCCTGGACTACAGGAAATTGGCCTGATGAAGCAGGCTCTTCTTATGTTCAACACCTGCTTTCTCCTTTCCTTTCACACACACACACAAAAACCAGGAATCACGCCCACTTCACTATCAAAGGTCCCAGAGAATCATTTAGATCAGCACTAGAGCACTTCCTATCTTCGGTTAGTCAATTTAAAGTTTATAATTTATTATCTAACCAGTTACATGTTGCAGCCCTACTAGTTTTCAATGTGTAGATGATGATGATGATGATGATGATGATGATGATGATGATGATAATAATAATATTCAACCATGTAAGCCCCCATTCCGCCTTGCAAATCTGAAAGTGGTACAGCCCAGACACAGGTTTACCATCTTAGAGAGAATTAGGCCATAGTTACTTCACTAGAGAAACTGCTAGAAGGACAAATCTGGTACAAATCTGGAAGCAATTACAGGGGCAGTCATTATAGTGGGAAGATATATAAAAAAAGACATTGTTAGCTTAGAAGCTTCCACAGGAATAGCAGCTGAGGAGAAAAGATAAACCCAAATGCCCCACTTAGCATGTCCTGGGAGAGGTCAGCACAGATCACACAGAGCTGAACAGCATCCAGCCTCTCTTCTCCTTGCCAAGAGAGACCCTGGAGCTAGTTCTTGGAGTGGTCACTTTGTATTCAGCTCAAAGGGTGTCTCAGAAATATGTAATAATAATAGTAGTAATGATAATAAATAACAGGGCGCATTTCTCCAGGGGGCATACATTAATGGTGCAACTGGAAATGTTCAATTTGATTATAATGCTTTACGAAAAGGTCATTGAGAGACTGCAAGCTTACCTTGGGGATGTTCATTCTTCTTGCTGGGCGAGACAGAAAAAGTCAGTTTACCCCCTGCTTGCAGCACCCACATTACTCTCACACTTCTGGGGCCAACAGTGGGCCACAAGGTTCATCAAAGTAACACACAGAACAGAATCATAGAATCATATCACAGAACCATAGAATTGCAGAGTGCGGAGGGACTCTCTCGGTTATCTGGTCCAACCCCCTGCAATGCAGGAATCTCAAGCAGACTGGATATATCCAGGCATGCCTATATGCATGTAATCCAGAGTAGGTTTCCAGCCAGCAAACATGTGAGCCACAGAACCACCAATAATTTTACCTATTTTAGATGCAGTATGTGCATTTAATATAAATCTGCATTCCACTTCTGGTTTAATACACTTTAGTTCAGTTAGTTCAATTTATACATCAAACCACACAGCAAAATGAGCTCTGCAGTGATTTACAAAGGCAACAAAACACAAAAAAACAGAATATACAGTATATACGTATTATAGATTATATATAAAAGACCCACTAAAACAATGCAGATATACTAAAAATGTTTTAAGGCCAGTCAAGATGTCCAGGAACAGACATCTGGATTGAAAAGATGAAAACTTTTTCATCTGATAGATCTTATCATCTGATTGATCGGATGAAGCGGGGTATACAAATTTAATAAGAAAGAAAGACAAAAAGTTCACAAAAGTCTAGCTTGAGGAAAATTGAGTGAGGTATGGTGAATTTCTCTCTGGGGGAAGCACTTTGAATCCAAGTCACTTTATCCAGCCCACTTGGGCAGCCAATTCCCAGCTAATTGTCGGGGCTGCATTCGCAAGAAAGGCACAGACACAGGTAGGTAGGTGTGTCACTAATCTTAGGGATACGTAAGCACCACACTGCTCACTCCAAAACGGGGCTAAGCCTCTGTGAACCTTCAAACTGAATGCTTGCAAAAGCTCAAGAAATTTGTGTGTGTTAGATGCATAGACCCACAAGGCCCAAGTGCATTCACAAAGAATCTGCTGTCTCCATTTTCTTCCACTCAGCCAGGACCCAGAAATTACAATGGAATAGGTATAGGGAGCTGTGCCAGTGGCGGGTTCTCTCAGGGAACCTGGCACCTTTCCTGCTGGTGGTTGGGTCTCCTAACCACCCTGGAGCAGGGATAGGGAGAAGTGTTGACAGCTCCCAGGGTGAAATCATTGCTTAACACTTGCAGCCACATTCCACACTGACCTCAGATTAGCATGAATTTGCTAATTTTGAGGCAGAGGTGAGGTGGGAAGGGGAGAAAAACAATCCAAATTTCATAGCAGCGATAGATTCTGGCTTGGGTGGTGGCAAAATGCAACAATCCTGCACCGGTAACAATTCCCTGATGGCAAAGGTCTCTACCCTGCACAACAAGGTTGTTTACAAGTTGGCAAGCAGCTCAAGTAGAACAGTCATACCTCGTGTTGCGTTCGCTGGGGGTTGCGAACAGCGCAGGTTACGAACGCGGCAAACCCGGAAGTGTTTACTTCCGGGTTTTGCCGTCTGCGCAGGTCGTGCATGTGCAGAAGCATGATATTGCGCAGAAGCATGATATTGCGCTTTCACGCATGCGCAATATCACCGCTCGGGTTACAGACTTTTCGGGGTGCAAACGGCACCCCAGAATGGATCAGGTACATAACCCGAGGTACCACTGTACAAGCCTCACTGAAATGATTGGAAACTGTAGAAGAATATGGGAGTTTTCTGTGCTAATTTCATTAATTTCAATGGAGCTTGCAGAAGAGAACTCCCCAATGTGCTAGAGCCCAAATTTGCAGCAAATATACATTTGTTGTGTTGTGGAAAGGCCCAAGGGACAGTCCCACCATCAAGAATGCATTCACTGGAGGAACTCTTGATGGAAACAGGGAGGTTTCGTCAAAAGATGTCCGCAGATGACCAGTAAGCACAGAGGCTTCAGCACATTACTTCCTTTAAACATACATACACACACAGAGAGAGGGCGAGCATGCAGGGTTGATTGTAAAGCAAAAAGCATACAAAGAAATGACGCATCTTTTCCCAGCTTGAGCGGATGGAATAAACACTGATTTGTACCTTGTTCAGAGACAAGCCTGCAAGGCAGTGCCGGTCTTGTGCCTGCAGTGTGTTTGTTCTACCTTTCTAAACACACACACACTCTCTCTCTCTCTTTCACACACACACCTGCCCATAGAAACCGGATGAGGCATTTTCGCCACTCCAGTGCTGCTGAGAACAACTCCCAGTTGCTGCCAGAAGGTATTTTTAGCTGCATTATTTATTTGAACACCTGCCTGCTACTCAGAGACAGAGCATGGAGGGCCTGTGTAGGGAAATCTGGACCTTTTCCATGGATTCAATTGTGCAAATCCAGGCATGGTACATGAGGCACCTGCCCTTTTGTTCCTGCAATTTGCCCAACGTAGCAAAGGAAGCAAAGAGACAGCCATGAAGGCAAGAGATGATTCTAGCTTGCTTTCCTCCACCCAGAAGTAGTTTATTTTCCTAGACTGCCAGCACTGTTCTCCTGGTGAAGCTTAAATCCAGAAAGAAATGCCCAAGGCATGTAGTCCTGCTGTTTTCCAAGAGGGCTGATAGTTGGGAATTCACTGGGATGGTATTTGGCTACAGGCTGTTATCCATGTGATGCACCCACTGAACAGAATATGTGCTTATCCAGTATAATTTCTCCTATTTTTGTCATTGTTTAGCCACCATTGTCCTAATAATTATTTCCTGGCAGCTACAGGCATAACTGTGGACAGCCTGGGTCACACATACTATGTTCTCCAGGTACTTGCATGTCTGGTGTCAATAGGGACAACAAGAGAAGAGGAAGATTTGTTAATGTTTAAAATAAATTACATTTTTTTGTAGAGCCGAAGGGGAAAAGTCCATGCAATCAAATATCTGCAAAAGGAGGGAATCAGAAACTTGTTTATTTAGCACACAGTACAGTACATCATTTTCAGCTTGGTAGCTGCCATTTAAAAAATGGACTGTTATACTTTTAGCATCCACTTGTATAAGCAGGACCATAAAGTGGGTAGGTCTCTGAGAGACAGCAGCAGAGAAGGGCAAGAACTGACTTTCTAGAGGGAACATCAGGCTGCATAGCACTGGAATTAGTCTGGCAGCGATGTTGGAAAGATGGCAGCTTCAGAAATCTCTAAGGCTTCCTTTCCTTTGATTCTGTTCTACCGTTCCATCTCCCTTCTTTTCTATTTAAGCTACATGTGAATGAAACACCCAGACATACATCATCCCCTTTGTTGATTAATCCTCCCCTGTGTGCCTTCAATTCTCTCTGAAATCAGCCAGGGAAAAGGCATCTCAAAAGAAAGGCCAGGCCAGAGTATGCATGGCTAGGTTGGGCTCCTGTGCTCACAGATCTGCTTATTTTGGCCTATCTCTCCCCAGTGATAAGGCTGCTAACAGCCTGTTATCAGGCAGTCTGCGAAAATGTGCTCCAGCCTGATTAGGCCTCAGTCTTTGCCAAGGTTATAAACAGCCGTTATCGTTTTCCCGAACAGAATAATCCGGACAGTATCAGCTCAGAAACATATGGGCCACACAGCGAAGATAGCCGCTGACGGACACTTCATTTTAATTGTAACGAGTGGGTAGCAGCAGCCGGCAGACAACAGACACAACTGCCCAGTTGGCAGCTGTTCTCCTTCTCTCTCTCTCTTTCTCTTTCTGTCTTTGGATGCTAAAATACACATATTGCCTCTACCTAATAGAACTCTAATGGCAAGACATACCTCACTCCCAACAGGAAAATGCAAGTTCCCATTTCCACATTGCACTTGATTATAGCAGACTGAGAAATCTATCACAACTCCCAAACATTCACAGACAAAAGACAGGTACCCTTAATCCTTCTTCCTCTTCCTTATTCACCTACTCAATGAATAGTCCAATCCCAAATTTCAAAGGAATCATGAGGGTCACATGGAGAACTCTCCCACCCCAAAAGGCAGAATACCTTCATGAACCAACCCCCGCTGTACACTCCCCATTAATAAACACAATCCAGGGCATTCTCCATTAATCATTCTCATACCCTTTTAGAGAAAGCAGGTGGACCCAAAATATGTGGAATCAAATATAATGACCTCCGGTGACACAAGCAAGTGAGCCAAACCACATTCTACAAGGGAAGAGGCACACACACCCAGATAATAAGGCCATAAGCCAAAGGGGCTCAACGAAACATCAGTGAAGCAAAGTCTCTTTGTCACCTAGTCTCCTGCTAGGAGGTGAGCTGAGGGACCCCCCCCCAAAAAAAGCAGGTGGTGGATCTGAGCCACTATTAAAGGGAGTGGACAGAATGAGGACAGGGGGAGGGGTGTAGGCAGACCTGTTTGGAGGGGCATAATCCTACAGGATGTTATTCTGAGACACCATCCTACATTTTAGTAAGGTTTGCACAGGGGCTTTGATGTTATGGAAAGAGATTGTGTTTATATACCAGATTGCTGACCTTTCGGAAATAATTAATAATAATAGTTGTTATTATTATTATTAGTAACAGACACCTAATAAAAGCGTTTGTAAAATGCTTTTGATTTTTAAATTTGTATTTGTTTTAGTATTCAACATTGTAGTAATCATAATCAAAATGTATTCAGAGCCAGCAGTTATTTTTACAAACAAGCGTCATTGTGCCACGGTCCAGAAAACCATAACAATTCATTCACAGGTACTAATAATACCTTGAAACAAGTGTATCTTTCCGGAAGGAAGGTTGGGAAATTTCTTTCTTGTGGCGTTTTACATATGTGAGAAATACATATCAATCTACTCTTGATGTACAGCAGGGCAACTGTATTGGCCAACACCATTACAAAAATGACAAGTATTATCAGAAGCAGCCTTTTTCTGCGTTCCAGGGTGAGTATATGTCTCATCAGTTTCACAGTGGGCTCCTAAGGTTATGGGACACAGTTCTGAAGGGGACCCATTGTGCTCCTGGTTCTTTAAGTTTTGGGTGTGTTCTAGAATGTGCCACAGAAACAATTCAGAACCAAGTTAAGGTAGATGTAGGAGACGCAAGATGTGTTCAGCTACATTTGTGCTTCTCTAGGCAGAGTTCACTGCAGAACTGTTTATAGTATCTAAAGTTAAAAGCAAAATGGGAAGATTAGCATTTCAGAATAACAGAACACTTTAATTATGAGCTTTTAAAAATGACCATCTGTTCCATCATATTGAAATAATGCGCAAAAATAACAAAAATTGCTTAAGTTCTATTAGTGAAATATTTATCCATAGAGCAGACAGGGGCTCAAATATTTCAGGTATCTGGAGGGGCTCACAGAGTCATGTCATTCATAAGTGCTACGTTCTGTTTCTCCCATAGAAATAAATGGACAGCCATTAACTTAGGACATTTGATTTTTTTTATTTTATTTTTTGGTTGCTGCTGCTTGGGAGGGGGCTTTTAGTAATTGAATTCTCTTTTTTTTTTTTACATTGGTACCTCGCAAGACGAATGCCTCGCTAGACGAAAGGCATTCGCTAACGAAAGGGTGACTCGCAAGACGAATTTCCCTATGGCTGCGACTCGCAAAAGGAAAATGTTTTGCGGTTTGTTTGTTTTTTCGTAAAACCGCGCTTCCTCCGATCATGCTTCGCAAGACGAAATTTCCGCTATACGACAACACTCGTGGAACAAATTAATTTCGTCTTGCGAGGCACCACTGTATGATGTTTTGATCTTATTGTAGGATTGCCACATTCCAGGGCTCAAAAACCCAGACACCCCCCCCCCATCATTGGGGCACCCCCCATCCTGCATCTCGCTCGCTCGCCCCATCCCTGCCGCTAACCCCTTCCTTGCCTGCCTGCTCCCCCCCCTTCTTCCCTCCCCTCATTTACCTTTGCCTTCTTCAGCCTCCTGCTCATGATGGGAGGTGAGGCAGCCCCAGGAAAGCCACGCAAGGCCCCAGGAAGGCTGCGGAAGATCTGTTGGCAGCCAGGAACACCAGGACTAGCAGCGGGCTGCTTCCAGGCCACCTGATGCCCGCTTCCTGTTCCGGGGCACAGCACCTTCTGAGCATGCACGTGCCCCACAAAAAAAAATTTAAAAACCAAAAACATAAAAATAAAACCCCAAACCCAGATATTTAATCCAAAATGTAAAAAATCTGACTGAATGGGAGTGCTGGGCCCCCAAAACCAAATGTGTTTGGGAAATCCCGGGTGTATGACAACCCTTTCTCATTGTTAAATATTTGGTTTGAACTGTGCATATTTCCATACTATGGCTTTCAGGTGAAGGAAATACAATATATTTTAAAAATAAAAATACAGTTCCGCCAGACTCAATGGAACAGGGTCATGTCTGCCCACCAATCCCCATCAACTGAAGTCACTGAGGTTTATAGCACCTCCCCACCCCCCACTACTGTTATCCAAGCTGTCTCCTCTTTTTCAAATCCCTACTGGGAATGATTTTCACATGTAAGCCTCTAAAAATATGGATTTATGTAGGAAGGGGTATGAGAGCTCGCATTATGTACTGGCTAATAGGATGAGTCAGGAAGTCCCCAGTCAAAATCATTCACTACTAGGTGGGCTTAGACCTCCTCCTCAGCCTTCCATCTGCAAGTTGAGAAAAATTGTTTCCAGAGGGGTAGCAGTGCTAATTTCTTACAGGGGGGAAAAAGGACAAAAGAGTCTTGTGGTACCTTAAAGGTAAAGGGACCCCTGACCGTTAGGTCCAGTCGTGGACGACTCTGGGGTTGTGGCGCTCATCTCGCTCTATAGGCCGAGGGAGCCAGCATTTGTCCACAGACAGCTTCCGGGTCATGTGGCCAGCATGACAAAGCCGCTTCTGGCAAACCAGAGCAGCACGGAAACACCGTTTACCTTCCCGCTGGAGTGGTACCTATTTATCTACTTGCACTTTGACGTGCTTTCAAACTGCTAGGTGGGCAGAAGCTGGGACCAAACAATGGAAGCTCACCCCGTCGCAGGGATTCAAACTACCCTAGGCTCAGTGGGTTAGACCACATTACCACCCGCATCCCTTAAGGATTAACAAATCTATTATGGTATAAGGATGTCGATTTCATCAGAGCCTTAAAGAGATATTGTAAGACTGCCTGAAATAATATATGTGAAGCATTTTGAACTCCTGAAACGCACTGCATGTGTATGAAGTGGTATACAGTACTGTTTATTTAATGTTGATATATGTTCTCAAATGAACTAGCAGAAGGTCATTGTTCTGTGAACTATTATTTTCATGCAGATAGAGATTTGAAAAGGTGGTGGTGGGAACCCAAAAAATTGTAAGCCCCAAGCCTTTGTTCTGCCTCTTGGGGGCATGGGGCAAGAAACTACACGTTCCATGCAAATGCACAGAACAGGTGCCTTGAAAGTTGTGCTTTTTATGAAGAAAAGATTGTGAAGCTGTGGCTCTGAACTGACACAAGTAACTGTAGGAGAAGGTACTTAGCTATTCTCCGTTCATAGTTTTACAGCTACAAATCACCACTTCTCCCTTCTCAAGTGTGGATTCATCTTTGCAAACATGCATCTGGATTTTTGTGGTTGTCGTTGTTGTGATCACCAAGCTCTATGTATTTTAAAAGTGAAACCGAGTATGGCATGGCCTTGCTTGTGCTGACAGCATTCCACTGATGAAACCAATGCAAGAGAACCTACCTATCAAGAATGGGCTCTTTCTCTAGCTTTCAGCTCACCCTGATTAATCCAGTAATTGCATGAACTGATGAGACGCTGCTGCTTGTTATCTCAAGAATAACACCCAAATTGAACAAATAGCTATATCACACACAACAATCTAGGGCTAGGGCTCTGGGTCTCCTTTTCAAGTCTATTGATGGCAAGGTATTTGCCGTCTGTCTCACAATCCATGAAGCTCCCCCTCCCTCTGCACTACCCAGATCTGCTAGTTATCTCTGTAGGAGCACCAGTTCAGCTGTAATGAAGGATGGTTCATTGAGGTGTAAACCTTCATTCACATTCCCTCAGTGTCCCTTTTTATGTCAAGCTTCCTCCTCCCCCCCCCTTCCCAAAAGGGGAGCTTAGTTGAGAGATTCTTAACCACATTTGCATTCCTGAGACAAGCACTTTGGCATTAATTCATCTCAGCACAAGGGTCTCCTTTCGTCTATTTTCCCTTCTTCAAGAGACCCAAAATGAATTCAGCAAGAACAGTTTGCTCTTTCAATGCTGCAGCGCTGCGCCATGTAGGATTACAAGGGATTGGGAAGCTTTCCTTTTCTTTCGCTCACAGTGTTCAGCAGCTCTGCCTTGTTTTGCTATTAAAAATACAGCAAGATAATGTTCTTAGCTCCATTAGCTGCAGTAATGGTCCTGCCACTTCTGTCTGAAAATGCACCCAGCTCCTGGAGAGCACCCAGCCCGAGTGGCTCACCACCCTGCAGGGAAAGTGCTAGATAAAACAGCAACCGATATTCATACAGTGAGCAGAGTTAAAATCCTTGGGAAGATTTAGGCCTGGGTTTTTGATTCACCAATGCTCTCTTTCCATAATCTGTATTCTGATCTCAGCATCGGCAGAGCTGTGATCAGAATAACCAAGGTCTCATCAAAAATTCAGTCCTTATTGACTCCCTTGCATTTGCTGCTGTTTCATGTTGCTCAAAAGCCTCAAAGAAAAGAATGCTTGTTTCACATTGAGGAGATGTAGCTACCCAGAAGGAATCCCCACCTTCCCATCCTGCACCTGCCATATTGGGACCAAAGGGACGCAAGGTCAGCTAACCCTCTTCTCAGCTGGAGTGGATTTCATTTAGGTAGGATAGCTAGCTGGCTTTATTCTTATGGATGAGCTGCTGGATGCGTCAAGCAAAATCTGAGCGATTACAGGGAGTATAAGGTCAATAACTCTTCTCCTCTGGCCATTCTGAATTTGAAACTTGAATTGCAATTGTGCTATGGGTGCTATCCAATAAACACCCAAATTGAATAAATAAATAAATAATACCTAGCACAATCACCATTCTTGTCATATGGGTAGATAGATGTCTGTATGGCAGTTTGTGCTTGGCACAGCAAAAAGCAACTGGCTGGAAATTGAAGCAGTGGGTGGGGTGGTGTAACCTGGGCAAATGATGAAGCAGCGTCCAGAAAATCCCATGACACAGAGGAATGAGCCAGGTCACAACACACCTGGAAGTTCTCCTCCATAAATCCCATTGAAAAACATCCTACTCAGAAAATACAGAAGATATTCACAAAGTATATGACACTTCTTTATCTCTGATAAAAGGTAAATTTAAAGGTAAAGGACCCCTGGACGGTTAAGTTCAGTCAAAGGCGACTATGGGGTGCGGCTCTCATCTCACTTTTCAGGCCGTGGGAGCTGGCGTTTGTTCACAGACAGCTTTCCGGGTCATGTGGACAGCATGACTAAACCGCTTCTGGCACAATGGGACATTGTGATGAGTGCCAGAGCGCATGGAAACACTGTTTACCTTCCTGCCACAGTGGTACCTATTTATCTACTTGCACAGGTGTGCTTTCAAACTGCTAGGTTAGCAGAAGCTGGGACAGAGCAACGGGAGCTCACCCCGTCACAAGGGTTCGAACTGCTGACCTTCCAATCGGCAAGCCCAAGAGGCTCAGTGGTTTAGATCACAGCGCCACCCGCATCTATCTCTGATATTCTATACGCAGCTCATATGAATATTCATTACATTTATATTCTACTCTTCTTCTATTGTGGGAACCCAATGCAGGTACATGGTTTCCAGACACTGAGTAGCCATAGGCCTGTTTAGCTGCAGCAAGATAGTGACCCTTTCAGACCATACCCTGGGACCCCAATATATTTTATACAACAGTGAGAAAGACAATTTAACAGCACAGCATTCACAGAGACTCTGGATTATAACAAAAAATACACACACTGCTCAAATGAAATGAGTAGATTGTCACATCAGTAGTAGGAAACTGGCTGTCACTTGGCCCGGTTTTCACCCCTAGTGAGACAAACACCTCATAGCTGCCTTCTGCTTACCCCCCCCCCAAAAAAAAAAACACGTTCTGTAGTTTGTCTGTCTGTCTCCGTCATGGGATAATTATGCAACTCAAGTCTCCAACCAAGGCCAGGGGTTGCCTTTGGCATCTGATGAGAAAGTTGCTTTGGGGTGCCTCCACCACCCACGCCGGCTGGTTTGGAAATGGAAGGGGAAAGGATTGACCTCACAGTTGCGCTGGGCTTCCAAGCTCCACCCCCCCCCCCAAACTAACCAGGGTATCATCTCAGAGTTCCTGCAATGGCACAGCTTGAGGTCAGGGATCAAATAGCCCAATCCTCTGCATATCTACTTGGAAATCAGTCCTGATTAGTTTGATGAGATTTACTCCCAGATACAGATCCCTAATAGTCCCCTCCCATCAAAATTTACGAACCATTACAAAAAGTGTATTTATGATGCAGCCAAACACTGCCATAGAAATCAGTGCCAGATAAGTTCCTTTAACTTTGACTGTGTTGTGCTCTGCTCAGATACAACTTTAATACAATAAGAGACACAGTGGTTGCAATCCACAATCCACTTTAGCAAAATTGCTTGGATTTATGCCTATCTAGCCCCATTCATATGCAGAGATTATGGATGAGTCTGCCACACATTAGCATCCTAAAGAGTTTTATGGGATGTTTAGTTCCTATATACAAATCAGCTAAAACATGGATCAGAGCTAAATTTAAACCCATTGACTGCTATCAGCTTAACTGCAGGAATGCCAGTTTGACTGGTCTGCAGACTGGGTTACATTGGCGTGCAAGCCCACCTGGTTTAAGTCATCTAGCTTAACTGATTTGTGGCTCAAGCTGAGTGCCACATAGAAATCCACAGCATTCTTGTACTCACTATCCTCACACCTCTGTGCTGTGACAGCTCTGGCTTTCAGTAATGTAATAATATTATTTTTGAGATCAGTTAAGGTATAAAATGTGCGCACCTTCAGTCTTTAATATTAATAAGTCTTGTAACTAGTGGTTTCTCGTAGCTCCGAATTCTTGAGCACAACTAGAAAGGGCACTTATCCTGAAAAATCTAATAAATTTACAGTTTTATATACTTCCTTCAATTGTAAAAGTCTTGTTCAATAAACTTTAAAATGCCACTATAGAGCAATAACACAGACGGTATAAAGCCAGCCCAGGGAAAGCTGTGCAACTAGAAATTGTTCCCCTTTCTGCTAGAGCAATAAAGTTTTATATGTTTGAACTGACTGTAAAAAGGTTTGAATGTTGGCAACTGGGGAATAATCTGTCTTCTTTATAGTTATTATCATATTTCCCACAAGACCCCTTGGTCTGTGTCAATCCTTCTTGTATATGACACCTTTGTACTGTCAGCGAAAGCTAGAATACTTTACTCTTTTTTTTGTTTTGTTTTTTATCCTATAGGTCTTGTGTCTGTATTCCTTCAGATTACAGCAAGCAAGAATAAATTACTTGTGACAAGCTTCAATTGCACGTTTTACCAAATAACGCTAAGTCTGAGCTGCCTTTTCTTGGGGGGAAAAATTAATAAATGATTACATTTACTCGTCATTTGATCCAAAAGTGATTCAGGGACAGTCATAAAAACGGATTTGCAAGAATGTTTCCCAAGGCTGCAAGTGGGTTGGTGGGGAGACAAGTTAATTCTTTTGGGCAGCAGTCGCAAATGTGGGGGCAGGTCTTCCTTTCATACACCCCCCCCCCGAAATTTAGCCCTCTCCTGAGCACACAAAAGCATAACTGTGAGATGCCACAGGAAACGTTAAAGTTGCATCTGATTAGTCAACCGAGTTGAGCTGACACTGGAATCTTCGGAAATGTGTAAGAACCCTTTCAAAGCAAAATAATAATAATAATAATAATAATAATAATAATAATAATATTCTAACAAGCCATGGTTTTGGATTCCTGCTGCGCACACTAAACAGCTTTCTACCTTGGTCCCAGGTTTCTAAGGCTGTGTCAAAGGGCCAAGAGGACTAAGAAACTGATTTCAGCGCAAATGTCCTCATAGCAGCTTTATGAGATTTATCATAGTTATTCTCGTTTTTCAGACAGCAACTGAGGATAATTGGCAGTGACACGGACAGGCCCACTTATTAAATTCTTGATTAGGCGGGGACTTGAACCCAAATCTTCTTAATGCAAGTCCCAGTCTGGATTACACAAGGATACCTTGTTATATTGGATACCTTCCTTTACAGCATGGCTGCAGCTCATAAAGTTGGGCTTCTTGTGTGCTATCCAAAGTACCTATTGTTGGCCTGAAAATCTTAGTAATAATAGTAATAATAATAATTTTAGCTTTCATTTGGCCATTATGACTATAGAGAAAAGGCACAAAATGTTTGCACAGGAGAATGTTGATCTGGAGTTCAGAACATCTAATCACTGGACCTATGAAAGATTTCAGATGATATGTCCACTTTTAAAGTTGCCCAGAGACTAGAACTGGCACTGGTCTGCTGGCAAATTTGCCATGTCAGCAGCATCCCAAACTTGGTGGGGCCTGGCAGTGTCACATGGTTACCAACTCATCTCTCAAGACAATTTAAAATAATAAAATCTAGTTCCAGAGTTGAGCCCTGCAGGAAAAGGGCAGAGACCAGGTGGACTGAAAAGCAAATGCAAATTTGCAGGTAAGACTAAAAAAACCCCACACTTTTCTTTTCCCTTTTTCAGAATGATAAATAAAATAATTTTACTGTAGTGTGTTAATGTAACATTGTTACAGCAGATTGTAATGCTGTTAAGCTCCCAAAAACTTCAAAGGCAATAATAATAGTGTTGAGAAATGATAGTGATGGTAACATTGAGCGAGTGTAGTTTAGTGAGTAGAGTGTTGGCCTAGGACAGGGGTCCCCAAACTAAGGCCCGGAGGCCAGATGTGGCTCAATCACCTTCTCAATCCGGCCCATGGACGGTCTGGGAATCAGTGTGTTTTTGCATGAGTCGAATGTGTCCTTTTATTTAAAATGCATCTCTGGGTTATTTGTGGGGCATAGGAATTTGTTCTTTTCCCCCAAAAAATACAGTCCGGCCCACAACATGGTCTGAGGGACGGAGGACAGGCCCATGGCTGAAAAAGGTTGCTGACCCCTGGCCTAGGACCTGGGAGACAAGGGTTCGAATCTCCACTCAGCCATGATTAAGCTCATTGGGTGACCTTGGGCCAGTCACTGCCTCTCAGCCTAACCTACACCACATCACTAACCTACATTCACATCACTGTCCAGCTCTCCTTCCTATCTACCCCCAAACCAATACACACCATTGCACATTGCTGAGTGTTTGGTGTTTTATCTAAAATGTATATATTCTTGAATAAAATATTATTTTTTTAAAAAAATACCCATCTCCTATCAAAAAGCTTTATATACATTCCAGCAACAGTATAATACAAATCGACAAACACAGTTGTGACGGAAGCATAGAAAGCAAGAATTAAAAGTCCATAACTAAAAAAAGGTGAGTGGATACACTTGCAGGATGATCAGTAAAGCCATGGAGAGGATTCAAAATGCTTAAGTAGGACATTAAGCTATGCATATAGTTCAGGATCAAGTAAATCATGCAGAGAACACAAAAATCCAAGAGACGGCTGCTTGTCTAAATCTACCTAGTAAGATTGCAGCTGATTTGAGATTGTAATGCTTCTCAGCTGTCACATGGAAGATGGAGCAAGATGGTTTTCTCCTGCTCTGGAGGCTAGGACTCAAGCCAATGGCTTCAAGTAACAAAAGAAGAAGAAATAAATTCCGACTAAACAACAGGAAGAACTTTCTGGCAGTAAGAGCTGTTCAACAGTGGACTCGCCTTCTTTGAGATGGTCATGTGTCATGGATGCTTTAGCTGAGATTCCTGCATTGAGGGGAGTTGGACTGATTACCTTTTGGGTCCCTTCAAACTCTACAGTCCTATAATTCTATGATCTTACTGGTTGGAGCAGAAGGGAGTCATGCTCCAAATCATTGAGATGGCACCAGGTAGAGGAAGGTGCTTTAAAATATGCACAGCTTTGGAATGTGCACATTAATAAGAATAATATTTTACTTATTTATATCCCATCCAGCTGGCTGGGTTGCCCCAGCCACCCTGGACGGCTTCCAACGCATATAACAAGATAATAAAACATCAAACATTAAAAACCTCCAGACACATTGACACCTGGAAGCATCCTCAAACTTTGGAGAAACTCAGAAAAATCCATCCGAGGGCCAAAACAGATGTGAATTTGTTCAAATAATGTAAACAAGTACACATGTGAATGAAATTTTAGAAGTAAATAAAAGCTTTGCGGGAATCTAGACTGGAACCATGCCACTGGGAGGGAGCACGCATCTTTCATCACACTCATGCGATCACAGGCATAAGTCACACCGGGATAGCCAATGTTGTGCTACAACTCCTATCAGACCCAGCCAGCATGGTCCATGGCCAGGGATTATGGGAACTGCAGGTCAAAATATATGGAGGGCACCCCATGGGCTATACCATAGTGGCTGACCTGGATCTGACCAGGCCATAACTGGGAGGAGGATCGATTTATTACTTGCTCAAAAGACTTGTCACCAGGAGCAAAGGGAATGCTTAGAACCCACTGGTGACCCTGACTGATTCCCTTCCTTTTCTTCCTTATAAGTGGACAGCTGCCACTTGCTCCCTTGAGATGCAATGCCGCACTTTGGGACAACTGTGTGTTGCACAACTTGCCCCGGGCATTAGGTGGCTGACAACATACATTCAAGGGGTGAAAAATGCACGCTGTCCCTGTCCCCCATCTCACTGCCTTAAATATCCAGGAACACACGCACACACGGACTGCCCATGACAACGACGGGCATTCTGCTAGTGACAATATAAAAATGTGTCGAGGGAACGAGGAGCACGGCAAGGGTTAAGCCCATCCTGTAATAAGCATTTCTGTTCTGGCGCGTTGCAAGAGCCCATTAGCTCCCGCCACATTACCTCATTCATTTCTTATATGCGGATGGTTTATTTTCCCATGAGCACCCTGGCGCTCAGACATGGCTAGTATAAAGTCCCCTCCCTCTTCTCTATTTCTCTATCCATCACATTTAACACTCTGACAGTAACAGTCTATAATGTTTCTATTCTACAAAACCGCTCTGTCAACTCCGGGCTTCCAGAGCAGCAACTGAGGAAAATAAATAACATCAACGCTGTGGACGACAGCATCACAGCCTGCTTTCTGCTGGGGCTTTCAATATATTTTTATTTTATTTTTTCACAAAGCAGGAAAGGGGGAAAGCTATGCAGGATCCTAACCACCTGACAGATGCAAAGGAATTTGGAAAGCACTTGAAGGGGACATAAAAGAATGGCATTTTCCCTGCACAACATACTGTAGTCCCTTTTCCACCCTGCCCTGCTCTCTTTGCTTTTTGCAGCCAGTATGGTGGACTCGCAGGGAACTCAGAGTGCCCTATTCCCTTCTAGGAACCAAGTCAAACAACAATGGCAGCTTCTGCTATTCTGGGTTCATTTCCTTACCCTTTGATGTGTCATACTCCCTTAAGTATCTGTATCTTTTGGAAGAATGTGTGCCTACTGGCAGGCCTGGACTTCATTTTACTTTTAATAAAGCAAAATTAAAAAAAATCCTTCCAGTAGCACCTTAGAGACCAACTAAGTTTGTTCTTGGTATGAGCTTTCGTGTGCATGCACACTTCTTCAGATACACTTTTAATAAAACACTTAGGGTTGTTGCTTTTTAGTTTGTGTGGATTCTTCTAATAGTGTATCGTCATCATCATGGCCATCTCCAGTACTACCATTAAATCATCCATCTGCCAAGGGTTGAAATGATTGTGAGAGGACACTGAGCTGTTGAGGAGGCATCTTTCTGCTCCATAGTTGGCCCCAGGCAGTAGGAGGCAGGATTTCCTTCCTTACATACTGCCTGTTTTGCATAGGCCCAAAGACAAGGTTTAGTGGAAATGTTTTTTTTAACGCCATGCATCGATATGGTTATTGCCTCTGTTGTATTTTAATAACCGTAGCTTTTTAAATATTTTATTTTATTCTTTCCTTCTGTGAGCCACCAGGAGAGCACATGCCAATAGATGGCAATTTTAATTCAGCAGCAGCAGCAGCAGCAAGTCGTCCTGCAGGGTCTGCTATCTGAAAGAAACAACTTCTAAACTCACCTCAACCTCTGATTTTCAACATGTTCAAAGGATGAAATAGGATGAAAAAGAATTATGAATATTTAACAAAATCAGCTTTCATTTTCCATGGCTATGAGTATTTGTGTGTGCACGCGGTATGAATTAATGTACTTTTTCAAACATTTGCACCCCTAGTAATTCATTTTATAATTCATGTTTGGAAGAGGAGATGGAGTGCAAAAATTTGAAAAAATACACATTCATTCTCTTGTTCTATAGTTTACACACACACAAAAAAGAGGGGGGAGTGAGTGTGTGTGTGTGTGTACTGGGAAATAAAAGCTGGTCTTGCCAAGAGTTGATATTCAGGATACCAAATATTTCCTTTTGGTATCATGAATACCATCTCCCAATCTGGTACCAAAGCAGATTGGGACCATGGCATATTTGGTTTAACTCTTTCAGTCCCATGCCATTTTCTCACCCAAAGTATCCCAGCCGCTATTTTCCTCTGGAAATGCTATTCCTAGTCAGGCCACCAGCTCCTGGGAGCTGAGCCCTTTTGGGCCCCTTCAATATTTCGGGGGTCGGGGCCAGGCCCCTCCTATGTCCCTGAAGCGCAGAGCCAAGCACAGCATGGCTCCAGTGGCCAGCTCCTTCTCCTCTTCCTCCTGCCGCAGAGGGGAAGGATGGTCAAAGCAGCTTCCTACTGGTGGCAGCACCAGGAGGAGGCAGAGGAGTTTCTGGCCACTGAAGCTGCACGGCCATCACGTTCGGCTCCACCCCTGGCTCCTCCTGACATCACACGCACAACATTGGCCCCCAAATTGCCCTCGCATGCTGGCACCCCTGTTCCCAGTAAAGAGCATCTTGCAGGGAAATAGCAAAGCTTGGAGTCATAGTTGTGTCATGTGCAAAAGAGAGAGCAAGTGATGGAACAAGAAGGCTGCACAAGCGGGGAGTTATCCCTTGTCACACTCACTCACAGCCCCTTGCAAACACAGCTAGAAGAACTGTGACCTGCCATTAATGCGAAATCAGCTGACACCATAGCAGCCAGCCCAAAGAATGGGTCGGGAGGCAAGCAGTCAGAAGGGTTATCTAATGCTAGCTTCATTCTAATTGAGTTGGTACCATATGTCACCCTGCAATAACATCGCAAGCAGTGTGCAACTGAATACATATTTAATTCACATAATGGGTACAACAGTAGAAGTAATCAAGGCAGTTTGCCATAAGCCATAAAGAAATGTAGCTTGTTCCCTATCAAGAAACATTCAGCACTTAGGGGGAAACTGTATCACCAGAAAGGGAGAATCGCATCACTGAAAAGAGCTAAAAACACCCAGCAGAGATTAAAGCCAAGGACCTGATCTGGCATGAATGAAAATCAATGGGAGAATATTGTTGACAAATCGTTAGCCCTCTCAATATAATTAACAGTAATGGATTTATTGGCACGATCTTAATGATTTTCATGTTAAATAGAAGCCCAGAATTTTCCTCATCTGGTCAGTCCATAGGGTCATCCTGAAGTGCAGGTTTCCCCCTTTTCCTTACACAATCCAGCCAGTTCCACTTGGCAGTGCTGCACTTAAGAGTGGCAGCTGACATTAAGCCAGTGGCTCCTCCCCTTCATTTCTTTCTGCAATGAGATGATTAATATGATTGTGAAATGCTCATCAATATCTTTGGACAGATGAGCCGGCATTTCCATTAAAGTCCTATTAATGTGCAGGAAACACAGCTGCGGACAGGTTAGCGTGGGGAAAAGTTCCAAAATGAAGTTGTGGGATAGCACCCCCAGGTCTGAAACAAACGCAACTCAGTGCTTCCGCTCATTAAGGCTTCCACCACCAACATGTTTTGATATATATTTCATGAGGATAAACAAACATTCATTTCACTTTAGTGAGGTGCTTTGCTATAACATATCATCAGCCCAGGCAGCAATGAGGGGACATTAATTTCAATTCTGGTGTTTAAACACTTTGGCGAGGCCAATCACTCATTCCTGGCTTAGCCCTCCAAAGCCCCCAGGAGACACCAGGGCTGCCCCCTCCCCCTGCCAGCATCACATTATTCCAACCTGGGAAGGCTTTTGCCATTCAGACTGAGCAGAGGACAAGAGATAAGCCATCCGTAGGTCAGGGAAAGTAGAGTCGAAGAAGACAAAAAATAATCAGTTCTTTCCCATATTCTAATATGAACGGAATATTAAAATATACTGAGGGGATCTGTAATTCTAAGCCAAAGGCCAGGACAAATAAGTAGGTAGGCAAGCCTGGCAAGCCAAGGCCCACTGAAATAAATAGGTTGTTGTTGTTCAGCCATTCAGTCGTGTCCGACTCTTCGTGACCCCATGGACCAGAGCATGCCAGGCACGCCTGTCTTCCACTGCCTCCCGCAGTTTGGTCAGACTCATGTTGGTAGCCTCGAGAACACTGTCCAACCATCTCATCCTCTGTCGTCCCCTTCTCCTTGTGCCCTCAATCTTTCCCAGCATCAGGGTCTTTTCCAGGGAGTCTTCTCTTCTCATGAGGTGGCCAAAGTATTGGAGCCTCAGCTTCAGGATCTGTCCTTCCAGTGAGCACTCAGGGCTGATTTCCTTCAGAATGGATAGGTTTGATCTTCTTGCAGTCCATGGGACTCTCAAGAGTCTCCTCCAGCACCATAATTCAAAAGCATCAATTCTTTGGCAATCAGCCTTCTTTATGGTCCAGCTCTCACTGGAAATCAGTCAATAGGACTTGCCTGCAAATATTGAAAGTGCTTTGCTGTATACCTACAAAAAGCCCACTGGAACATAAATTTCACATTAAGATCACCATCCAAGACTAATTATTTGAGACTTTGTTCTTGAATCACAACTAGACCTCCACCACCCTACTTAATAGACTCTCTGGGATTGGGGACATAACGGTATCCATACATTTTGATGTGGTGATACCCCAGCTAAGTTTTAGTAGTGATAAGGAGAATCTAGAAGCGGATCGCAATGTGCAATTTATGCATTCACAGAACATCCACAGCATGTTCAAGTGCTTCCACGATAGAATGACGGGAAATAGAAGCAGTCCTTTATCTAGCACACAATTTTATTTTAAAATGTAGAATCCTTGGCGATTGATAGCACTGAACTCTGGAACTGGAAGGAGGTTGTAACCATGAACTTAGAAGTGAACTACCCTGGCCTTTTTATGCATTGTGCCAAGATCCTACCAAGCTTCAGGCCCAGGTCATAAAAAAGATTGTTCCAATATCCCAATTCCTTTTTCCAGCACTGCAGACATGCATTTCTACCCCCCTATATATATATATATATATATATATATATATATATATATATATATATATATTACCAGGCTTCAGGAATGCTCTGCTAAATGGCAGGGTCTCTGTGATATCAGGAATCACAAGACAGAGAAACCAGTAGGAGAACACTTCAGTCTCCCAGGACATTCTATACAAGATCTCAAAGTAGCTGTCTTACTACAAAGGAATTTCAGAAATAGACTGGAAAGAGAAGTTGCTGAATTGCAACTCATTACCAAACTTAAAACCATGGAGAGACCTGGTCTGAACAAAGACATTGGATTCTTATCTCATTATACATGACAAAGCTATCTTTAGCCATCTCACCCCTTGCTTTTTCCTGTAAGACCAATTGCAGTCGTTAACAGTCGTCAACAGGTTTTCCACACCCATCAGCCAATCACCCATTCCCACCACCCTTCTGAGTAATACCCCTCCCACTCTCTCACTATATATAAGGGTCTGGTGACTTCTGTTTCAGTGTATCTGAAGAAGTGTGCATGCACACGAAAGCTCATACCAAGAACAAACTTAGTTGGTCTCTAAGGTGCTACTGGAAGGAATTTTTTTATTTTTTATTTTGTTTTGACTATGGCAGACCAACACGGCTACCTACCTGTAACAGGGTCTCAAGTGTACAAGTACTACCTAGGTCACGGTGTTTTGGTGGTCCAAAAATTATTCACTCACCAGACTTGTCACAGTGGGCACCAATCGTCTCCTTGGGAAGAATGATCAAACCCCAGCATGCCTCCTGAACTTGGGAGTTGGAGAAAAGAGATGGCTTCAGTAACACTACGCTCTGAAAGTGCTCCAAGCACCTTGGAAGAATGATGCAACATGGGCAAGCTTCAAGATCATGCCTGATCTCACAGTGTACTTCAGAAGCCCAAGGTGATGTCAGGGATAAGACTCGTGAGATGCAGAGTCCCAGCAATCACAAAAAGTAACTGGCTATTAAGGTACAGGTAGGTATATTGGACAAGCAGGCCAAACCCTACGCCAAAGGATAAATGGACATCAGTCTGACATCAGAAATCACAAGACAGAGAAACCAGTAGGAGAAAACTTCAGTCTCCCAGGACATTCTATGCAAGGTCTCAAAGTAGCTGTCTTACTACAAAGGAATTTCAGAAATAGACCGGAAAAAGAAGTTGCTGAATTGCATCTTATTACCAAACTTAAAACCATGGAGAGACCTGGTCAGAATAGAGATATTGGATTCTTATTTCATTATACATTATACATTTTTAGCCATCTCACCACTTGCTTTTTCCTGTAAGACCAATTGCAGTTGTTAACAGTCGTCAACAGGTTTTCCACACCTATCAGCCAATCACCCATTCCCACCACCCTTCTGAGTAATACCCCTCCCCACCCTCTCACTATATATAAGGGTCTAGTGCAGGGATCAGCAATATTTTTCAGTCATGGGCCGCTCCACCATCCCTCAAACCATGTGGTGGGCCAGACTATATTTTTTGGGGGGAAATGAACGAATTCCTATGCCCCACAAATAACCCAGAGATGCATTTTAAATAAAAGGACACATTCTACTCATGTAAAAACACGCTGATTCCCGGACCATCCGCGGGCCGGATTGAGAAGGCGATTGGGCTGCATCTGGCCCACGGGCCTTAGGTTGCCTACCCTGGTCTGGTGACTTCTGTTTCAGTGTATCTGAAGAAGTGTGCATGCACACGAAAGCTCGTACCAAGAGCAAACTTAGTTGATCTCTAAGGTGCTACTGGAAGGAGTTATTATTATTTTTTATTTTGTTTTGGCTATTAAGAGGGTGGGGTGGGGTGGAAATGAACTATGCTTGCATATATATGCAAAACTCCTTCATTTCAAATGATGGCATAATTTAGAGACTGCAGGCTTCACCAACACCGCAGACCTCCGCCCTGCACGCAAGTATGCTCTATCCAGGGCAGTTGTGAACCATGGGAACTACAATTCCAATTTTCCCAACTGGGCATATGAATATAAGGGAGCCACTGGGGCCTGAAAACCTGTGATGCCCTTCAGCCAATGAAACTACCACCAGCCCTAATGCCTCCAGAAATAGCATCAAGGTTGGGGAGTGGGGAGCCTAATTTGCACCCTGAAGGCTGCTGTACAGTCCCCACCTCCTTCAGATTAGGATCCTGGACTTTTAGCTGCCCTGCCAGGAAAATAATCTAATTACTTTGGATTACATTCAAAGCATATGTGTTCATGTGTGCCCATTATTATTTTTATGCCCCCAAGTTCCATCTGGCGTTCCCTCCCGCAAATTCCTTTCCTTTTATTCCCATCTTCAGTCCCTAGACAATGCAAATAAATTAATAAATCAGTTTCTTTTATTTTCTTTTTTTAAAAAAACGGAGTCTTGAAAGCAGATGAAATTATGCAAAGTAAATAGATGCGGGTTTATATCTGCATGATTTATCTTGAGTGCCAAAGACAGGTTTCCTTAATGCAGAGCACCTGTTTATATTTCACATCCTACATGACATATAAATGTAAAGAAGAGATGCATTTTCATATGTACCTATCAAGTAAAGCAGGTCAGCTGAGGCATATGCAGACTTTGCCTCCTTCCCTCCCTCCCTGTGTGTGTGTGTCAGAGAGAGAAAGAGAGGGAGGGAGGGAGGGAGATTTTTTCTCACTTTTTGATGTGCCTGAAAATAACTAGATATAGGTTTTAAGGGTAAATCGGCAAAATTTGAAATTAGCCAGTGCTAACAGCAAGAAGAAATGAAAAGTATGATACACATAGGGCATACATGTTTAAATATATAGGGTGCAGTTGTACCAGGCAAGCAAAAATCTGGTGGAAAGCATTAATACTCCAGGAATCTCCAGAAGCGAGCCTGACTGCAGACACTTAAGCTCTCGGCTCTGCCATTAAAGCTGGAGCCTAAATTATTGATCCCTCTCCTTGATCAGCATAACAGTCACGTCCCCGGAATCGAGATCTAAGTACACTGCGGTCCCTGTGCTGCAGCCACTGAAATAATTAGGAGAAATTCTCATTAAAGGAGAGTGAAAGGTTCAGAGATGGAGACAGAGTAAGGGGTCTGGGCGAGTGTTTAATGTGTTCCAACAGGGTCGAGGGATTGCTCAGATCAAATCCCCGCACAGGGCTTTGGGGCCGCGGGGGGGGGGGGGCGGGGGGTGGAGATGTCAGTTTATCAAAACGAAAAGTACAAACGGACAGAAAGCTATTGCTGAATTCACACCTAAATATAGCCGCACAGAGTGGGGAAAAGACAAAGAGAGAGAGGGAATGCGAGGGAAAGGGACTAAAAATAAATAAAAAGGAAATTAATAATGGAAAATCCATCATGTACTCCTTTGAGTCTAATTTATTCATCCCTTAGAAATGCAAGGGAACTCGCGGATGGGGGGGGGATGGGACAAAAAGCAAACGCACTAAATTGCCCACACGACTGTGAATTCAGACCTCACAAACCTTAGCACAATGTAGAAAGGCAGGCACACACACAGATACGCACATGCCACTTGCCAATTGGTAGGATCAAATTCTCCCTAGCGAATTCACAGAACTGTCCTCCTCTATGAAACACGCAGGCCTGGAATGCAAGGACTGCTCAGTACCAACACGGAAACCAGTGTCACACGGAAACACACACACATACAGCCCTCCCCCCCCCCCGAGATGGGGCAGGAGAGGGAGGGCAGGAAAGATGAAGCAAATGATGAAGAGAACATGAATAAGACATTTGGATAAATGCGAAACTTGGGTCCGCCCACCCCCTCTACCTCCCTTCCATCAAAGTTTCCCCATATATTGAATGTCAACACACACTGCAATTTAAAAGAAAAATTCAATCTCACTCAGCTAATCAGAGTGGTTAGAGAGACCATTAACACAAACTCTGGGAATATCAGAAATTGATTGTTCTTTTTCTTACGAGATTGCAAGAGCTGCCGGCTGAGGGGCTACATAGGATTTGGCAGAAGGCCTGCAATGCTGTAGGATCGCCAGACACACAGCTGCCATGACAGATCCCCACGGCAGAAGGCCTCGGGTGCACCAGTGAGACACGCCACCAGCAGAGCTGGTCCACCTGCAAAAGATGTTCAGCAAAGGGCTGGATCTGCTCTCAGCAGCCACAGGCACTTTTCCAGGGACAGAACACTCCTGGCACAATAACCATGCTCCCAGGGGACTCCAGGAATAATAGCAATAGTAGTAGTAGTAGTAGTAGTAGTAGTAGTAGTAGTAGTAGTAAAGAAGCCAGGCCATCACTTGAATGGGGACAGCAAGGCTTTTGGGGAGTGAAGACTTAAATAAAAGGGGGGTGGAGAGGGGGAGGAAACCCTGATCTCATCTTAAAATTCACTTAATAGTCACTTATTCTCACACACCCATTTTTGTAAAGAACGACTGATCCTGCGTGAAAGTGAGGAGGGTAAAAATACTCAACCGGCCTGAGTCTGAACTCTATCGTGTTAACACTCGTCCCTCCCCACCCACCCTGACAACAGTGGTGTTTTCCCCACATGCAGGGGGGGTCACTCAGCCCCACATCCAGGCAAGTTCTCTGCTGGCAAGGGGGGGGGGCTCATTCCAACCAGTGCTAAGCAACTTAGCCTTGCAGGATCACAGCCCAGATTTATGGAGTAGAACAAACAGTACATTGATCCATGCAGCAGTTATCCTCATTGACTCAGGTTTCCTTGGATGGGAGGACCTTTTCCCTTTCCGAGATTAGGGGTGTACTCTGGATTCTAATGGGGGGGGGCAGCACTGAAAACAGACAATAGGGGTCCTCTGCAGCCGCTGTGTTCATGGTGTCCACTTGAGGCTGGGTCAGAGTATGGGGTGTATGTGGGGGGGGGAGCAAAATGCCCCATCATGTCTCTGACTGTAGGCTTTACATTCTGGGAGCTCCCTTTGTATCCTATTTCCCTTGTGTGGGATTTAAGAATCTATTCCTTTGCTTCCCCAAACCATGGGTGTATTTGTGACTTTTGTGCCATTCTTGCATTATCTACCTGTGTGTTTTTCCCAGGCTGAGCATGCCTTGTATGTGTCAGCCATTTCCTCGGCGCAACAACAGCATCCCTGGCATAGAGTAAAAATAGGATTATTCTGTCAGTTAAGGCAGCAGAAAATTAGTGGTGGATGCATTTCTGTAAGGGTGTGAAGAAAACCAGTGGTGGACAATAATTATGTTAGCAATATAGCTAAGTGCACTACCTTTTTTTGGAAGACGATAAAAGAAACCGGGGGGGGGGAGAGATGAAACAGGCCTTTCCATCCCCCTCTCTTATTTTGTGAAGCTGGAAATACTTAGCATGAACATCACATCTCATAAGATGCACCACATCATTAAATGTCTTGGGCTGGTGCAGCGGGGAAGAAGAATGCAGGATGTCACCAACTGATAGTGGAGAATACTCTGAGGTTATTTATTAGAGGATACTTCATCCAGAAATAGCATTTTTGCTGTTTGCATTAGCTATTCTGCTTGCCTGCTTAGCCCTAGTGAAACCATAATGGCAGAAATACTCCAGCAATTCAGCTCCGTCCAGCTCATATAACTGCAGCCCTGAACCCCACCCCCACAATACTTACAAACCCTTCCTTGGCACTATTACCCTTTAATTCAGTAGCTCCTCTGACCCTTCCTGCCAAGTTTGGCATCTTGGGAGACTTTGCATTCCACATATCCACTCAACCATACTTCCAACATTTAACACACTAATACAAAACTAGAATTTCCAAAATTTCCAAATGACCAGAATTATTGCCATCTGTTAGGCCACTGTGAGAGCTGGATGCTAGACTAGATGGGACTCTGATCTGATCCATCAGCATTGTTTGTATGTTCTTGTGATTTTTTAACACCCCATTCGGGATTATATATCATTAAGATTTGTTTATTTTTTAAAAATATGGCTCTAGCCAACCACACTTGCAACTCCAGCTATTTTCAGCTTTTGCACTGACCCACACTCTCTTCTCTCCAATTCCTTGCCCCCAAAAGATCATCTGGCACTTGACAGTTAATTGTTCAAAACTGAGGGGTCCAAAGATACCTTTATCAAGAGGATCCAAAGCACAAGCAGTTGGCCAAACATCTCCTAGGATTCTGCTCACAACCTCAGGGCAAACAAGTTGAAAGTTATCCCATAAAACGTGGCAATTGGAAGCCTCAGAGTCCTCCAAAATAACTGCTGAGAAAATCCAAGTATCTGAAAAATGTTGAGGAAATTGGTCACAGAGGGCTTCTGAGCATTCCTCCATTTCTTTCTGACATCGCACTTGAAACAGGTCCTTCGTAACCTAGAACAACTCCTCTCAGGTAGAGGCAATGGTGACCACCCTCACCTTCACAGACCAGGAACAACTACCATCTCTTAGCTGTGTTTTGTCCAGCACATTACAAGTTTTCCTCCATCATCACTAGAGGTGCCTACCTACTTCATTCTGTAGAAAACAGATGCCCACTCCTCACTGC
This sequence comes from Lacerta viridis, assembly GCA_900245905.1. Classification (NCBI taxonomy): domain Eukaryota; kingdom Metazoa; phylum Chordata; class Lepidosauria; order Squamata; family Lacertidae; genus Lacerta; species Lacerta viridis. The sequence goes on from OFHU01004114.1 coordinate 799,593, forward strand.
TCTTTACTTCCAGATCTCAGGGATGCAAACCAGATTAGCACACTGATCTAGGATTAAATCATAGCACTGACATGGCAGTAAAAAGAAAGATGATAAGACCTAAAAGTGAGATTGGTTATGCTTCCTTAAAGTGCAACGCTGCTCTAGGGGTGTTTTCTTCATTTTATAACTTTATTAATATGAAAAATAGAATAGAATTGTTTCTTAAAATAGAATTGTGGTGCCCACAACTGGACACAGTATTCTAGATGTGGTCTGACCACGGCAGAAGAGTACAGCACTATTACCGGTACTTCCCTTGACCTGGACACTATACTTCTGTTGATGCAGCCTAGAATAGCAATTATTATTATTATTATTATTATTATTATTCGCTGCATCACACTGTTGACTCATTTGAAGCTTGTGGTCTACTGTGACCCAAGCCATGTGTCCCCCCCATCTTACATTTGTGCAGCTGGTTTTTCCTGCCCGAGTGTAGAGCCTTACATTTGTCACTATTAAAATTCATTTTGTTAGTTTGGGCCCAGTTCTCCAATCTGCTAAGGTCATCTTGAATCCCAATTCTGCCTTCTGTGGCATTAGGTACACCTCCTGGTTTGGTGTCATCTGCAAATTTTACGAGGATCCCCTCAATTCCTTCGTTCATGTCATTATAAACCTGTTGAACAACAACGGGCCCAGGACAGAAACCTGTGACACCTCACTTGTCACCTTTTTTCCACGATAAGGTGCCATTGAATAGTAAAATTTAACATGTTAAATAGTAGCAAATGAATTTTGGCAGGTGCAAGCTGGGAATCCTTTGCTTATCAGATGTATACAGTTCCTCATACCTGTGCAATAATTCAAATCCTTCCCTGCATACTTTTGCATGGTCCTCTCTTCTCCCATACTGTCCCCATCGCCATATTTTACCAATAGGCTTGCTTACTTCAACCTCTCTCTCACTCACTCACCTCACAGAGTGTTTGTTGTGGGGGAGGAAGGGAAAGGAGAATGTTAGCCGCTTTGAGACTCCTTCGGGTAGTGATAAAGCGGGATATCAAATCCAAACTCTTCTTCTTCTTCTTCTTCTTCTTCTTCTTCTTCTTCTTCTTCTTCTCTCTCCATGCCACTTCTTTGAGGGAAGCTTGCTAGATCCCCTAAGGCTCAGACCTTGAGACACAGCACCAGAGCCCAGGATTGACCAGAGCCTCATTGATCGGGAGGGGATCAAATAGGGTGGGAGAGAGCCCGGGAAGCCTGGCAATGTGAGTTGTGCGAGTGTCTGGCAACTGCAGTGTATAACTGAGACAGGCGAGTGAAACATTCCAATGATGAGCGAAGGTTCCCCTTTGCAATTTGCTTATGTCACTAAACCCTTGAACCTTATCTAAATGAGTTCATGGCTGAGGCAACATTTCAACCAGGGACTCCTTGGCTCGAAGACACTTTTTAATATGTATGTATCTCTGTATCCAATTCAACTTACTATGTATTTTGGAAAGTTGTTTGCATCTTTGTTTTGCATTTGGAAACCTCTTAAGATATTGTAACCAAATTTTGCATTATGGTGCCTGAGATCAAGAAGCAGTTTTTTATCTTTGGATGCCACTGAGAATAAAGATGGCAGACTGAACTGCACTCATTTTAACCACAGACTTTTTGGTTTGCTAGAATCCCCAAGCAACGCCAGGAGCAAAGCTGCTAGTACACAATAAATTGTGTTTTGTTTGATTCAAATAGTATCATTCTATTCTGCCTTCGTCATAACCACACCTGGAGTACTGTGTCCAGTTCTGGGCACCACGATTTAAAAAGGATATTGACAAGCTGGAATGTGTGTAGAGGAGGGCAACCAAGTTGATCAAGGATCTGGAAACCAAACCTGATGAGGAATGGTTGAGGGAGCTAGGGATGTTTAGCCTGGAAAAGAGGAGACTAAGGGGAGATAGGATAGCCATCTTCAAATAGCCAAAGGGCTGTCACATGGAAGACGGAACAAGCTCGTTTTCTCCTGCTCTGGAGGGTAGGAGTCGAACTAATGACTTCAAGTTACAAGAAAGGAGATTCTGATTAAAGATCAGGAATAGCTTTCTGATGATAGGAGCTGTTTGACAGTGGAACATACTGCCTTGGAAGGTGGTGGACTCTCCTTCCTTGAGGTTTTTAAGCAGAGGTTAGGTAGCCATCTGTCCTGGATGCTTTAGTTGAGATTCCTGCATTGCAGGGGGTTTGGAATAAATGACCCTTTGGGTCTTCCAACTCTACAATTCTATGATTCCTCTCTCTGTTTCTAATATACATACATATACATATATACATATACATACACACACACACACACACACACACACATATATATACCGTGTGTGTGTGTGTGTGTGTGTATATATATATATATATATTCTCAGTCCGTTCCAGGAAAGTATGTGCACGTATGCTGAACAAAAACTGAGAAGACTGAGCGAACTTCCCCTATTTAAGAAGGTCAGCATTTCTGCCATGCTCACCCAAAGACTGCTCTCTCTCTGTGTGTGTGTGTGTGTGTGTGTGTGTGTTGCCAGCATTTTTTTCCTGTTTCATTAAAAGGGGGTCCTGTTTCCACTTAGCCCAATCAATGGGCCAATCAATATAGTTTGTTCTAGAGATCCTTCCCCCCACAATGGGAGATAGTAACCTCCAGGCCATCCAAAATAGTTCCACCCATCGGCTCCTCAAGGATGCAATGCAACCTGCAAAATGAGCTTTCTTTGCAGCCCACACTGCCACCTAGAAGGCTCTATGATAAGCGCTGGCCAGCGTTTGGTCAGTTTTGGCGCAATGCTTTTGCCACTTATTGCACTCTAGTCTTCATCCAGCTTGTCATGCATTATGGAGTGTTGTTATTTATCAGTTCTGTTATTAGGTTTTATACTGTTCCACAGCAACACTTTTTGAGCAATTCGCAAAAAGCAAAACTGAATAATAGTAAGCTGCAAGCAAGTATAAAAAGCAACTCTTTTCATACCCACATCACCGAAGGCAAGAATGAGAGTCAAGAATTAATATCCAGATTTAAATTCCCATCAACTTCAAATAAACCCTCTCTGAAATTAACCTGCTCGCTGAAAAGCTAGTATGATTTTTTTTCAAATTCACATTTTTCATGCTGCCCAAAACTATGAAAGTCGGAAGTGCAGATTATATTTTGTCACTTCTGAGAAGACACCAAGTGCCTCTTCCCTTCCCCTCTGTACACTTTCAAATATGGGGCTTGGGGGTGGGAGGAAATCCACTCATTTTCCGCTTCACCAAAGTTAATGATGTATATCAGGCTGTGCCCCTCCATCCCCATCATGTCTCTCTCCCTCAGGCTCTTCTGCTCCCCAATCTATCTGGAGTATGCTTGGTCATCACCACACTGAGACAAGCTGCAGCAGGTGGGTGAAACTAGGAAATGAAACCACCAGCCACAACTTTCCACCTGTAGGATAGCTCTCAGAAATGATTTTCCTCCTGAGTCTCTGGCTCAAGAAAAAAAAATGGCCCAGGTAAACTAACTGAGGGAAAGGTGAAGCACTATAATCTTTTGAAATCCAAGTCAGTCACTTCCTTAATCAGGGTCACTTCTATAATGTGTGGGGTCACTGTAGGGTGCTCAGTTCAGGGTTAGCTGTAACTTCATAAAACAGCCTATAATTTATGCTCATGGAGATCTCCTCCCCAAAAAGACCATGGACAAACATAGCAACTGCTGTTTGTACAAGGTCACAGGAAGGCTGCCACAGATAATGAATTGGGCACCCTGCAGTTGCTGCATGTTGTGGAGGGCACACTTGACCTCATAACAGGGGAGCACAGCACTTGAACCAAGGCAGGGCATGCAACCAGGGTTCTAGGGGTGAACGGGCAGTGCTGTAACCCCTTGTGGAGTGGCTGACACTGAACATCTTTCTGCTGTTTGGCCTTGGCACTGCCAGGGCCAGTTGCCGTGTGCCAGCATGGCAGCAGCCAAGGCCCTCAGCTTGTTAGACTGAAAGAATGTGCCGTTTTAATTAATGATATGTAAATATCCTTGAATGGGCTGCATTTGCATATTAAGAGAGATTTGCGGAATCTGCGGAGTAATATATTTTAATTAAGGATTAATTAAAAATAATGGGAATTTCATTTCGCCTGGCAGAATCCGTTTAGATCTTAGCACACGTCTGCTCATGAGTCTGGTCCGACTACTCGGCATCCCACGTCCTGCAGCTGAGCCCACCTCTCCCGTGTTTATCCTTCAACACCCGGGTCTCAAACAACAAAATGGCACCAAAAGGGGGGCAAGCAGCCAAAGTATCCTCCCTGTGCACCTCCTTGGTGTGATTTCCAGGCTGGTTTTGGTACGTGGGTTTTTTTTTTTTATCGTAAAGTAAGTAAATGGCTCTGAGACACGGAACACTAGTTGTGTTGGCAATTATGTTAATGGGATGCTATTAGGCTATGATTCTATATGAGCAATTGGGGAGAAGAAATGCCTTACTGAGAGAGAATGATACAACAGACGTCTGTCTTATTGATATAGCTCCAATGGAGCTTTCTGCATAATTACACTCGGCCACTTTCCATGGGTGGGGGAGAGGCCCTAACCACTGAGTGGTAGATGGGAGCTAAGACACAAGAATGGAGTCCAGCAGCATCTGGAGGGCCACAAGCTCGCCGCCCTTGCACTAATGCCGCATGTATGTCAAATGCATGGCCGCCATTGGCCTGTTGTCAAAAAGAGCTGTGTAACAACAACAACATTTATATGTCAACAACAACAACAACAACAACATTATTTATATGTCTCCCATATGACTGGATTCCCCCAGCCAATCTGGGTGGCTTCCAACACAATGAGACGTCAAACATTAAAAAAACTTCCCTGAACAGGGCTGCCTTCAGATGCCTTCTAAAAGTCAGATAGTTGTTTATTTCCTGACATCTGATGGGAGGGCGTTCCATGGGGCAGGCACAACTACCGAGAAGGCCCTCTGCCTGGTTCCCTGTAGCCTCACTTCTCTCAGCTTTGGGCAGTAAAAGTCAGCACCAACACTTTGAATCGTGCTCAGAAACATACTGGTGGCTGCTCCCTGTCATTAGTCAGGTCACTAGTGAAAAAAACTAACTGCTCATGCTCAGAGACACGCTCAAGGATTCTGGAGCTGAGTCTTGGTTCAGCTTACATCGTACCATCACCATCTAGACTTGGAAAAACATTACACACTTAGGTCCAGGTAAAATCCTGATGGGAAACATTTTGCCCCACTGAACAGTCAAAACTGCCTTATTATAATGGACTGGCCAGATGCAGCAGAGTGGTAGGAGGCACCAGCTGGGAAACCCCCAGGAAACCCCCAGAGGAACAAGGCTCAGAGCCAGGGGATTGGTGGTGGGACAAAGATGAGTGGTCAGAGGGAGAAGAGGGAGCAGGCCAGAAGGAGGAGGGGTCGAAAGCTAAAGAGGCAACAGGGTTTAGTGAGCAGCAAGAGGCTGTGGCAGAGAGCAGTCCAGAATCAGAGGCAGAAGTAGAGGGGGGTCAAGGGACAGATATGATGCAGGCTGCTGAAAAAGCCAGGGAATCTCCCCCTCTTGCTGTGACCAGCTCCCCTCCCCCCTGCTCTCTCTCCACACAGAGAAAGGAAGAGGCCAGAGCAAAGAGAGACAAGACGACCAGGGACAGGGGAAGGAGCCTTAGAGAGCAGTGGGAAGGTGGAGACTTTCAGCTCTCGCAACTTCCTCATTGGGGCAACAACTACTGGGAATGGCTGCTGTGATTCCTAGGCCTGTGATGTTTTGGATTAACTTTACTGACACCAGGTGTTTTATTGCTGATCTGCCCTGGACTCCAGCTCCTGACACTTATCCTGGATTAGATCATAGTTCATCTAGCCCAATATTGTTTATTGTGACTGGCAGGAGAAATTTGATAAAACTTCAGATCTGAGGTCTCTTTCTCAGTTACTGGTGATGTTGGTGATTCAGTCTGGAACCGTCTGCAAACACAGAATGTACTTTTCCAGGAAGCTACAACCCTTAAGAATGTAAGATGAGCTTGCTGGATCAGGCCCATGGCATCAATCTAGTCCAGCATCCTGTTATCAATGGCCAACCAGATGTCTGTGGGAAGCCTGGAAGCTAAAACAGGACATAAACTCAGCAGCACTCTGCCTAGCTGCAATTCCCAGCAACTGGTTTTCAGAGGCAACCCTTCTCCACTGAACTTAGCTAGCTAGGCAAAACAGAAAGTACCCTGCAATATGGCTTGACATTTACAACCTGCAAGCTGATAAAGTAGTCTTAGTTGAAAGACCCTTGCTGGCTGGCAGGCAGGCAGGCTTGCTGTAATAGGAATCGAAAAAAATATTTCATGATCCTAAAATGCAGCAACAGACCTTTTTAAGGCCAGCTCTGGATATAAATGGAAAAGTATTTTAGATTCCAGCATGCTTGCTCAAAATGTCCAAGACCTTCAGATTTTTCTAGTCCTATACTGTGGCTTGTTATATACCAAAATCCTTCCCCAGTATAGCAGGCGTAATGTCACTCACCTGGATGCTAGAAGGACAATTGCAATTTTCTAATACTTGGTTTTTGAAAAACTATGAAAATGCAACTTTGAAGGAAAATTCTCACCTCTTGAAAAATGGGTTCCATGATCAAAATTCTTCTAGTGGGTTCTGGAGTTCAAGATCTGTAAGATCTGCACTGCTAGAACTCTTCCTGGCGTTCATCAGGGTGGATATGGAAAATCTGGAGGTTGAAATCCAGGCAATTACAGTTTTAGCCCCAGGGGCCCGGCCTCCAACTGGAAATAAAAGATGCACTTCCAGAGAAGTGGGTCATGCCAATGCAAACTAGCAGGGAACAAGGAAACACAAAAGAACCCAATGTGATTCCCAAGAGTGAAGTCCTGCAGGGCAACTGAATGCAAAGGGGTTGACTTGGGAAGCTAGCAACCTTAGATAGTGTCCAGTCTAATCATGAGCACCCTCCAGATCTGAGCTAAAGAAGCCAGTTATCACTTGTCAGCAACACAGGGCTTGAAGCTTCCTTTAATCGTCTCTTTCGGACCATATGTGCTCCTGCTGCCCGCAGCAAAGTATTACTGACAAGCCACTGCACTGAATCCCCCTGGATAGCTCTTATCCATGCCATGCACACCAGGAAGGGCAAATGCAAATGCAAACGCTAGCTGCATGCCTACATCCAGAATGGGAAACATAAGCAGAGACCACATGCACAGGGCTAACAGTATCTGGCTTGGAAATGGGAAGCAAAGGATTCAAGGCCCACTTCTCTCATTGCCTCGTTGTGTGGTCTCATGGATATCACTCATTCTCTGCCTCAGTTTCCTAAACAGAAAAGCCGAGCAGCAATCTTCCACAGAGGATTCAAAAGCAGCAATGCCAAAGATAGGTAAAGGTAAAGGACCTCTGGACAGTTAAGTCCAGTCAAAGGCATTTATGGGGTGCGGCGCTCATTTCGCTTCAGGCCGAGGGAGCCGGCGTTTGTCCACAGACAGTTTCCCAGGTCATGTGACCAGCATGACTAAACCGCTTCTGGTGCGACGGAACACCGTGACAGAAACTAGAGTGCACGGAAACGCCGTTGACCTTCCCGCCGCAGCGGTGCCTATTTATCTACTTGCACTGCCCTGCTTTCGGACTGCTAGGTTGGCAGGAGCTGGGACAGAGCAACTCCGCCATGGGGATTCAAACAACCAACCTTCCAATTGGCAAGCCCAAGAGGCTCAGTGGTTTAGACCACAGCGCCACCTGCATCCTGCTAAAGAAATTACTGGGTGCTGAACGCTAAAACCAGAGCCCCACTACTCTTAAAAGTATCAGTGCCAACCAGAACTGTGCTATACAGGAAATAAAAACAGCTAGAATCAATCTCAGTTCTAAAACAGAATGAGTAGGAAGGAAGTTATTTGAAAAAGGGATGTGAGGGAAATAAAAGGTTATAGGACAGCCTATAAACCCAAATAACCCTTTGCAGCTTTACTCTTTGGGACTTGGCGGGTTTCCATGTTTTGTGACCTACATTGAGTAAAGAGGTTAAAGAAAAAGAAAGGGATATTGATTTCCATGGGGGTTTCTGAATTTTTCACTATCTAATTAATCAGGTAATTAGCTTATTGCTATCAACAAGTAATACCACAGAGACTCCTCTCAGGAGTCTTGAGCTTTGTCCATTCCCAGGCCTGATTTAAATGGGACCAAAAACAACAACATCTCACACCCCTTATCTATGCAGCAATTCATGTGCAGCCTTAAACAACAACACCTTGCTTCATGTACAGTGTTCAGCATGCCAGAGATTGATGAACCAAGTGTGCATTTCTAATCCCACATCCAGAATAACTGAATGAATGTCCTTTTTGCAAGTAAGGCCAAGCACATGAAATACCCTATGTGGGCATATTTCCACGCACATTTAGTATCACATTTCTAATTGGGCATGTCTCTGATTGCAACACAATTTCTGGATGATGAGCTCCCCTGTTTTAGGGAAGGTGGTTGGTTGATTATCATTCGATGGGGGGTGCTTAGAACAAAAAATTCAAAGCCAAATTTCATCCCAGGTTTTGGACTCATCCAAACTTTTGAGGGGGTCCTGTGCCTAAAAAGCTTGCATCTGAGCGGTTTTCCCCTTCCCCCATTCCTTGCCCAGAGAAAATCCACTCTTTAGTGCTAAATCAGAACAGATGTCAATCCAGAGAAAACCCAATTTGCTTGTGGAAGAGCCTGTTGTTTACTCCCACTCCGGCTGATCTGCATGGGTCAGCTGAGGGGGTGCTATTGCCTGTGTGTGGGCGCAAAAGAGGGGGACACACCCATCACTAACTGAGATATGAAAGCTAGGAGCTAAATGGCACCTTGAACCTAGGTTATGGGCGCCACAAGAGAATGTCTAGGCACACTTTTTTTTTTAATAACAAGAATACAAAGCTGAAAATGAGTGAACTGCAGCTAAACCTATTAGCTTGCTTGATGTTGCAGCAATCTCTTGACAGTCTAGCAGGGAGGAATTTCTCCTCCCATGTCCTCAGTGTCAGCAGTGGCAGCTTTAATCTGAAATATTAGGAGCAGTACTGTGCCCAGAGTTCAGAAACTGCTCATTCTAATGGAATTCCCTGTCGCGAAATGCACCTTGAACAATGGGAGTTTTGAACGCTGCTGCAGGGTATACTTACCCTGGTCCTGGAGGGGTAGGTTGGCGGGGGGGGGGGGGCTGCCAGGGACCAGCTGCTTTTTCGTTTGAGTTTATAACTTTATTCTAACAAGACTCCCGCCCTAGGCACAGGTGTGGGGACATGTGACCCCCCAAGGCTGATCAAGACCAAAAAGGGTTAACAGCTCTTGTACTATCAAAATATGAAGTTTTACTAAGTGCTATTTTATCATTCAATGGATTGTCAAAAATATTATCACACAATATAACTGTGATATTTAGAATACCCCTCCACCTCTTTGGAAATTGCAGAATAGCTCCTGTGGGGCTTCTGGCAAGTTGACTATCCAGGAACCAACTGTGCAGAAACCTGACCAGTTTTAACAATGTAACAGCATCAAGCGAATTATTCCACTAATGGGAACCGTGACGCCTTTCCCATTAGTGGGAAAACCCCCCACTACAGTACATCACACATCAGTCATTATAGAGATCACTCCTTCTCAATATTGCTGGGGATAAATGTATGAGTGATGGAACAGAAAGGCAAAATAGATGGCTCAAGCAAGTGAATCAAACTACATACTAGAAGAGAAGGAGAACACACATATTTGAGAACCAATCTGACCTGCAGAAAAAAATGCTTTCTGGTGCCAGCTGTGTGAGATCCCTTGGGCTAGCTCAATTGCTAGAAAATTGCTACATTTTGTAGCAATCCTGGTTATGAATGCAAAATGATTGCTAATTGCAAAATATGAAAGTATGAAGCATTCAAATACAGTAAGGTGCACTAGTAAGTAAGTAAGTAAACCTGGAGACAACATCCTGATGTTTATAAATAAAATTATTCTTTAAAGATGTTGTCCCCTCCCCAACACCAATATGAATATCATCCCATGACATGAATTAAATAGCCCAGATTTTTATTTTTCATTCATTCATTTGTATTTTCTGTTTGTGTGTGTTCGTTTAATTTTATTTGAGCCATATAGTCATTCTTTATTCTTGTATGTTATTGAGCTATATATTCTTGCTTAAATAAATATAAACATGAAAATCAAAAATTCCCGATTCATTTCGCTGATGTTCACCAGGGGAATTTGTTCAGCAGTTAGTTACACCCATCTTACATCTTCTTATAAGGGGAGCAAACAAATATGGCCAGTAACAATTCCCAGGATCACAGCACCATTTTTCTATCAACTGTAATCATGAGAATTGCTACCAGTGATATCTATGACCATCTGGTTAACATGTTTGATTTTTGCTAATGTAGCTACAAGCTAATTGAAAGGAACTCTTGGTGTGGGGAGAGAATGTGTGAAATGGTCCAACATCCAGCTACCAAAACTTCTCACCTCAAAATGCAGAAACATGGAACCAACTCTGTTGGAAACTGCATTAAAACAAATAACTGGTAGCAGAGATGAAACAAATTTACTGATGCCATGCACATGAGTTGCAAAATTTTCATTGCAATACTAGTGTTTCGGTAAGGGTCTTTAAAACCGAGACTTGAAAGGAAGATTCTGTGGCAGAAGCTAAGCTTTCTTATGCATGAACTCAGCTCAAAGCTGTCTAAAAAGAAAAAAAATCATCTGACTGTTTTGGGATTTAGAACCCTATAGTGTTAATCTTTACTTACAAGTAAGCCTCACTGAGTTCAATGAGACTCGCTCCCTGGCAAGTATTTAGGACTGCAGACTCAGCTAGTTGTAAATATGAATGAATATTTTTATTAGCATAGCCTTCATCAATTAGAATTTTTGCATAAAGATACATATCTCAAAGAAAGGTTTATGATGGCAGACCAAAAAAAATCAGTTATGCTGACATAAAAGCAGATTTTAGCTATTGTGGAGCAATGAAAAACAACTATAAACACTAATCAATGGCATTGGCTTGAGATCTAGACTTTGATCTGAGAGAACCTTAATTCAAAGCCTAGCTCCATCACCAAAGCCTTCCTGGGCGGCCTTGTACAAATCACTGCCTCTCTGCCTGGTCCTAAGTCCATTTTCTCAGTCAGAAACAATGGGCAAAGAGGTCTGACAAGCAAGAAAGGTGGGTTACACATGGCAGTGCTCCTCACCCCTCCCAATTCCCATCTTTTATTTATTTACTGCCAAGCCCAGAGCAGAGCCCCATACACAGCTGGAGGCTAAAGTCAGGCAGCTCTTCCTTTGACTTTAACACGAGGCCCCCTGCTCCGCTTTCTCCTCATGGAGGGCGCTTTGACAGATTATGCCTTGGCAGCCCAGACACCGGTGCTGCAGAAAATGTACAGGGAAGCGTCTCATACAGAGCCTCACAGCTGTGTCCTTCTGCCACCGGACAGAGACGGGGACTCATCAGAGGGCAGTGGTGCCATGGAATGGCAGGCACCCGAGGCTGAGCATGACCTACAGGACAAAGCCATCCATCACCTCTTTTCGTCGCCATCTCATGAAAGGGCAGTAGGTGATGGAGGGAAGTCCAGCAAGAACAAAAACAGACCTGAAACTGGACAGAAGGAACACCGGAAGTGTACAAGTCTGAGGATTCTATTCGGAAACAAGTGTCAACTGAAAACCTAACTGGAGGATATCACCTCATATTGTTCAACTCATGGTTTCTCAGTCATGCTGATACTCGCAAGGCACTGTCAGCGCAACAACTTCACATTTTTTAATAGAAGAAAAGCACGGAGCAAAATGCTAACGTTAAGCAAGTCTAAGAGCAAAAAGGAGTACAGACAGTACAAATGATGCAGGAAGTCCAAAGGATGCAATAGCAAGGCAGGGACACATGCATAATTGTTCCTCACTGGCCACTCGTTATTTAATCAGGAAACACTAATTGTACTGAAAATAAACTAAGTAAAGATGAATAAATAAAAGATATGAAATGTCATCAATGACCTACAAGTTACCAATAATAGAGAGAATCAGAATAGTCCCAGTTAGTGTCACATAGTCCTGAAACAACCGGATTTCCTAGACAGCTCAAAGCATTTCCCATCAATGCTCAGTGCTGATCCAATTTCTTCTTTACAACCACCAGAGAGGAAGATTTTACATCTTCCCTAGGCAAGTTATTCCACTGCCCATTTAGGAAACATTTCCAATCTCTTACTTTTCTTTGCTGCAAACTTAACCCTGTTGTTTCTTGTCCTTCCTTGTGGGTCTTCCCTTATTGCAACCATTTATAATTTGAAAACATCTCTCTTGTCCTTCTCTCCCATATTCCTGCCTCTTAGAGTGGGGGGAGCCTAAACCCTTATCCAATCTTTACTGGTCAACTATACACACACACACATATACACATAAACACACTGAGACACACACACATTAAAATATTTGAATTTAATGAATTAATTTAAATTTACACTTTTTATTAAAATGAACATATCACAATACCACAATGAATGTATGTTTTGAGGTGTCTTGGGGAAAAAGTGGTCAGCTTCTCTTCCTTTCCTATTAGCAGTTAACACAGGAGTGCCTAAATGGCTTCAAAAAACATTCCAGTAAAAGGCCCATCAGTGTTGTGTAAGATCCAGTTCTAAAAGATGTATTGACACTGATTTCATTTGAGAACTGTCAGCTTCAGTTGCCTGTGGGTCTTATATAGCTGAAGGAAAAGGCACAGCAGTTCCACCCTGAAAGGCAAACTGTCGGCTAGCTTTGGACACAAACAGGAAGGAAAAAATATCTCTTAACTGTGGGGTTTGGAGAAGTGGTCATCCAATTTGATCCCTGAGCAGGGAACTGGCATGCCTGTGCAAGCCATTATAGCTCCTTAAATCAGAATTTTTTGCTTACCTATTTAAACGAGAAACAAAATTATAAACTATGAATAAACCTTTTTCTCTTTCTACCCCATTAATGACACTGATTACCGTAATCAAATAATGTTTGCTGCTCTAACGCTTACTCTTCTTTAAGTATATTGTCTGAAACAGGAGACTGGAAGTATTTTTATTCCTGCTATCCTCCTGCTTCTATTACTAGGCAGGCAATGCTGGAGACATTCCAAGGTTTCTCCAGGTGATGAAAGGAGGGAAAGGGTGTGTAAGAAAGACAGCTGTTTAAAGGTGTGAGTGACTCTGTTTCCAGTCCACATTATGTTTGCAAACAAGAAAACCCCACAATGTTCTAGGGCAATGGTTCCCAATTGGTGGTGCACGGACTATAGGGGGTCTGCATAACCCACCCAGGAGGTCTGTGACACCATTCATATAACAAGAACTTCCATAGAGATATTAAAATTTTCAAAGGTTGGGGGTTCATGGCTTGACTTTTGAAAAACTAGGGATGCACAGTTCTTAGCTGAGAACCACTTCTCTAGGCTAATGTGTGCAGCTTTAGGCTTCACAATCTGTGGTGGTGTGGTTAACTTTTGAAGTTCAGGTGATATTTTCAGGAGAGCTCCTATGGCCATGGAAAAATAAAAAAATACAGATGACTGTGTTGCTCCATTATTAAACACACAAAGCACCCACAGAAGAGCAGTACACGGGATATAATCCTGTATGTATACTTCCCTGGAATGATGCTCCATTGAACACACAGCAGTGCTTGCTTTGGGCCATATAAGTGTAACTTATAAAAACACATGGAGCTTTTAAGAAAAGATCTTCGGCTGGCTCAAATCCAACCTTTAGCTTTTAATTAGTAATGCAAACCACCTTGCACAGAAGTTATACCACTGCAATTGCTACCATGAATAAAGGAAAGAAGTATAATCTATCCTTTGCTTGATTATTTTCTTCCGACTCTGACTTCCTCTATGCTAAGTCGGCACAACCAACAGTAAAACTTGAATACTTTGTTATCATCTCATTCACTCTCCAGGGCAAGGAGGGTCTGTTAATTACGCCTCCTGACACCCTGCTCCCTGGTGGATGATACCACCATCCCTTCTCTGAGACCTGCACTCCCATGTTCCTTCTCCACTTTTCCACAGCTCACCAGCTTTCTGAGGCTGCAAATTGCAAAGGACTTTTTATTTTATTTTTTGAAAAATCTGACCATGATCACTGATCTTCTCATTGAGTAAATTACAACAAGCTTCCAAAGAACTCAAGAGTTCCCTGGAGAATAGTTTCGAGACTGCTGGCATATCACATTTGATAGTACTGGATGATTGGCATGATAGCTTTTAATAACAATATTTGACAGCTGAAATGTAAAGGTATTTTAAAAATTTACAATATCTGAGAGATAACATGCAATGGTGGTTGGTATTTGACAGCTGAGAGTTTATTACGGTGTTTTATATATGGAATCTGCCAAATCAATAGCAATACCAAGAAATGCCAATAAAATGGAGAGGTTAAAATATATTCAAAATGCAAATTCTTATTCAAAGGTGAAATGGTGCAACAGGAAAATCTGTTGGATTTCAAAATATTTGCTAACAAAGGCTTCACCTTAAGGACAAAATCCAATTCCATACACCTGACTGCACAACCCATTTCCACATTTGTTGATGGCACTTCATCTTCCTCGCCTCTTCCCTATAGTATCTGCATGCACCCTTAAAATCTGCTTCAGAGGGTCCCCCAGCCCTCCAGTACACTTTTTTTGGGGGGGGGGGCCTTTGGAACTGTCAGGGAATGAAAAGGAGGGGCTGTCACCTTTCCTCTTAACTCATTTTTAAGCACCTTCCAACACATCTGTTTTACAACATTAATGGAGAAATGCAGCAACAGGAGTGCCCCTTATGAAAAAGAAAGAGAGCACTCCCATCTCTCCAAGCCATGGTACAGCAGAGCCTGCAAAAACAAAACAAAAAACTCAACCAATTGCACCCACATTTCACAACCAGACAACTCAGCTGAGGAACTCTAAGAAATGAAAATCTTTGGAAACTCTAGAAACTCCTGAGTGACTTGACACAGAAGAGGTGGCATCTCAGGCAATTGCAAAGAGAAATATATCAAAAATATAAAAGAATGGTAAAAAAAATATGTTAGCAACTATGATTTAGGAGCCAAAAATATCATTTATTGCAGCCGATATTAATAAAACAACAACCCACACAAACAAACCCTGTTCAGGTAATCTATCAAGTTAGATAAAATGGCAGGTGGTAAAGTGGATTGGATTGGATGGGATTGTTATATAAGATTGTTATAGTTTTGTTGTGCATTTTGTTGTTTCTCCAGCTTGTAAGCCACCTTGTGCATAGCAATATGGAAAGGTGGTATACAAATTAAAAGTGAAATGAAATGAAATAAGACACTGGTTCCCTTGGGTTGGATTTATCATCTGCCACTTTTGATTCACAGCATGCATTGCATGGAATTCAGGTGTAATAAACTTCTTAAAACCACAAGATCAAAAACTGACTCACTGACCAATCTCAAAAACACAGCGGCAAAGGAGGAGATGAACTTTTGAGCAGAGCTATTTCTGTCCCTACAGCTACATATTCAATTCAAAGTCGTTGCTAATGTATGGTGTGCTGTTTCAGGGGTCCCCAAAAGGCCATGGGCCCTGGAGGACACAAGGTTCAGTCACTCCGCTGAGTCCAGCCTTCCCCCCAAAGAACCTGCTTCCATTATTAAGAACAATAGGATTCTCCTCTTATATGCTTAATCATGTATAATAGCAAAGGTAGCATGCAGAGTGAGGCATATTATTCCTAGAATTCACCCAGACCAAAAAATATTCATCAGCCTAAGAATCAGTATCTGTATGTATTTACGGAAAACAGCACTCTTAGTTGAAACAAAATAAAAAATAAATCCTTCCAGTAACACCTTAGAGACCAAGTTTGTTGGTCTCTAAGGTGCTACTGGAAGGAATTTTTTTTTTATTTTGTTTCGACTATGGCAGACCAACACGGCTACCTACCTGTAACTAGCACTCATAGTTGTTTAATAATACCGTATTGGCCCAAATATAAGCCGCACCTGAATATAAGCCGCACCTTTAAAATTGGAAGGGAGGGAGAAAAAAAGAAAAAATATCCGAATATAAGCTGCTCCATTCCTTGCTGCTCCTGGCTGCTTGCTGAGCGGCGGCAGTGGCGGTAGGGGAGCCACACTACATTGTCAGCGGCCTTTCCCCTTCCTCACTCTCTCCCTTCCCGGCCTTGGGGGAGAAGACGGGGGACTACACACGAGGCGGGTATCGCTTCTCCGCACTCATTGCGTTGTTTGCCCCGCGCTCCTAGCTGCATACTGTAAGGTCGCGAATTTAAGCCGCACATTAACTTTTCACAGGCGGAATTTGGGGTGAAAGTGAGGCTTATATTCAAGCCAATACAGTAATAAAAAAGCAGTTTCCCTATTCTAAACAGCATGCCTGACTTTTCCATCTTTTCTATCTATTCTATTTCCTTGGCCCTCCCATCTCCCTCTCTCTAGCTCTCTGATCTCACTAACTCCTCTTACTCACCATCTCAACCAGCTCCCCCCACCTGTCCATCACTCAACTCACTCACCATTCCATCGCACTGCCCTGCTGTCCATCATTCCTCCACTCATTCTTCTATTGCATACGGGTATTATTCTGCAGTCTTTCAGATCAAGCAAGTTCCTCAGAGGGGGAACCCATTTTTGTTGTTGTAAAATCTAATGCGCACTAAGGACACTGCATTGGTAATAATTAATAATTGGATTGTGATAATAATTAGTCACAATCCAAATTTAATCTGCTGGTCTACTAATGTATAAAAATAAAATGATTATAACAAACTGTGTGTCAATATTTCTGACTGCATTGTCAATTGGGGGGGGGATGTTTTAAGAACCCACTTTAGGTTTTTATCCCTAATCCTGCTCCTTGCATTGCTTCTGATCATTATTAGCCAGCAATTCAGCCCTGAGTTTGACTAGAAGGCTAAATATAACAAACATCTGGAATACTGCCCCTGACAATGTAGGAAGAGCATAGTCATTGTTAGTCTTTCTCTAACTGCTTTTCATAGCCTCCAAGTTAGCGGCCATTATAGTATCTCATGGTGTGGAATATTTGTTGGTGATGCTAATGTTAAAAAAAAAAAAATTCTTCCCTTTTGCATCCCTTATTGTCTACTTGCATTTCATGGCCAACATTTGTACTCTTTTTTTTTTTTGTACTCTTCATTTGGACAAAACTTCCATTTCCTGAAAGATATCTTCTAAGGTAAAAGGTAAAGGACCCCTGGATGGTTAAGTCCAGTCAAAGGCAATTATGGGGCTTCAGCGCTCATCTCGCTTTTCAGGCCGAGGGAGGCAGCGTTTGTCCACAGACAGCTTTCCGGGTCATGTGACCAGCATGGCTAAAGCTTCTGGCACACAGTGGGACACCGTGACGAGTGCCAGAGTGAACGAAAACACTGTTTACCTTCCTGCCACAGCGGTACCTATATACCTACTTGCTTTTAAACTGCTAGGTTGGCAGGAGCTGACACAGCAACAGGAGCTCACCCCGTCGCACAAATTTGAACCGCCAACCTTGTGATCGGCAAGCGCAAGAGGCTCAGTGGTTTAGACCACAATGCCACCAGCTTCCCTTTTAGACCTCTTCTAATCCAGGCGGGCGGCGCCTAGGGCTTGCCAATCAGAAGGTTGCCAGTTCGAATCCCCACAAAGGGCTGAGCTCCCGTTGCTCGGTCCCCGCTCCTGCCAACCTAGCAGTTCGAAAGCACGTCAAAGTGCAAGTAGATAAATAGGTACCGCTCCGGCGGGAAGGTAAACGGCATTTTCCGTGCACTGCTCTGGTTCGCCAGAAGCGGCTTAGTCATGCTGGCCACATGACCCGGAAGCTGTCTGTGGACAAACGCTGGATCCCTTGGCCTATAGAGTAAGATGAGCATGCAACCCCAGAGTCGTCCACGACTGGACCTAACGGTCAGGGGTACCTTTACCTTTACTTTGCTTTAAACTTCCTTTTCACCAGTTTCCTAATTTTTTTAGTTTTCTTTTTTATTTATTACATAAAATTTATATACACTTGATTGTAGAAAAAACCCTAAAATGGCTTATACACACACACACAAAAAGTCATATGTGATTGTGTTGCGCTTTCTTGGCAACTACCCACTTACATATCTATTGCATTTTATAATACCCTGGTCATTGTTCCCAGACATTTCAACAACACATCTTGCATCAGGTTTGTGCCACCACTTAAGTTATTAGTACCCATTCCATGGCTTAGGGCATGGGTAGGCAAACTAAGGCCCAGGGGCTGGATCCAGCCCAATCACCTTCTAAATCCGGCCCGTGAACGGTCCGGGAATCGGTGTGTTGTTACATGAGTAGAATGTGTGCTTTTATTTAAAATGCATCTCTGGGTTATTTGTGGGGCATAGGAATTTGTTCTTTTCTCTCTCTTCAAAATATAGTCCGGCCCCCCACAAGGTCTGAGGGATAGTGGACCGCCCCCCTGCTGAAAAAGTTTGCTGACCCCTGGCTTAGGGAATTGTTGCATTTAAAAAAAACAGAAATCTCAGAATTTGATAACTTATCACAAGAGTTAAAAAAAAACAGTTCGATAGAACAAAATCTGCATTATGATTTTAAAAAAACTATTTAATAAACTCCCGCTCTTATTTGTCTCCCATTCATTACATCCCCCTCCTTTACATTATATTCTCCAATTATCCTATATCAGCTGAGGCTGCCATGTTTTTTTCAGAGCTCTATCCTGAATCCCTCTTAAATCATCTAATATTTCAGGAATCAAGTACATTCACATTCCCCACCAACAACTTTTGGGCAATTTGTATGGTTCTGGCGATAGGAACTGAAGTCCATCACATGTTGAAATGTGAGCTGTGAACTGAAGTCCATCACATGTTGAAATGTGAGCTGTCTTCCTGCTTTCATCAGCCCGCTGAATTTTGCTGGAGCTCCAATGGAAGTTTCCAATGCTGGGGACCGAGGATGGAAATTTGAGCTTTGGAAATACTTTTGGCTTCTACCTCGTTTAACTTATTGGTAGGACATCAACATGAATATTACTAAAAATGTAAAGTGCCTTCTTCCAGTGTTGTGGGTTTCTTTTGTTTTTTTTTTTGTTTGTTTTTTTAAAGAACTTACCGCTGGAAGACAGGAGTGGGGGATGAAAAATAGATGTGATTTCTTGAGGGTGGTGATGGTGGGGTGATTGTCAACTCAGCACTTATACCAAAAATCCTATGTAAGCATATGATGCTCCTGAATTCTAGTGTGAGAAGGCAGCTCAGCTATCAAATGATGGCTAAAATACACTTTGCATCTGCTCAGAGGCATTTTTTATTCCCATATTCCAGGATTCCACCTAGGAACTGAATGAAAAAGAAGATGATTCTCAGTGGGTTCTGAACACAAATTAAATTGTCTGCAGGAAAAAAGGGCATGTGTGTGGAAAAGAAGCCCATTTTGAGAAGAGCGGTTAGAATGAGGAAAAGAAAGATGAGAAATTAACTGTTAATTTGTGTGGAGCAGAATGTATTTTAATAAAGTGTGTGTGTGTGTGTGTGTGTGTGTGTGTGTGTAGTTTAACCATTTTTAATCGTGTTTCCCCCCCCCCCTATGTTTTTAGCGTTTCTTAATTTTATATGTAAGCTGCCTTGAGTCTCGTCAGGGGAAAACAGAAAATAGTAGCAGTAAGGTTAGTAATGTGTTCTGCTGGCAATGGAGCTCAGTATTAATTTCTAAACCGAGATGACACGAGGGCTGCATCTACTGGGGAGCCATGCCATCGTTCTGTAAATGTGTGGAAGCAGGCAGGCTCCACTTGTTCTGCGGGGAAGGCGTTCAGTGCAAGTGCAGAGATGTCCCCAATGTGAACATCAGAAAAGGAAGCACACAGCAAAGACGGTCAGGTAGTGGGTTACACCCCGCTATCCCAGATGAGGGCCAGGCATTTCATGAGTTCTTCTCTTCTAATGACTCTCTCTCTCTCTCTCTTCCCCCCACCCCCAGGCTCCCCCTCACTTTCTCTCTCCTTTTCCAGGCTGCATTTAATTTGACACCTTGAGCCTTGGTAACGAGGTGGGGAGCAAGAAGAGCCACAGTGGATTTCATTAGGCTCGGCACTGCAGGCCCCACTCTCTGTGCGTTAATGACATCGGAGGATAGGGAAACGAGACAGCCACCGCGCGAGATGAAATAAACATGAGGGCTGTCAGCAGTGACAGCTGAAGCAAAGGGGACAAAATAAGTCAGGTAGAGACCTTTCCCATTCTGCACAATGCAAAGCGACACCTTGCCAAGGCCTTTCACTGCGATCCTCTTTTCTTGGGGAGAAAGGGGTGGGGGTGCGGGGCAGAGGAGATGAAGGAAAGGAAATGCAATTAAATTAGCAGCATCTTACCATACAAATTACATTTATCAGTTTAAATGTCAGCGGGAACCAGGCCCATTCTCCTCCCTTAGGGAAACATTATTTGAGAGGAAAACAGGAGTTCTTTTGCAAATAACAGTGTGGCTTCTCTTGGGATTAGCTTTAAAAAGCCAACAGAATGGCAAAGGCATCTCAGGAAGGAGCCAGCAAACAAACAAAACATCTCCTTCCTTACCCAGGCCAGCAGCAAGGAATGAGCTGCAGGAGACAGACAGACAGACAGACAGACAGACAGACAGAAGGGTTATGACAGGAAAGGTGAAGGGATACTCCATAAGCCCTGTTCCATTCTCCTTCACAGCAGAGCAAGCATTGGTGAGGAAGGAGTGGTCCTTTGCACAGATAAGCATGATTTTCACATTCCCTGGCTGGGAGAAGAGGGATGCCTTAACCTGGTTGGAAGTTAATGTCTGTGCCTGGCACGGCTGGCTCACCGGTGAGGTAAGGCGAGCGAACCACCTCAGGTGGCAGGATCCGCAGAGACAGCAGATCCAGCCTCCAAGGAATGTATCGCCCGCCACTGTTGCCACAGTGGTGGCAACAGCTGCCATGTACTCATTGGAGGCTGGATCTCCTCGGCAGCAGCCCCCCCCCCCCGGCACACCTCAATGCCCCCTCTACAGCAGCCTCTGGGCAAATAGGAGGTGCTGCTTGTCTTCTCCCGCCCTTGCTCCCAATGCAGATCTTTATTCCCCGTTTGCTCCTGATGTAGATCTTCAGTCACCCCTTCTTCCCTGACGATGGCATTTTGTAGTTTGACTCAGGTGCCCAAATGTCTTGGGCTGCCCTGGTTGCAGGGTGGGCCTTACTGGGGAAGGCATTGCATAGACCATGGGCAGGCAAACTAAGGCCCAGGGGACAGATCCGGCCCAATCGCCTTCTCAATCCGGCCCGCAGACGGTCCAGGAATCAGCACGTTTTTTACATGAGTAGAATGTGTCCTTTTATTTAAAATGCATCTCTGGGTTATTTGTGGGCCTGCCTGGTGTTTTTACATGAGTAGAATGTGTGCTTTTATTTAAAATGCATCTCTGGGTTATTTGTGGGGCATAGGAATTCGTTCATTTTTTTCTTCAAAATATAATCCAGCCCCCCCCCCCGCCCCCTTCCAGGTCTGAGGGACAGTGGATTAACCCCTGGCATAGACCGAGGCTGGGCTGTGTGTGTTGCAAACAGCCACAGGATGCATACAGAGAAGGCATATAGGCATGCAAGGACAATGACCTTTGATGGTGCTGAATAGTCCGAATGCCTGAAGCTGTTTATTCTGAGCTTGCTATTCTAACTCAGTGTTGCCTACTCTGACTCGGTAGTGGCTCTCCACAGTCTTCCTCACCCCTGCCAAGTAGTTCCTTTCAGCAGCAGATCTCAGGGACTGAACCTGTGATCTTATGAATACAAAGCATATGCTCTGCCACTGATGATGACTATATAAAAAGGTAAAGAGACTCCTAACCATTAGGTCCAGTCGTGTCCGACTCTGGGGTTGCCGTGCTCATCTCGCATTACTGGCCGAGAGAGCTGGCGTACAGCTTCCGGGTCATGTGGCCAGCATGACTAAGCCGCTTCTGGTGAACCAGAGCAGTGCACGGAAACACCATTTACCTTCCCGCTGGAGCGGTACCTATTTATCTACTTGCACTTTGACATGCTTTCGAACTGCTAGGTGGGCAGGAGCTGGGACCGAGCAACGGGAGCTCACCCCGTTGCGGGGATTCGAACCGCCAACCTTCTGGTCAGCAAGCCCTAGGCTCTGGGGTTTAACCCACAGCGCCACCCGGGTCTATATATACTATACACTTATTTAAACCCCACCTTCTGCCCTGACAGGGACTCAAGGTGGCTTACAGATAAAATAAGAACAGCTAAAAGCATGGAAAGGTATAATTAAAAAGCAAGACAAAACATTAATAAAATTAAAGTTTTATATAAATATAAAAGTTATATTTAAAAACATACAGACGATTACAATAACAACAGCGAGGCACTAGTGACTAGTCCTTTCATTAAAAACAGTCGGTTTCCAAAAGCTGATGGCAGAAGGACAACAGGGAGGGAGCCAGGCTAACTTCTCTAGGGAAAGAGTTATAGAGACAGGGAGCAGCCACTGAGAAACCCCTCTGATCTATGCCCCTGCACAAGTGTGCGAGGACTTTTCTAGGAAAAAGGAGGCCAAGAATCTAGGGACAAACAAAAATTTCTCAGAGAATAATTTTCTGGCCATTTTTTTTGGGGGGGGGGAATGTTGGGAGACCGCATGACTGTTTACCAGCTTGACTGGTAGGTAAGCCATGTCAGCAAGAAATGGAGCTGTGGGGAACATGTGGGGAACGAGAAGGAGCCTCCAGAAAGAGTAAAGGGGAGTTGCTGATGCATTGATGCACCAGAGGCTGGTCCCATGCAAGGAAAGTGAGGACCTGGATTGTGGCATTAAGGAAAGACAGAAGGAAGGAAAGTCTGAAAGGGATGGAGGACAGAGGAGAATGGAAGGGGGAAATGCTCAGGAGTGCAGACAGCTTCCCCTGGGGCTCAGAGGATCCTTGAGACCTTAAGAAGGGATAGGAAACTTGGTACCATTTTTATTTTTTTTGAGCACCACCTGAATGGTTGGAAAATCCCCTCTCCCAGAAAATATTTGGTGATATAACCTCTCTAGTTTCACCATCCATGATTTTTTTGGTGGAACTGTAGCTCCAGTCAATATTGTTTAATGATATTTTAAGGAAGTCATGGGCTTGGTCCCTACCTGTTCTGTTCCTCCTCCCTTAACCCACTACTTATTTCATCCACCAACATGAACCACCTAGAGTCCTGATCTGGGGAAAAGGCAAGCCAAAAATAATTATAATAGCAACTACAACTAGCAACAGAGTGTTATTCAACATTAGGTGAGCCAAAATTTCTCAAGAAAGAATTTTCTTCATATAATTACATCCCCCAACCCTCCAAAAAATGTTTTCCAAAATGCTCCCCTCTTGCAACCCATAAATATCATGGAAAATTTTGAGAAGCCATTGTTCTCTTTCTCTTTCCTTCACTGAGAGAAACTAGCAGCAGAGCAGAGACAGAACTACATCAATGCCTGGACAGATCATTTCCTGGACCGCATTGAGAAACTATTTTTAAATATCCCCAGAGATGAAAGGGAGAACTGACCATAGAAATCAATGAAACAAATGTTGATGTAGCCAGGATTGGGAATTCCTAGTGTTGTCCATCCTACTGCTAAAACAAAAACAAACAAACAAACAAACAAACAAACTCCCATGAGATAGCAGCAGAGTGATCTTGCTGTTTCTTAACTGATACCTTATTTACTGAAAATTATCCCGGCTAATGCAGATTCCAAAGCAAACACAGCCCCTATTGCTGCCAGCTGGGAAAGGCTCTTGCTGAGATCTAGCCTTACAGTGTCATTCACTCTGAATACTGCAGGATAGGCTCTAGGTAGCTTACAATACCCCTGCAGGTACTGTCTGGAGGTATGAAAACCTCAACTGCTTGTTGGGGTTGGGCAGAAGCTGAGAAAGAAGTTTGCAACAACCCTGAACTGTTCACCATTGCTTTAATCCTCATGTTACATGTTGAGTTGACAGAGCAGTATACATTGTTGTGCCCCTATTACAGACTGGAAGGGCTGCACCACGAAAGCAGTTCATGGCATCCCTGAAACAGCAGTCCACTGCTAACATGGCAGGTTAGAAGTGGGTTTGGAAGCTGGTTTGGATTCTCAGTGAAAAATTCCCCACACTTCTCAGGTTGCCGTAAAGGTCAATCTACTTATATCACCTCCTTGGACCTCCTCTCAGGCCCAATCCATCCATCAATTGCTGGCATAAGTCTCATGCTCCATTGACTTGCATGCAGACTGGGTGCAATTTTAAAGGTTCACAAAATAAAATGGGGAGGGAGTTTGCACATGTAGTAAAACCAAAGTCAGCATAGCAGCTTCTGTGAGTGATACAAAGTTTTATTTTTATGGCTCCTTTATCCACAGACACACACACACACACTCTTTCTCTCTCTCTCTCTCTCTCTCTCTCTCTCGCACAAACACACAAAAACACACAGAGGATATTTTGCAACAATTGATGCAGGGCCCAATTTATTTATTCCTTACATTCATTTCCTAACTTTCATCTAAGGAACTCAGGACAGCTTATATATCATTCTCTCCACCCTCCACTTTATCCTCACAACAACTCTGTAAGGTAGGTTAGGCTGAGATATAGCAATTGGCCATCTGATAATGAAGAAGCAGGAGAAGGAGGGGGGAGAGATATACTGCACATCTGACTGGATTGCCCCAGCCACTCTGGGGAGCTCCCCAAAAAATAAAAGTCAAATAGTTGTTTATCTGTTTGACATCTGATGGGAAGGTGTTCCACAGAGAGGGAACCACTACCAAGAATTCCCTCTGTCTGGTTCCCTGTAACCTCACTTCTCGCACTGAGGGAACTGCCAGAAGACCCTCGGAGCTGGATCTCAGTGTCCGGGTAGATCGATGGGGGTGGAGACGCTCCTTCAGGTATACTGGGCCAAAGACTTTAAAGGTCAGCACCAACACTTTGAATTGTGATCGGAAACATACTGGGAGCCAGTGTAGATACTTTAGAACTGATGTTATATAGTCCCGGTCGCTGCTCCCAGTCAGCAGTCTAGCTGCTGCATTCTGGAATAGTCGTAGTTTCTGAGTCACCATCAAAGGTAGCCCATCACAGAGGGAAACATTCACCACTCCATGGAGCCCACTGCCCAGTTCTGTCTGGCTCGCTTTTATGAGCCAGGATGGGCAAGTATCGAGGAGACAGGTGTTTCATTCATCCAAGCAGCCTGTCTACATACCCAGAAGTAACAGGTTGAAATTGATCCCATACAATTTGACTAGAAAGAGCTCTGGCACTCTCCCGCCCTGGCCTAGCTACCATGGTGGAGTATACCTCTTTCTGAATCTGAGCAATTTTATCAGCAGAAAAAAAACACTTTGCAAAATTGTTGCAGGAGATATTGTATATAGGAGCATCAAACTCATTGTATGATAGTTGATCCTTATGTATCCAAACCAGCACAACCCATGCACCAGAAAGAGGCACCAGTGGTTCGGAGAAAAGTCTGCAAAAGAAGAATAAATAAAACCTTAAGGGGGGGAAATCCAAATGGAGGAACAAAAACAGTCCAATGAGAACTAATCAGAGGCCACAGCAAACATATGGTGTCACGCGGCAACATTTTGTTGGGAGATTCCATGTACGTATGTCGGGGGGGGGGGAGAGAGAACCCGAAACTCTAGTGTTGATTGATGGCTATGTAGCTGAAATGGAATTACTGAGAAACTAGGGGGAGGTATCAGCATGCTCTCTTCCGAGAACAGACCAGTCAAGGAAGACAACCAAGTGAGCTTGCCAGAGCAATAAAGATTAAAGTGGGGAGCTAGCCATCACGTACTTCTGCTCCAGGTGAGAAAAGCTTATCTCACCTGTTTGGAAAACTTCCCTCCTAAGATGTCTACAGCCTCCATTCTTGGGGCTACAAAACCATTTATGATATGAACCAAATCCTTCCCTTTCTGCAGTTCAAACCCAGTTTTTCTTGCACACCAAACAATTGTCTTTCATCTATTCTGGCAGCATTTTACATGTTCAAACAGTCTGATCACTATCTGCTTTCCTCTATTCCAGCCTTCTTCTCTTCTGTAGAACTGAACACCCACCCAGCTCCTTTCTCAAAACTTTTCTCTTTGGCCTGATGTTCTAAGCACTTCATCTTTGAGGTTTTCCTCTGAAATCCTTCCAGGCTGTCAAGATCTTGCTCAAAGTTTAATAATCAAAATATGTGTGATATTTCAGCAGAGACCAAGCATAGACAATAAGCTTATCAAACAACAAACACAGAGCTGTTGCTCATTTGCTGTGCAGGATCTGAACATAGTTCCCCAGCTTCCCATTTTACTAATGCTCAGACTATACTATATTGTTCCTGGGAAAGCAATGCTTCCCGGCCCCACATAAAAAAGCTAGTTGAGCACAGCTGGTGACATAGCTGATGCAGAGTGCCCCTCCTCAGCACAGAGATCCTGCTTGTCTGCTATGAGGCTGCCCTGCATCCATTATGGGTTAAAAAGGATATTATGCAGTGCTGCTGGATCTGAAGCTGAAACTACATGTAAGTAGCAATCGGGTCATAGGTTTTTAAGAATTATTACTATTTAAATAGTATTTAGTATATCTGTACTTGGCTCTGTGTCTGATTATTCCCCCCCCATGACTTCACACACAACTTTTTTTCTCAAAAACTGACATATCCATTGCATTTGAAAGGTAAGACAGATGTCATTAAAGTATCTGACAGCAATAAAAAATCATTTAGTCGTCTACCAGCAATTTTCAAGTGGGATGGGGATAGTTTGAGCATTGCTAACCTCAGCACCTCCTGCTATATACAATGGGCAAAGGTTTCCTTACAGTCTGCAAGCAAAGCTGTGAAGTTAAGAGGACTATTTCAGCTTAGCCCTGCACTCAGGAGACTGTACAGATCCCGGAAGCCTTAAAACCAGCTATGGAAGCTTTTTACCACTTTTATTGAGCTATAATTAGTTTTTAAGACTTCCACAATAAAGCAGAGAAACACTTCTGATGTTGGAGGGGCAGTGTGATTGGAGCAGTTGCTTAATTAACAGTTCTTCCGCAACGAAGAGGCAAATTTCAACACACACACACACAGAGTTCAGTTCTAGCAGAAACTAACATATTGCAGACCCAATCAAGTTCTAGCCATACTTTGTCACCAGTGACTAGAAAATATGGACTGAGAATTAAAATGTGGGTCTTCATTGATTAGCAATGTGCCCACAAGTTCAGGATAGAGTAGAAAATTTAGTACCTAATTCTCCTGCTACCTCTTCCCAATTTTCCATTAATACTTTGCTGTCAAGAGTCAGGTGACTATGTGTAGACTAGAAAATATGTTGAAACCTGACCCCTTAAATTTCACTAGGTATATGGAAACTTGCTTGTTCCTTTGAGATTCCTCCAAAATTTCACCTGAGGAATTCACTGTTAGTTTCACATCTGGTGAAATATCGATGGAAACCCTTACCTAGTTGATTATTCTGTCCTTATTTGAAAGGGTGACGGATTGAGTAATGTACAAACATCTATTATGGTAGCTAGTAGACACTATCCACAGAGAAATTCTTCTGGACAACGTTCACTGAAATGAACTGGAATCACGCTAGTATATCACTTCTAGCAAATGACTCCGGTAGGAAGAGGGTCCAAGATTCATGAATGCCTTTCTATATATGCTGCAATTTCTCATGCACAAACTCCAAGGAGTCAGGAGTACTAAGTACCACAGAAAATTATCACTGAATCCACATTTCAGACTCTTTCTGAGCAACTTCAACACAAACTGTTTCACTGATGATCCATTCCCGACCCACTACCTATTCTGAAACTGCACCCCCACACACACACATACGCATACACTGATTCCCACACCAAACTGGGACAGTAATTAGCATCACCTTGTCATGGGGTACAGAGAATGGCTGCAACGGCCCATTTAACTGCATTGCGCTCCTGGCCATGGGCCTTATTAGCATATTTCAACCGCAACATGATGGATGAAGATAGATGGGGGAACATCATCCTTGGTGAAAACACTGTTTTATCAAGGTTAAATCATCATCGTGGATGCAATCTCCCTGTATGTGTTCATTTCTGGCCATAGACTTAGCGCGCATTTGCTGCTTGTCCAGGTTAAAAAGAGTTATTTGCTGGATAAGTGAGGAGTCTTATGTGGCAAGTAGCACCTCTGACCACTGATTATCTTGCACGGTTAGTACTGATCAGCTGTAGGGCAAGGTGCAGGCAGGAAGGAGGTACTCATTTAGGCATTAGGAAACAGCAATGCTACAGCCAGAATGTACACATGTAATTCATTAGAGGTTTTTAAGCCGAGGTCAAATGGCCCCTTCTCAAGGAGGCTGAAGCCAGTGCATCAGCAAGGGGTGATGATCTCTGAGGTCCCTTCCAACTTTATTGTTCTATTATGCTTTCAGATTCTGCCTGGATTCACTTCATCACTCTGAGAAAAGGATGCACAAGCAACTGCTTTTGAGAGTGAGCAGTGGTGCCGGCATGCATGGGGGGTGCCTGGGATGGGGGGAAGCCCGGGGTGGTGCACACATGTCTGGGGGAGAATGGGCACCAAAAAAATGTAACATAATGCTTTTATTTATTTATAATAAAAACAACCCCATAAGGCTGTCATAGGAAAGGCTGGATTCCAATCACTCACTTCTCAGTTCAAGATTTGGTCTATTAGTCACTCTACTGCATCACACCAGACCTTAAACCAGGCTGAAGGTGGGGTGAAGAAACAGGTGGTTTGCTAGGAGTGGGATGCACTTGGAGAACCATTTCAGAACTGTGGGGGTGTCTAATATTTCTCCTTCGACCAGGGTGGGAAACCTGCGGCCCTTCAGCTATTGCTGGATTTATAATTCCCATCATCCCTAATCATTGGCTATGCTGGCTGGGTCTGATGGGAGTTGTGAGTCCATCAAGGTGTAGAAGGTCAGAGAGTCCTCAGACAAAAAAAATGGCATCTTTTAGTCATCATGTTTGAAGTGGTTTTGAACAGCTCTAGTGTAATGAGTTCAGAAACAAACCTATGGGTAAATTTTTTTGTACAACAGGATGGAAGCGGGTTAATCCAACCGTCTTATTTTAAATTATAAGTAAATACATTGTCATTTGGTGGAAGGATAGAGTTTTTTCCTATGCAGATATTTGGGGGGGGGGCACATTTTGCTGTACATTTGTAAGATTTGTTTGGATTCCTCTTACTGCTTGCAATAAGCACACTGGCAAACCATACAAGACTGCATCAAGGATTAGTGAGATATAAATGCTGTAATTACACACTAGCTTTTTATTACATATTTTATAAATTCTAATTTATTATTATGATTATGTACTATGTAAGATTTCTTGCCATGTTTGGCTCTTCAGCATACAGTCTCTGCAAGAAAAAAATCCAAATCCCAGTCAAACAACTTCCCTAAGGTTCATTAATTAATATATAATGAGCTCAGAAAAGACAATGTAGACATGAAAAATACAGGAGAAACAAGATCAGTAATGTCTTGGTATTCTTTTCTTAGAAATCAGGAGCATGACTATCCAATGTTAATCATAAAAGGACAGCTTAAAGCATGTGCTTGTTCATCTAACAGGTCTTAAGTACACTGGGGCCTAGGGCTTGCGATCAGAAGGTCAGAGGTTCGAATCCCCGCAACAGGGTGAGCTCCCGTTGCTCGGTCCCAGCTCCTGCCAACCTAGCAGTTCGAAAGCACGTCAAAGTGCAAGTAGATAAATAGGTACCACTCCGGCGGAAGTTTCCATGCGCTGCTCTGGTTCACCAGAAGCGCTTAGTTATGCTGGCCACATGACCAGGGAAAAGCTGTCTGCAGACAAACATTGGCTCCCTCGGCCTATAGAGCGAGATGAGTGCCGCAAACCCAGTGTCGTCCGTAACTGGACCTAATGGTCAGGGGTCCTTTACCTTTTTAAGTACACTAAACTTTGGTTAGAGCACATCTGATCTTAGACTTCGAAGCCAATGTAAACTGTCTAATTGCAGCAAAAGTGCACATACACTAGTGGTGATAGAAAGCATTCTGCACATGCATTCAGTCCTTTGTGGCTTTTTAAAATATGTTCCTAGACTGAAGGCCAACAAACATAACAACAACAAACAGCCATGATTTTGTCCATAGGGTTGGTCTGAACACCAGGAATGTGAAGCTCTGGGAGGTGGTGTTTAAACTTTTCCTTCCATGCCCTTCTCCCAATGTAAATCTGCTTCCAAAAAGTTACTATCAGTCCCTCAAGAGAAAACAACAGGCAAAGTGAGGGTTTCTGTTTTCTCTCCTACACTCAGCACCCGAAATTCACTAGGTGCCAGGCGCATTTTACATCTGGCTGTTGGCCACCTGCGACCAAGTGAAGATGCCCAGGAGCCAGTGATGTCTCCACCACCTGAGGTGCTCGTTTGGAGACCCTTGGATCTTGACTGCTTAACACTAGCAACACATCCTGTAGAATTCTATCCATTATATTTTATCTGCACAAGCAGAATGAATTTCAGGAACCCAAAAGTCCCATTGTAAAATACGAGCTTTGAGCCATCTGGACCCAAAATGGCAACTAGGCATTCCGTTTTGGCAACTGTAACCCTGGTTTAAGTAGCCATTTGGCACCTAGCTTATATACCTGTACCTGAGTTTCTAACACTGCCTACACTCACCACCACCCCACCCACTACTACTGCAGAGCTTTGTGATGAGCAATGGAGATTTGCAGCAGGCAGAGTATGGAGAAAAAAGGGTTAAAACACTGCTCTCCAGCACCACATCCCTGACATTCAAAGCAGCCCATGCACAAGAAACACTTGCACATAATTTTGCCCCTCCTCCCTTCTCGGACTCTTCCTGCAGTCTCTTCCTTTTGCTCTCTCTTTTTTTTTTTTACCAGCACAGAAAAG
Source organism: Lacerta viridis (assembly GCA_900245905.1). NCBI lineage: Eukaryota > Metazoa > Chordata > Lepidosauria > Squamata > Lacertidae > Lacerta > Lacerta viridis. The sequence continues at coordinate 830,618 of OFHU01004114.1, forward strand.
CATCGCTGATATGCAGCTTAGCAGCCAAGTGACCCTGGCAACTATTGACCCAGGAAGAAGGTCGCTTATTGAATCCTGTTGTGATATGTGCTGCTCATGATGTCATTCAGTCCTCAGCTGGGAAGAAAGCCAAATCAAAAGAGAGAGGAGTACTTTTTTCGAGCCTGGCAACCGTAAAGGCGCAAAGAGCATTAGAAGGGACCAGTGTGTTAGAATTATCCGTCTTTGTTGGGCCTCTTTGATCATTTCTGGTTTGTATTTCTAATAGCAACATTTAGAAACTGTCAGACCACATCAGCCTAGGGGCAAAGGGAACATCCTGTTCAATATCCTAGCTCTGATAACGGCCACCATCAGCTGTCTCCAGATGAGGGATGGAAAACCCTGCAGTTCAGGTGAATATGGGAGCTTGTCCCAGAGCAGGGATGCGAACTTGAATTGATCACATGATGCGGTGCATGCACACCATTTGAATGGCAATGCTCATCAACACTGGGGGGGGCGCTCAAATATTTTATTGGGGGGGAGACTCCAGGTGGCCCACAGCCTAGAACTATTCTCTCTCCCCCTCCTCCTGGCCCAACCTCTCTTGAGAACCTCCAAGAAAACACCTTTCTCCACTTCCCAGGGCAACTTAGCCCATTGCCAGACTGTCCATGTAGTTGGGAAGTTCAGACATTTTGCCTGAATCAGATTTCCTGTAGTTTAAATCCATCTCTTTTTATTCCATCTTTAGTGGTAAACATCCTCACAAGATTCTTCTAAATATCTGAAAAACACTTTCGAACCCTCCCCTCAATCTTCTCTTAACTGGGCCAAACCTAGCAGTGCCTTCCACCTTTCTCTAGATCATGTCCAAGGGCAAACCAGCAAAGCACTTCCCAGGTTTATGTTTTTCTGGAGAAGAGAGAAAATGATACTTGGAAATCTTTGTAATATTTGCCTTCTTTACAAATACAGGCAGAGTGTAAGCAAACAGCATGTGTTCCTACAAGGCAATAGATTCACTACCCAGTGACAGATTTCTAGAGAGAGGCACCTCTGCACACCTAAAGGTGCTCTCTGCACAACCTCTCTTCTTTGCAACAACTGCTGTTTGTCACACATAACCTGCCAATTATGCCTCTCGGACCCCCACCTCTGCTGGTGAATTCAGGGGTCAATCCACAACTAAGAAGAAACATTAATATGTTTCTGTCCATTTACCATGTGTTTAATATTTGAAGGTCATATCTCCTCTCAGTCTCTTCCTTCCCAGGCTAAACAGACCCAACTCCCTCAACCGTTCCTCAAAAGGCTTGGATTTCAGATGCTTAATCATCTTGCTCACCCTCCTCTGCACATGTTCCAACTTGTAAATATCCTTCTTAAATTGTGGTGCCCAGTACTCTATGTGTGGTCAGACCAAGGCAGAACAGAGTAATGCTATTACTTCCCTTGATTTGGTCACTAGAACTCTGTTGATGCAGCCAAGTATTATCCCATTTTTGTTGCTGCATCACTGTCAACTCAGGTTCAGCTTGTGTAGAGTAGAGTAGAGTTTGGATTTGATATCCCGCTTTATCACTACCCGAAGGAGTCTCAAAGCGGCTAACATTCTCCTTTCCCTTCCTCCCCCACAACAAACACTCTGTGAGGTGAGTGGGGCTGAGAGACTTCAGAGAAGTGTGACTAGCCCAAGGTCACCCAGCAGCTGCATGTGGAGGAGCGGAGACACGAACCCGGTTCACCAGATTATGAATCCACCGCTCTTAACCACTACACCACACCACATTTATTGCGTGCAAGGGGTACTACCAACAGAGGTACCCTATTTCCATTTGGAGAACTGCAGACAGTGCTTGAAATTGGAGACAACAATAAGCTATGGTTTATTGTTACAAAATGATCCAAGGCAAGCCTTGGGCTTGCAACACTCCCTTCTCTGTAGTTAACTATTGTAAGCCATCGTTAAAAGTAACTACAGTTATTCATTCATTCATTCATTCATTCAGTTAAGAGTTTGGCCTTGCAGAGCAGTAAACTGTAGTTAATTGAAATGAATGCTTCCAGTCTCCTCATGGCTGTGCCAGTGGAAAGTGGGAGCATACAAACTTAAGATTTGCCTAGGCTCCTTCCAGTAAAAATGAGGCATTCAAGTAAAGATCTGCAAGCTGTCTTGAGTCCTGTCAGGGGGATAGACAGACAAGATAGATAGAACCATAGTTTACTGCTATGTCTAAATGCAGCCAATGCCTCACATTAATAAACCAGAAGGCAATGTTTAGTTGATAAACTCATAGAGCTCTAAATCTTTATGATTATTCCAGTTGTTCCTTTTGATACCTGAGCAGAGGTGGCTAGGCAGGCACCCTGTCAACTAATCCCAAAGAGTAGAACTCATCATTGCTAACTTCCAAACGTTCTGTCTGTGCAAACATTACCAAGTGAAATTATTACACCTCTCTTTTTCTACCCCACTGCACTGAGGGTTTTTTTGGAGGGTGGGCATGGGGGCACATGGGGGGAGGAGAGTGCAGAAAGCCACATTGTGCAAAAAGAAGTTCTTCTGCAGGGCTTCTGCTGATGAGGCTGATTAGTGGAATCCTACCCAATACTTCTGCAGTTGCAAGTCTACCTTGTTCAGGTGAAGCCAGTGGATCTGTTATCTAACATTTTCTAGCACAAACTCCCGGTCTACTGAAATTCAGCAAAGCCAGTCATGAGATCTAGAAAAGTGGCTTTTTAAATTTAAATTTAAATATTTTATTAGAAGAATTTAATTTATAAATAAAATAAGAGTGAGAAAAAAGTGAGAGAATAAAAAAAGGAAAATACTGCTAATTACCATGCATATAATAATAATAATAATAATTTATTTATACCCCACCCATATGTACGGTATATTCTTATTATCCTAATACACACATAATCATCAAGAGCCAAATATATTCTGTGTAATCTCATTCCAAATATCATTGTATTTATCCAAAAAAGTCTGTGTCTATAAGTTGTCCGTTCATATGTTGCCATTGTTGTCAAGTTATTAAGGGGAATATTATCTGTAATTCTTCCAGTTCATCCGTATCAGTCACTTGGCTACTATCAGGGTACATTGAATCCATTTTCGCTGTCCTGCTGTCAGTTTCCATACAATGGGTATATATTTCAAGAGCATATTCACCTCTGAAAATCTTAAATATTTCTGTAGTTTCTTGTTTATATAGTCCAGCACTTTCTCCCAAAACTTAGAAAGCATGGGACACTGTAGAAGCATGTGTTTCAAAGAAGCATTGTCCATATTACATCTCCAACAAAGAGCTACATCACATAGTTCTTTCTTATACAAATGTAAGGGAGTCCAATAGATTCTCAATAGTATTTTCTGTTGTAGAAGTCTTAGTTTAGGATCCATCAATATGTCTGATACAACGCCAAGACATTTCCCCACTGTCTAGGTAACACTGAACATTCCAGTTCTTTATTCCAATCATTTATTAAACTTTGCATATCAAACTTATTTGTTGATAATAAATATCTATAAAAAGTAACCACTGGCTTTTTAGTTTCAAATGAATTATCCAATTGTTGCAAATGCAGCAATGCTGAGCAACATCTCTCCTGCACCCAGTGAGATGCGATGGCTTCAACAAAGGGATAAACACAGCCAGCTCATCAGAGGGGCAGGGATGTCCATGTTTTCCATGTCTCCTTCCCTCCCCCAACCTCCATAGTCGAGAGTCTCTTCCCCATCATTAAAATTATTGAGGCCAGCTTTCGAGACATGGTTAACGCAAGCACCTTCTATTACTGGAAGTATCTTTCTTCCTTCCTTCCTTCCTTCTTTTTTTAAAGTGTGATTATATTAAGCTCAAAGTTTGAGTAAGCATCACTTGATTTAATGCTGAATACAACATTTGTATGCAAGTTACCAGCTTCCCTCCAAACATGCTGTAAATTACCTACCTGAAGGCAGCCCTGTTTAGGGAAGTTTTTAATCTGTGACATTTTAATGTATTTAATATTTGTTGGAAGCCGCCCACAGCCAATGGGCGGGGTACAAATAAAATAACAACAACAACAACAACAACAACAACAACAACAACAACAACAACAACAACATGTTCACTTGGGCATACAGTGTGGCTCTATCATTGCACTCTGTCAGGGGTGGATGGTGGGGAGAGAGATCAAAGGCAGGATTCAATGGGAGTCCTATTGAAACAAATGGGAGCTGCAGAAGATCACTGTTGGGATCTTCCACAAGTCTAACTCATTTCAGTGTGATGTGTGCTGGAGACTTCTTGAACAGGTTTGTGTCCCAGGAGTCCACTAAATCCAACATACTTAACCTTCACACAAAAAGTCCGCTTTGTGTGCCGCCAACACACATGAGCTGAGAGCATCTAATAGGTAAGGCATGGTCTTCTCTGATGTGATATCCATTTTGTAGCAGGTGGCGCTGTGGTCTAAACCACTGAGCATGCCCACCTAGCAGTTCGAAAGCACATCAAGTGCAAGTAGGTAAATAGGTACCGCTCTGGCAGGAAGGTAAACGCCATTTCCGTGAACTGCTCTGGTTTCGCCAGAAGTGGCTTAGTCATGCTGGCCACATGACCTGGAAAGCTGTCTGCGGACAAACGCCGGCTCCCTCGGCCTATAGAGCGAAATGAGTGCCGTAACCCCAGAGTCATCTGCGACTGGACCTAATGGCCAGGGGTACCTTTACCTTTACCTTCACACACAGAACCGCCTAACCTGCGTCTTTTGTATATGTACTAGCCCTGAGCCAAAATGTGTATTGGCAAACTCTTCTTTTTTAAAAATAGCCGAACTCTCCTACCCAAACCAGAGGGGAGGCGGCAAAATGGGAAAGGCAAATTCCTGTATGCCAAGCTGGTAAAAATAAATAAAATAAAAATCCATCTTTTCTCAAATCTTCTAAATTGTTTTTTGTTTCATTGTTGCTTATGATTATGCTTTGCTGCCAGCATGAATTCTTATTACGGTTGTGCGAAATTCTGGTTATCTTAAGGTACTTTTAGGTTTGTATTCCACCTTGGGCAAATACCAGTAAGGCCATAAATGAAATTTCAGAAATTCAGAAAAAACCCATTTGGCATTTAGAGAAATAGTCTGTCCTTGCAGGACCTTGCTTACTCAGTTGGGGACGTTCTGTGCTTGATTTATTAGTTGCTGGTTTATTAGTTATTTAGTTTTTAAATTTATACACTGTGTTTCTACTATATATATATATATATATATATATATATATATATATATCAGGTAACTTACAGTCAAAACAAAAAACAATTCACTGTAAAAAGGATGAAAGTATCAATAAAACCACAGATACGATTTAGATCAGTGTTTCCAAAATTGGGTGATACCGCCCCCTGGATGGTGCTGGAATGATCCAAGGGGAGGGGTTAAAAATGCTAAAATGGGTGGGCTATAAATCTAGATAAACACAGCGATGAAGTACAAAGTAAGCCTCAGGAAGTGCCATTGGGCACACGGCACCAGGAACATTCCCAGGACCTGCACACAACCCTCTGAAATTATTTCCCCTGATATTAATATGCACTTTTGTGTGTGTCAAATTCCACTTCAGCATTGTGCTCCTTTAAAAAGGCAGCCGAAGCACAACATCCAGCTTCGTGAAGAAAGCAATGCATACCAGTCCAAGTACTCCTGGACGGGCGGCAGCAGCAAAGTGTCTTCACTCACCATGCAAGGAAGAGCATGAGAGAGGCAGGGGGTGGGGGTGGGGAGTCTATTTGAAAGCCCATTCTAACCAGCCCTAATAAGTTAATGCAGAAATCCTCCCGTTGAGGCCATCTATAGGAGACACTAGCCTCCCCTGAATCAAGAACTGTTATGTTGTAATATAATAGATGTAAATTAAAACAGAAAATCTATCATGCCTCTAATGTTGTCTGATAGCTGAGTGTGTGGATCTGTACAAGGAGAGGCACAGCGAGGAAGGGTGATATATGGCAAAGCTGGATAGAGGGTGAAAAGCGTGGCGAGACAAGCGGGAGAATGCCGCAGCCCTCTCTCCCTCCTCGGACCCAAGGGCAAGAGAGGAATAAATGTTGATTAGTGTTGATTTTGTCCGACGCGTGCTTGCCGAGTGACAGTTGGACTAAGCAGCTCTGATAGAGAACCATTAATCTTGGTCTGGTTTAAGTAGAGTATATTAATTTGTGTCATTTTTACTAAGTCGTACTGAGAAAGGCCTCTTACTGCTTTGCATTTGACTGCTTTGGTGGTTTAGCCTCCTTTTCCTCCACCTCCTCCCCCCCCCCAATCTCTTTCCCTCCCTCTCCCTCTCCTCTCTTCCCCCCCCCCTTAAAGCAGTGGCAGCAGCAGCAGCAGCACCATATTCAAATGACACAGCAGGGGGCCAAGAGACCGGGAGCTCCTCACTTGGATTAAGAAAATAAACTCCCAGGGTGTTGGCATAGCAACAGCATTTCAGATGAACTGCTATATAGGCAATGATTAATAAATTAACATTTTTATACAGTTCTTCTTCTCTTTTTTTTACTTCCCCTCCCTTGGATAACAGGAAAAGAAAGCGTGCTTGCAAAGGTTGGGAGGAAATGGATTGGGGCGAAAAGGGGTATACAGAAAGACCGCAGTTAGCTTTATCTGCCAGGGTGATGGAGAGGGCTTGCAGGAGGTGGGGCTGCTTAAAATCACATTTAGCAAAGGATTTGCTGATGGGTGTAGTCCGTGACTGGGTACCAAGAGGCGTATGTGCTGGAATGTATCAAACTATACTGTATTCCCCTGCAAGTTCACATGTTACCCCCCCCCAAAAAAAACCCCACTTGAGATGGGGGTGGGGAGGAATATTTCCCTCCTAAAGGATTCCATCCAAACATTACAACATATCTAAGCCATACATTTAACTGAAACTACAACAAATCCAAAAATATGAGCAGATAAACCAAGAGGGTGAACAAGCAATTGCTTCTGAACATAATGGTCTGCATCATGAATATCTCAGGTTCTTAGCCCTTGTGGTGCAAACAGCCCCCGATCTTTGGCTCTATTGGGGGCAGGGTGAGCAGTACAGTTGTACCGGGTGTGCAGCCAAGAAGGGTGCCTTCTCAAAGTCCGGTAAGCACTTGCCGTGCTTCGGGAAGTGAGGGTGTGAGGGCACTGGCGTGGCCATGGATTCCTCCTGCCACTTTTCCACAGGGTGGCATATTACCAAGGTCTGCCCCTCTCACCAAGTAATAGCATATAATAAAGAGAAGCATTTCTGCCCATGTACAACTGCAGCATATCCTAACACAATGACGGACCGGGCCCATGTCCTATAAGCAATGCAGCAATGAACTTTCTTCCTTGACATGTTGTACTGGCTCACTCATAAACAAACAGAAGTGTGCATGCACACGAAAGCTCATACCAAGAACAAACTCAGTTGGTCTCTAAGGTGCTACTGGAAAGAATTTTCTATTTTGTTTCATAAACATATGCCAGACATAAATAATGCCTTAACCAGGAATTTACAAATATGCTGGTGTAAGCTGCTTGGTGTAATCATGACTCCACACCCCCAGTACCACCCCAGGAGAAAAACCATGGTTCATCCTTGGGTTATTCTTGCTTGTTTCCACCCAGCATGGCGAAGACAGGGATGGGGAGAAGCAGGATTTGAGCAGCTTGCACCAGACCCATTTGTTTGTTCCCTGTTAAGTCATAGTTTTGTTTAACTCTGGCTTCTCATTATGTGCAAACCCGGCCACTCTTTGAACACAGTCCATATAAATTGTCAGAAAGGGTTACGTTAAAAAGTATATTATATCACTGCTAAAGGATGTAGTACTCCATTCACAACGTCAAAATTCACTTTCACTGCTGGTTAAGGCAAAGTTTGGGTTAATGTTGAAAATAACAGCCTTTGTATACATGAACAATTAATCCAATTGTGTTATGTCGCATAAGAAAGATTATATTCAAGAGTCACAAGTCATGACAGTTGTCTAAGAAGCTGGCAGCTCCATTTAATAATTTAAACCATGTGTATTCTGCTTTTTATCAAAGATTTCAAGAAGATTTACAAAAATAGAAAATAATAAATTCACTCAACACAACCAACAGAAAAAAGCACGAATAAAGACCCAAGAAAGTAAAAATGTTTTAAATTGCCTGGGTGAATAAAGAAAAGTTTTTGCACGATGCCTAAAAAAACCCAGCAAGGATGCTGATACCAGGAGGCATACCTCCACTACTCCCATTGTACAAACCAGACCTGTGATGGAGAGGTGGTATTTGGAGAAGAGCATCCACAACCTGGGAAGGTACTTTGCCTCTCAAGCTGTCTAAAGCTTTAAAGGGAAGCACCAGCATTTTAAACTGGACTCAGAAGTAAATAGGTTAACCAATGGGGAAATTCTTTTAAGTCCAGGCAATGTATAATCTGAGCAAACAATGCTGGTTAACAACTCTAGCACTTCCTCTCCTGAGCTAACAGCCCTGCTATTGTTTGTAGAACCATGCAGACTGCAAAACCTTCAGGTCAAGAGAGTCCTGCCACAGGTTATTTTATCTCACTTCACTTGGAATCACCCATCTGAACTACAGTAGACCTTCTTCCCTCTACAAGAGCTGCCTGCAAACAAAACATTCTACGGATGCCATCTTCTCACCACAGCACATGCCCATGATCGGAAAGGGCATATATGTTTAATGTCTTGTGAGCAGGCGCCTGTTAAAAGAAAACCGGTTAAAAGAGCCTCTGTGAGGAAAAAGGTGGCAATCTGCAAGCCTGTTACAACCAGAGCAGGTCTCTCTCTAGGGTCACACGTTAGGTAAAGGTAAAGGGACCCCTGTGAAGGATAGGCGTGCCTGGCGTGCTCTGGTCCATGAGGTCACGAAGAGTCGGACACGACTGAACGACTGAACAACAACAACAAAAGGGACCCCTGACCATTAGGTCCAGTCGTGTCCGACTCTGGGGTTGCGGCGCTCATCTTGCGTTACTGGCCGAGGGAGCCGGCGTACAGCTTCTGGGTAGCAGCGCATGGAAACGCCATTTACCTTCCCACCGAAAGGGTACCTATTTATCTACTTGCAATTTGACGTGCTTTCGAACTGCTAGGTTGGCAGGAGCAGGGACCGAGCAACGGGAGCTCACCCCATCGCAGGGATTCGAACCGCCGACCTTCTGATCAGCAAGCCCTAGGCTCTGTGGTTTAACCCACAGCGCCACCTGGGTCCCAGGGTCACACTTTACAGTTCTATAATAAAGCAGCTCTGCTGAATTAAAACAATTGCCAGTTTAGGGTGAAAGCAGAGGTAACAAGCATGGCGGAAAGTGGTCTGAACAAACATTTGGTGAAAATGTGTTCCAGAGCATGTGAGCAAAAAAAAAAAAAAAAGGTGGCTTACAGCAATTAACATTCAGCACAAAAATGCTGCTGGGGAGTGCAGTGAATGAATGGAAATGAAACACCGTCCCTCATGCTTACAGTTGAAAAGACAAGACATAGGAGGGGAGGGCGGGTAGAGGTAGAGGAGGAAGATCGGTTTGACAATGCCAGAACAAAAGATATCGCAGGCATTATCATCCTCATTCTTCCAAACAGCAAACTCAGGTGGTTGAGTGCTTGTCAGTTTCAAGCAAAGTGTCCATGCAAAAAATAATAATAAAGTAGTAGTTTCTACATACTTGGGAGATTCCACTTAGAAGTACAGACATTTGTAAATTAAAAGAAAATGTGAGTACCTGTGAGTTTCCAGGATATATAAAGTATCAAGATTTGGAAGAGGGCAGAGAGAGACAGGAGGAGTAAGATGAAGTTATTCACCTGCTCAAGGCCTTAACCACTTATAATAAGCATCTTGGAGAAGGTAGGTGAGAGATGAGGAGATGGTGGTTCATGCAATGGAAACATTAAGCCCAGACTATGGGAGAGGCAGGGCCTCTGCAGCTGAGGGTGCTCCTCATATCCTGTTCTGAACCCCAGTATACTCTGAGTTAAGTCCCAATAGTGAACTCAGCGAGCAGCGTAGTCTAAGAAGAAAGTGCTATTGGGACAACAGTCCCAAGGGCAATGCTAGAGTCCAATGGTCAAATATAGGTTCAAAGTCAAACCATAAGGCCACATTCCCATCTCTGAAGAAGATCCAGTTGGAATCCTAGGGTCAGTTCCAAACCTGCAGTCCAGTGGAGCTCCTGAAACAGTCAAGCTATGGTCCATCAATGGTGGAAGTTGAGCAGACACAGACTCTGCCTTGTTTCTCTGATCAACTACTAAGCTGGATTGTGTTCTCTTGTATGCCCCAAGTGCACTTTCCACTATTCACGACACCTCAGAGCCTGTGAAGATGGGGGCATCTCTGGTTCTGGAGATGTCTCCCCTTCCCTTGACTCCCCTGAACTGTCAGCTATGCCTACAATGTTCTATGGTGTCCGGTAAGGATTTCTCTCCCCTCCCCCCCTCTCACACACACTTGTTTTTGCTTCTGCTGCAAGTAAAACCATGGGCAAACATTTTTTAAAAAAATTTAAAGTTAACATAAAATGTAATTATAGAAGATTGTCACTGCGACTTTTCTACCTATCAATATACAGGTAAACGGAAACAAAACCACAGCCTGCTGGATGACCTGAATATGGGATGCAACTGGTATGAGGATTCTCCCAACAATTTCCTTCACAAAGGCGGGTGAACATATGGTAAGGATGGACAAAAGTGTCAAGTTTCATTTCTCTCAGTTTCTCATATTTTCCCATGTTAAATTCAGTTCCTGGTAGGTGTGTCGCTGTCACTTACTGAGGAGAAGACGGGAAGAGGCAAGGTGACAGGAAGGTTGCTGCAGGTCACTAAAGGAGCCAATCCAAGCCAGCACTCCAACTGATTTCCAGCTCCTGTCACTTCTCCAAATAGGTTTGTAGCTCCTTCTGCTTTCCCATGCTTTCTCCTACTTTAAAAAGTTACTATCTAGTATTCTGTTGTGTAACACTCCATTCCTCTTTACTTTCTGCTTTAAACATAAGGAGAATCATGCTAGATCAGGCCAATGAAACATCTAGTCTAGCATCCTGTGCTCACAGTGGCTAAACATATGCCAATAGGAAGTCTGAAAGCTGGACATGAGTGCAACAATGCTCTCAGCACTTGGCCTCCCCAGCACCTGGAATTCTTAATCCAGTGTGTGCTCATGCAACTAGAGGCATGATGCATCTTGCTCCAAAAACAGCTACATTTTCAAATGAATGCTTAATATTTCACAAAGCAATGCAAATTATTAATACTTAATTGTTTATGTTTTTGTTCTGATTTTATATTCCATATCCAAATCGAAGTCTGTGAAGCAGAGAGAAGAATACTAGAAAAAGGTATTAAATGTTATCATCTCATAAAGCTACAAATATCAAATTTCTTCCAAATTTCAGCATGGTGCAGGATCAATAGGGCACATGTAACAGAAGATCAATCGTTTCCATTCTGCAAGGTGTCACTTACAGAGATGGAATTAAAACGGAGGTTGTAATACTGGAACTGTAAGTTATGCCTTTTTTTTTTTAGGAAAAAAGAAAGAAATTCAACCATAAAATGGCACTTTCCTCCCTCGCCCCCCCCTCCCACCTTCCAATCTTAGACTTTTCAATTAAGTGAGTGCAAGGACAAATGGTCCCATTGCCTTTAGCTTTAAGTTATAAGTGCTTCTGAAACCTCTGTCAAAGCATTTAGTAACGCAAGATTTAAGATGCCCAATTAATTTTTCTCCAACAGCCAGCCAAATGTGGATGCAGAAGGAGGTTAAAAGCTAAGTGTTTAATTAATATTAAATTTATTTGATTCTTTACCACTGAAAGCATTGTAAAATTGAAAAAGCAGTTATTTTTATGGTCACTGTGCTCTGCTTTGATCTTTGATCCATGGTATAAAATCACAGTGTGTAAAGATTCTTCTGCTTTACTGTTCTTGTTTAATGGTGGGGAGGACAGACATGCTGGGGTGGAGTGGGGGGGAGAGATGTTGAGGTTGAAGGGGGGACATGGTCACCGTTCTCCTAGGACCTGCTGCTGCTGAAAAGCTGCAAGCAGCTACAGGTAATGAGAACCCAGAGGCAATGCTTCCAGATGTTTTTTTCTGAGGCCCCTTCACAACAGGCATCAGAAGCACACAGATGGTCAGGTCCCAAAGATTTCTTTAATTTGGTGCTTTACCAAGCGGGTTATAACTCTGACTCATTTTCCTTCAAACTTCACTCATGCCGCATCGTGACATGGTTTAAGTCAAATTTGATAGTGCAAGCCCCACTCATTTTGTGCATCTCACTTACATCACACGTAGGGAAAGGGGACAAGTGGGCATGGTGTAACTTCAGGCAACACAAAGCAATAGGACCAATTTCCGTTTTCATTTTGTACACATTTGCAATTTATAGCAACTAAAAGCTTGCAATGTACATGTTTTGCAGAAGCCAAAGAATTCATACTTGAACAAAAGCAAACATAGTCGTTTGTAAGATAGCCACAAAACTGCAGAACATAAAAGCCACAATACCATCTTGGATCACAAAAGAGGTGTTCACACATTCACGGAATCTTGAAGTTGGAGATCCCTCCTACATCACTCAATCCAACCTCCTGCCAGTGCAGGTACTTCGTTCTCTATGTAACCGGTACTTTCTGACAGTGATCATCTCCCACTTGCTCACAACTCAGCATCACATGCCACTTCATTTTTGAACTGCATTCCAAATCCCATTTCAACCATGAATCCACTAGGTGTCCCTAAGCAAGTTTGTCCCTCACCCTCAGTTTCCCTAATAAAAGATGTAGGATCACAGTAACCTCTACCCCTCTGCAAGGTCAATCAGTCCTTAGTGAGAATCCTTACTGAGTTTCCAGTTGGCATAGCTAGTGTGCTCCTGTCAAAACACCAATCACTCTATGAAATGAAGAGAATTCATCCAGTTTTGTAGTCTGCCAAGAAGCTGGGGACAATGACACCACCGGAGAAATGCAAAAAACCAAATAGAACCAAATATAGTTTTTTTTAACCAAATAGAACCAAATATAGTTAATAATTAATTATCAAGGCCACTCTACAGCAGTGATAGTACTTTCTGGGGCAGTGATACAAGACAAAGTGTGAACTCTGTCCAGGGGGGATGAAAGCCTGGCAAGCAAGGCAAGCTTAAGGCCCATGAACCCCTCCTACTTGGGAGGAGAGTATCCATCCCATGCCTTGCTTAGGGCCTCTGGAAGAGCATGAGTAGGCCCATACATGCATGCCCACCACTTTATTTCTCTAAACTTGCTCATTTTACACTTGGTGGCTGGCAGCTGCTGAATGCATGAACTCAACTCCAACGGAAAGCACCGTGTTTGAGGTGTGAGGCAAGTTCTGTCTACATGTCAGCAACTGATCTACCAGTCAAATGATGCACACAGATGTCTGAAACAGCCTTTGTGTTAAATCTAAATAGAGACATAATTGGAGAAGACCAGTTAACATGACATGATTTATTTACTTGTTTATTTCTTTGTCACCTACCTTTTACCCTAAAGTCCTATGGTAAGCTACAGCATTAAAACACTCAGGAGCAGTTGGGGCAGCATTGCTGGTCTCTGAGACCAATTGCAGGGTCTGGGCAAGTTCATATGGGAACAGGCAATTTCTGAGAATTGCCAGCACTTTAAATCCAGATACAAATGGACAACCACTGCATATTTGTATGTGATCAGAATGTGTCAGAAAACAAGCATTTTTCACCAAAGTTTCCAGATTGCTTTGATAAAAGATAGCAAGCACTGTAGTAATCTAGTCTAGTAGTCTAGTCTAATAGCCAGGGCCTGGAAAACTTATGCCAGATATACCCTCTCCAAGAAAGGCCACAGCTGGCAAAGGTGGCAAAAAGAATACCCTGTCAATACTAGCATATTCAGGGAACGTGATGGATTTAGAAGTACCTGCAAGCTGAACAATTCTTGCTTCACAGGAAGGTCAATATTTATTTAGACTGATTCAACCCTATCCTTAAGATCAATTTTCCTAGAGATGCAGCAAGAGTAATTTTCTCAGTTATACCACACAACCTTTAAGGCAAGTCCATCTGATGCACATTTTACACTGACGAAACTGGTACATTACTGACATTGTCTAACACTGTCACTATGCTATTTTATATATACCGGTATATATATAGAGAAAGAGAGTGCCAGCATGGCGTAGTGGTTAAGAATGGTAGACTCGTAATCTGGTGAACCGGGTTCGATTCCCCGCTCCTCCACATGCAGCTGCTGGGTGACCTTGGGCTAGTCACACTTCTCTGAAGTCTCTCAGCCTCACTCACCTCATGGAGTGTTTGTTGTAGGGGAGGAAGGGAGATTGTTAGCCACTTTGAGACTCCTTAAGGCAGGGGTGCCCAAACTTTTTTCAAAGAGGGCCAGATTTGATGAAGTGAAAATGTGTGAGGGCCGACCAAAGTTTTTGACCTTTTTGAGAATTTTACCCCAGGACATATACTGCCACAAAGCCAGATTAAATCGACCAGCGGGCCAGATTAGGCCCCCAAAACGGATTTGGGACACGCCTGCCTTAAGGGGAGTGAAAGGCGGGATATCAAGTCCAAACTCTTCTTCTACTTCTCTATGTAGATTTGCACTAGTTTGTGGAATAAAGGCTAGAAATTAGTTGTATGTGTGCAAAAAAACCCAAGCAGAGATTGCATCATAATGCAGTTGTGGCAAAGCAAATTCCACTGAAATCACAGGGGACTTACTTCCTCATAAAACAGCATCTGAGTGTCAAAAGGAAAAAAAGGAAAGCTAACTGATTTGCTGGAACAGCATTCATATGCAGTTAACATGCATGCATGCATACATGCATGTACACATGCACAACAAATCTCTCTTCCCTCACCCACAACCTGTTCCTGTTCATCCATTTTCAGCAAATGTTTATCTGAGGCCACATCCAACCGGATTTGTCAAGCCCCCTCTTAACAACTTGTTGTCACAGTCCATTACCAAATTGCATATAGTTATATATTCCACTAATTAGGCTTCTAAAATATCATTAACATGTCTCTTGATCATTAGCATAACGTATGAGGCGTCCTCGTTAGGCACGACTCAAGTTTGTTAACGTGATAATGAAAGGCACAGGGCTGGCATTATGGGAGCTGTGCTGATAGGAGGTTCGGAACATCAAAAGCAATGAAGCTAAACAAAAATGGAAAGGGGGGTAGAGATAAAAGAATACACTTGGAAAAAGAAGTGAAGTAGCAGTTAACAGCTTCAGGATTCGGGTGCATCCAGTTTGGGGAAGCAGAAGTCACAGGAGAAAGACATATGTGACCAAAGAATCATGTTGTCTTTTACTGGCCATTTGCTCCAGAAGAATCCCACCAATTACACCTTCCAGCCCTGTAAGTCTAAGGCACAAACCAGGAGGAACTTCTCATGAACAAGTCCTACTGAAATGAGCAGAAGCTGAACATTAAAAGCTCTTCTACAGCTCCCATTCTCTTCCATGGGACTTGCTCATGCATGCTCCCAGGGAAATTGGGGCTGCAGTTTTAATTGCAAGACCTACATGAAACACCAACATTCATGGATTTGAGCAGAGCAGGAACAGTAAAGAAAGAATATTCTGACAAACAAAGTTGTTGATGCAGCCATTTACAGAATCAAAGTTTACATGGGGCTATAAAAAGGTTGCAATAAATTTGCATAGTTAGGAATTTCAATTATTTGTCTGCAGCGCTAGGAGTCAAGGTATTAGCATCCTCATCACAGGAGCGGCTGACATGTTTGAATCAGTAAAATAAAACAAGCTGCAAAAAATACAGGGGAGTTTGACTGGGACCCAAGAAAAGAGGCAAAGGGCTCCCCAAACCAGAGATTTGGATATCTCTGTCTTGTGCCCAAGCAAGAAGCCCTGACAAAGACAGAAAGGGGAATCTGAAAAGACTTACCTTCTCCTTCTCCATTTGCCTACACCCCAGAACGGGGCAAATTAAGATCATCGGGTGCTCTTTAGTGAATTCCTGCACCATCTGTAGCGAGGTGAGGCTTTTCAAGAGGTTTCATTTGTTGTAGTGCTACTCTGTCATATCGGATGCATGTTTATGAAAAACTGTATCACTCTGCCAACCAACCTCATTCAAAAACCCACTTAAAAAAGCACTTTGGGAGGGTACACACCTGAAAAGTGTTCCAGTGCAGTGCTGATGGGAGAGGGAATTCAGCATCTGTAATGAAACTCAGCCAGAAGCCCTCCTTTGACATTAGCTCCTCTGGAGCCTTCTAAAACCGGAAGCTAAGGAAGCCATCACAAAAGAGTGGGCCAAGCCTCTTCTTGTCCTCACATATTTCGATCATCTCCCCAGCACAATTCAAGGTGCTGGGCTTAATACAGGAAGTCTTCAAGTGGTTTGGGGTGAACATACTTCCTCCTCCCTATTTTCACCCCTCAGATCCACCCAGGTTTCTCCTTTGCAAGCCGCATTAACACTCCCCAAGCACATGCCCACCCCTAAGCATCGCTTATGTGAAGAGTCAGCAAAACCAGGTCATCTTTCAGAAACACTAGTCTGTCCTCAGTGGTGGTGGGGATCTTATCTAGTTGTGGTGCTTAGACTAGGAAGGAAGGAGAGGTGTAAGTTCGTTTGAGAGAGACTTGAAAAGCTGGTAGGGGCAGGGGAAAATCAGACAGGTGGATCCTTTCTCCCTCTAGTGTTTTTCCTCATTTTTCCTCTACCCCAAGCAAGCAAAAAGAGCTAACAACTCCCAGCTTATCATACGTAACTTTTAAGTGCCAACACAAACAAACTCCAAAATGGAAAGAGTAAACGGAAAGGACTGAATAGAAGTGTGTTGTGTATTCTAGAACCCCAAGAAAGAGCAGAGGTGGTGCTGAAAAGGATAATTTCGGTGGAACTCTAACATTCAAGTTGCTTTATTATTATTATTATTTTGTTTTAGTGGAAGTTAAAATGAAAACCACAAGGGAAGGGGGAGGGGAGCGATTAGTGGACAATCCGCAAGGGACTGGCATATTGCCTCCAAGATTATTAAACTATAAAAAGGCGCTCTCTCTGTCTGTCTCCTCCAAATAGGCTCTCAATAGGAAACAGATGTGATGGCTGATCAACAAAATGCGGGGTATAAAATGGTCTTCCCCACTCATAGGCTGCAGATGCAATGCTTTTAGTTGAAGCTGTGGAGTGAGGCTGGCCCCTCCAACTACAGAGGTGCAGCCAGGGCAGGCTAGGTGCCTGCCTTTCCAAATGCTCTTTCCTTCTCCCCCCACTCCACCTCAAGGCCCAGCCAGCTAGGAGTCTGGGGGCTTGACATAAATTTTGCTGACCTTGGGTGAAAAATTGCCTCGTTTCCAGGCTGGAAAAAAAACATTACATCATGTCGCTCATGTCAGATTCTCTACATGCCCCCCTCCATAGCTCCAACCCACAACGGAGGGGGGGGTGTAACATAAAACTATCAAAACACCAGCAACAGAGAAGAAAGGGAGCCATTGTTGTGGGTTGTCAGCTCTCTTTGCTTGTTTTAAGTAGAGAGGTTTCGGGGCAGAGAGGGGGAGGCAAGACTGGAGGCAGAAACTTGCCTTGGATCTATGCTGCCTGATCCCCCAGTGTGGCTTTTCAAGCTTCCCCAAACTAATTCACACCTCTTTCCTTTCCAAACCCAGCTCAGGGCCCTCGATGCATAATAAACAGAAGAAATGAAAAATAATGCCACTCCTTTGCTGCTATTCAGCTGCAAAATTCCAGCAAACCCAAAACAGTCTAAGAAAAACATGACACCGTCAAAGCAATTGATAGGGATCTGGTGATGTTTGGGGGAAGCGTCTTATGTACTTTAAGAGGCAGAGCCTCCTGGGGTAATACGTTAGAGCTACTTATATTCTGATGCCCCACAGAATAATCTTATAGATATATCAGTCTTGTAATTATTTATATATTAATCAGTTCAGGATCCCGAGAGGAAAAAATGTTTTGTGAATAAAACATTCTGATGCTCTCTGTGGCGCAATGGGATAACAGTTTTAAAAACGGCATCAGAAATAGACTTCAGGAATGGTGGAGACTGGCTTAGCTGGAAAGAAAATTAAAATGAGAATATAAGGCAGCAACTGGTAAAAAGCCTAGACAAAGGCAACAATCAATGGAAAGGCAAACAAAAAGAAACAAGACAAAGTAAAATAAGACTTTTCAGTTTTGAAAGGCAATAGGAGAAAGGCAATACTGTATTTTGGAGGCAGTGCTCCAGAAATACACAAAGCACAAAATCACCAAAGAAGTAGAATGCTGGCAGGACAAGAAGGAGGAGGAGGAAAGGGTTCCAAATTTATTGCCAGAGAAGATTCAGGGAAGAAATGAAACACAAATGAGAGCCCAACTGAGCAGCGACAGGCAGGCTGCAACTCCAGTTAAATACAGTACAACAAAGAAATCCAGGGCACTGCTGGCACTAGAACAATTCAGGCATGTGCCAAGTACTTGGATGGTACCCACCATGAACCCAGGAATCCCAGGAAAAGCCAGAAGTGGCCCTACCATGAATCAAGGTGAGGCAGATTATGGGTGCAATTATAGACAGAAGAATGGGAGACAGATCTGAGTCATGGGGCACAATCCACAACACACACACACCCCTCATTGAAATGAAGCACAATGAATTGCACCATACGTGAATAGGGGGAATATCTGAATCATTTAATTTAAGCACAAACCACAATTTTAGACTCTTCTTCATTTAAACCTCCTTAATTCTTCATGCGGGTGGCGCTGTGGGTTAAACCACAGAGCCTAGGGCTTGCTGATCAGAAGGTCAGCAGTTCGAAGTCCTGTGACGGGGTGAGCTCCCGTTGCTCGTCCGTGCTCCTGCCAACCTAGCAGTTCAAAAGCACATCAAAGTGCAAGCAGATAAATAGGTACCACTCCAGCGGGAAGGTAAACAGCGTTTCCGTGCGCTGCTTAGTCATGCTGGCCACATGACCCAGAAGCTGTACACCGGCTCCCTTGGCCAGTAACGCGAGATGAACACTGCAACCCCAGAGTTGGACACGACTGGACCTAATGGTCAGGGGTCCCTTTACCTTTACCTTAATTCTTCACAGCCATCTGTATAGTTCTAAATTGTGCACATAACCCCCTTACCATGGGGCAATACATGAAGAAAATGATGCATGAAGCTGCCTTCTACAAAGTCAGACTACTGGGTCTATCTAGTATTCAGCATTCCAATTGGGAGCAGCTCTTTAAGGTCTCAGAGGCAGGATCCGCATCCCAGATCTTTGCAAAACATGAACTTGGGGGTTACTGCATACAAAGCATGTGCTCTAACAGTAATGTGCAGCCCAGACCTCACACAGTCTTATTATGTGAACTGGCCAAAGCCTCAAGTCCGCAAACATCCACACAGGAGTAAAGTGAGCATTTAGTGAGTTATTCCTGTATTTGCTGTTGTAGCCTTTTAAACCTTCTTGCAAAGAAAGGTGGTCTGGGGGCACGCCATTTACCTCCAGAGATGGGTCCTTCACTGAACTGTGCCTTCAGCCCACATCTCTCAAAGCCTCACTACTTCAAATTTACCAGCAAGCTCAATCTCTTGCAGCCTCCCCTCCAAGAAAAGTATCTTATTCATGCCAGTTGTGGCATGTCTGGGGCATAAGCCCCTCTTCTTCAGAAGAACACAGAGGAACAAGTAGGGGGAAGGTCATGCCCAAGGCTTTGGAGATAGCTCTGCTTAGCAGCAAGTGTTGGGAGTAGCAGAGAGGTTCAAACTTCTATAAAAGCAAGCAATTTGTTTCTTTGTACTAAAATGGGCAGAGTTATGTTCAAAATGTTAAATGGAAAAGTACAGGGGAGGGAGAACAGGTAAGTGGCCCAGTGTGGTCCCTATTAAACCTGTTTCTTGTATCCCACATGGAAGCACACATGGCTCTTGCAAATCCCAACCTAATATCTAATGCTGCTACTTATTATTCATATTGCACTGTACAGTGTCCAAAGTGTTTCACATACATTGTCCTGATGAAATCCTTACAAGAACCCTGTCATATAAGTTAGTAGTATCATTTCATATCGCAGATGGCATGGTGACTGAGCGATAATGACTCAGTTCACATGTAGTGCTAAGCATGAATGAGCAAGCACAGAGCAAAAGTCATGGTCAAATAACGCTAAGCCAAATCCTGGCTTAGCTCTGGGTAACAAAGCAGCAGCAGGACTGGGGAAGGAGTGGAGCAATCATGATTTTTGCTCCATGTCCCCACATGCTGGACGTTCACATTTAGCTATGATTTGGCTTAGCATGACGTGAACCAGGCCATGCGTAGCATTGACTAAAGTTACATAGAAAAATCATGGCAGAAGAGAGTTCACAAAACTGCTCAGCAAGTGGTCTGTTTCGAGCTCAGATTATTCCTGAATGACTACAAACGATGGGTCTAACAAATAAGCTTTTGTAATTTTTAACGTCTTCATTTAGAAATGATGGATGAAACCTAAGACGTGTTGGGAGAGCAGGTGTAAAATATTTCTCATGCTAAAAGTCAAGGCGACCTCACCTAGTCTTGAAATCCACGTATTATCGGGGAGTAAGAGATTCCTCCATAAAATTCAAAGGAGGCATCAGGCTAAAAGCTGCAAATTGGTGGTCATTTGTGATTTCTATTTTAAGACTAAAACAAAACTTGTGGACATCTCTTCTACATAATGGTCAGAGAAAAAGCAGTCCATCCCATTAACTGGCCGCAAAAGCCCTCTGATGACAACAAGTGACAATGCATTGGCTTTGGAGCCACACCTGGCCCAAGAGGGTGAGAACACCCAGTGAGCCTCACACCTTTTCTTCTGAGATGTACACTCTCATTAACATGTAATATGGTTTTATTGTCTGAAACAACGTCTGGTTTAGATCAGTGCCTTCATCCCAGACGCTGCAGCTCTGGAAGCTGGAGAACAGATGGTTTGTATTGGATGAGTCTTCCCTACCTCCCGTTCTCCATCAACATCACTCCTTCCACCCCACCCCCATCATAATTCCTTACAAATTCCTGAAATACTTGCACTTAACAGAAAATTAGGCACAGGGAAAAAGGAATGAATTGATAGTGGGGAGAATGTGGGTTTCAAGGATTTAACTGTAACCCTTCAATTTCTCATTTTTTGCTACTTCTACAGCAGCTTGATAAGACTACTTTGCAGTTTTAGAGCCAACTAGAGTGACATTGAGCAAACGTTGCAAACGCGGGTGGAACCAGTTGCAAGAGCTTTTGCTACCTAGCAAGAGACAAGTACAAAAGAGTGGGGAAGGTCTTTGCAAGAAGCTCTGCCCACCTGGTTGCATTATTTCCAAGTAAACCACATCTGTGTAGGATTGCATCACAGGGAAGTAACACCATGTGGCAACAGGACTGTGCTAAGTGGGCCTATGGTACCTAAACTGCACTCCCCCACTTCCTACCATGGGTAACTGGAGATATCCTTTCATATAGCATGAAACAAGATTATCCACAGACATGAGAGACACACTGGTAGGCTTGCAGTGCAATAAAATGAACAACCCCTATTACAAAGGTGCAGGCCTGAGGTCAGGAACCACCTCCTTTCCAATGAAGTCCTATGCAAAATAAAAGACCCTGGAATCAGGAGCAGGTTTGATTTGATTTGATTTGATTTGAATCAGGAGCAGGATGTCACCAAATCCTAACATGGCAGAGTGGAAATTTAAAGCAGAGCTTGGTGGCAAGGAACTGAAGCCATCCCTTGCCCAGTTTACCCATTATTTTCTTCCTGAAAATGTTTTTTTTTTATCCCCCCCCCCCATGGGGCTCTGCAACCAAAAGCAACCCCTGCTAGGAGAAAAACAGCTTTAAAGAGTGGATTGAGGAGAAAACAATGTGCAGGGGAAGCGTTCACCTGCACTCTGTTTCTCCCTTTCTGAACTGTAAAATAGTGCTCAGGGTCGGCCCATCCATGAGGCAAGATAAAGCAACCTCCTTCAGCGGCAGGATCCACAGGGGCAGCAGATCCAGCCTCCAAGGAATGCTGCACCTCCTGCTGCTACCACTGCTGCAGCGACTGCCATGGTGCGCTCTTTGGAGGCCAGATCTGCTGCCTCCTCAGAAGCCCTCCCAGGCCGCCTCCACTCCTGGTCTCCTCCCACCCCCAGGAAGGAAATGGTGGGCTCCTGGGCTCTGCATCCACCCATTATGATTCAGAGCAGCCCCTTCTCCCCCCCCACCCCCACTGTGATGGCCTCTGATTCCCACTTCAACCTTTGGATAAGGCTGATTTGATTCTCCCTCCCTTGTTCTTGATGTAGATCTTCACTCCACTCCCTTGTTCCCAATGTAGATCTTCACTCACCCCTTCTTCCCTGGTGGGGAGGGGGATACCATTTTGTGGTTCGCCTCAGGTGACAAAATGTCTTGGGCTGGCCCTGAGAGTATGTCTTCAGAATTCAGAACAACTCAGGTGAGTTCATGTCATGTTGCTTCTAATTTGCCCTTGCACTTCCCCTAGTAAATGAGTCCTGCCAACTAAACATACCACTGTTGTCAAAAACTATCCTCCGGAGAAAGAGGGAGCAAGGACTCCCCATAGGAACAAAGGAAGTAAGACTATTGGCCCATCTAGCTCAGTATTGTCTACACTGGCTGGCAGTGACTCTCCAGGGTTTCAGGCAGGGGTTTTCCTCAAAGCTACCTGGAGATGCCAGGAATTCAACCTAGAACCATCTGCATATAAGGCAGATTCTCTATCCATCCCTGCACTGTATTTACTAGAGCACAGAACAAACATTGTGAAAACCTCCTTTGTAACTGTGGAATTGAACTCATATTATTATTAAGTCCATTTGCTGGAGAAACATAACCATCTCTTCAGCCACACAACCACCTAAAATGAGTCCAACTGTAGCCACCTCTGGGAAGAAGTAAGACAGCTGTGTGTAACTATGTGCAATGTTGCTAGAACAACTGTAGGAGAACCACCTGAAAACAACAGTGGGAATCTGACAGAGTAAATTGGGGTGATTGAAGTTGGCATTTGGCCAAGGTATCGGTTTTGCAGAAGTGCCACTGCTCTGGTTAATATCTCAGAGGCAAGGCTGTACACTCACACTGTCCCAGTGTGGAATGGCCAGATTAACATGTTGGCACTGCTAACTGATGGAGGAATTCATGTCAGAGGTGGGGAAGCCTTTTCTGGCAGACCTTCTGGTGGTTATATGCCAAATGTAGGTGTGGCCAAAGCCAACAGCTGCATTTTTCAAGCTATGCCTATCAGAAACCAGTGCAGTTGTATTAAAAACTCATCAGCTTGCAATTTTGAAAAATCAAATTCATAATAAAAGTTCAAAATTATACTCATTATTAGGAAATGCAATATCCACTCCACACACAAACTTACACCACACCCATTAACTTAAAGAGGAGCTTTTGCTTGCGTTTTTGATGAACAAAATACACTTACGTTAACTGGACAAGAAACTAATGTAAAATCAAATGAATTCATAACTATGCCCTCAGACACTCTCATCATTCCCGCCCCAACACAAACGAAATTGCTCACCAATATTTAGTATAGTAGTGTGTGTGTGTGTGTGTGTGTGTGTAGTATTTCGCATGGTACTGTATTTAGTATTTGTAAAGTTATTGTAAAGGTTGTTGGACATGTCTCTGCAAAAAAAACCAAACCAGTACTAGAGGACTCTGCGGGATTCTGTGCAACTAGACTTAGTTTACCGGTATTTTTCTCCAGCATCAATACAGAAAAAACCACCCCAGTACTAAACCCCCACCCCAGTCCTGTGCTTTCCTTTAGCAAAAAGCCATCTCTGTCATTGATAGTGCCACAATCAATACCACCACAGGTAAATTTGGTAGGTGGCTGGAGGGCCAAAGGTGACATGGCAGGCCAATTCCAGTCTAAATGCCAGCAGTTTCCTACCCCTGGTATATGAGTTTTAATAAAAATGGACATGTCCACTTCCAGCAAAAGCTCCCTAAACTACACAGGAAACAGCCAGGCTAGCATAATGTGGCCTGACCACACAAACACACACACACACTTCCAGATTTGAAAGACTGGAACTCCCCTCTTTGATTTGGCTGTGAAAGAACCCTTTTCTCTCTTCTTTGCATATTTAGGGGTCTCAGAAAAGTCAAGGGCGGATGGTGACCAGAACAATGCGTGATCACTATTAAAAGGTTTCCAAATTCTGCATTTTTTTAATGTGATATGGTATTTCATTTAAAAAGAAGAAGAAGCTGCCTAGACTGAACTCTTATGATAGGCAGCAGTGGACGGTGCAGTAGGACAGTGATACTCACATGACCTCCCAGCAATTGAGTCACTACTGCTTACCAGGAGGAACAGTGGGAGGGCCATGATGGTGGGGAGAACTGTACTGTGCAAACACACCTCCAGAGCCAATAAAGTGTACCCAGCTGTGTGTTTGCACAGCACCAACCTCCCTCCCAGTAAGCAGCCAGGAGGTCAGGTAAGTCCCACCATGCCATGCCACCATCTGCTACTGGGGATTTAGCAGGTTAGCAACTTACATACTGTATATATTAGAACTGTGTAAATTAAGAAAGGCAATATTGCTGTCTAAGTTTCAGATTCTCCCAAACAGACCAAGAACGGAAGGGTTCTTATACACTGGATTCTATAATAGCAGAATCACTCACATGCACAAAAGAATCAACATGAGGTTGATGCAAGCAAAACACTTAGAATTTGGGTTCGGGGCCCCAAAAGGATCCGCTACAGTTGAAGAAAACGGGTGAGGTCCAACCAAGGAGAGAAAGAAGCAAGTGGCTTTTTAAGAGCAAAGATCCTTTATTTGGTTCCAACCAGGTTCCCGACGCAAAGGTGACAAAAGGTATAAGGAACCCTGTCCAAAGGTAAGTCCAGAATTTTATAAAGTTGCAATTGTGGGTGGTCTTATTCATCACAGGTTCGTCAATTTACAAGGGGGAGGTACATGGGAGCAGGGTGCAAAAGGCAGGTTCGGGTGCAAGATACAAGGTGGGGTGCAAATCCTATCTACATGAGTAAGGTAATGACCAGAAATGCAGGAAGGGATGGCAAATGAGATGGATCTGGTCGTCTTGCACTTTTTGAAAGAAGGAAGGGGAGCTGAGTGGAAGTGATTAGGTTGAGGCTAAAAATAACATTTGTACTTTCATGGTTACAATAAAGTGATGCAATTTGAATACATGGGTTCCATTTCTTGTTTTCCTGAAAGTAGCTACAATCATTGAGAAGTTGAACAAACACTGATAAGGCATAAGGATACAACGGGGTCAATGCCATTTGCAAAGGTGCCAAATGTAGCAATTGCATAAGGGTCACAGTAAGTATTCGCATTTACAAGGAGTAAAGACACAATTACAAGGGACAAAAACAAAAACAAAACTAGATACAATTTAAAATTACCTGGATACAATTATAGAAAATGCTTGGTTACAATTATAAAATACATGGATACAATTCTAAAAATAGAGATAGGGTAAATTGAGGAAACAGGGTAATGGGCAGTGCAGGGAGGAAAGAAAAATGCTTTATTGACAGAAAGGAAAGAAAGGATTTGAAGAAAGGGAATAACGAGAGAAGCGAATTAAAAAGAGAGCAAACTAAAGGCGAAATTGAGGGAAAGGTGTGTGTGTGTGCGTGCGTGCTTGTCTTGGTTTTTGGCTTCTTTAGCTATTTTTCTACATCAAGGTAAACAAGGAAGTGATCAAGTAATGAGAGAAGCCCTTCCCAAGTGCCCATGGTATTTTTCATATGTTAACAAGAATCCATAAGGACTGGTACCTTGCTTAAAAATAAGAAATAAAAGTTTGTGCAATACACAGAGATTAAAAGGAAGCAACCTTTACAGTCACTTCACTTAGCAGTTGGTTCCCGCTATGCTTTAAAATACTCCAGAACACTGAGGCAGGATGGAGACTGCTATGGCTTCCCCCATCATCTCGGCTGCTGTGGGGCAAAATTAGAATATTGTTAAGCACAGCAAGTGAGGTAGAAGGATGAGCAGAAGTGAAGGAAGGCACTGTGACCTGCTGCAGTTTTGCTCAACAGTTCGTGTAATTTAAAGGTTCAAGCATCATCTCTTGAGTAGGGTCCTGGAAAACCTATATTGATAAAAGAAAATACTTCTATTTCTATCCTTAATGGCTTAAGAAGCTCAGCCATGATAGTTTGCCCATCATATTAAAACATAGTTAAAATAAAGAATAGTTTGATGTGAACATGCCAGTGCATGCTGCTGAAACAGGTGGCACTTTGGTCCCAACCCTGCTCCAGTTACTGCCATGCTGCCACGAAAGACACCATGGTTTGGCTTAGTGTTGTGTCCGATGCCAGACTCATGGTTTGTTTTCCCCAAACAAAGCATGAACAGTAAGACAAGAACAAACCTCAGTTATCCTCAATGTTTGTTTGGAGAGAAGCAAATCATGAATCTCAGGTGTGATAACATTAAACCAAACCATGGCTTGTTTCCCAGCAGAAGCAGGGGAGAAGTTCTCATAACTGCACCAGCATGCTTGCTTGCTTACATCAAAACCATAGCTTATTTTATTGTGATGTGTGAACCAGGCCACAGTGTGTCTTGTGCGCCTCTTTAGCACATTTTACAGAATCACAAAGAGAGTAAAGCGGAGCCTTGAGGCTAAAACAGATGAGAGCATTGCTTAGCTTTTTGATGCCACCTGGAAGAGCCATTTCAACATGCAGAAATCCATATATGAGGATGGGTGTCACCACCACAAAATGGCAAGAGAAAGATACTTCACACATGCTCACTGGTGCTCCAGGAGGAGAGAGAGGTACGAAGAACACTGCACCAAAAGCAGGGAGGTAAGAAGTCATGAAAGTAATGCTTCAAAAATTTCTTGAGGGAGAGGAAGAAGAAATGGCTCCTTGCTGGGGTACAGCAAGGAAAAGGAAGTTGGAATTAAAGAAACTGAGGTTTCATTCTTCCATTTGATTGTTTTAATCTGTGTTCTTTCTAATACCTTTATGAATTCAGAGACCAAAAACCATGTACAAGTATATTGTGTATGTTTTTTGTTTTTTTTGTTTTTTACAGAAACATGCACCAAGTCCATGGGCTAATCCAGGCTCTATACAGATCGGCACCTTCACATGGCACCCTGGTACTGAAGCATTCCAGGCCTTACCCTGATGAGCCATCGGTGTGCATACATGCGTGGGGAGGAGAGGGGGAGGGAGGGGGGAGGAGACAGTCAGCCCTGTAAAAACTTACAAGCAATTCAAGAAAGCAAAAGAAAAATGCTGTAATATCCATGCCTTCTCTGTAGTAACTGGCTTAACAAAGTGTATAGTTTTCCACTGTCATTCATTTTGTTATTTCAATACTTTAGAAACAAAGCCCATTTTCTTATTATTCATTGCTTTGTTAACTTAATTTAATTTCACTGAGGAGGGGCAAGGCACAGGTCTCGTTTCAGGCATCTCTTTCAGCAGCAAAACGAGCAGGCATCACATTGCTCCAAACTCGCTGGAGTTCTGCAGGCTTGGTTTCCTCCCGGAAATCCAGAACAAGCGAAGCTGAAACTCTATACCTTGAAAGGCCAAACTTCAACTGGCTTCTTTTACTGGAGCAGCCAACCTTTACATGCCGTCCTGGGAACTCATAATGGTTCCACTCACAAGAACTTCATTAACTTTTTATACACTCAGCTACTAATTTATAATCATTAGCCGACAAGAGGCGACAATTACCCAAGCACTGAGCAAGGAGGAGAGTACAAAGGAGGAGCAAGGCTGGTGGGAGGCCTGGGGCCTGGCCTGAGGGCCCAAGTGAGTGCACTCTCCTTTGGGTAGCACTCCTAAAAGCAGAAGGAGAAGAAGACAGATGTGGAGGCTGAGGAACAGCTGACAATGAAGGGCAAAGGAGGTGCAGGCACAATGTTTTCCAATCCACTGTTGAAGTTCAAACAAGCAAGGTGGTGAAACAAACTGGGAAGACTGCAGTCATCTAGTATTCTTAAGAAATTGATTTTTCAAAAGGAGATGCCCTTCTAAAAATACACTATGCAAAACTTAAAAATAAAGATGCCCCAACTTACCTATTAGCATAGCCTTAGCCTCTATGTCAGCTCAGTACTGAAGAGTGAAGATAGGCGTAACATTAAAAAGAAAGCTAACAGTGAGTCCCTTGGCTGCAAGATTAGCCCAACTTCTTCCCAGTTTCACAAATGAAATTACATGCATACCAGAAAATCAAATTTTGGCCCAGCCAACAGCCTTGCCCTAGGCTTCAGGCTGTGCTTTTATTAAGCTAAGTTCCAAAATAATGTTAATGCATTTGTTTACCCCTTTCTCATTTTAATAAATTTTTTTTTGGGGGGGGGCTTTATAAAAAGTGCTATAGAAATTGGGGGATGAAGTTGATTTTTGATGACAACATATAGGCCCAGCGTATCAGCACTGATCCAGCTAGTGTTTCACATTTACAAAACCATTTCCCCCAGAGCTGGAGCTGAAAGGCATAGTTTGGCTTAAAGCCATGAGGGTGCTTCCAAGAGTCCCCATTGTGCTTTTTTAAAAAGTGTCTGTCTTCCCCTGAAGAAACTCACATTGGATTGCAGCGTAAGTTGCAGTGATCTATTAATACAGTGTTTCTTCCTTGTTCGAACCAACTCTTATCAGTCTTGTTAAGAAAGTTTTAATTAACCTGACAATTCACATTAAAATTTACAGTGCAATTCAGCAAGTGTCCAAAACTGAAAAATAAAATCCTCCTAGTTCTGTATTGGTTCCATCAGTGCTCAAGTATACATCCCATTAATACTAATATGGAAGTATTAGGATGTTTCTCATTAGAGTGTCTCTTCACTACAGATAGTTTTTATGCAAAGAGTGGGCTAATTACAGGACTCATCCAAGATGTTCCTTGCTATGTAATTTCTACGATAAAAAAGCATTGTGTGGTTTAAGCTGGCCATTCTTCCCATGTGCTGTTATTTATAATATCTTAAAATATGACAAAAAAATTACAAAGGCTCTAGCTGTCCTTTCTAAAGAAACAGACAATTCCCACTCACAAGGTCCCAAAAAGGTAAGCTATTTGGGTTGTGCAGGAATGCAATTTGGATGAAAAACCAGGCCCATGGTTGTCAGCTTCCTCTGACTTTTCAGGTCAGCCTACTGCCTATATGACCCTTCCCAAGTTTCCCTAGAGAGTTTCAGATTTTGTTTCTTCTGTTTGCCCTACTCCCCCAAACTGCCAAGGGCCAAGACGCCAGAACAATCTCACAGCGGGCTGCTTTTGTACAACTTCAACCCCAAAGAAAAATGATGAGTTTGAACTATTAACCCCACCCCAAGAAGGAGTCAGAATTAAAAGTTTGTGCATAAGCCTGTAGATGGGAACGCTGTAAAAACAGCAGGCAAGGTTTACCTAGTGTTGCAGTGAAAAATGGAGATAAACTGGCTTGAATGGGGAGCAATGCACAAAGAAATAATTCAGGAGCTCTGAAGCAACAAAAATAGATAATGGAGAAGACTCACCTGACAACCTCCCTAAAGGAAAGATGGAACAATACTTGATCAGTCCTGTTCACACTGCAGCTATTCTACCATTACTATTCCAATTTCCCTTAGCTCTGATAATTAGTACATCCATACCATTCTTCCACATAGGAATTTGTTAGCTGCTGTCATAGCAGCAGCAGCAGTAGTAACAGCAGTAGTTAATATTTCTAGTTGCATTATGGCATTTTCTCTTTTGGGGTGTTTGGCACAAGGTTTCCAATAGTAATGGGCCAACTTCCCATTGGCCTGATGCACAATTGGTTTAATTTTTACTAGCTTTATTGGTAGCTTAATTGGGGTGGGGGGCACATCAGTTCTCTCAGAGTTCTCTTCTGCTTGCAATTTGACACCGTGCACATGTTATCATATTGTTCCCTTAGAATTATAGCTTGGCTAAATCCAATGGCCTCCCAAACACTATATCCAGAAGCATGTGAGGGGTTTAAATGAGGGTGAAATTTCACTGCACATGTGCAGAATCTCAGCTAACATTATGAGCTACAGAAGAACTTTGGGGGGAAATTCTGCTCAATTCATAATACAGTTAAGCCTTACAAGTTCAACAACAATCCATATTAAATACAAATTTCAGTTCCATTACTTGTCAGCAAACGTCCTTGGAAGCTTGTCAGGAGTTTCTAAATGAGAAGATCAATAAAGGCAGACATGCTTTCTTGAAAGGAAGCTTCCTCGCTACTATTGAGACTTTCACTATGTGCAGCTGCAAGAGAGCATGTTCTCAATTCCTTCAGAGCAACAATGTGACTCGATAAGATTGGCCAATGTTCCACATGAACTGACCGTGCATACTAAATATGTCCCAGAAATTATCTGCAAAGCACTTGTGTTCCATGGCAGACAAGAAGTTGAGAAATGTTCCCTTAAGGTAGAAAGTCACTGAACTGGACCGTAAACTATTTGTGGAAACCATATATTCCTGACATGGGTTTCTATCCACATGAAGTTAAATATGTTAGAATAGCGCCCGGCTATTAGTTACTGGAGAAGAAAGCAGCAGCAGAATCACAGCACTTCTGCTAAATCATCTCATCATCATGAGAATTTATACACATCATTTTGAGAAGAAATACCAAGGCCATTCACAAATAAAAGCCAACAACAAAGTAACAAGAATAAAAGCAGCTTCAAAAAATACAGCCATTGTAAACGACATTGTTTTAGACCCCGACCCCCCCCCCAAATACATCATTAATCAGGCAAAAACTCCCTCAAATATCAAAGAGAACTACAAGAGACAGATTAAGAGACAGGCAGCAATGCTTAAGTCTTGAGCCACACTGTATATAAATGCCCAGAGAGTTATTTTAAAACCATCACATCAGTCTGTCCCAAACCTCTCAATCCCTTTGCCCACAACTGCGGCAGGTGGGAAAGTGTTTGGTATTTAGCTCCAAGGCACTCGGTATTCCAGTCAGCAAGTTATCTGCTAGAGGTGAAATGTTGGCAGAAAGTACATCTCACGTTTGAAAGCAGCATGTGTGTGCTGGGTGGGTGGGTGTGGAATCTGCAGAAAGTAAGATAGCAGGGGCAGATTTACAGATGGAAGACAAGAAACATTACCACTTATTTGATCCTCATTTAAAATGAGGGAGAAGGGTTATGTAAATGGACAAGTCTGTCAGACAAGCAAGGCAACCTATCACAGCATTTTTTTGAGGGGGGGGGGGTTGAAGAAGAGGACATACATGATGGTTGGATGCCCATCTGTCACTGATGCTTTAGTTGAGATTCCTGCATTGCAAGGGGCTGACTAGATGATCCTAGGGATCCCTTCCAACTCTACAATTCTATGAATGAGGGCGTGTGATACATGCTGATTGGCCCAAGAGCACTCAGCCCTAGCAACATGGAAATCTGAACCTAGCTCTCCCCACTTATTCACTACACCTCAACTGTTTGTGGTTCTTCCCACCCCAGTTTATCCTAATTATTTCAAATTGAAAGTAAGAATTTCAAAGTGTGCTGACCATGTAGGCAAGTGCTTTTCAGTGGTTTCTACCACGTGTAAAACAGGCCATAGTGATTGCAACTGTAGGAAGATACTTAAGGAAATGGGGACTCTTTTTCAGTAAGGAGTGGCCCCTAGCCCTTATGGATCAAGGTATCAGTGTGTGTATTTTCACATTATTAAAAGTACGTTGCAGCAATATTGCAGACACTAATTTATGGAAGTTTTTAAACTTTTGGTGAAGAGCAAAGTGGTGGCTGAGAAGGGACATTTAGGTATTGTATATACCCGAGTATAAGCCGACCCGAATATAAACCGAGGTACCTAATTTTCCTACAAAAACCTAGGAAAGCTTATTGACTCAAGTATAAGCCAGTTCACCTTTGCCGCTGTGGAGGAGGAGGAGGAACGAGCAGCCCGAAAGCAGCCCTTTGGGCTGCTCCTTCCTCTTCCTCCTTTGCCAAGTTTGCATTTATGCGAGCAGTTCAGGAATGGAACAAGCTGCCTGGGGAGAGTAAAGAACCGCCGTTCTTGTACGCTTCTTAAGGAATGGTTGACTGGGGAGAGCGGGTGGCGGCACGAGCGGAGAGAAAGGGCTTCTTTCTCGCTGCCCCCACCGCCCGCCTCACTCGAGTATAAGCCGAGGGCAGCTTTTTCAGCACAAAAAATGTGCTGAAAAACTAGGCTTATACTCAAGTATATACAGTAAGTGAATGAATAATGGCTTGCAGATATAGTTACAGCAATACAACACAAGGGCATATTTAGGAGTCAGAAGACTATCGTTGTCCATATCCGTACTTATGAACAAACGGAGGCCTATGTCATTGCTTGGATGTCTTGAAAGAGACCTCTGTATCAATAAGGATATCACCACCATTTTCCTCCAAAGAGTGAACAATAGAAACATTGTGCCAGATGCTGTATATGAGCAGGATTTTACCTGGCTATACAGTATAAGCAGACATTAATTGCTACATCTGTATTTTGGATGTACTTTGGAAATTTGGAGAATGTGGCAGCCATGCTAGTTGAACTGCACCTGGGGTCTAGTAGAAGACAAATAATTCAAAGTAGTGCTTGTCTTTCATATGATTACTCTGTGCTTTTTCCAGCAGTCAGGTGCTTAGAACACACTGTGGTAACAGAAGTCATCAGTTTGACTGCTAGCTAGCTGTTTTCTTGTTTGTTATATATTATTATATATTTATTTATATCCCACCTTTCCCCCTGACCGGAATTAAGGCAGCTTGCAGATAAAAACAAGTATCTGCTCCCCTGCCCCATTAGCCCTGAAGCC
Source organism: Lacerta viridis (assembly GCA_900245905.1). NCBI lineage: Eukaryota > Metazoa > Chordata > Lepidosauria > Squamata > Lacertidae > Lacerta > Lacerta viridis. The sequence goes on from OFHU01004114.1 coordinate 863,452, forward strand.
ACCCCAACAGACTCCCCTAACAAGTGTGCATTTACTATGAACTGCCAACATCGTGGTTACATACAGTGTTTTATTGGTTTTCTTTTCACAATTTCAAACTAGGTACTTACCAAAAGATGAAAATCACGAGGCTCACAATTATCCAGGGAATCTTACTCAGTTTCAACAGACTTCACCTTCTGTTTAACCCCAACCACATAAGCAAGTTAAGTTTCTTTGGTTGCTTCAAGATAAATCATTATACAAACAAAATTCATTACCAACTGAAGTTCCCAGTTCCTGCTCCAACTTTAAAATCTCTTCCATCTTAACATTTTGAAAACCTGCAAAACCATCCTACCTCTCACACTACAGTTTCAGAATGAGGGTGTTGGGTAATGTGTGGTGATCAGTATTTTGATTAATTTTTAAAGTATGCTGCTATATTCTTTTTAGGGGGTATAATTTCATGCAAAAGCTATGCCCCGTCTGCCACCCCCTGGTAGTGTTGGATTCCTGTCTTAAATGGAGTGATGGGGACAAAGGGTAAGAAGTCAGGAAAAGTTCTGAGCCACTTTGTTCGCTGGTTAGAGACGAACTTTCAATGAACTCTGTTGGGAAGGAAAGAGAACAGGGTGAGCACACCAGGCGCAGCTTTCCAGAAAAAGAGAGAGGGAGAGAGGGAGATCAGGAGGGGAGGGGTCCTTCTCCGTCCCCTTCAGCACAACAGCAGCCCCTCAAAGTACCATGCTCCAATAAGAGCTGCCTTCCCAGGGGGGCACGTTCACTAAAGGCAGATGCCAGCACAGCTCTTTTCTCAAACAAATCCAGCAGCAGCAGAACTAGGGGCCAGCCAGAAAGGACTGCATTTTCAAAACCCATAGAGGATTTATTTTTATTTTTAAATGACAAAATCCACAGTTGGACTGGCCAGACCTTTACTAGGACTAACTAAAAAGATTGGTCTTTTCCTCAGTTTCATAGATTTCACACTCTGTTTAGCCCCAACCACATAACACAAGCAGGTTAATTTTTTTGTTTTTGTTTTGCTTGCTTCGGGATAAATCATGAAAACAGTAGAAACCAGCATAAGGGCACATGAGAAGGGCACATGGAGAACTTGAAAGCAGTGGGGAGATATAAGCAATAAGTATGGACAGCAAAAAAATATAGGCTGGATGCTGAAGCCTTGGATTGTAGACTGGCCTAGTCTTTAGGCTACTAGGTGCCTGCTTTTATCAGGTTACACCTAGGATTCTGGGATGAAGAAGCAATGTCTGATCCCCATTAAAAAAAACTCTTAGCCAGTTCAGTCTCATGCCTTAACCTTGCCCTCCAACCCCTGCTTCAACTACACACACACCAGGGAGAGAAAAGCTAGTATTATGCTGTGCTATTGCAGTTGTAGTTGTAGTTGTAGTTGTTGTTTTCGCCTTCCTACCAACACTGAGGAACAAGAAGAGAGCTTTGGTGAGTGAGGAGAAAGAAGAGGAATGGCAAGAAAGCAGGAAACGGGAAAAGAGGTTTAGAAAGTGAACAAGTGTGAAGAGGTAGTAACCTGAATCTTGGGACACGCATTTCTGGGAAGGTAGATTGTTGCTGTTGGATGCAGAGATGTTTTGAAAACAGTAAAGGAAAAGGAAACAGGAATACAAGGGAGAAGGGAAGAGAGAAGGCCAAAATTTGCGAGAATGGCCAATTAAGGCCATTAGCTAGAAGCATGCACTAAATTATCTCCTTCCAATGAGATTGTTTAGCTTTTTAAAACTAAGTTGTCTAGATTTGTCCCTTACAGTCAAATTTTTCTTTGTCTAATATGGCTCTTTTTTGTTCTTTCTTCCAGAATGGTCTGGCAAGTCTGGATCACTGGGTTCAAGATATGGCAAATGACATATCCTTCCCAGAACACACCAGATCAAATTTTGCTCTGGATATGCTAGCAGGTTCCTTTCCAAAAGGAAAATGCAGGCTCTTGGAACTGACAGTACGTTCTCATAACATTCCACAGGAATGCCCCACCACCACCACCACAAACCTGGATCAAGGAGGTTCAGAGCTAGAACCTCTAAACAGCCCCACTCTCAAACTCAGATGCTAGTGATATGTAAAAGTAGCTAATGCTGCAAATTCAGAAATAAAATATTGGGCTGAACACCTTAGAACTACCTACGTTATCGTGGCATGCTTTGAATTTGAAATCCACTGGTTGTATGTTTATGTATCTCCTTACTGAAGCCTAGAATAGGCCAGGGGCTGGAAGGGGGTTACTATTCTGTATATAGAGTAATGCTTTAGGCTACAGCAAAGAGTGTACAAAGTTGCAAACAGGTCTTGGCAGATTCAAAAGCTGTTTGGCTCAGTGTTTCCATGTGCACTCTCAATGGAGAGCTACAGCTAACACTTGCTTAAATTTTCTGTTGTAAAAATTAGCCTCAGTAGGCAGTCAGCAGCACTTTTAGATCTGCCTACAAGGACAGCTTAAGAAAAACTCTTGTTGCCTAGTTGGTCCCAGGAAATAAAAGTCTCTGTTTTGCAGAAATCACATTCATGGGTGGCTTCAACAGACGAAATCTGTGCTGCAGACATGGAAATGTGCTTCAGCTTGACAGACCAGTCCCTTTGTGGTTTGGACAGTCTGACTGGCAGCGTTCTTTCCTAATAGAAAGCATAGAAAGATTCCAGGAAAATGATACCTGCTTAGTCCAGGGACTAATTCATGCTCCCAGCTCTGTAAGGTACCCTATAGTACCAAACAGGGACCACAGAAAACTGTCACATGGCCATGGATACTAAGACACAAAATAGGTAAGGTGATATTCCACTATCAGGTATTAAAATCCAATAAACTGTGTTAGCAACTGAATGTTCAAAGTCATCTCACGTTAAGTTCATAACGAAATCTTTTTGTTCTCCACTCAAACGTGCACCCCACCCAACAAATACACACCTTAGGATAAGCACCACAGAACCAAAGAGGGAAAATAAGAGACTAAACTTAAGATGGCATGAATCTATCGAGTCAACCTCCTGCCTGCAAATAGAATATTCTTCATACAATTCCTTCCCCAGTGGATGCCTGTTGACGCCATTTTTGAAACCTTCTGGGATAGCTCAGTTGATAGAGAATGAGACGCTTAATCTCAGGGTTGTGGGTTCGAGCCCACATTGGGGAAAAGATCCCTGCACTGCAGGGGGCTGGACTAGATGAACCTTGTGGTTCCTTCCAACTCTACCATTCTAGTCTATGAAATCTTTAAGGTCACAAAGAGGGTCCTCTACTTACACAAGGAACTGAGCTTGCTCCTCGCATCATGACAATAAGCTAAGGAGATAGGGAAAAGCTGTGGGGCTTCACAATGTTGTCCTGTGTGCAAAGCTTAAGGCACTCAAGGTGTGCAAATGTTAGAGGATGGCCCAAATAGGCAGAAAGCAAATTCCAGACACCTCGGGAAATGTTGAGCAACATTGAAAAACAGGCTCTGCAAATAGCAAGAAACAGCTGGGGAAGGGAGAGGAGAAAGCTTTGGTAGATACACCCATTCTTAATCCTCCCCGGATGCCTCAAGCAGGGTATTTGATCAAGAATTCATAGAATAAGAGTATGGGCAAGAAATTAGCAGAAGCCAAATGTCAGCTCCAGGGTTGGATCCCCAAACCATCCTGTAAGAATGAAAAGCACAAGACAAATACACAAGCACCCTTCTGTCTCTCCTTCCCTGCGTCCCACCTTCATCCTCTTTTTTTAATTATAGATGTATCAAGCCAACATAGAGGCCACAATGAAACCAGTGCAAATGATGTCAACATGAAATCTATTTCTCATAACATGCTGCAAATCTGCACCACTCCATCCCAATAATTAAGATTTCTCAGCAAACCTAATTGGTCAAACCATCATACCAAAATGAACTCCGTGTTTCCAAAACTTTCTTGCAACAACCTATTATCTTGCAGCTACTACTCATTTCAATGAGGAATGTGCAAGAAAATGTGCAAGTGGATTGCACTCTGTGAGTCAAAGCTTCAGTCTACACCATGGGTAGGCAAACTAACGCCCGGGGGCCAGATCCAGCCCAATCGCCTTTTAAATCCAGGCCACGGATGGTCCAGGAATCAGCATGTTTTTACATGAGTAGAATGTGTGCTTTTATTTAAAATGCATCTCTGGGTTATTTGTGGGGCATAGGAATTCGTTCATTTTTTTTTTCAAAATATAGTCGTCGTCCCCCAACAAGGTCTGAGGGACAGTGGACCGGCTCCCTGCTGAAAAAGTTTGCTGACCCCTGGTCTACACGTTTGCTGCTATTTGTAGCATCCGAAACTCACCACCAACTACATATCGCCAAGTAATCTTGCTTCACAGCAGAGCTACATTTGAATGTCCCCAACATCCCTGCACACTTCTTGTAGTGGTTGCAGATTGGTGACTGGGAACTGCTAAGGATTCCAGACCAGTATGCCCAGGCCAGCACATTCAGTCTATATGAGCACTTCTTAGTCAATGTGAGCAGACGCATCACAACATGGAACATGCTTCAACATACACATGCCCATGATTATGTGAAGAAACATAAGTGTGAACTAAACTATTTGTGTCCTGCAACAATTTCCATGATCACAACAGAATTCTTTGCAACTGCCATGGTCATAGAAACTGATCTGCCTTATAACCATGTAAAGTCAAGTTTATGCTTCTGTTTCTCCATGAGGTCCTCTGCAGACACGTGTCTGGGAACAGGCTATTCGCGTGGAGAAGCAAATAACTGTGCGAACTGGCCCTTGGTGTGTAATTCTTCTTGTCATCTGTTCCTTTGGGAGTATCTGATTAGGGCCATATTTTAAAATGCAGCTAATAATGTGAAAGGCAGACTGTCTAACCAAGCCTTATTCTGCATAGCGATTTTGTACCCAGTCTCTCACTAAATGCCTTACGGAGTTAAATAATTCGAGACAGCAGGCAGTATAAGGTATAAATTACAGAAAGCAGTGGAGTAAAGAGATTGTATGCTGAATAAATTAAAGCTTTCAGTTGTGAGACCAGTAATGGGTGGGGAGAGGAATTAGGAGCCATGGAAGCAATGAGACAATGGAGGCATTTTTCCCCTGACGGGCATTTTTGGAGTTTATTTGTTGATAATTTATTAATTTGTGAAGTCAGTTAAAATCATAATTAATTCAAGGTGCTGGTGCAATTTGGCCCTGGTTCTGGTTGACTCTCTAAATCCTCCTCTCTTCCTAAAGATAATAATCTGTTGAAGTTGGGGGGGGGGGGCTGTCTGGACCCCAAGCAGAGATGGGTCCAATCCATAGGCAAAGGTTGCAGGGCAACATAGATCTAATGGCAGAAAGCAGGAGCTCTGGCAAGCCAGACACAAAGGCTGCCAACTCCCAGCCAGAATGTCTAGAACTAAAGCTATGCCAGTTTGTGGAAAGTAGTGTCAGGCTATCTAGACCAGGGGTACCCAAACCAAGGCCCGCGGGCCAGATACAGCCCATGCAAGGCAATTATGCAGCCGACAACCCCTGCTGCCACCCACTCTTACTGGCGCAGCATGGCTGCCCATCTCCGGGTCTGCGTGGCACCGGAAATAGCTTGTGCGCATGCGCAAGCATCATTTCCGGCGCACTTCTGGCGCGGAGCAGCACTGGAAATAGCTTTTGCACATGTGCAAAGCGTCATTTCCAGTGCACTTCCGGGTCTGCGGAGGCCCATGCGCACACGCACGCGCTATTTCCAGTGCCGCGCCGCACCAGAAGTACACCGGAAATGACACTTGCGCATGCACACAAGCTATTTCCAGTGCTGCACCGACCCGGAGAAAGCAAGTGCACACACATATTGGCGCGTGCTCCCCCGCCCTCCGGCCTGCTGCACGATCAGCGCCGGAGGAACTGGCCCGAGGCCAGGTAAGTTTGGGGACCCCTGATCCAGACACTAGTCCAACAGAAGCTAGATCAGGAGTGGAACTACATGTTACACATGGAAATGCACGTAACAAAACCCTGACATGCAAGACTAAAAAGGGTGAGATATATGTTTTTATTTTCCAAACTGGCTAGCAGGAAACCCCTCTCCCTTGCACAAAATCTACACATGTTAATTGGGCAGGAAAGCAAACTCAACTCTAAATTCAATCCTGAAAAGATTTTTAAAAAGCTCCATGAATCTGCCTCCAACGTCACCAATGAACAGCACCCCCCCAAAAAAAAAGTTATCTAAGCAGCTGTCACATAGAAGAGGGAGCAAGCTTGTTTTCTCCTGTTCTAGCTTCAAGCTACAAGAAAGGAGATTCCGACAAAACATCAGGAAGAACTTTAGGGTCGCAAGAGCTGTTTGACAGTGGTATGCAGCAGCAGAATGGCAGTTCCAGTGCACAACAGGGGATCATGCACACTGGGATGGCAGTGCATGGTCGAAGGAACTGGTCATGGCACTCCAGTCCTCATCGCTCACACCGCTGGAGTGGCCCAGCACTCCTCCCCATGCGTATTGGTTCCTCCGATGCCAGGGAGGACAGCCGAGCTGCCTGTATCGGCACACCTATAACATGCCCCCTCAAAAATCTGCGTCTGGAGACACAGCCCCTACTGCATGCACCACGCTACGCCTCTGGTGGAGTCCCAAGAGAGGTGGGGGTCCCAAGAGAGTCCCAAGAGAGGTGGGGGACTCTCTTTCCTTGGACAGTTTTAAGCAGAGGTTGGATGGTCATCTGTCATGGATGCTTTAGTTGAGATTCCTGCATTTTAGGGGGTTGGACTAGATAGCCCTTGGGATCCCTTCTAACTCTACAATTTTATGTAAAGAAAAAAGTAAACACCACAGACCAGGGCCTACCAAACCTTTTACTAAAAGAGCTCATTTGAGACAGCTGAAAATTAAGGAGGCCAAATCAAGTCACAAAATGCTAGAGATGCAGACAAATTTTGGCACAATCTGCTGGCAATTTTTATTATTGGCAGCAATTTCTACTGATAGATAATACACTTTTTGAAACTGCTAAATTATGAACCACAGCATTTTCCTTGTGGCAAGGAGTTCCATGGCTGAACTTTCCATAAGATGGCATTTGATATGGAGATACTAACTTTTGTGTGAGTTCAGCATGCGCATGGCAACCAATGCACACACAGTTTAAGGCCCCGTCGATGCATATGCTGTGTCAAAATGCAACCCCTGCACAAATGGAGAGTTCCCTGTATTATGAATCACCCTCCTCATTTTATTCAGAAATTGTTTAGCCCAGAGGCCCTACGTGAAGGCTATTTAAAAACAAAAAACTTTCTTCCTGCATGCCTCTCAAAGTGTTTTTAACCAAATGGTTTAAGAACTATGGATTTCTTCACCAGTTCTCCAAACTGAACACAGACACAACCCTCAGAAAAATGCATCCTTCCTCCCTGGTCCTTTTACACTGACTACTTCTTCCTATAACAGCTTTCCTTTCTTGTCCCTCTCCTTTCTATTCCCTGTAATAAAGACAGGAAATGCTAACATTTTATCTCTTTTCAGGCCCTTTTCCCTTAGAAGAGGGTGCCCTCCTTTCCTTTTGAAGCCAGTCTAACCAAAAGGCTCTAGCTTGGCAGGTGGCTTGGGCTGGCAAGCGAGGAGGCGGCGGGGTGGGGGTGGGGTATAGCCCTGAGGCCCATCTGAAAGTGGCCTAAGGCATACTGGTGGTCCAGCTCCACTCTTGAGAAACATTGTCACACATGCCAAACTCTCCCTCCTTCACCAATACCCCCTGAAGTATTAAACCAGTGAGGCCTGAAGCAGTGTGGGGTGGGGGGCTACTGTTGAAATGGAAAGCTCTTATCACATTGAGGTGGCTGCTATTCAGACAAGCAGTCGGATCTCATTGATTCAATTCCTTTGAGATACAAAGAAGTGGGAGGCCGTGAGGGTTAGCCAAGGTAAGGATTCCTTAACCAGCGTTGTTCCTTTCAAGTTTACTTAACGTCAGGACTAGATAAAGTCCTGGTTTCTTTTATTATTATTATTTTTAAAAAGAGTCTCTCTTTCCTTCCCAAACTGTTCTCGTTGTCATTTCAGAATCAATGGCACAAGCAGAACAAACGCATCCGAACAAGGAGGAAGAGTGCAGAGCGTGTTCAGTATCTTCCCTGGGACACCCTAGAGGCAGGAAGCGTGCCTGCTTAGCCCTCGCAAGAGGTCAGTTCCAAATGAAACAATTAGGTTTACTTATCCTAAGCACCCTCCACAAGGGAGGGAGGAAGAGCACATGGACACCCAGTCCCAAACACCCCTGCGGGCATCTTAGCACTTTTGCACACAACCAACCAGGAGGGGTGGGACTGGGGATGGAGGACATCCGGGCTTGGGTTTGTGAAGCAACTGTACAACCCTTTCCCCACAAGCACATGTCTCAAACCCCGCAACTGCACCTCCAATAGCAGAGCCATCTCATCCCCAGGCTCAGTGCCTGCCCCCCCCATAACTGTGATGTCCTGCTCCATGACTTCCCTCTCCAGCCGCTTCACTGTGGCTCACCCTCAGCCAGCCGCCCTTCCCATCCTGTGGGAAGGGAAGCAGAGGGGGCTGTTTCAGCAGCTCGCTCCTCCACTTTCCAACTCTCCACCCCAAGCAGGAATTGCGGTTGGGCTGCTTCTTCCTTCTCCCTTTTTCTGTCTGGGGAGGAGTGGAAGGACTTCGCCTTCCCAACACGAAGGGTCTCACAGATGAGTGGGCTCCAGTGTGCCCCCCCAACCTGATTTCCACACTCATTCGCCCACCCACATGCCCAATCTCCATGCCCCCCACCCTTGTGACCTCTGTGGCTTATCCTTCCTTCATCCCCACACCCAAATTCCAATGGTAATATATCATAATATTGTGATGTTTTAACTGCTCATGTATCACAGTGTTGAAAACCAGACATTGCACAGCCCTGGTCCACGCTTACTAACATACTTTCAGTTCGACTTTGTGGTGTGTCAATGTGGGTGTGGGTAAAAGTTGAAGCAGTTGTCTCCATAAGCCCCTTCCAAATTCAAATTGAATATTTTGAAGCTACACCTGCACACTACAAATTTGGTGGTGTGTGTCAGTCATATCACCATACACATCAATGAATGCACATCAAAAACAAAGTATATGAGTTCTATTTGACTTCTCCCCTCCCCTCAGCCCTGTTTCTGTGTTAATTTCAGTACCGGACATTTTCTGCACCTAACAGCTGCACACAAATATGGAGACAGGAAATCTGGGATTTGCTGCCTGAGATGGCTCTTTCAATTCATTAAAAATGCCAAGTCCCAACTAATGTAATCATGTTCCACCTGGCAACATGACTGGCTCTACCATTAGGCTGAGTAAGGAGGTTGCCTCAGGCAGCAGACACTGAGGGGAAGGGAACCGACAGAGCAACCTATGCTACAAAGCCTGTCCTGCACCCACTAAGCTAGCAAGTTGCCTTCGTGTGCTGTGGAAGGCACTGCCATTGCCTGTGCAAAATTCGGCAGCTAGGATGCTGACTGGGGAAAGATGGTATGAGCATATTACATGGATGCTGGCTGTCAGTTAGTTTCCAGGCCCCATTCAAAGTGCTGGTTTTTACCTATAAAGCCTTAAACAGCTCAGGACCGCAATACTTCAAGGACCAACTCTCCCCATTTGAGCCAATCTGGAGCCTGCAATCATCATCTGAGGCACGTCTTTGAATGCCTCCTCCACGAGAGGTCCAGAGGGTGGCAACATGAAAATAGGCCTTTTCTGCAGTGGCCCCCCACTTGTGGAATGCTCTCCCCAGGGAGGCTCCCCTGGCACTTTCATTACATATCTTCTGGCACCAGGCAAAAAAAAAAAAAAAAAGGTCAGACGTACAGTTCAAAACACCAGGTGCATTAAAGGCAAGGTTCTCACTTCTGTGCAGTTGTACAGCTCCCGGCACAAATAAGTCTTCATTTCTTTGTTGGGCTACCACAGTGTAAGCCTCTGCTGTTAACAGAATTAGTTCCATGGCTCCCATGAAAGTATAATGAGACTTAGATGCTTAATTTTAGCTAGATCATCATATCATTTTAAAGAGAACATCAACACAAAGCTCAGCAGCAAAGTTCAAGAAGGTTGGCCACAAGACAAAGGCTGGACACTAGAGAAAAAAAGAGTGCAGCCAGGGAGAATTTGGTTTCTGTATAAAGCTAAATCTGTAACCAAAAAAAATAATAATTCAAAATCACTATGTATTTTAAGTGACAGGCAGAAACAACAACAAAGGTGTCATAAGTGAAATGCAACCTAAGAATTTATAAAGAAAATAAAGAATGTAGTATTGTGGTGGGATACAGAAAGAAAGAAAAAGAAAGGAAGATCCTGTTCCTCCTCAAAATATCTGTTAACTTTGCAGCAGATATAATTGTACAGGATGAGAGCAGAAGATATTTGTAGTGTATATTGGTGGTGAGCGTGAGAGAGCAATAAACTATTCCTTAACAGTTAAAGTACTGGTCAAGGCTGCCTATAAATATTTTTAGTATGTTTTACTGCATAGGAAAAAAATAGTATCTTAATGCTGAAAACATGAATAAAGTGTACACATTTTAACCACTTAAACATGGATGGGATAAGCAATTAAATGAAATTAAATACACATAATCAAGATTTCAAAACTCAAGATTATCTTCAGATTTCCTCAAATTCTAAACTTTGAACTCCAATCCTCATGATTAAAAACTTTACATTTGTTTCCATTTTATTAATATAGTCTTGCAGTGCAACAATTCAGTTTTCCCTTTGGAAAGTTTAACAGATTTTTTCCTTTAAAAAAAATCACAAGGGAAGATAGTTATATCCCAAAACTGAAAATTAAATAATAAAGACAGTTCACAAAAAGGAATGAATGAGGCATCAAAACTGGGTAATGATCCTGTGTTGCCCTTCTACATCAGAGAAAGAAACCTATGCTAAATGACACGACTGAAGTCTCTTTAACACCTTCTATCCAATTAAAGGACACCAGCTCTCATTCATTCTCAGAAATTCTGATGATGCAGATAGTTGACTTTTAAACTTCACACTTACCATGCTCTACAAAACAATCCCCAAGTTAAAATTACAGTAACTCTGAAATCTGTCACATTTTGCAAATAAAATATTAAAGTCAATTAATCACTATAAGCTGGCCTCACAACTCAATTCTTCATTACGCAACTGTACTCTCTTCCTGCCAATAAAGTACATATTCAAGCCAAAGAAACATGTAAACAAAATTTGTTTCCCTCCCATTACATCAAAACTAAATCTTTCTTTCTATCTTCTTTTTAAATAAACATGCTCAGATTTCATACATCTCAACGTATTATACCTCAAGCTTACATAAAAAGCATCCATAAATCCTTTCCTTTAAAATAAATTGAAACATCAGCAGACAAGGGGGATCTCTCTCTTTGGCCAGTAAAGATGACCTCTTTTTACAACGTTTATAGACACTTTAGGTTTGTTCCGGCAATGTTAACACTGTGAAATATTAGCCGCACTGTTGCGAGGGATGGTGGTAAAGTCTCCAGCAGACTCTGGAGTCACTTAAATCAAGTAGTAGAAAAGTGAATGCCCATTTCAGAACACTGGAACACCAGGAGTGAAAAGAGATGAACAAAAAACACAGAGACACCAAGTAGAAGCTGCAAATGATTTCAGCAGAGTGAGATTTTGATCTATCAGTACGTTTTCCCTTTCAATCTTTGTTGTAAGAAGATTGTGACAGAATCAGTTGTATTACTCTCCTCTGTTGCACTGCTTCTTTCCTTTCTGACCGGCAGCTTATGGAATTTCTTCCCCCAAAAATAACTGCATCTACTTATTTAGCATGGCAGTTTGGTTTTAAATTACAAAACTTATAGTAAACCCGTAACCGGAAATTTTGCCATGGGGCACTGGCATTATGAGCGCACGAGGAGGGAACTATCCTTTCACCCAGAAATAATTTCAATAAGCTAAATATTGTTAAAATGTTAAAAAGTGCCCAGATGCCTGTCAAGCAATCCAGTGCCTTAGCACTTACTAGTCAAAACACTGAAAGTCAGGAGAAGGTATACTTTGAATTAAGCAACTGCATAGAATGCATCCAGCATGTAAATGTCAGCCTGGAATATTCCTGAGGCCAGAACCCACAACCCCCACCCCTTGGGCTGCATTGCTTTATACTGAAAGTGCTAAAGAGCACAACCACAACCACTCACACCTCAATTCTCAATGCTTCGGATATAGGTGTGTGAATGCATGGTTGTTTGGGTATATCCAACAGGAGTATGCCTGCTTAAAACACACAAACACCTCTAATAACACAACAATAAGCATTAAGAAAAAGAAAAACCTACACATGACTTGTTTTTTTGCACACACAGTGCATCAGAGTGACAGGTCAGGAGGACAATTTACAATCTACAATCAACATGCAGCCCTTCCCTATCTCCCCAAACACTTCTGAACAGGCAGCATTATTATAAAACTGAGAATTGTAGGATCTCTTCCCCCCCCCCAGCTTCCTGTTCCCGTGTATGCAGAGATAATTTTTGAAAACGTAATGGCAAAAATGCAAAAGTATCAGGTACAAACAGAGAGAGAAATTCAACACAAAATTTACGATTTCGAAGACTCCAGGCATCTCCCTATTTGGCAACGATCCATTCAAATGTTCCCCATTTGTACGAGCAAAAATGTCTTAGCCAGAATAAGTCTAAGAGATATTTCAACTGCAGGTGCTGATTATGCAAGGTTCAAATGGTACAGAGATTATAACAATGACATGCAAATAGTATGCAAATTAGTTGCACCCCTCCAGCTGACAATATTTCTAATGTGGCCCTCTGTGCTGAACAAGCTGCTGCTCACTGGTTGTGCCAGTAATACAACCAGAATTAGCCCACTGGTAGTGAAAGTCGGATTTTCTCACCTTCCTCCAAATCCCAGTCTCTCCAAATATTAGACTGGGAAGAGGGGTTCTAAAGAGGTTCAGTTTTCACTAACCATCTGCTACCACTTCATAAGCACTTCAATTTCAGATCAGGGCAGAAATCAATTAAGAAGATTGCCACACAAGAGACAAAAAAAATCCCAATGAATTAAATAAGAGAATATGAAAACAGGGGACAATGTAAAGTATTTTTTTAAGACAGAGAGAAAACACATAGAGTAACAGAAAAAGATTAGAAGATTCAGATGTTCTTGTTATTAAACTTATATATTCAAGCAGCATTACATCACATTATAGAAAGACCTCAGAGACCCCTTTACATTATATTATAAGAGCCACATAATGAATGGCTTCTAAAGAAGGTCAGCATTCGGCTTCGCAGCCTTAAGGGCTTTAGAGGCTTGAATGCCAATGCTAGGTGCTTTGTCTAGGTTACAAGCTGCACAAACAAGATTTAACAAAGGACCTCCTTAGTCATCTTATATAGATTGCTGGAGTCAAATAATCCCATTTCACTCAGCTGTTCACACGATGAAACATAGTCACCCATAGTTTAAAGGCACATAGGCATTTTCTGAAAGCTGCTTTCCCTTTTATGCATCACTTTTCAATGTATATCAAGTGAGTTTGCAATCATATTTGTTGTCACTTTCATTCATGTCATACCCCTTACTTATATGATTGAGATCTGAATTACTGACTGTTACATCCTTGTTAGGAAAAAAGCGGAGGGGGGGAGGGGGCGTGTGGAGTAGTAGATAGTTTGCAACACACATCAACTGAGCAGCCGACTCAAGAGCTGAAACTCAGCAGTGGCCTTCCCAGCTACCTTTTCCTGTGGGCTAAGGTGTAAGTCAGGATTTCCCCTTCCAAAGACCATTTGAAAATTGAAATAAATAAGTGTTGCATGTCACTGAACACTCTTCTCTGAGCATCTGCTGTTTAAGATCACCCTTGATTGATGACAGCTATTTTTAATTGTTGCTTTTAAAATTTAAATGCCCCCCTGAGACATTTTATAAGTGTATTAGTGCACGGCAGGAGGCCTGCGAAGTGGGAAACACAGAACGAATCAACAACCTCATGCCTTAGCACCTTTGGAACCCAAAAAAACCACTATTTGATATAAAAGTAACAAGATACTTAAACAGCCAACAATCTCATATCTACAGATGTGTATGTGGTGTACACACCCACACTGCTCTCTTTGAGTGTCTACGTGTGCATTACCTGGACTCAATGTATGCCAAATAAAGGCTTTTTTGTGTGTTTTCCACATTATGAGCCATGTATTTTACAGTAGCTCTTAAAATCTTAAGACAAATATTCCCTTTCAAAAAAAAATATAAGAATTGCAGCTGAAATAATCCGGTTATGGGTTGTTTTCAACTAATGTAATATTTAAAAAAGTAATGAGGCATATAGTGCCCGGAAAGAAATATTCCCTGAATTGTAGGCACACAAATGACTTCGTTGTGCTATTTAGACATTTATGTGATAGGAGATTGCATTCTCCAAAGAATAAAACAATAGCTCCTTTCCCCTTTAAATAAAATATTTAAACCGAAACAAGTTTCCTTTTGTTTGTTTTTTAGAAATACATGAAATGTGAAAGGCAGCAAAAGAGGCTAAGGGTGCAAGACGATACGGTTCTCCTTACCTGTTTTTTCTTTGATTTCACACAAAACATTAAAAAGTGCTGGCTTCATTCTGTGGCAGTTTAAAGCATGTTTTCTGCAACAAGATCAAAATAGTTTATATTTAGAGTGTGCCATAGAAGCCTTAAAAAAATATGTTTTAGGCAGAAATATTGAAAGTTAAGTCATCACTGAAAATTATGCAAGGGTGAAAAACAGCTTACAGTTTTATATTGATGGGACACCAATTTGGTGATTGTCCAACGCATATGGCAATACAAATACCACCCGCTTAGGGAACTGTCTGATAGCAGTATTTCAGCAGCTTTCATAAACCATGTTTACTGGCCAAGCTATTAGTAGGTCAATGATAGGAATATGTATAAGCCATTCATAAGTCCAATGAAGATCTTTTTCAGATATTATTATTATTACACTCAATTTATTAATCACCTTCTGAACCACCATCTCTTGGCAGTGTAGGGAATGTTGTTATTTTATTCACCCATGTGGTTCAATTCATTGTGCAGATGCCACTGTATAAACAAGGTCCTTCAACACGGAAAGCCGATGTACAGAAATTTTAGCCATTGAGTCGAAAAGAGCACAGAAATGGAGTAATGCAGTGCCAGGGGAAAGCACACATGCAATGGGGAGGGAGGGAAAATAATTACTTCCATGCTCTTATTACCTTTATGCGCTACTTGCTTATTTGAAGGTGTTAGAATCAGTCGGCTTCCCAAAAGAAATCTCATAAACACTCTGATACATGAATCAGAATGACCAAAAAAAAAAACAACCTTGCTACTTTAGCATTTACACAAGTGGCCAGAATCCGAATGGATCTTTCTATGTCTCCTCTTTTCTTGGAGGTCCAGCAAGTTGTTGTTTATAAGGCTGATTAGTTTCATGTCCTAGCAGGTGCTCAGATTGTTTATGTCTAAGAAATAGAATTTCTTAAATATTAGAAACAATCACTTTGTAAAGATTTGTTGTCATGTACAAAAGGAGTAATTTCATCCAGCATCTGTTGCGAAATGGGTTTTTGAATGAAGCTGACATAAGTATGTGAGTGTTTTGGTGCCTCAGGCAGAAAAATCTAAAGAAGCCCCCTCATTCCACTGATTAATATAGGATACAACCCACTAGGAAAGTCTCCTTCACAAGCCTTGTGAAGACTTTGGACAGCTCCCGTCATTTTAAGGGGCCTGCCCCTTAAATGGCACCCCATATCACTGCCTGAGGTTCCTGCCTCTCTTCTTCTCACTGTTGGGCTCCCTCTGTATGAGCATCTGGTTCACAAAACCTTCTTTCTGCCTCCAAAATATTTTTTGGGCCAAGCACAAAGATGGGTAAAATAACATTGAAAAGATCACAGCCACATTTTCACAGCCTTGTCATCACCGCAACATCTCTACAATTCCTTATAAAGAGATATATAATTAAAAATCATGGGCAAAACTGAAATGCACAAACTGCTTTCTACAGCTGCATTACTAAAGGGACCCGCTAGCAGGGCGGCTAAAGGAGTGTGTAAAGAGTAACTGGCTATAAAAAGAATCCTTACATTTGTATTGATTTCCAATTTAATTAGTGCAGTATATAGATCTTTACACACACAAAAACATTTCACCAAACATAAACTTAAAACTTTCAGAAGCAGCTTCTTCCCCCTTTGTCTAATGGCATTACTGGGAAGCATCGTTCATTAGAAGCTGTTCCTCATCAAGGCCAAGTGTTTGACGAAAAGCGTTTTATACAACTGGCATTTTTCATTCTAGGTGTTTTTGTTTTTGTTTTTTAAGACCTTTTGGATTAAGTACCAAGATAGTAGCTGCAAAGCTATTTAGTAATGTGTGTAGCTTTTGAGGGACACACGGACGCTGTCTACGCCAGCTGAGAATGAAAATCTCTGTGGTAACTGCAAGATACAAAATGCAGGTGAAGTGCTAGAAGCTTTTCTTCGGGTAATAAAATTCTAGTGGTCACTAGGCAACTTTTTCTTCTTTTGTTTTGCTATTTTTCCTTCTTGTCCATTCTTCTCTTCTGTAAATCCATGTATTCATTTCCAACTTCAATAATGATTTTGTAGATTTATGTTAAGAGTGTTGTGCAAGCATTCCAGAGTCTATTTAACTAGCATGTTTCTTTTTAAGAAGCATTGTATTTAAAATTTTAAATGTCCACACAATATTGACCAATGAGACCATTTAATCATCCAAATAAAAAATATTATATATTTCAAAATTTGCGTAACAATAATAATAATTATTTTAAAATACTACACCCTGCCCCAAAATTCAGCTGTGTGAGGCACAAAACGGCGTGTTGGCTTCTGTGTTAAAAGCAACAATTGAAACATACTTGTTATGGGTAACATGAAATATACCGTAAGTGTAGATTGCCAAATGTTATGTGTGATTAATGATATATACTCATGTGCAATTGTCACACACATACATAGATTTCATGCCATTTCCAACATGGAAAGCACGGTCTGTGAATGAAATCTGTATGTTTGTATGTGAAGCGGCATTTAGTGGCTAGACTCTACGAGCCTCTGTGCTCAGCTAATACGTTCAACTCATTATTTTAGCAACAAAAAACCTGTTTGTGTCTTTACACACAAACAAACAGCCACAAGGCTCCAGTTGCAGCACAACATTCACCAATACAAGAGGGCAGGAAAATGTGCCCTTTTCGTACACAAGGGCCACAATCCTAGATGCATCAACTATGAACAAGCCCACCGATTTAAATGGAATTAAGTGAGTTTAACTTCCTTGGATTGCGGTTAAAGAACGGTAGTGGCAATGAACTCGGAGTAACCAAGTTTGCAGTACAGCAAACAAGGCCTTTTATGGCTGTTCTTTTTCCCTAAATCAAAAACAAAGTTCAGGTCACCAGAGCCCTTCAAAATGGATCTATAAAACTAATGTTAAAAAAGTTTAAAAGGTCTTCCAAATAATTTTTGGTGTGACATTCACCGATGAGTTCCATTCAGTGCCCCGCTCAGCCGACAGGAATGGAGGAGCCTAGCACTGAATTAGCTCAGCTAAGAGAAGGACAAGATTTCAGTCTTTTGGCCAAAGAAAGTGGCTGCTCCAGCATTTCAGCTCTTGAGGTGTCACAAAACACAGATGGGAAGGTGCAGCTGCACAAGGCGACCAAAGGAGCCAATTCAGCCCTACCTAACTTGTCAAAAAAGAAAGAAAGAAAGAAAGAAAGAAAGAAAGAAAAAGAGAAGAGCAGCAGCCCTCTCTCGCTAAACATTTGCACATACCCTCACGCCACTAGAAATTACACCTATATACTGTACACTTAAATATTCCATTCTGGCATGTTACTCCACAGAAGGCACCCAGTCGGGATGTTGCTTTTCCTTGAGAGCTATACTTTTTGTTTGCTGCACAGAGAGAGCTCGGCTGCGAGTCAGGCTTTTAGAGGACCAGGATCCTGCCGCGAAAAGAAATGTGGTGTAATAATAATAATAATAATAATAATGACGCTCCTAATGATAATGGTGGCGACGAGGGGGAGGAAGGGCTCACCTGGCCTGCGCCTCGTCCAAACTCTGGTCTGTGATGGTCATGATCTGCTGCAAAATGTCCCCGATGTCTTGCTTGCGGCCCCCCTCGCCTTCGGCGCCCCCGGCCCCGTCCTGCATGTGCTGGGACAGGCCCGGGTGGCCGGCCATGCCCACGCCGGCGTGGGAGTGCATCAGACGGGGCTGATCATCCATCGCGCCCCGCTCCCGAGAGGCGCGGCCGGCGGCCCCTGCCTGCCCGCTTGCTTGCTTGCCCGCCCGCCTTCGCCCCCTTCTCGGCGAAGGGGACTACCGAGCAACCGCCCGCCCGCCCGCCCGGTCGGCTTCTCCGGTTGTTTTCGGGCGGGGGAAAGAAAGAGCGGCGTTATCCGGCGGCGGTGCCCGCGGAGCCGCCTTCCGGAAGCGGCGGGGATCCTGGCTCCGGCAGCGGCTGAGGCGGCTGAGGCGAGCCCTCCTCCCGGGAGCCCTGGAGCAGGAGGCCGGTCCGGCTCCCTCGTCTCCCCCCACCGCCGGGGTCTCTCGCCTCCCGCTGACGGAGCCTCCGCGTGAGGAGAAAGGAAGCGCAGAGAAAGTTTCCCTCACGGACGCTCCCCTCTCTCGGAAGACGACGACGACGACGACGACGCCGGTCTCTCCGTCGCGCGCCTCCTCCGCGCCTCTCCCGGGCGAACTCGCAGGAGCCCCTCCGCCGCCGCCTCCCGCTTTTGTTTCAGGCTCCGGCTCCGGACTCCGCGAACTGACACGGGGAAGGCGCCGCCAGGCGAGCGAGGGAAGGAGGGAGGGAGGGAGCGAGGAGCCAGGGGGAGGAGCCGACGAGGCCCGCCCGCTGAGCCCTCATTGGCCGCCGGCGGAAGGCGACGGCGCCTCCCACCGCTCGCTTCGGCGTCGCCGGCCCCGCCCATCACGGCCCCCCCCCCACCCGGCGGCTTGCCTGTCACTCAGCGAGCTCAGAGGTGGGCCGCGCGCGCGGGAGGCTCCGGCCCTTAAAGAGGCAAGCGGGGGAAGGCGCCGCGAGGGGGAGGGAGCGTGGGCGGGGCCAAGGCGACGGGCTGGGCTGCTGCCGCGCGTCCACGCGTGGGGCTTCCCCGGACAGAGGCAGAGCGGACAAGGCGATGCCCGGGCGCCTCTTCCAGGGGATGCTGCTGCTGCTGGGTGTTGGAGGACCGGGACATTCGCAGGGAAACCAAAATGCTTGTTTGCAAAGCTATTGTACTACCAACTTTATGCAAAACAAAATAAAATAAAAATCCTTCCAGTAGCACCTTAGAGACCAACTAAGTTTGTTCTTGGTATGAGCTCATACCAAGAACAAACTTAGTTGGTCTCTAAGGTGCTACTGGAAGGATTTTTTTTTTATTATTTTGTTTTGACTATGGCAGAAGAATTGATGCTTTTGAATTGTGGTGCTGCAAAATATGGTCTGAAGCTCAACATCAAAAAAACTAAGATCATGGCCACTGGTCCCATCACCTCCTGGCAAATAGAAGGGGAAGAAATGGAGGCAGTGAGAGATTTCACTTTCTTGGGTTCCATGATCACTGCAGATGGTGACAGCAGTCACGAAATTAGAAGACGCCTGCTTCTTGGGAGAAAAGCAATGACAAACCTAGACAGCATCTTAAAAAGCAAAGACATCACCTTGCCGACAAAGGTCCGTATAGTTAAAGCTATGGTTTTCCCAGTAGTAATGTACGGAAGTGAGAGCTGGACCATAAAGAAGGCTGATCGCCGAAGAATTGATGCTTTTGAATTATGGTGCTGGAGGAGACTCTTGAGAGTCCCATGGACTGCAAGAAGATCAAACCTATCCATTCTCAAGGAAATCAGCCCTGAGTGCTCACTGGAAGGACAGATCCTGAAGTTGAGGCTCCAGTACTTTGGCCACCTCATGAGAAGAGAAGACTCCCTGGAAAAGACCCTGATGTTGGGAAAGATGGAGGGCACAAGGAGAAGGGGACGACAGAGGATGAGATGGTTGGACAGTGTTCTCGAAGCTACTAACATGAGTTTGGCCAAACTGCGGGAGGCAGTGAAGGATAGGCGTGCTCTGGTCCATGGGGTCACGAAGAGTCGGACACGACTGAACGACTGAACAACAAGCTGGAGGAGACTCTTGAGAGTCCCATGGACTGCAAAAGATCAAACTTATCCATCCTTAAAGAAATCAGCCCTGAGTGCTCACTGGAAGGGCAGATCCTGAAGTTGAGGCTCCAGTACTTTGGCCACCTCATGAGAAGAGAAGACTCCCTGGAAAAGACCCTGATGTTGGGAAAGATGGAGGGCACAAGGAGAAGGGGACGACAGAGGATGAGATGGTTGGACAGTGTTCTCGAAGCGACTGGCATGAGTTTGGCCAAACTGCGGGAGGCAGTGGAGGATAGGGGTGCCTGGCGTGCTCTGGTCCATGGGGTCACGAAGAGTTGGACACGACTGAACAACAACAAGATGGCAGACCGACACAGCTACCTACCTGTAACACCAACTTTACTGTATGCTTGTGAAATATGGACCACTCTTAAACGCCACCTCCAACTCTTCGAAAGATTCAATCAACAGTGTCTCCGAAAAATTTTACACATCACCTGGGAAGAAAGGCGAACTAATGCCAGTGTACTGGAAGAAGCCAAGATCCCCAGTGTCGAAGCAGTGATTCTTCAAAATCAACTTCATTTGGACTGGTCATGTTGTTTGGATGCCAGATTGTTGTCTCCCAAAGCAACTACTCTACCTTAAAAATGGGAAGGAGTCTCTCAAGGCAAATCTAAAGAAAAGTAGAATAAACACCAACAACTGGGAAACACTGGCCTGTGAGCGCTCTAGTTGGAGAACAGCCTTTACCAAAGGTGTCATGGGCTTTGAAGACACTCAGACTCAGGATGAAAGGGAGAAACGTGCTAAGAGAAGGCATGCTTGGCAAATCCTCACCATGATCAACTCCCACCCGGAAACCTATGTCCCCATTGTGGAAGAATTGGCCTCCACAGTCACTTACGTGCCCACTGTTAAAACCGTGTTTATGGAAGACAATCTTACTCGGCTACGAGTGATCACCAAAGAAGAAGAAGCTGCTGCCGGTCTCTTGGCCACCATCAGTGCAGCGGCATGGAGCCCTTTGCCCATCACGGGGCCAGCCGCCTTACCCACACCTTCCCACTGGACCCCTTCGGGTGGCTGGACGTGGCGCAGAGAGAGGGAGGGAGAAATCTGCTGGGTTCTTCTGCATCTCCATCCCTGCCCACGAACTCCGGGCAGGTGCCGGGCCATCTGCTACAAGCATCTTTGGGCAAACCCGTCCAGCAGGCATTTCTGATCCCTTGTTATTTCTTCACTCCTGAATTTGGCGGCTTTTTTGTGTTTAAAACTGCTTGTTTCTCAGTATTCTGAATTATCATTCGACTACTGCTTGTGAAGGGACCCAGGTGGCACTGTGGGTTAAACCACAGAGTCTAGGGCTTGCTGATCAGAAGGTCGGCGGTTCGAATCCCTGCCACGGGGTGAGCTCCCGTTGCTCGGTCCCAGCTCCTGCCCACCTAGCAGTTCGAAAGCACCAAAGTGCAAGTAGATAAATAGGGACCGCTCCAGCAGGAAGGTAAACGGCGTTTCCGTGCGCTGCTCTGGTTCGCCAGAAGCGGCTTTGTCATGCTGGCCACATGACCCGGAAGCTGTCTGCGGACAAACGCTGGCTCCCTCGGCCTATAGAGCGAGATGAGCGCCGCAACCCCAGAGTCAGACACGACTGGACCTGATGGTCAGGGGTCCCTTTACCTTTACCTTTACTGCTTGTGAAACCACTTGGGGGGTTTTTTGTTTCGGTCCAGCGGTATATTTGTTAAACTAAAGGACTAAAGGACTAAAATATATGTATCTGGCAAGAGAGGGGAATGAGCAGAACACCATTACCGCCTGCTATATATAAAAAAAGCTATAACTATAACAACTGTTGTTAATTATTCAAAATAATAATTAGACAGTGATATTGTGTGTGCTTAGTTGGAAATAAGGCCTGCTAAACTCAGTGGAACTTACCTCTGTGCAAAAATTCAGGGGATGGTGCCGCACATACCAATAGGGTTTATTCCCAAGTGAGAGTGCAAGATCCTGACATGTCATCTGTGGCTACAATCCTATGTCCATTTACCTGACAGTAAGTTTCACTGAATTCAGTGAGAGGTTTTGTTGTTGTTGTATAGGGGTATACAGCAATACTGTGCAAGTGTTTCAAAAGCTGGAAAAGAGCTGGCATGCAGTACTTTTCCTCAGGCTAGAGTTTCTGGGTGGCAGTAGAAAGTGGCTGGGGAGACCCGGCCAGATGGGCGGGGTATAAATAATAAATTATTATTATTATTATTATTATTAGAAAATAGGTGCTCCAGTTCTAGGATGCGTTGTTTACCTAATATGAATAAATGGATAAATATGGATAAATAAGAATGCGAGCTTAGCACACCTGCAACTTTCCCCACTGCTCCCAGAAAGAAACCGCTGCACAGTTAAAAAAAAAAACTTGCTTCCAGCATTGTAAACATGATTGATTCAATACTAGCATTATTTTATTTTCTATTAATATTAGCCATTATAATAAGAGTTTGATATTTTATAGAGGAACGTTTATAGCTGCCGTCCAATGCATGTTCACTGAGAAGGAAGTATCGCTCAGCATGGTGGGGACTTGCTTTGTAATAGACATACTGTATTTTCCGGCGTATAAGACGACTGGGCGTATAAGACGACCCCCAACTTTTCCAGTTAAAATATAGAGTTTGAGATATACTCGACCGCAGATTCTCCACCCGGCGTATAAGACGACCCCCGACTTTTGAGAAGATTTTCCTGGATTAAAAAGTAGTCTTATACGCCAGAATATACAGTATATAGGAATGAGCTGAGTGGTGCTTTGCCATCTTCTCCTTCTGGGATAGCCAATGTGGTATCCTTCAGATGTTGCTGAATTAAAATGCCCTTTATTAGTCAAGCAGAGGTTAATGGCTATCGAGAGGCAAAATGACTTAAGTAAAGTCCCTCTTTTTTTAACCCCAGAGGAGCGGAGATACTTACAACTCCCAGCTAGGTATTTTACTCAGCTTGAGGTCCCATCCCACAGAAGGGCGTTCACACTGGCCCGAAATCATGTCCTGCCATCTGCCGTATTGGATAGGAGGTATAGGGGGGTTCCTTTGGGCGACAGACTCTGTCCATGCGACTCCGGAGAAGTAGAGACTACAGACCACGTACTTCTCCGTTGCTGCTTTTATAGGGCTTTACGGAATGAACTTATCTCTCCGCTATTATGTGAGTCTCCTGGTTGTCCCGAAGAACACTACGCCCATTGGCTCCTCTCAGATGCCAACCCTAAGGTCACAGCTGCGGTGGCAAAGTTCTGTGCTGTCGCTATTAAGCTTCGGTCCGCACAATTAGGTGGCTCCTGATCCTTCTTTTGATTTAAGTATTATAATAATCTGAATTGTTGATTTTTTAATTAATTTCTAAATTTATTCTTTTAAAGCAATAATTATTAATTTTAATGTACTTTAATTTTAAGACGGCCAACCCCTTTTAGATCAAATCTCAGATCAATTTTAAATTGCATTTATTATTGATTCTGTATGTGTCTTTTGTGTGTGTGTGTGTGTGTGCTGGTCGTCGACCGTAATAAAGTACTACTAAAATGCCCTTCAGCCCCAGGTGGTACAGCCAAGGGTCGGGAATGATGGAAGTTTTAGTCCCAGCAGCGTCTGAAGGACTTCCTATTGGCTACACTTCTTAGTGCTGTGCACATTTGTTGAGGTGAATGGCAAAATCCCAGGTTTGATTTAGTTTTGAATGGCGTCAATGGAGGCTTATTTGCATTTTGTAATATTTGCATTTATTCACAAATGTAAAGGTTGAGCATAGATGGAGGCGCAGCTTAAACATTCCCAGCGCAGAGCCTAATCTTACTGCCTCTCATCAGATCTCAAGAGAGACACAGCCGGAAGCCCCAAATACTGACTGTTGTGTATTAAATAAGATATTCTGGCAGCAGGGTAAAGTATTGTTATTGGTCAATTTGAAGTGTTCTATCACAATCCACAGCCTGATTGGGTCCCGCCGGAAAGTTTGAATATTATTGGTTCCCGCTAAAATGTATCTTTTCCCTCAGTCCCAATGTGTCTATAAATAGAGCTTTCCCTACCCCCTATCCCCAGTCTTGTCTGATCCCTTACAATAAAGAGCTGTTTTCACTACGAAGTATTGCTGGACTTCTTGCTATCAGAACCCACGACACAACATACTGGCGACGAAGGTGGGATCGAATTAGGCCGGCTGAGGGCTGCTGACCCTAGCGACCTGATTCTGGGCGACAAGACTCCCTGTGACTGACAGGACAGATCAGTCCACTAAGATGGCTGCGTCACGGTTCATGGAACCATTTCATCCCGGAGCAACTGAGGCCTGGGATGCTTACCTCGAGCGCTTTGAATTCAGCGTGGCAGCAAAAGGGGTCACTGACGAGGAAAGGAAAAAGGCGTTGTTCCTGAGTTGCTGCGGGGCAGAGACCTTTGAGTTGGCCCGGGCAATTCTGGCCCCCACAACACTGCGGGAGGCGTCGTTCGCAAGCATTACGGAACACCTCTCAAATCACCTTAATCCGACAGCATCGAAGATGACATGGCGCATCGAATTCCATAAGAGGCAACAACGACCTGGAGAGTCGGTAGCAGTTTTCCTCATCGAATTAAGGAAGCTGGCGAGACACTGCAAATTCGCCAACTTGGAGGAGGCCCTGCTGGATCGGTTTGTGTGCGGCCTTCGCAGCAGCAAGGGCCGCAGGCGGATTGCGGCAAAACAAGATATGGATCTGTCGACAGCGTTCCGTGAGGCCATTGCGACAGAAAGCGCTGAGAGAGAGGAGCAAGACCCGGACCAGCGAGCCGAAAAGAGAGCTGGAGCGTCAACCCACACCGTGGACGACCAGGATGTCAGCCCCAACCAACGCCCTGTGCGGGGAATAGAGATGGTGCGACAGGAGAGCACAGCAAATAAAGGTCGGCAGGGGGTCTGCCCTGGCTGCGGCGGATCACATGAGAGAAGGAAGTGCCGGTTCCGAGAAGCTACGTGTCATGCTTGTGGGAAAACGGGGCACATAGCCAGGGTCTGCAAGTCGAGTGGCACGTCGGGGTCCGCGAAATCAAGAGGTCAGAGGACATCCACAGCGACGCACCAACTCGACGATTGCAACTACCTCACGCAAATCGAGGGCAGAACTGTGCCATTTCCAGCCCAAGGGAAACCAGCTGTGCGGGTCCTGATCGAAGGGAAGCCGTGTAACATGGAGGTGGACTCCGGATCCGGATTCTCCATCGTATCGGAGGACACGGCCAGATCGTTATTTCCTAGAGGTAAGCTTCCGAGATTGGAGCCCTTCCCGGCTACTCTGCAATCCTATTCCGCTGGCCGCATAGACATTTTGGGAATGTGCGCAGTGAACGTACAGTTCCGCGAGAGGGAGGCCGTATTAAAGCTTGTGATCGCAAAAGGGAAGCGCACTAGCCTGCTGGGCACGGACTGGTTCCCGGCCTTAGGGTTGGGAATCTCAGGGCTCAACACGGTCCAGATAGCTTCGGAGACATTTAACACCCTGTACACGGAATTTGGGGAGCTATTTAATGGAGAGTTAGGATGTTATAAGGGGCCCCCAATTGACTTAGAACTGGACCCGGGGGTTGCGCCAATGCGCCTCAAACCCAGGCGGGTTCCATTTGCGCTACAGCCTAAAATAGAGGCTGAATTGGAGAAGCTAATACAGCAAGGGGTGCTTTCACCAGTGGACTCTGCTAAATGGGAAACACCCATTGTCACACCCCTGAAGGCTAATGGGGAAATACGAATTTGTGCGGATTACAAATGTACGATTAATAAGGCCATCAGGGGCAACTCGTATCCAATTCCAGTAGTGTCCCAACTATTAGCGAAGCTGGCTGGGGGCAAGGTGTTTGCAAAGATTGACTTGGCACAGGCATACCAGCAGCTTCCAGTGACTCCAGCGTCCGCTGAAATCCAGACAATTGTAACGCACAAGGGCGCCTTTAAGGTGAATAGGCTGCAGTTTGGAGTCTGCGTGGCACCTGGCATATTTCAAAGTCTTATGGAGCGCCTGTTACGGGGCCTGCCAGGTGTCCTGCCGTATTTTGATGATGTGTTAATTGCGGGCAAGGATGCTCAAGAACTACTGGGACGCATCCAGACAGTCCTATGCAAATTCCGGGATGCGGGGTTGAAACTAAAGAAAGAGAAATGTAGTTTTGGGGTAGCAGCTGTGAACTTCTTAGGGTACAGAATTGATGCTGCTGGCATCCACCCCATGGAAGACAAGGTTAAGGCTATCGCCGCAGCACCGACACCTAGTAACAAGGCTGAGCTGCAGTCCTTCTTGGGCCTCGTCAATTTCTATCACGCCTTTGTGCCACACAAGGCATCGATAGCCGAACCACTGCATCGGCTACTCCAAAAGAAGTGTGCATGGCGTTGGGGGCAACCGCAACAGAGAGCTTTTGAAACGCTGCGGGGCGTGCTGTCAAAGGAAAGTACACTTGCCCACTATGATGCTGCTAAACCACTGGTGCTGGCGTGTGATGCCTCACAATATGGCGTGGGGGCTGTCTTGAGTCACCGGGAGGCGGATGGGTCGGAGCGTCCAATCTCATTCTATTCCAGAACCTTGAGCCCCACAGAGCGGAACTATGCCCAGATTGATAAGGAGGCACTGGCTATAGTCACAGGAATCAAGAAGTTCCATGACTACGTGTACGGCCGCCCTTTCACAATTCAAACGGACCACAAGCCTTTGCTGGGTTTGTTCAGCCCGCATAAACAAACGCCTCAAATCTTGTCCCCACGCATGCTCCGATGGTCCATCTTTTTGAATGGATTTCAATACGAACTGTGTCATGTGAAGGGTAAGCTGTTGTGCCATGCGGACGCGCTGAGTCGTCTACCACTACCTGGAGCAGCCGACGACGACCCAGCCCCGGCCGAGCACGTCATGATGATGGAGACACTTCCCGGACCACCCGTGACGGCCGTCGACATCGCCGCAAGAACTAAAAGGGACCCCGTCCTCGCCCGTGTCCTTGTGTGGGTGGGGAGGGGATGGCCAAGTGGGACTCAGGAAGAGAAATTTAGACCTTTCATGGCAAGACAAAATGAGCTGTCCCTCCATAAGGGTTGCATATTGTGGGGCGATAGGGTGGTTATTCCAAGGTCTCTACAGAATGAGGTGTTGGACACATTACACATGGGTCATCCGGGCATGGTTCGGATGAAATCTTTAGCCAGGTGCTATGTGTGGTGGCCTGGCATGGACAAGGACATTGAACAATGGGTGCGCACCTGTCGAGCGTGCCAGGAGGTGCACCCAGAAATGCCCAGGGCACCAGTGCATTGGTGGGAGCGGGCTAAGAACCCGTGGAGCCGGCTCCATGTAGATTTTGCAGGGCCGTTTCAGGGAAAGGTGTTCTTAATTGTAGTAGACGCCTACTCGAAATGGCTGGAGGTCTCAATTGTTCCAAACATGTCCTCAGCTGCTGTAATCAGGGCCCTTCGCATTTTGTTTGCAACGCATGGGTTACCCGAGACCATAGTATCAGACAACGGGGCGGCTTTTGTGTCCCAAGAGTTCAGGGCATTCCTGGCCGATAATTTCATTAGAGGGGTCACTTCTGCTCCCTTTCATCCATCCTCGAACGGACAAGCCGAACGGATGGTGCGCACAGCCAAGGGTGCAATAGCGCGCCTCTTGGAAGGGGATTGGTCTGCTCGCATTGCAAGGATGTTGTTCCTGCAGCACACAACGCCGTGTGCATCCACAGGCAAGTCCCCAGCTGAATTATTAATGGGAAGGAGGTTAGGCCACAATCCTAGACTATGTCCACCCTGACAAGGTGCCGGGCCGCGATACAAGAGAACCACCGGCTGCCGAGGGTGACAGAACCCGATACCTGACAACAGAGGATTTGGTTTGGGTCCGGAACTATGCAAGGGGACCCGCATGGGTGCCGGGGGTGGTCACCCGACCCAGTGGGCCAGTGTCATATTTTGTGACGTTAGAGGATGGCAGAGTAATGCGCCGCCACATTGACCAGCTAAGGCGCCGGTTCCCAAGCAGGGTAAGCCCGAGGGGGGAGGAGCCGCGCACAACTCTGCCGGCGTCCGGTGAATCGCAGCAGTCTAGTCAGGATGACTCCGGGCCACAGGGGGTGGAGGGCTCCGAGAGTCAGGAAACCGAGATCACCACTGATGAACCTAACCCGGAAACAACTAGTCAGCCTAGAGAGTCAGCTAGTGACACAGCTCCAGCTGAGGTACCCGAGGTTATTGGAGAGAGAAGTCTGACCACGGATAGTCCAAGGAGTGACACACCGGGGGTTAGGCGATCCGGTAGGACTCGAAGACCTCCGCAATACTTGAAAGATTACGTGTATAGTCTCAACTAGGTGCGGGGGAGTGTTGTGTATTAAATAAGATATTCTGGCAGCAGGGTAAAGTATTGTTATTGGTCAATTTGAAGTGTTCTATCACAATCCACAGCCTGATTGGGTCCCGCCGGAAAGTTTGAATATTATTGGTTCCCGCTAAAATGTATCTTTTCCCTCAGTCCCAATGTGTCTATAAATAGAGCTTTCCCTACCCCCTATCCCCAGTCTTGTCTGATCCCTTACAATAAAGAGCTGTTTTCACTACGAAGTATTGCTGGACTTCTTGCTATCAGAACCCACGACACAACACTGACATCGCCCAAAATCAGCTCTTTCTCTCTCCTCCTGTATCCCACTTGAAAACTGCAGCCTGTCCCCTTGACTTCCTTTCAAGGATACCTCCCTCCCCCTGAAGACTTAAGGGAAGATCCAGCTTATGCATAGCAACAAGCCAGAAATCATCCTAACGAAACATTATCTGGCCACTATTGCCACCAACTACTAAGGGGGTCCCCATCAGTACTTTTTATTCCATTAACTTCTCACGTTACAGTCGTACCTTGGTTTTCGAGCAGCTTAGTTCTCGAATGTTTTGGCTCCCGAACGCCGCAAACCCAGAAGTGACTGTTCCGGTTTGCGAACTATTTCTGGAAGCCGGACGTCCGACGGGGCTTCCTGCAGCCAATCTGAAGCCACGCTTTGGTTTCCGAATGTTTCTGTTTGACTTTCAAGGTATGACTGTATTAATTATTCTGTAGTTGTGCAAGGTGTTTTACAAATTCAGTATCACTAAGCTCTTCCTCTCCACAGCCTTAGGAAGTGTGGCATTAAGTATTCTTTCCATTTTAGATAACAGAAGGCTAAAATAAAATCAACTGTACCTCTTCGGGGGATTTACTGCTATCCTAGGGAGAAGTAAATAGTAGTAGTAGTAGTAGTAGTAGTAGTAGTAGTAATCAATACTTTTTAATTTATACCCTGCCCATCTGGCTGGGTTTCCCCAGCCAAGGCTTTTTAAAAAAGTATTCTGTTTATTTTTAGAAACAATGCTGAAAAAAGGGTTACAATTGTGCAGGGTTTGTGTTCCCCCACCAAATACATATTACTTTATGCTGATTACCAGAAACCAGAACTTCTTAGCTATAGTATAATGCCAGAGAATGCCAGGTACAGAGAATTCCTGTGATCTTTTGCAGAGGCACATTTAAGTGTAAAGTCGCAAAAGATGTATCAAGCTCAAACCATACCTTCTTGTTCTGGATCCCATTGCTCTGCAGATAAAAATCAGGGTGGTCTAATTTCAGGCCAAGTGAGTCGCAAGAGTATTTCAACACAGAACCTTCGGGCCACACACGGAATTAAATTCCCATATCATTAATTAAAATGTTCACAACATAGTTAATATAGTTATCATTTAATATACACTACACACACACATACACACTTTAAATACACAATTAATGGATTTAATAGGTTATTTATTTATTAAACAAGTTTAATACACAACCCCAAGGTGAGGCCCTTACAGACAAATTGATACACAGCGCAGAAATGTGCAAGAATCTGGGTTCAGCAGTGGGTGGGTAGGTATGTGAATCCACCCCCTAAAATCCTGCAGGGAAAGATCCAAGTACACAGAACTAGAATCAAAGTGACAAGGCAGGCTCGCCTAGCTTTGGGAAGGGGGTTTGAGGGCTCTGGCAGGGTCCTTGAGCCCTCCCGCCACCACTGTGAGGAGGAGGCAGGAGGACTCTAGGACCCCGTCGGAGCTCTCACGCCTCATTCTCAATGCTGCAGCTTTCACAACATTCAACATATTTTTGACTTTTCTTCCACACAATAAGGAACGTGTGCCTCTCTCTTCTCTAAAACTGCCCTCCATTATTCACTCAATTGTCACGGAGAATCCAGATGAGGTCTTTGCTACCCTGTTGCATTCCAGTGTTTTCAATGCTGCCCTCACATGTTGCTCAGTGCCTGATCTGTGGTGGTATTTGTTGCGAAGCACACTTGCAGCAGTATCAATAGGCAAAATGCTAAAAGTCTCCTGTATCTTTACTTCAGAGATGGAGAATCTGTGGCCTTCATATGACCATTGGTTATGCTGGCTGCGGTTGATGGGAGCTGGAGTCCAACAATGTTGGGAGGGCTACAGGTTCCCCACCCCTGATTTATTCAAACACCTTTGTTTGCATGTTCAGCCTGTTTTATACAATGAAAGGAAAAGAACAATAATGATGAAGGGAACAATAAGTTTGGCTGCTTTGATATCCCCTCTCCTTTGCAGACCCATCTACAGGCTGCAAAAGTAAGGGTCAATATTAGAGTAGGTATGAAATACAGTACTGTATGCTTGTGAAACATGGACCACGTATAAACGCCATCTCCATCTCCTCGAAAGATTCCATCAACGGTGTCTCCGAAAAATTGTACACATCACCTGGGAAGACAGGCGAACTAATGCCTGTGTACTGGAAGAAAAGACAAAAAGACAGTCACGGGATATAGTAACCAAAGAACAAAAGTACAAAGACTCAGCCATGACAATCCCTGAAACGAGATGGAGATGTTGTGAAGATATAAACCAAACTAAACTAAACTCAAATTCAAAAAATTGGGGTGAGGGCCCCTAAACAGCTATATATGGAATTAAACAAAAGTATATCCAACTAAAATAAAATAAAATAATATTTTAGTGTATAATATTTTAGTGTATACTGGTTTGCTGAAAACCAGTAGCTGCCATAATCTCCATCTTGTTTCAGGGATTGTCACGGCTGAGTCTTTGTAATTTTGTTCTTTGGTTAGTGTACTGGAAGAAGCAAAGATCACCAGTGTTGAAGCAATGATTCTTCAACATCAACTTCATTGGACTGGTCATGTTGTGTGGATGCCTGATTATCGTCTTCCAAAGCAACTACTCTATTCCGAACTTAAAAATGGAAAGCGTAATGCTGGTGGTCAACAAAAGAGGTTCAAAGATTCTCCCAAGGCAAATCTAAAAAATGTAGTATAAACACCGACAATTTGGAAACAGTGGCCTGCGAGCTCGAATTGGAGAACAGCCTTTACCCAAGGTGTCATGGACTTTGAAGACACTCAACTCAGGAGGAAAGGGAGAAACCTGCTAAGAGGAAGGCACACTTGGCAAAGCCTCACTGTGATCAACTCCCACCAGGAAACCAATGTCCCCACTGTGGAAGGACGTGTGGATCCAGAATTGGCCTCCACAGTCACTTACGGACTCACAACTACCAGACTTTTAGGAGACATCTGAAGGCAGCCCTGTTTAGGGAAGCTTTTAATATCTGAAGGACTATTGTATTTTAATATTTTGTTGGAAGCCGCCCAGAGTGGCTGGGGAAACCCAGCCAGATGGGTGGGGTATAAATTTATTATTATTATTATTATTATTATTATTATTATTATTATTATTATTATTTCTTCATCCAGTCTGCATCTGTATTTGTACTATTTTTTAGCTGTTTATATATGTTTTACATTTGTTTTACGCTTGCAACTGTTGTATTTATTTTGTCATTGTAGATTTTATTGTAACCTTGGGGTGAAGAAATACAAACCAACCAACCAACAAGCCTTAGTTCACCTCCCACCATACCTGTCAACTTTTCCCTTTTCTTGCAAGGAATCCTATTCAGAATAAAGGAATTTCCCTTTTAAAAAAGGGAAAAGTTGACAGCTATGCCTCTCACCTTTGTTTGGGACCATCTTTGATGTCGAGGGCAAGGGGAGAAAACCCAAAGGTCCTTTCTTTCCCTTTCCGATATACTGTGCCTCCTCACAAACTACCCCAGCATAGCAGTGCAACATCCCAACCTCATGAAGGCAGGGAGATAATCCTGCAACAAAGGGTAGCCTGTTTCTTACGTTAGGAGAAATCTGTAGCCCTCTGACACACATAACATTGAAATTCAAAAGAGCACCTCTTCCTTCACTACACTACTACAGTATTTAAATCGCATATGACATTCTCATTGGAAGGGGTAGAAAATATCTCCTGCAGGTTCTGCAAAGGAGAAAGTACTGCTTTCTATTTTCGGTCTTATACATGCAGGAGACTGCAGCAAATGGAGACAATTAATTCTGTAAATATGCTAGTATGGTGAAGCTACACCCGTTAAAAAGAAGTGGCACTTTGCTGAAGAGACTCATGAATAGGGCAGTGTAGTTCAAATGGGTAAATATACCAACATCCCATTGACCCAAGCAATTAATGTGGAACCAAATAATTAATCTCTCCGTTCTTCCATTGGCAGAAGCTGAGTGACATAACAGCATGTCAGGAACTATTCACGATTTATTGAACAATGCGGACCATTTCATTTCATGAATTGCTTCTTTCCACTTGTTAAATCAACTTCCATACATAATATCCTCGATTTTATTTTATTTTTTGCGCGAGTCTCTCAACTAGGACATTCCCTGTTTTTATACAAAGTGATGTGCGTATTGTGACTTTGTTACCTTATATTTGGAATGCACTAAGAATACGGTTGGCGTAATTCACCTGATTATATGGACATTTTGAAATAATGGTGCTGATTGGTTGCCTTGTGGGTTGTTGTTGTTGTTGTTGCTGCTGTTGCTGTTGTTTGGAGTAATTTTCCTCATTACTGCTTCCCTTCCTTTTTCTTCTTTCAGGGCCATTATCAAGACAAATCCTCTGTCTTTTCCTGCTTGCCCTTTTGCCACCATCAGTGGCGGCCATTTTGGCACTTGCTCTCTGAGGGCAGGAACACAACATGCCATTGGACTGTGGTCAAAGTTGTGTGTTGTAAAAGCAGCAGTTGTGCAACACCAGAGTGGCTGGAACGTGGCCTTTCTGTGAGCAAGCCTGGCCTTCCTTCCTATGCACACCATGGATGCTCAGTGCCCTTCATAAAAGTTAGGATGTTTCTTCTGGTTCTGTAGATGACATCCTTGTTACAGGTGAAACTCAAAAAATTACAATATCGTGGAAAAGTTCATTTCTTTCAGTAATTCAACTTAAAAGGTGAAACTAATATATGAGATAGACTCATGACATGCAAAGCGAGATATGTCAAGCCTTTATTTGTTATAATTGTGATGATTATGGCGTACAGCTGATGAGAACCCCAAATTAACAATTTCAACTTTGGGGTTTTCATCAGCTGTACGCCATAATCATCACAATTATAACAAGCAAAGGCTTGACATATCTCGCTTTGCATGTCATGAGTCTATCTCATATATTAAACTCCAGTAGCTAATGAAAACAATTGCTTACATAAATGGACTTTTCCACGATATTCTAATTTTTCGAGTTTCACCTGTATTTTCGCAAAACAGATTCCTTTGCCAAAGAAGAAAGAAAGCTGGGGGCGGTGGAGCTAACCCTAAACAGCATGAAAAATCAACTAAATTGGATCCCGAAAGGCAAACTAGGGTCTCGCCCACACTTCTGCCCGGGGGCATAGCAAGAGGGGGCATAGGGGGTGGGCCGCCCCATGTTCCATAATGGAGGGGGTGACAAATTATCAAGGAACAATTACTGCCCTACTAGGGCGGTTCATAAAAAACTTTTTTAAAAATGCCTGCTCCAAAGGTCTTATCTTACTATACTAGGGATTATATAGCTATATATGAAATTTCATGCATATCGGTTAATATCTTGACCCTCCTCCACCAAAATAGCTGTTCACTTGGCTGTTTTCCTATGTCGTGAAGGCTGAAATTTCAGTTCAGTGGAGCACTTACTGTTCCCAACCCTAACCCTGTGGAAAGCCATCTAATTAGACTTTAATTTGATTTTGAGATGTTTTTAGGAGGTAATTTAATTATTGTTTGATTTTATACCAATGTTATGTATCTGATGTTAGCCACCCTGAGCCCGACTTCGGCCGGGGAGGGCGGGATATAAATAAAAGTTTTTTATTATTATTACTTGTTATTATTCCTTTGTAAGAAAATATGAAATAACGTAAAACCATTTTTGCAGGGGGGGGAATCAATGGGGGGGTTGACAAGAAATTTTCCGCACCAGGTACCACCTGACCTTCCTACGCCTCTGGACGGGGTGACAAAAAAATATTTGCCCCCGGGTACCAATTTACCTTGCTACGTCCCTGCTTCTGCTTGTCCCATGTCTAGAAAGCAAGGGCTGGAGCTGTTCACCACTTGTTCTGTGCACAGGTCTGAGTAGTTTTGCATTTGCCCTTCCCCTTCCCCCAGAAAACCTGCTCTTTGGCATGAATGCAAGGCAAATGTCAATTCAGATAAAACCCAGTTGGAAGTCTGGATGAGTCCCTAGATGAGCTGAGGGCGAGTGGCGCCCCTGTGGCTTCTTAACGTTTCTCCTGCTTGACGAGTCTACCCAGTTCCAGCTTCTGATCTTCTGGGTTGACCCTTGTCCTGTTCTGCCATGCTGTGCCGCACGGTTCTTACCTGCTCCTGCCCCAGACTGTCTCCAACAGCACCCGAAACCTGGTGGGACATACAGGGTGGTGCCTGGAAGATCAGGAGAGGAAGCTTGGTAGCATAAGGGTGAGTTCTAGTGATACCAGAAAGGGGCATAGGGTGGCAGCTTGCCAGTCTGAGGGAGAGTCAAACTGTGTCCCAGGAGTGCAGCAGATAGCAACTGCTAAGCAAAAAAAATGCCTCCCCAGCCCTGTTGTCTCAGACCCTTTGGCCTCATATTTTACTCCTGCCTCTGGAGATTCTGAAGAGAAGGAGGCTCAAAAAGTTCAGGTCAGAACCTGCAACCAGGCAAACCTCCTCCGGGAGCTTAGCATAGGGCCTCTCTTCTAGCGTTGCTGGAAGCAGCACTTCTGGGCGACTCGACTTCCGTATTTTTCGACTTCCGAATGACCTCCGGAAGCGAAAAAATGGCCGCCGCTTCCGAAATTTTCGACTTGCGAAGGGAAAGCGGCGGCACGATACCTCGACTTACAAAAATTTGAATGCGCTTTTTTCGACTTCCGAATTTTTCCCCATTCCGAGATGGCGCCTTCGACTTGTGAAAATTTCGACTTACGAGTGCACCTTCAGAACGGATTAATTTCGTAAGTCGAGGTACCACTGCATTGTTCTTAACTCTGTAGTTGAGGAAGAGGCTGCCCTTCTCATAGGTGACTGGATGTAGCAGAGGACAGGGCTTCTGTGTACACTGAACAGCAGAAGATGCTCAGGAATCTAAGGACACTTTTGTTGATCACAACCAAGGCCCAACTAATCCCGTATTAGTCCTCTGTGATGCCTCCAGCGGGCATAAAGGCTACAACTACCCGGTATTCTTTTAAAAATAATAATAATAAATCACAGTTACAGGTAGGTAGCCTTGTTGGTCTGCCATAGTCAAAACAAAAACAAAAACAAAAAAATCCTTCCAGTAGCACCTTAGAGACAGCATTTGTATATTGCTTAACCATAAAAACCTCTAAGCAGTTTAAGATTTCTAAGCAGTTAAGTGGTTAGGAGGCTATGACCTATTGCCCCCTCCCCACCCCAGTGTTTAAGAGATGGAGAAGGTAGGCTGTTTTCAGAGGCAGTGTATGTTCTGCTGCAGCCAGATATCTGTTGGTATACCTGTGCTCCAGGAATTTGTCTTAATCTTTTCATTCCCGTACCTTATGGCAACAAATTCCATATGTTACAGATGGCACGCACTTCATTTTGAAGTCTTGACCTGCCAATCAGCTGCATAGAATGGTATTATTTACTTCTGTTTACTTACTGTTGACTTCTCTCCAGGGCTGTCTTAAGTAAATCCGGCGCCCTGGCGCGAAGATCCCTCCGGCGCCCCTTGCGCTCCGCCGGGCAGGACCAGGCACGACGGGCAGCCGGAGGGCACGGAGGGGTGGGTGGGGACGCTGCCAGCTGTGCTCCACCTCCGCCTTTGCCTCCGCTTGGCTCAGCTGAAGCAGCGGCAGCGACACTGCCGTCCAGGGAGCCCTGGCTGCAGCGCCGACGGGAGGCTCACCGGCAGCCTCCCTGCATCCACAGCCTGAGAAGAGGTGGGCGAGAGCGGCGCTGCCAGCAGGGCTGGAGGGCGCAGATGCCCTCATGACCCCGTGGCACCTTGCACCAGTAGCCTCAATGGCTAAGACGTCCCTGCTTCTCTCCCTTATGAAGCCTGACTATTCCAGTCCCCTGCTCCCTGTTTTTGATCCAGTTACCGATTCAGGAGAAGTCTGTGGAATTTCAGTGTAAAGTTGATGCAGCTGAGAAGTTAAGCTGCTGTGTATGTAATTTCCTGGCTCCCTCCTGGATCCTTTTCTTTATAATTTGATGTTTTCAATCTGCTAATAAGGAATGAGTGATGTTGCATGCTTTATTTGGGCAATTTCACATATGAATGATTTTTTTTTTTTTTTAACCTCTGGCACTTTTCCCATGTGATCTAAAAACATGCTTCTTCACCGAGGCATTTGCAGGATGTCATAGTGTCTGACTGGGTGCTAAGATAGGGGCTGCAAGTTGCCTTTGTCAGCTTGGGAGAACTTCACAGATCTTCAGAATTTCTGATTCCTGTGTTGAATCTTGGCGCTGGACAAGGAAGACATTTATGTTGACGAACATGCAGCTGATATTCTGTTGCATACTTTTCATTCTCTGTTTTTCACCCTTATATGGGTCACAGAACCCAGCAAAACACTGGCACAATACTGCACGTCTGAAAGCTGAGTTACTCCCATTAAGGGGGGTGGGGGATAAAGGGAGCCCAAATGAGAATGTTGGCAATTCGTCATGTGTGATGGAGTGATGGATTCAAGCCCATAAATGAGCCAGTTTGATACTTTTATGGAGGAGGGAAGTTTACCACCCTTGCGGGGGGGGGGGGGTTGGACATGTTTTCAGTCATTGCAGCCCAACCAACAAGAAGCTCGTGCCTTAAATGAAGAGCCGGCTGTTACCCCCTGTACAAATTTGCTACACATGCCATACTACAGTCACATGTAATAATAATAATAATAATAATAATAATAATAATAATAATAATAATAATTTATTTGTACCCCGCCCATCTGGCTGGGTCTCCCCAGCCACTCTCCAACAAATATTAAAATACATTAATAAAATACATTAAAATAATTAAAATGTTAAGGTGTTAAAAATTAAGAGAAAGTTGTTTTTTATATTAACATTAGATTATAAAAAGGTAAAGAAATTACTAAAGATGATTTACAAGGAAAGCAGACGGAGTTTGGATTTGATATCCCGCTTTTCACTACCCGAAGGAGTCTCAAAGCGGCTAACATTCTCCTTTCCCTTCCTCCCCCACAACAAACACTCTGTGAGGTGAGTGGGGCTGAGAGACTTCAAAGAAGTGTGACTAGCCCAAGGTCACCCAGCAGCTGCATGTGGAGGAGCGGGGAAGCGAACCCGGTTCACCAGATTAAGAGCCTACCACTCTTAACCACTACACCACACTGGCAGACGGAGAGGGCGTGAGGAAGTCACTACACAATGTTACAAAAAAGGGTTAGTTAGATTTAATTAATTGTTTTTTTATTAATCTTTTTGTTGTGTATTTTGTTGTAATTTTTTGTTGTTGTATGTGTTGTATGTTTGTGTTTTTTTAAAAAATCAAAAAAAATTGGAAAAAAATAATTAAAATTAATAAAATACATTAATACACATACTACAGCATCGTTTAATTAATTTGTGTGCAATCTACGCCTAATCTGCCCTTGCTACCATTATGCCCCTAGGAATGACAGTGACTCAATGCAGGAGCCAAAGAACACAAACTAAGGCACAAGAATCAAAAGCAGTAGCCATTCTGAGACATCATTATGTGAGATCTGCGCAGTGTTTTAAGCGAAGTTGTTCTGTTTCACACTCAGGTTTCCCACTGACCTCATTTGCAATCTTTGCGGCAGCAAGTATTACACTTCTCGCTGCCTGAATCCTGGAAGGAGCTGGTAGTGAACGTTACCTTTCCTTCCTTCCCTCTCTGCGAAAGGCAAGGCAAGGCATGCTAAGCTGCTGTTCCTTTCTGAAGGATGGAGTTGGGTGAGTCACAGTTTCCATACCAGCCAATGCAGCTGCAGCTACCTGCTCCTTGCATCCAGGACTCCCCCTCCCCCTCCCCTTCAGCATTTGAGGAATCCCGAAGAGAGGCTCACAGATAGGATTGGGGGAGAAATTTTTTATACGCCACGGCGGCAGCTCAAATCTTAATAGCAAAAAGGTGGAAGGAACCAGAACCACCTTCAATATCAAAACAAAATAAAAAATTCTTTCTAGAGCACCTGAGACAACTAAGTTTGTTCTTGGTATGAACTTTCGTGTGCATGCACACTTCTTCAGTATCAGAATGACAAAACAAGTTGCAAGAGCTTGCCAAATGGCCCAGTTAACTAATAATTTGAGGGGGGGATCAAAACAAAAATTTCAAGAAAATTGGTTCAGATATATATTATATGTTCAGAAATACAGCAAGGGTCGGATAGTCATGCCAGCATTTCAGTAGCCCAGGAAATAGAAGGAAGGAGATAGGAGAAAATAGGGTAATGGTTGGAAGGGTAGTGGAATAAAGATTTAATTGAGGATACGTGGTTGAAATACACTCATAAGTAAGAGCGATATATACGATTGGAAGTCGGAAAAGATTTGGAAAATTTGTTGATACTGGTTTTCAATGTTGGGATGTGTCGGGGGGGGTTAGTTCAATTTTCTTTTTTCAATTTTCTTCTTTTTCTCTTTTCTTTTCTATGCTTATCCTTCTTTTCTATGCTTAATGATAAGCTATTCCTGACTGATATTGTGTAAATTACTTTGGATTAATCTGTAGTAGTTTATAAATATACAGAAATGAACACTGGTTAGGGGTAACAACAAAAGAAGCACATACAGCAGAAATTGTTTATGTTCGTTTTTATTTTTATTTGTTGTAACGTTTTACGACTTTGTAAAATATTGCATTTTTAAACAATTATGGAGGGGAGGATTGGGGGAGAAATTAAATTTGGATTGCATATCTGCTTCGCAATTCTCAAACCAAGACACCAACCAAAACACAGCTGTACTTCAACATTTGAAACTTATCCAATTTTTTAAATGCCATTCCCTACGACTTTACAAAAATGCAGATATTAGGGCCAAGTCTCCATAAAAAACAGATAAAAAGAAGCATTCAGGTTGCATTATATTAGGGCAAACCGCTTGCAAAAACATCTGCATCAGTAAAACTGCATGCAAGAATATGTTTATTAGGAGAAATTCACAATAAAATGCAGAATAATTTTCACAGGGTTTTTTTTTAAATGTAAATTACTGCATAAGTGTGAAGTGAATTTAAGACTGGGGAAATGATAATAATAATTTATTATTTGTACCCCAATCTGGCTGAGTTTCCCCATTTTTTAAGCATTAAATATTAAAAACTTCCCCCCTGACAAAATGAGATGGTCTTTACGTTATTTCATATTTTCTTAAAAAATGGTTTTACAAAGGAATAATAACAAGTAATAATAATAAAATAAAACTTTTATTTATATCCCACCCTCCCCGGCCAAAGTCGGGCTCAGGGTGGCTAACATCAGATACATAACATTGGTATAAAATCAAACAAATAATTAAATTACCTCCTAAAAACATCTCAAAATCAAATTAAAGTCTCTAATTAGATGGCTTTCCACAGGGTTAGGGTTGGGAACAGTAAGTGCTCCACTGAACTGAAATTTCAGCCTTCACGACATAGGAAAACAGCCAAGTAAACAGCTATTTTGGTGGAGGAGGGTCAAGATATTAACCGATATGCATGAAATTTCATATATAGCTATATAATCCCTAGTATAGTAAGATAAGACCTTCAGGAGCAGGCATTAAAAAAAAATTCAAAAATTTTTTTCAAAAAAAAATTGTTCCTTGACAATTTGTCACCCCCTCCATTATGGAACCCGGGGCGGACCGCCCCCACCCCCTTGCTACGCCCCTGCGTGCATGTTGTGTGTGTCAATGCAGGTGTTCAGGGGTGTGTGCGAGGTGTGTGTGCTTATGCATCTTGCCCCCACCTATTTATTTAATTTAATTTATACCCTACCTTTCCTCCAAGGGGCTCAAAGTGGCATATATACATACCGTAGTTCTGCCTACTCCAATTTATCCCTACAACAACCTTGTGAGGTAAGTTATGCCCAAAGAATGGCTGGGGAAACGCAGCCAGATGGGCAGGGTAGAAATAAAATAAATAAAAATAATAATAAAATTAATAATAATATATAATAATATATAATAATTATTGTCACCCAGTGAACTTCTTGGTTGAGAGGAGGCTAGAACCTTGGTCTTCCAGGTCCTAGTCTGACATTCTGATCCCTGTACCACACTGGCTCCTTGGGATCTGGCTCTGCCCACTGTCATGTGACACACGCACACACACACACAGAGAGAGAGAGATTTCCACTAAAGTGAAGCAGCTCTCCGGCTGAAAAAGTCCTCCCTGCCACCCCCAGCTGTGGTGTGTGGCATCTGAACTTGGAAACAAGAAAGGTCAGTCTAAGTCCAGTCCCTTCCAACTCTTAAGATTCTATGATTCAAACCACACTAGAAAATCCAGTTGAGGGAATGTGGGGTAGACAATGGAAATGTCATCGTTCTTATTTTATAGCACCCTGTGGGGAGAGGAAAAGGAGTACTATATTACATTCACAGTGCAATGTAATGAAGTATAAAAGCCATTTAATAGAAAAATAGTTGGAATGTTCTAAACTAAGAGTATTCTTGCATTGCTTCACTGGTCCTGGGTCAAAGTGACCCGGCCAGATCTCCTCCTGCAGCTGGG
Source organism: Lacerta viridis (assembly GCA_900245905.1). Classification (NCBI taxonomy): domain Eukaryota; kingdom Metazoa; phylum Chordata; class Lepidosauria; order Squamata; family Lacertidae; genus Lacerta; species Lacerta viridis. The sequence goes on from OFHU01004114.1 coordinate 904,764, forward strand.
AGTCTTCCTTGGGGGAGTGCCGTTTTCTAGGAGCCCTGCCAACTCAGATCTTTTTCACCTTAGAAGGAATACGCAATTGGGCCAGTCGCAGAGCTGCTGTCTGGGCACTCTGTATACTGTAGATTATACACCAGGGTTACAGGAAGGGAGTTGGATAAGAGAATGAATAACTCGATCGGTTTGGGCCACCCACCAGACTGAACGGCATCAACGCCAGCAATCTTACAGGGCTTCAGATCTGACCAGCTGCCCGCTGGAACAGGATATAGCAAAAGGTTTATTACAGGCAGGTAGCTGTGTTGGTCTGCCATAGTCAAAACAAAGTAAAATAAAAATTCCTTCCAGTAGCACCTTAGAGACCAACTAAGTTTGTTCTTGGTATGAGCTTTTGTGTGCATGCACACGAAAGCTCATACCAAGAACAAACTTAGTTGGTCTCTAAGGTGCTACTGGAAGGAATTTTTTATTTTGTTTTGTTTTGACAAAAGGTTTATTATTTATAACAGCATTCACATTTCACCCTTCTAGGGTTAAATACACCACTCAAGGCAGCAGACATCATATAAAATGACAATTACAAGAGGCACAATCAGCATTTTATATATATATAAAAATGACGACACCGCATAAAACATTGGGATATCCAGTGTGAAGTTTTTTTTAAAAAAGGTAAAGGACTCCTGGATGGCGACTATGGGGTTGCGGCGCTCATCTCGCTTTCAGGCTGAGGGAGCCAGTGTTTGCCCACAGACAGCTTTCTGGGTCATGTGGCCAGCAAGACTAAACCGTTTCTGGTGCAATGGGACACTGATGGAAACCAGAGCGCACAGAAACACTGTTTACCTTTCCGTCTCAGCAGGACCTATTTATCTACTTGCACGCTTTCAAACTGCTAGGTTGGCAGGAGCTGGGAGCGAACAACGGGAGCTCACCCTGTTGCAGGGATTCAAACCACTGACATTCCGATTGGCAAGCCCTAGAGACTCAGTGGTTTAGACCACAGCGCCACCCACTCCCTTGAGGTATGGCTCAATGGATGCACAGGTTTAGGGTCAAACCAACTTGTCATGTTTGGCACTGGGAAGCAACACTCCCTTTGACTTCCCTTGCCACACCATTTGCTTTGGATTGCTTACAAAGCCAACTCTTGTCTTTTTGTGGACTTGCTGGTCTCAGCTAGCAACCAACCCATATCCCTGATGGCCTTCTGCTGGTGCTCTGCTCCCAAACCTCATAACCAGGGAAATGTTTTAAGCAAGGAAGCAGGGAACAGGTCCTTCTATTAAACGACCAATGTTGCTGCTGTCGCCACCGATGATGGCGATGACTTTGTTCCACTGTAGAAGAGATGACCATATTCAAAGCACAGCATTCTCTGAAACTCACAGCAACCAACCCTGCCGTTCGCTGGCTCCAGGCTGATGTGGCCCTCGACAAAGTGCCTTCCTTGGGCCCCCTCCCATAGTAGTAACTGCAGCATTGGGCAGCTACAAGCCACCATTTCAAATTCCCCACCTTATCCCAGAGCCCCTAAGGTTGTGTCATTTTGGGTTGTTGTGGGACTTTTAAGGGCAGTCCCCACCAGCTGGTTTGGGGTATCATTTTAAGTAGTGGCAATTAACTGTCTGACAAAGGGGGCTCAGGGCAGACATGATGGGCTCTAGTCCGAGCTTTTGACCTGCTGCCCCCAAACCTTTTATCTGGAATTCTTGTGGCTAACCTCAGGTGGCTTCAAAACTCACCTTCTCCAGCATGAGTCACGAAATTAAAAGACTCCTGCTTCTTGGGAGAAAAGCAACGACAAACCTAGGCAGCATCTTAAAAATCAGAGACATCACCTTGCCGACAAAGGTCCGTATAGTTAAAGCTATGGTTTTCCCAGTAGTAATGTATGGAAGTGAGAGCTGGACCATAAAGAAGGCTGATCGCCGAAGAATTGATGCTTTTGAATTATGGTGCTGGAGGAGACTCTTGAGAGTCCCATGGACTGCAAGAAGATCAAACCTATCCATTCTGAAGGAAATCAGCCCTGAGTGCTCACTGGAAGGACAGATCCAATACTTTGGCCACCTCATGAGAAGAGAAGACTCCCTGGAAAAGACCCTGATGTTGGGAAAGATGGAGGGCACAAGGAGAAGGGGACGACAGAGGATGAGATGGTTGGACAGTGTTCTTGAAGCTACCAACATGAGTCTGACCAAACTGCGGGAGGCAGTGGAAGACAGGAGTGCCTGGCGTGCTCTGGTCCACGGGGTCATGAAGAGTCAGACATGACGAAACGACTAAACAACAACAACAAAGTCCAACTAAGGGACCCTACTTTGAGCAATTGGGTTGTTGCCTCAATGGGACAAAGAATGCCTGGACACTGCACACCAGGCCATCGTGGGCCATTCTCCTCTGAGGTTATGTCATGAGCCCTGTCAGGATCAGGACTGGGCTGACAGGCTCTGAGAGAGGAGGAAGAAACAGCGGGGCCAAATGGTGGGTTTGAGAAAGGGAGACCTTCCCTTTCCATTCCATCTTTGGTTGCCTCAGAAGGGGGAGCAGGGACATGGTCTCTCCCCTCTGAACTTTCTGAAAAGTGGGAAGTCTCAGAGGAGGCTTGGCGGGGAGGGGCTTTTATCAGCCAAGTGGGGAAGCTGAACAGGAGTCTGAGCAGGAGGGTGCCGTCTTGTCACCGAGAACCAGGTGGACAGTACAGAGGTACCTTCCCTGACTGAGTGCATGCTTGCAATCCTGACATTCTCACAAGGTGACAGAGTCTCGTGAGTGACTACACCATGCCTAGTTTTTTAAAAGCTTGGCAGGAGAGGCAGGGAAACTTGTTGGAACATCTTCGTCGCTTCTGTCCAGTTCCGAACTTCTTGCCCGGCTCCTGAACTTGGGAATCAAGACACCTGAGTGCTGTTTTTGCTGCTAAGGTTGTGCTTCTACTTGCCTAAATAAAGATCATTTTCTTACTTCCAAGTAAAAGCCTCTGTCTCTGTGTGTTGGGTGAGAGCCAGGACTGAGCCTCTAAGTCACAAGAACAGGTTCTCTATGTGTATCTGGTTACTCCAGGTGGCAGCCTGAACATCACCTCACCCCTGAAGGGAAATGGTCCCTTAACCTGACTCTAAATAAGTGGATTTAAATTGGGGGAGGGGGCGATGAAGCTCACAACAGATAATTGGTGACAAAATAAGGACCAACACAGACTTTTCCATTCTGCGTGATAAACCAGCACCTCTTCCCTTTTTTTTCTGACCCGTTTCTGCAAGTAAGAAGCTGAAAGGAGGAATAGCATGATTTTAATGCACATTTCCAGGTGCCGATTCCTGAGCTGTGCCATGTGCAAAGTGAAATCAGCTGTATGGTGTATCTTTAAAAGCCAGGGAAATGTACAGTGCAGCCGCAGCCCTTGCAGTCAATAGCAATTTCCACACGTGGATCGATACCCTCTGATGGCTGCATAGCTGGCTGCAAAGATCATTTCACATACATTCTGGGAGGAGAGCCTGGGCAGGAAAGGGGGAATTGGTTTAACGGTTGCAGAATTCAAAGGGCTTCATTCTTGCTGGCTTGCTTTTATGAAGAAGCAGCCGATCTTTATAATTGGAAATTTTCAAGTGTCATCTTACATCATGACACCCATTTCCTCGCAGAGAAAACCCCCATTAGCAGGGAAGAGAAAAGATCTGATCTAGGGTTGCCACTTATCCGGAATACTGTAGTCGGAAGCAGCGTCCAGGCGGAAATCGGCGAAATGCCTGCCTATATGGCAAGTCACGTTGGGAGTGTCGCTTTTGCAGAATTTTTCTATAAAATAGCTCGGAATAGCTCATAAACGGCATCGTTTCTGTTGCAGCAGAATTGCAAACAAAAAGCTCAACAACTTTTGTGTCCACTTTTGAAATACGGCAACCCTAGTAAAGGCAGCTTTGGAAAACGAGAAGTTTGCACTCTGAAAGTATGTCTTTGTGAAACCAAAAGGCCTTTTCACAAAATGCATGGCAACGTGGTTTGCTGTGAATGCTGCTGCTGGTGGTTTAATATACCGCTCAATTGCTAAAATGGCTTTTAAGCGGTTTACATGTATAAAACTGAATATATATATATATATATATATATATATATATGTATATATATGTATCCACACATAATTAAATTACATAATAAAACAATTCCAACAAAACATTAAAATAAACACCCGCAATTAAAATACACAATAAAATAAGCCAATTAAAAGAGCATAACAATTAAAGCAATGAGCAGTTAAAACAGGAGGTTCAAGTCAGGAGATCAGAGGAATTCTTGTTTAAACAGGTGCGATTTCAAGAGCTGGCAGAATACCAGTGTTGATGGGGCCGCTTGTATTTCAGGTGGGGGGGGGCACCCTGTAATGCTGGGCCCGCCAGTAAAAAGGCCATCTCAGTGTTAGCACAAACCAATAATCGCCAGGCTTTGGCAGAAGTAGCCAGAATCTATTTGTTGATCTTATTGCCCTTACCAGAAGGGAAGATGGTGTTTCAGGTAACTTGGTCCTGGTCCAGGTTCTGTGCTTAGTTGTGAGCTGAAGTCAACCCCATTACTCTAACTGTACCTGCAGGACATGTGTGCATTGAAATACCTCCTTGTCCTATTTACATTTTATACTTTTAGAAGTATACTTTTAAAAGAAACATGTGGCATACACCTGCAAAATGTAATGTGGAAGTGGTCTGGACACCTTTGTCTTTTAAGAATGTTGTTTTACATCTTCCAAGATAATAATACTAATACTAATACTACTACTAATAATAATTTATTATTTATACCCCACCCAGCCACTCTGGGCAGCTTCCAACAAAAGATTAAAATACAACAATTCATCAAATATTAAAAGCTTCCCTAAACAGGACTGCCTTCAGATGTCTTCTAAAAGTCAGATAGTTGTTTATTTCCTTGACATCTGATGGGAGGGCGTTCCACAGGGCAGGTGCCACTACTGAGAAGGCCCTCTGCCTGGTTCCCTGTAACTTGGCTTCTCGCAGTGAGGGAACCGCCAGAAGGCCCTCGGAGCTGGACCTCAGTGTCCAGGCAGAACGATGGGGGTGGAGACACTCCTTCAGGTATACTGGGCCAAGGCTGTTTAGGGCTTTAAAGTTCAGCACCAACACTTTGAACATCATAAAGAGCTCATAACCCACCTGCTCTCAGCAGCCAGAAACATCATAGCCAGACACTGGAGAGACCTGTCAGGAGTAAGCATGGACCAATGGTATCAAATAGTATGGGAAACAGCCTTATTAGAAAAACTAACCAACAAACTGAAACTGACATGGGGACAAATAGAAGAAGACACCTTCACCCCGGTATGGTTCCCCTTTATCACACACACCGCCCAAGAAGACAACAACAAGAATCCACCAGCAGCATACAAATCAATCTGGCTGTTGTTGTTGTTGTTCAGTCATTCAGTCGTGTCCGAATCTTTGTGACACCATGGACCAGAGGACAGAGCACGCCAGGCACCCCTATCCTCCACTGCCTCCTGCAGTTTGGCCAAACTCATGCCAGTCGCTTCGAGAACACTGTCCAACCATCTCATCCTCTGTCGTCCCCTTCTCCTTGTGCCCTCCATCTTTCCCAACATCAGGGTCTTTTCCAGGGAGTCTTCTCTTCTCAATCTGGCTAACCTAATCCAAAACACACACACACCTCACTACAGCCAACCAAAGACAACCAACCACATCCTAGGCCACCCCCAACCTCTCTCACCACCAAGGAAATACAAGTGAATAGTAAGAGAACCCACACAAGTGACGCTGACACAAAACCCCACACATACACCAAGCAGAAGAATAGAAGCAACCACCCCACCCCACCCCACTCACCATTCCCCTCCCCCTCTTTCTCCCTCTTTCCTTCCTAACCTAACACTGCATGTAACACTAATGTCTCACAACGAGTGAAACTGACCTGTAGAAGACACAATGCACGCATTTTTGTAAACTAAGAAATCTCATATATATATATATATATATATATATATATATATATATATATATGAGAGAATGTTGTCTTATGATACTGTTTTAATTATGGGTTTGCCCCCTGAGCTCCTTTTAGAGGCAGGACTGGTTGTAAGTTGAATTAATAATAATAAAAATAATGCTAATAGCAATTTATACAGAAGCATCCACTCCGCACATTATACGAAGCTCTCAGTATTGAGGGCCGGGGGAGATCTAATGTGACAGAGCAGGAATTCTGCTCCCCTATCACGATGCCCCCCTAAAGGAAGCCTCTCCCCCAGCAACTTGGGCTATTTAAGTGGGTGGTCGCCCTGCTGGAACCTGCAGCAAGAGAGCTCCCACCCTCTCGCCTTTGAGCAGTAGCTGGTGCGCAACGAGAGCAGGTGTTTGTCTTGGAGGGAGGTGATTTACGCTCCCATTCTTTTTAGTGCTGATAAAACATGGCTATGGCTGACCGAACCTCTCACTGCATGCGTTTGCCAGGCCACAAAGTTTTGTTGCAGTTGTCGTTGGTGTACTGCCCGGCCCTGGCCAACAAGAACAGAGAGCCATTACGGCCTCTGCTGATAATGTCATTCGCTGCCTCATAAGATGGGCCACAGGACAGCCAGAAACACTCGAGGATGGTTTGTTTCCCCCCCCCTCCGTTCTGCTAGTCCAGTGCAGAGGGAAACGAGTGAGCGAAGAACTGCCAAAGCTTTAGCCTTTAATTTTATTTATCGTAAGATGAGAAAGCATCTTTTCCTAACCATCTAATTAATCCTGTCAGCAACTTCTGCATTCGGTGATTCAAAAACAGCAAATTTAGCCAGAATAATTAGAATGATCTCTGTTCAGCAGATAGCAAAATCTTGATGGAGCCTCCATCTTGAGAAAATTTTACTTAGACAAAACAACACTTTTCCTTCCACCCATGTATTCAAACTGCATCACTTTATTGTAACCATGAAAGTATAAATGTTATTTTTAGCCTCAACCTAATCACTCCCACTCAGCTTCTCTTCCGTCTTTCATAAAGTGCAAGACGACCAGATCCATCTCATTTGCCATCCCTTCCTGGATTTCTGGTCATTACCTTACTCATGTAGATAGGATTTGCACCCCACCTTGTATCTTGCACCCGAACCTGCCTTTTGCACCCTGCACCCATGTACCTCCCCCTTGTAAATTGACGAACTCGTGATGAATAAGACCACCCACAATTGCGACTGTATAAAATTCTGGACTTACCTTTGGACGGGGTTCCTTATACCTTTGGTTACCTTTGCGTAGGGAACCTGGTTGCTACCAAATCTTTGCTCTTAAAAAGCCGCTTGCTTCTTTCTCTCCTTGCCTGGACATCTCCTGTCTTCTCCAACCATAGCAGACCCTTTGGGGGCCCCGGACCCAAATTCTAAGTGTTTTACATCAATAGCTATGGCACTGTTATGGTCACCTTTACCTGCTGCTACGGTTTGGAACAACGTAGAGCTGGTCCGGGAGCAAACTTTTTGAAAGCACCATGTGCCATGTTAGTGTCTTTTTGCAGTGGTTGTATGAGATGTATGTTCTTGTAAAACGCAATATTTGGGCAAATTTGTTTATTTTTATTTATACAATAAATTTTTCTATTGCTTGACTATTCGTGCTTCTAAGTGATTGCTAAGACATAATAGTTTGCAGTTCTAAGACAAATGAATTTGTCTTCTGGTCGGTATGTAAAGACACAGCAGCGATACAAACTTCGTATTTAGAATCTATGTAATGCAGGAGCCCACAGCAGTTTTATGAAACAAACATGAATGCTTAAGCTGGAAAATGTATACAACATAGTGTGTAAAATGAGACTGGGCAAGGAAGAACATAGGGACAAATTGCTCAGACTGATGAATGAACACATTCCTGTTTACAGGTGGATTAATGAGCTGCAGTGGTCTCTCTTGTCTTTATCTGGGTAGCAAAACAAATGTCAGGTCAACAGTTCCCTCTGCCTGAGAGCTGTCCTGGTGGCACAGGGAGCCCAAATTCCTGCAGCCAGTCTCCAGAAGGCTTACAAAGAGAACAGTCATAGCACTGGCAAAAGTGCTCTTCTATGATCATTGAGGATCAAAGGCCTCGTTCCTAGTAAGGTGGGAAACTTTTATCTGGTTTGTTCCACTTCAGACTGCTACTCTATAAAGGTAAAAGGACCCCTGACCGTTAAGTCCAGTTGTGGACGACTCTGGGGTTGCAGTGCTTTACTGGCCGTGGGAGCCGGCATTTGTCCGCAGACAGTTTTTCCAGGTCATGTGGCCAGCATGACTAAGCCGCTTCTGGTGAAACCAGAGCAGTGCACAGAAATGCCGTTTACCTTCCCGCCAGAGTGGTACCTATTTATCTACTTGCACTTTGACGTGCTTTCAAACTGCTAGGTTGGCAGGAGCTGGGACCGAGCAACGGGAGCTCACCCCGTCGCGGGGATTCGAACCGCCAACCTTCTGATCAGCAAGCCCTAGACTCTGTGGTTTAGACCACAGCACCACCCGCGTCCCTACACCCTATACAACCCCCTTAAATAGGGCTGGCATATGTCTGTGTTTTTCCTGACATTATTGGGATTTCAAAGCTGGAATTGACGTGCGGGGGAAATTTCTGAAGAGCGGTGCTTTGTCCTGGACCTTAGGTGAGTCAATCGGAAAATCGCTCAACAATTTTTGGGGCTTCCTTTAAAAAAAGCTAAACAACGGGGTGTGCTGGTTTTTACTTTTTTGAAATAAGGCAACCCTACCTTAAACCCTCGCCCACCCAAAACATACACACACTCCATGCTCAAAGAAATGTTCACTGTGGTTGGGAAGTTTTTACATAGAAGAACAATCATTTGTGTGTTCCCCCCACCTGCAGTCTGAAGTGCCAAAGACCAGACAGCATAGTCAAGTTTTTTTTCCTTTTACAGTGAGGGCGAGAGAGAGCTGAGCATGCAGACGGTTTGCTCACATGTTCCAGCAGAATTGGGGTCTTCCAGCTACTTGGCATTCTTTGTCTCAACAAGCTGAATGAAGAATAGGATTTTGGGGCAGGCAGGGAGGAGAACGGGGAAACTGGAAGAAAGCTTTATGTGCGCCCATTTCTTTCCTTTAGCTTACTTGTCTGCCCTGGATTCTTCAGCAGCAAATGGGAGCTGCTTGACAAGATAAAGTCAGTTCCTTTTGGAAAGCATCCTGGGCTGGCAGTGATGTCACCGCTCTGGTGTTTATGTTCTCCCTTCCATTTTGTTCTCTTCCTAATGCAGTTTCTACAGCTGCTTGTTCTTCCTGCCCTTGAAAACTGTCCTCCCTGTCTTAGTAAACTGCCAAGTTTTGAACAGTTTTCAAATGTCCTGGCATGACCCAGTAGAGACAAGAGTGAGGAATGCCTGATAATGCAAAAAATTCAAGAGGGAAACATATTCGGACCCTAAGGGCTTATCCACACATACCTTTTGCCCTGCTCTTTCCAAGCACAGGTCCTCACTTTAAAGTTCCATGTCTGAGTATTCTTTCTTTCTTTCTTTCTTTCTTTCTTTCTTTCTTTCTTTCTTTCTTTCTTTCTTTCTCTTTCTTTCTTTCTTTTGCCCTAAATGGCCTCGGCCCAGTATACCTGAAGGAGCGTCTCCACCCGCCATCATCCAGCCTTCTGGCGGTTCTCTCACTGCAAGATGTGAGGTTACAGGGGACCAGGCAGAGGGCCTTCTTGGTGGTGGCGCCCGCCCAGTGGAAAGCCCTCCCATCAGATGTCAAGGAAATAAACAACAACCTGACTTTTAGAACACATCTGAAGGCAGCCCTGTTTAGGGAAGTTTTCAATGTTTGGTATCACATCATTGTTATGATATGTCCCGGGGGGGGCAAGTTGTTAGACTGACCCCCAGGCAGGAACGAAGCTTGCGTGCCCTCCTGGCTACTCGAGTCCAGGGGCACATTAGTAATATGTGATTGTTCCCCAGCTTGAAGAACAACACACACAAGCCAGTAAGGCTAAAACTACTTTATTGCAGTTAAAATGCAGAATATGTTTCTGCTAGCCAGCTCATGATGTCAGAGCTGTGCATAATGGCGTCTGGCATCTCTCAAGCCAGAACTGAAAGTAAAGTACAACAGTACAGTAAAAAAACACCACGTGTGTGGGAAAGCTGGTAGAGCTAGTGGCTTTCCCACAGGATGAAAACAGACACAATAGTCATGCTGACCTCGCTGCTGCAGCATTCGCAGCTCGGCATGTAATAATATCACAACAATCATCATCATCATTGTCATCATCACTATTATTATTCTGTTGGGAGTGGCCCAGAATGGGTGGGGAAACCCAGCCAGATGGGCGGGGTATAAATAAATAAATAAACAAACAAATGATTATTACCCTGGAGCTTTCTTCGCAAAAACCCACTCTTTAGTGTTCAATCAGAGCAAACATCAACTTGGGTTTTCCACAGATGGTTGTTTGCTCTGACTGAGCTTTAAAGAGCAGGTTTTTGTGTGGAAATCTCCAGAGCAAAGAAATGGGCACTTGGGCACGAAGTTTTAAAGCACAAACTATGTCTAGAAAGAGCGGAGGAAAGGTGTATGTGGATAAGCCCTAAAACGAGGATAGTGAGAGCACAGTATAAACACCCTGGACTTTCTCCTGCACTTTCCCCATTACATTCAGTGGATTTGGTGCAGAAGAAATTCCTGGTGTATTGTATGTGGGTCTAGTAGCAGAACCAGTGGTCAGGGATGATGGGAATTGTAGTCTCAAAACATCTGGAGGGCCGAGGTTGAGGAAGCCTGGCATAGGATGTCAATCAAATCAGCAAAAAGACATGGTTAAAAAGGAAAGTTTTTGCCTGAAGCCTAAAGTGTTATGAAAACTTCCCGCGGGGGCAAGTTGAGAGACTGACCCCCAAGGCGGACGAAGCTTCCGTGCCCTCTGGCTTCAGGAGTCCAGGGGCACAAGGGTAATATGCGATTGTTTCCCAGCTTGAAAAACAACACGCATCAGCCAGTAAGGCTAAAACCTACTTTATTGTAGATAAAGTGCAGAATGTCTCTGCGTAGCCAGCTCATTATTTCAGAGCTGTCTGTTAAAGCGTCCAGCATCTCCTGACGCAGGACTGAAAGTAAGGAATACAACAGTAAATTACAATGACATCACATGTGTGGGGGCTGGTATGGCCAGTGTGTTTCACAGGGTGAAACATGACTCTTGGTCAGGTGACCTCGCTGCTGAGGCTCTTCGCAGCTCGGCTTGTACTGATATCACAACATCAAGGTGATGTAATGAAGGCACCAGGCGAACTTCCCCATGGAGAGCATTCCACAGACGGGGAGTCACTGCAGAGAAGGTCCCGTTCTTGTGTTGCCACCCTCTGAACCTCTTGAGAAATTTGAGAAATTCCCAACATTTGGCCTTTTCTAGTTAGAACCTGTGGATCAGTGGTGCTTCAAAGCACCAGCCATGGCTCTTTTCATCAGGACATCAAAGCATACATCACCTGATATCATTATGACATCAGAGGTGGGTGACTCTGCCCACCTTTCCAACCTGGTACTTGAAGGGTAGGGGAGATAACTGGCCATAGCTGTCAACTTTTCCCTTTTCTTGCGAGGAATCCTATTCGGAATAAGGGAATTTCCCTTTTAAAAAAGGCGAAAGTTGACAGCTATGTAACTGGCCCAGATCCAGCTCACTCCCTCTCATAGGTTCAAAAGCACAGGTCCCCAATACTGACACTTGGGATCTCTGGCTCATACATCCCTCCACTGGGAGAAATGTCCACTTATTCCTACTTTCATATTTCTATTTAAGTTACAGTAATTGGGTTGAAATCAAAACTTCCAATGGCCTCACCTGCACAAGCACTTCATCTTACCCTATAGACGGATCAGAGGCGAGAGGGGGAAAGCTCTCTTGTGCAAGTGGAAGTGTGTGTGCAGGGTTTCTGCTGGGCAGAATTATAATTATAAATTAGCACATAGATGTTTTGTGCAAATCAGTGCCTTCCTATGTCCTTTTATTTGCGGTGTCATCTTCTTAGGTGATGTTCAAGTGGCCATGCTAGATCATGTGCTGGAATATATGCTCCTGGGAGAAAATAAGCATTGCTTGCCTGCGTAAAGCCACTTGTTAGTATAGAGAAAGTGAGTGCATTATTAGTACTAACAAAACTAGTATATTGTTAGCTACAATATAAAAATGTCTTCCTCTGTTGGGGTCTCCTTCTTATGGGATGTGATACATAAGTAGCAGTCAAATACAACGTTCCTTGTTTTCTTAGAGTGGACATGCAAGGGGATGTTTGGTCCAGCCAGTTGGAACTTCCTGTTTCCTCCTTGGATGGGACATACCCGTATTTTTCGCTCCATAGAGCGTACCTCGTTTTTAGAGCAGGAAACAAGAAAAAAAAAATATTTTTCTGGTTTTCCTCCTCTAAAAGCCCTGTTTTTTGAGGATCAGCTAAAAGTTTTGCAGCTTTTTTTGCAAAGGGAAAAGCCCTGTTTTTTGAGGATCAGCTAAAAGTTTTGCAGCTTTTTTGCAAAGGGAAAAGCCCTGTTTTTTTGAGGATCAGCTAAAAGTTTTGCAGCTTTTTTGCAAAGGGAAAAGCCCTGGTTTTTTGAGGATCAGCTAAAAGTTTTGCAGCTTTTTTTGCAAAGGGAAAAGCCCTGTTTTTTGAGGATCAGCTAAAAGTTTTGCAGCTTTTTTGCAAAGGGGAAAAGCAAAGCTCCTTTTGCAAAGGGGGAAAAGCAAAGAGGAAAAGCCCCATTTTTATGGGGTTCAACTCACATTTCTGCAGCTTCTGAAGGAAAGGGAGCCATTTCTACAGTTTCCAGACAGATAATCTAATCAGCCAGTCACATGTCGCTGGGGAAACAAACAACCTCCCTCTGCAGCACATTCAACAAAGGAGGGGGCAAGGGGCGGGGCTGAAAGGGAGCCGGGACTCTTATCTCTCTCCCGATCTCTTGCTGATCAGCTGCTGAGCGGGTCCTTTCAACACCCCTTTCAACACTATCTGCTTTTGGCCCCTGGGCAATTTGGCTCCAGGGACCACCACTCGCTCCATAAGACACACAGATATTTCCCCTTACTTTTTAGGAGGAAAAACGTGCGACCTATAGAGCGAAAAATACGGTACTTCCTTTGCATATGACTAGAGGTGGGTGTGACCTTACCTGTCCAGGTAACAAAAGCACAAGGCACGCAGCACTCTCTCTCTCTTTGACTTCCTTCGTCATAGGAGCAACAGCTTTTCAGCTAGAGATGCTCTGTTGGCTTTCAGCCAATAGAGGACACTGGGATTATCCCTAAATGGGATAGTTCCACGTGTATATACTTTGTAACTAAGTCTGCCTTCAGGGATTCAACTGTGAACTGATGAACTGATGTGAGTAACCTTTTAAAATATACTTTAAATAAGATTGTCATGTGTTTATTCTTTTGAGAGGAATAAAAGGGGAACTTACCAGGAACATACAATTCAATACTGAATTGTATGATAGTGAGAGGCTTAAACAAGCCTGCAACAAGCTACACGCTGTGCGTTTAAAAAGGGAATGCACTCTGCTAGTAAAGGGACTTGCTAACGCAAATTAGGAAGGATATTAATAAACAGTGTAACCTCTCCTGCATCCCTGAACATTCCCACACTTCTATATGTCTGGAGGCTTTGCAAACCTCCTTAAGCTCAAAATTTTTGTACAGGCCTGCTGTCATAGCTGGGCTATGCCTAGGGCTGTAGACAGTTGTATCCGTATCTAACCCTAGAGAATGGATTGATCTGACAACAAGAACCTACAGTACAACAAGTATGATCTGCCCTTTTGACCACTGAGAGCCTACAATATTGTTTAGAAATTAATTGATTTAATTAGCCGGTTAATATGTCACAAGCCAGATAGCTAAATTAATAAATTAGCTCATTCATTTGCCATTTCTCAACACTTTAAGAACATAGTGATCAATAAATGCAATTTGTGGGTTCAAATATAGTCATTAAGGAGCCCAGCTTGTTACAGGTATCTGATGCTGCAGGTGTTGCTATGGCAGTAGGGTAAATTATGCAGATTGCAGCTGTCTTGCATTTAATCAGCATCCCATAATAGGCTATACGTTATTTAACCTAGCCTGTCTGCAAGCCACCAGTCTCTCGCCCCATTGGCTGAGCTGTGCTGATGTCAGTAAATCACGCACAAACGTTTTAATTGTCCTGGGGCTGTATCAGTAATAGAATGTAAGAAATCACTGCAACTGATGAAAGGGAAGTGCAAAGGGCTTATCCATACTTCCTCTCGTCCAGCTGCCTTCCCCTGGGGAAAACCGCTTTTTAGTGCTCAATCAGAGCAAAGAGCAATTTGGGTTTTCTCAAGATTGACATTTGCTCTGATTGAGCACCAAAGAGCAGTTATCCTGAGAGAAAGCAGTGGGACAACCAGAAAACCGCTTGGACACATGCTTTCTAGGCATGGGAGAAACAAAAGTGTGGATGAGCCATCTGCTGAGTAGGTAAAAGAACAGAAGAAGACTTGGGATTTGGGAGGAAGGTTGAAGGGAGAGGACAACTAAAGAACCTGGAAAAGTGAGGGGGAACTTTTGCAGGCCTATGGATGGAGTTATGTGCTGTTGCTGGGAAGGGGTTCAGAGAGACCAGGAAGACTGTATTCTGCATTTAAAATTCAAAATAATTTGACATTTGCAGATCAGGAATTCTCTCTTCTTTTTCAGAGCTGTTAAGGCTTTTTGGAACACTTCCTTGGTGCTTTCCCAAGTGTCTTCATGGTCACAGATGGTCTTCGTGGTTTAGAAGACATTCATTTAAAACAAACTTAATAGCACATTCCTTTTGGCCACGATGACACAGAATCCATTTTACACTGTAACTTTTGGTGATGTTTGGAAGATGTTTTGGAAGATATAGTTCTACAGACACAGGAAGAAATGCTGAGAAAGGGGGGGGACACTGGGAGGACAAATTATGCTTTATTTATTTTGTTTTGGTATTGTGCAACAAAGCGGGTGGCGCTGTGGGTTAAACCACAGAGCATAGGGCTTGCTGATCAGAAGGTCGGCGGTTCGAATCCCCGCAATGGGGTGAGCTCCTGTTGCTCGGTCCCTGCTCCTGCCAACCTAGCAGTTCGAAAGCACGTCAAAGTGCAAGTAGATAAATAGGTACCGCTCTGGCGGGAAGGTAAACGGTGTTTCCGTGCGCTGCTCTGGTTCGCCAGAAGCAGCTTTGTCATGCTGGCCACATGACCCGGAAGCTGTACGCTGGCTCCCTCGGCCAGTAAAGCGAGATGAGCGCCGCAACCCCAGAGTCGTTCGCGACTGGACCTAATGGTCAGGGGTCCCTTTACCTTTACCTTTTAACAAAGCATAAAAATCCAAATAAACAATAAATGGGCTGATATGTGTTGCTAGATAGAACTGCTGCTCACACCAGATAAAGGGGACGTTTGTCCCAAACACTGATCCCATAATGAAAGGGCACAGAAAAGCGAGCACCGGTTGACAGCTTGTGTTACACTCCTGTGTTCTGTGGACTGCCCAAACAGGGACAGTTTTTTTCAACCCCAAGAAAAGTGATTGGGAAAAGAGAGCAAGACCAGGAGGGATGGAAGGTTAGGTAGGTGGAATGAAGAGAAAGAAGGTTACACACTATTTTTCTTTTTACTTTTAATCAATTTTTTAATTAAAAGTTTTCAACATAAAATACAATAAAAGTCAGACTAGTCAAGGGAGAAGGAAAGAAGAAGAGGAACTTGGATTTGACATCCTGCTTCTCACACTCATCCTCTCTCGCTGGACAGAGAGAACAAAGAAGAGTTTGGATTTGATGTCCTGCTTTATGACTGCCCGAAGGAGTCTCAAAGCAGCTAACAATCTCCTTTCTCTTCCTCCCCCACAACAAACACTCTGTGAGGTGAGTGGGGCTGAGAGACTTCAGAGAAGTGTGACTAGCCCAAGGTCACCCAGCAGCTGCATGTGGAGGAGCGGAGACGCGAACCCGGTTCACCAGATTATGAGTAATTTTAATGTTTGGAGTGTTAATAAGAAGAATGTGTTGCCCAAACCCTAAGATGTTTTATACAACCAATGGTTAAAAAGTATTCCACAGTGTATTTTTTTTGGGGGGGGGCAGTGAACTAGAGATTCAGGATGCCCTTTGCTTCCAAGAATGTGCTTGATAGAATTGGCAAAACGGCTTTCACGTAAAGCAAGCACATCTTCTGAAACAGCACTGCTTAAGGCCTCTTGTATGCAGCTGGGTTCAAGGACAACTTCTGCCTGGATGTGCCCACAGAAAACGTTACATATATTTCTCTTGGAAGTCCTGCCCATGAGGTGGAATTTCTGACTTGTGGCACAATTACTCCTGGTTATTGCAGCTATAAGATTTGGTTGCTGATACAGCAGCATGAGAGGTCTCCCGTACTGATACAGCTGAACTGCTGCTTTAGCCCTGTGTCAGCTGTCCAAAGACATATGTAGCTGGTTCCGCTTGCTTCAAGATATACAGCTTGGCCAGTGTTTATTGCTCGCTCCTGTAGGTTGTTGTTATATAACTTCCATTGTGTCGCGTGGACCAACCTCTGCTCCGCTGGCAAGGTCTATGGCTCCGGCGGGAGTCTTGCAGAAGCATATATTGATTGTAAATAATGTCTCAATATCCTATAGTAGGTCATAAATCAAAAAGGGCTCGAAAACTCTTTCCTCCAAGGAACTTTTGAAAAGAAGGATCTATCTTTTGTTTGCAGTTTCCATTTTGGAGTGACTGCGTTGCCCTTTCACCTCCGGGGTTTTTCTGCTACAGGCCTGCTGAGCCCTGGGTTCCTAGCCTTGAGTAAGATGGAACCTATTAGCAGCCTGTTCCACATAGACTGATCTTCTATCGCAATTAAAAAGGCCAACCTCCTGCGGCCCTGTTGAGGGAAGTTTTTGATGTTTGATGTTTTACCGTGTTTGACGTTCTAATTTGTTGGCAGCTGCGGAGAGCAGGCAGGGGGGTGGCTGGCACACATCCCGGGGGCGTGGCTCGTGTCCCGGGGGCGTGGCTCGTGTCCTGGGGGCGTGGCTCATGTCCGGGGGGCGTGACGCCCAGCGCTGGCAGGGGGGCAGCCGCGATGGCACCCCACTGGGATCGCGCTGCCGGGGGCAGTGCGCTCCCCCAGCCCCCATCTTCCTCCGCCAGTGTTTGCAAGTGATCTTGTACAGTTTGTAGTCTGACCCACTAAATCATCTCCGAGGCAGATATCCTCCTCGTTCCCGGTCTTTTGAGCTGCAAAGTATAAATTATCCTATGGAGAGGCAAAAGGGGCTCAGCAAACAGACGTCTGAGGGCATCTGTTATCTGAGGTGAGCTCCGCCCGCCCACTTGCATCCCTTTAAGCTATGAAAAGTCCTCACTTCCCTGTTCAGGTTTTCAGAAAACATGCAACCTCAGGTGATTCCTCTCCACTCCTGTGTCTAGGGTTGCCACATCTGCTTCCAAAAAATAGCAGACAAGCGGGGGGGGGGTTAAATTAAATTAAATTATATATTTTCTTACAAACATTTTAACACATATTAAAATACCATTTCATCGAAAAAAAATAGTGAACATAATGTGAAAAAGTGGACTGTCCACTCAAATAGTGGACACCTGGCAACCCTACCTGTGTCCCCCCCCAAAAAAGCCCTGCTCTCCATTTTGCATCGGAAAGGCAAGCACAAACTCCAACCAGCTCCTGAATCCACAAACCCGGAGTAGGTTGTTTCTGACGGGAAGCTGGAGAAATCCTGTGGCAGCAATTTCCACCAGCGGTAACCATCTTCACTTGCCCCTGAGGGTGTCTACCCTCTTCCCAACTCCCTGCAAGTTGTCACGCTAGTTACCTAATAGGCATTATCTGGCTGGCTGGATCGCTTGATCCCAAGTGGTCGCTCAGTTCCATGTAGGAAGAAAACTCTTAAAATAGGCAAGCAGCCTTTGGGCCCTCACTTCCCATCATGCGGTCCTTCATCTCAGGGTCCATTGCCATCGTATGTCATGTGAAAGCCCTGCTACTCATGAGGAGACCAGTTGTCAGTATTGTAATTAGGGGTCCACCCCCACTTTGTTGATCCTTTGCCTAGAAAGCATTTATTTAAAATGCATCTCGGGGTTATTTGTGGGGCATAGGAATTTGTTCATTATCCCCCCCCCCCAATATAATTGTAATGTTTAAATACAAGACAGGGTGATCATTATTCCTGATCAGCTAACCTAGATTTTTTTTTTTTGTTTCTGGCTCCACCCACCACCAGCTCTGGCTCCACCCCATCCCCACCCCATCCCAACATTAACTAAGTGTGTGAGAGGTAGAAATACAACCCTTGGTATTATAGGTACAGACATTGAAAAACAGGACATTAAGCTGTTCCAATACGCAGTGACTGCAGCTAGGATTTTGCTAGCACAAAGGTGGAAACAAGAAGAAATACCGACAAAAGAAGACTGGACAGTGAAATTAATGGATTATGCAGAACTGGATAAAATGACGGGAAGAATCTGGGAACAGCGGGACCAGAAATTCATCAAAGACTGGTTAAAGTTTACGAACTATTTGAAAAACAATTTGCAGTTGAATACGCTAATAGGTCTTCAAGAAGCTTTGTAGTTAATGTGTAGAAATATTATTGTAAGTATGGTAGTTAGAGTGAGAAAGAGATGAATGATAATGTAAGCAATGGTAGATTAAAGAAGTATAACAATAAGATAATAATTCTGAATGCCATGTGGAAGGTCTGAGGGAAGTCATGGCTATGTTAGCCAAAACTGAAGAATGTATGTGAATGTATATTTTATTTTTTGTAGTAATTTAGTATAAAAATAATAAAAAATTATTTTTAAAAAACGAAATACAACCCTTGATAGAAAAATGGTTCTTTGGAATTCAAGGTGGCACGTGTGAGATCATGCTATCCTGTTCTATCTCCACAACAACCCCAAGAGATCCAGCAGGCTGAAAGTTTGGTGTGCTGAGAAATCACACAACAAGCATCATGGCTGAAAAGGAATTTGGATGGACTCAAGTCTTCCTAATCTCCATCAGGTTTCTAAAGTGCACAGGGAGACACCGTGAGTACAGGAGGACCCTCTCCTAACCAAGCATGTTGGCTGGGACATGTTTCCTTAACCCCAGTGCAGAACACCTGAAGATACGTGGACTTAGAACAACACTCAGTGGGAACTTACGGGTGCCATCTAGGGAGGGATGCATCAGTTCTTCACAACCTCTGTGGATTTGTGGGCCTTATCCTTGCTTCTACTCAGGTCAAGAAGGCTGGCTGGAAGTGGTTCTCACCCAGAAGACCCTGCCTAAGTGCTGTGAAAGACAAATGGGTATGTTGATGCTGGTTTTATTAAATGAATAAATGGCAAAGGGGAGGCAGCGTATGGGGAGTTTGAGCTTATTCAGAGGTCTCCAGAGAGCTTGTCAAGATTACATTCAAGTCAAGAACTTGCCTGAGACTTTGCAGAGGGGGCGGCCAGGAATTAAACTGCCAGGAGCTAAAACAACGTCTCAGCGTTGACTAATAATTTCTAGGATAGGAGTAGATGCCATTAATGACCCTTTTTATTCATGCAGAAGTTCCCAAAGAGTAACATAATGTTCCATTAGTAATAATTGGGAGAGTCTTTCTCCTCAAGGTTGTCAAAACCTAGAGATGAGGCTTCTGCCAAAACATTTTGGTGACAAATGGTGACGCTTTTGACAGGAGGGGTGCCACAGAAGGTTGAGAAGGTTTCATGGGGGAATTGGAGAGGAGGAGGAGGAGGAGGAGGGGAGAGGAAGGAGGCAGACAGGCAGTGTGCACATGTCAGAGTGGGGTCCAGAGTCAAACTCGTATTTCCCTTGGCATTGCCTCCCTCAAATGGCTCTTCCCCACATCCCCATCCTAAACTGGAGACACACCCTCGCTTCATTTTCAATGCACCCTTCTTGTTTGCAGAAGTAGATAGAATCCAATTTCAAGGAGTGCAGAGAAAGCGGGGGCGAAATCCCATTGTACAAGTGGAAATCCTTGCACAATGCACAGGGTTTCCTCTTATGGGGTGTGTAGAGTGAATCTCACACAAGGTGATAGTCACAGAGTGGACTGATGGTTCAAATAATATGTTTGGATGCAACCTACATCTTTCAGTATTGGTTCTCGGGAGCTGGAAGCAATAACTGATTTATCAATGGACTAATCAATGAACGAATTTATTGCAAAATAAAGAGGAAAGGGTAAAACAAAAACAGGTCTATCAATATTAAAGCTACCCAAAAAATTCAAAAGCAACATGTGAAAGAGAACAGAATCACTGACATATGGACTTATAAAATAAAATTTAAAAAAATTCCTTCCAGTAGCACCTTAGAGACCAACTAAGTTTGTTCTTGGTATGAGCTTTTGTGCGCATGCACATGAAAGCTCATACCAAGAACAAACTTAGTTGGTCTCTAAGGTGCTACTGGAAGGAATTTTTAAATTTTTTTATTTTGTTTTGACTATGACAGACCAACATACGGCTACCTACCGGTAACAGGAAATATGGACTTATAGTAGAGTATATTTCTATTGCACAATAGAAGATATTTCAGCAATGGAAATACCGGTATCAGTGAATTGCGTTGTATAAGGCTGTGTAACATCTTTGTGGCATTTTAGTATTTAATTGATGAATCGACCAATTAATCAGTTAAAAGCAACACAGTTAATCAGCTCAGCATTTTAATTAGTTAGCAGACCAGCAGTTCAGTAAAATAAGCTGTGTGGTTGATGAACAAGCAAAGCTCGTGGCTTTTTCCACTTTTTAAAAATTTTATTAGGGTCACCATGACATGAACTAAACTTATCATTGAAAAAGGAGAATGTTGCTTTGGAATGCAGCAGCCGAATGACATTTGAAGAAACTCAACCCATTCTGCAAGGAACTTTGCCTGGCCTCAGCTGGAGTGTTCTCGGGTTTGCTGTGGCTGAAAAGAAAGCCATAGAAAATCTGGGAAAGTCAGACAACGAAGACTATGATGCAAGGCTTCAGAAGCAAGGCGGGCAAGAAGCTTGTCTGAGCAAGAGATTTGGCGAGAAACCAAAGTACAGATTGGTGAGGAATGTTGCAAAACTGAGGCTTTTCCTCCTGCAAGACTTGAGCGTTGTGTGAGGTTCCCTGAGCTCAGTCCTGCCAAGGCTCCAAATGAGACAGTATAACTTCCCTGAGTTGCACCCCTGGGCTTTGCTAATGATGGCAATGGTGATAATAATAATTAGTTTTACCTGTACAGGACCTGCAGCAGCAATAGGCCGGGTCAGAGGGGAGCTATTTCTGGGGTTGCCAGAGCACAACATCCTTCAGCTGCCTGTCTCTCTCTGCATCCCTCAATTCTTTGTTCTCCCCTTTTCTGTCCCTTCTTCTCTGTCCTCTCTTCCTCGGCTTTGCTTAGCTCTATTCCTAGTCTTGTTCCCTCCTATTAATACTGGACTCACCATCAGTCACACATGTGATGGTGAGCTGCATATAGAAGAAGAAGAAGAGTTTGGATTTGATATCCCGCTTTTCACTACCCGAAGAAGTCTCAAAGTGGCTAACATTCTCCTTTCCCTTCCTCCCCCACAACAAACACTCTGTGAGGTGAGTGGGGCTGAGAGACTTCAGAGAAGTGTGACTAGCCCAAGGTCACCCAGCAGCTGCATGTGGAGGAGCGGAGACGCGAACCCGGTTCACCAGATTACGAGTCTACCACTCTTAACCACTACACCACACTGGCTTTTCTTTCTGTTGGAACATGACCCAGCTATCCATGGTTCCTTCCTGAAGCTTTGCCAGGTAAAGGTAAAGGGACCCCTGACCGTTAGGTCCAGTCGTGGATGACTCTGGGGTTGCAGCACTCAACTCGCTTTACTGGCAGAGGGAGCTGGCGTACAGCTTCCGGGTCATGTGGCCAGCATGACTAAGCCACTTCTGGCGAACCAGAGCAGCACATGGAAATGCCGTTTACCTTCCCGCCGGAGTGGTACCTATTTATCTACTCTATTTATATTACTTTCAAACTGCTAGGTTGGCAGGAGCAGGGACGGGGATTTGATGTGGGATGTAAACACAGAGCAGCCAAACCCAACACTGCTAGAGTGGACATGAAGGTAACTCAGTCCTCCAGGCTTAACTTCCTGTTTACCTGGACTGAGTTACAGGAACCAGAAGTAGGTGTGGTCTTACCTGGGAACAAGATCCCAAAGATCACTCTCCATTTTGCCTCGTCTTTTGAACAAGCAGGATGCTCTCTCTCAGCTTGCAGCTGAGAGAAGCAGAGGTGAAGCCTGTTCCCCTATGGAATCAGCTTCACCACATGTAAATATATTTATCTAAGCTTATCTGCCTCTTTGAGCCTGTACTGTAACTCATGGATGAATGTAAGTAAACTTTTATATCTTATAATCAGTACTTTGTTGTGTCTTTACTTTTAAGAGGGAAGAAGGGGAATATACCAGGAATATATATTTCTTATAGAGGCTTTAGCAAGCCTATGCAACCGTTTTCTGCTGTGTTTTAAAAGGGAATGGAACTCTGCTAAGTTTGGAGCTTGCTCACACAAGCTGGGATGATATATATAAAATAATATATACTCATCCACACTCCTAAACATTCCCACAATTGAACCGCTGACCTTCCAATCAGCAAGCCCTAGGGTCAGTGATTTAGATCACAGTGCCACCCGTGTCCGAAGCTTTGCCAGAGCCCCCTTCAAACTTCTGTGAGAGTCCTCAGATGTAAATGCTGATGGCCCACCGTGTAATCTCCTCAGAAAATTTTTTCATAATAAAAGGGCTGAATGACCCTCCCGGCCTGGGAGTGTTATTCCTCCTCCCCACTCTCAGATGGTGGTAGGGTGTGGGGCTTGCCTTGCTTTGGTCATGTTGTGAAAAAGAGGATTCTGTCTTGAATATAGAAGAATCAGGCAGCTGCCATCAAAATTTCAGCTCTTTCATTTCCCCCCAAACAAGCTAAAAGGAGGAAACACACAGGACAAAAGTTAATACAAAATCAAGAGGGAATGCTGTATTGATAAGTACCAGGGTTGCGATATGTCCAGAATTTCCTGAACATACCCAGAATACTGCTGTCGGAAGCAGTATTTGGGTAGAAATTGGCAAAATGTCTGGAAAAAATCAACAACCTTTGTGTCCGGATTTTCACTTTTTGAAATATGACAACCCTATAAGTACTAAATAGATTCCTTTTTAATGTAAAAAACAAACAAACCACAGAGTGTTTTAAGGAGATGAGATTTGGACAAAAATAAAGATGTATAAGGTAGATAATAAGTGTTGGAAATGTAAAGACAAAGTTGGTACCTTTTATCATATGTGGTGGGAGTGTAAGAAGGTAAGAAGCTTCTGGGATATGATATATAATGAAATGAGGAAAATGTTGAAATATACATTTGTCAAAAAACCAGAAGCTTTCCTATTGGGTATTATAGGCACTGACATTAAAAACCAAGACGTTAAACCTTTCCAATATGCAGTGACTGCGGCAAGAACTTTGATAGCACCAAGATGGAAACAGGAAGAAACACCGACAAAAGAAGAATGGATAGTGATATTGATGGAGTATGCAGAACTGGACACAATGACGGGAAGAATCCGAGAACAGCGGGACCAGAAATTCATCAAAGACTGGTCTAAATTTACGAATTATCTGAAAGATAATGATACTCAACTGAATACGTTTATATGAGAGCCAGTGTGGTGTAGTGGTTAAGAGCGGTAGACTCGTAATCTGGGGAACCGGGTTCGCGTCTCCACTCCTCCACATGCAGCTGCTGGGTGACCTTGGGCTAGTCACACTTCTCTGAAGTCTCTCAGCCCCACTCACCTCACAGAGTGTTTGTTGTGGGGGAGGAAGGGAAAGGAGAATGTTAGCCGCTTTGAGACTCCTTCGGGTAGTGATAAAGCGGGATATCAAATCCAAACTCTTCTTCTTCTTCTTCTTATAGGACTTCAAGAAGCTTTGTAGATAAATGAAGAAATATTATTGTAATTACGAATTTTACAGTGATCATTATGTATATGATAGTTTAAGCAATGATAGATTAAAGATGTATAGATTAAAAAGATAGAAATTTGAAAGCCATGTGGAAGGTCTGAGGGAAGTCACGGCTATGAAACCCAGAAAGGCGGAAAATATGAATGATTATATGTGAATCAATCTTTTTATTTTGTAGTAGTTGTGTATTAAAACAATAAAAATTATTATTTTTTAAAAAAAGAGATTTGGACAAAAATATCAACTGTGAAAGGCATCTATTTCCCTAACTCAGCATTAGTCTTTTTTTTAAATTATTCCCTGTTTAAGGAGAGTGAAAATTTCTTGCTTCGGAGAAAGGAAGATTTAATAATAGGAGTATATATGAATGTGGAATTTAGTCTCAAAGGAGATCATAAGTAATCCTTTCCACAGAGAATGCTGAGGTAAATACTAAATGCTTCAATAATGGGATTCCAAATGGAACTTGATTGATGTCTGGAGGCTCCAGTCTCAGCACTCCTGCCCGTATGGCCCCACCCAATTGCGTTCTAAGGGTCTCCCGTCTTTCTCCAGCATAAACAGGACAATCCAACTGTGCTATATTTAAATGGTTGCATGCGAGAAGTTACCAGAATGCCATATTTCCTTTTCTCAGTCACCATTTTCTTTTTTCTTTAGCAGCCAGCTGCTTCTCTTCTCGTGGCATGCAATGAAGTGAGGAGCTGGCCCCTGTTGTTGAAGGTATTGAGGAACTGAATAAACCATAGCTGACTGTCGGGGATCTGCCCTCTGTGGCCAGGTAAGGTCACGGTGGGTACAAGCAGCCCCAGCCACTCCTATCTAGTGATACGTCTCCCAGCGGTTCTTCCAGCACCGCACCTGGGGAGGAGGAGTTATCCTCAGCCAGCCAGGTGGAGCCGGGGTCCAGGATGTTGCTCAGAGACCCAGCACCGACCAGCAGACCCGCTCTGAGGGGGAAACGCCACTTCTGTCGCCTGAGCTGCTGAGAGGGGTCAAGAGACCGGGGAGGCGGCACTTTATGGTGCCGAAATTCCTGTGCTGGGGTCCTATCAGAAAACAGGCACTTCCAGATTCTTCGAGCGACTAGGCAGTCATGTTTTTAGGTAGCTCCGCACTGTAAATAGTTTTGACACAATAAAACTGTTAAAAGACAAGACGGACTTTGTCGTTACTCGTGAGCAACCTCCTTGCGGACCTGACACTGACATAGAAGCTTTTTAAATATTTTATCTATGATTTTCAGGTTTATACATTTCACTAATTTTACAGTCATTGTAACATTTCAGAACTTGACTTCCTTCCCCCTCTTTCTGATGTTCCTTAACTTTATTTTTGATATTTTCTGCATATCCAAATTAACTTAACTTGTTCATTTATTCACCTTTTAAAAATATATACTCTTATGAAACTGCAGGTTATTACAATAATCCTGCCTATGCTCTTATCTGTTTACAGTTTATTTGTAAATATCCAATAAACCATTTTCATTCTTTTATAAAATGTTTGTTATCTTGTTTTGTTATTTTTCCAGTAGTTTCACCAATTCGAAAGCACATCGAAGTGCAAGTAGATAAATAGGTACCGCTCCAGTTCTCAAACAGAATGCACTCCAGGAGTCGGTTTGACTTCTGGAACTGTTCAAATACCAAGACATGACTTCCGATTGGCTGCAGGAGTATCCTGCAGCCAATCGGAAGCCACGGAAGCCACACCGGACATTCGGCTTCCAAAAATTTTGCGAAAACTGTAACGCTCACTTCTGGTTTTCGATTGGGAGCTGAAACATATGAGTTCAGAGGCGTTGGGCAACCAAGGTACGACTGTACTGTACTGACATTTGCCTATGTTGGATTAAATTTTACAGCATCCTTTTCTTGGTAGCAACCTCTTTTTATCACCTGTTGGGTAATAGGCCTCTTCATTATGGCTACATATTTACTACTTTTCATAGGCTTTCCTTTCTTTCCTTACTACAGCCTCTCCCTCACCCTTAACTAGGCTGTCTTCTGCTAGATATGATCTCATAAATCTACAATGCTGCCTTAAAAGTGGATGTTCCCTTTTATTTTTATGAGGTTTTATGATAAAACCGGATTGCATTTGATTTGTTGTTCAAGTATTGCTTTCAAAAGCCTTAGCACTGTAGCTGGACTCAGCAGCTAGCAGTACGAGGACTGTGGGCCTGTCCTGACTGATACTTACTCTCCAAGAGGCAGCCGAACCATGCTATATACAAACACCTGGGTGAACAGCTTCCTATTAGAGGCAGGGAATGGCTCACTGGGTTCCACAAAACTGCTTTCATAGGAAGGCACTCCTGCCCTGTGGAACGCCCTCCCATTGGATTTCAAGGAAATAAGGAACTACAGTGGAACCTCGGTTCTCGAACGTCTCCGTTGACAAACGTTTCGGAACCCGAACGCCAAAAACCCGGAAGTGAATGCTTCTGGTTTGGAACGCGCCTCGGAAGTCGAACGGCTTCCGCTGCGTGTTTTTCGATTTTCACCATTGAAATTGAGATTCTCCCCTTGAGCCTCGGTTGTCAAACGTTTCGGAAGTCGAAAGGACTTCTGGAACGGATTACGTTCGACAAACGAGGTTCCACTTAGAAGACATCTGAAGGTAACCCTGTATCGGGAAATTTTTAATGTCTAATGTTTTACAAAAAAAAAATTATGCGTTGTAAGCTGCTCAGAGTGGCCGGGGAAACCCAGCCAGATGGGCGGGGCATAAATAATAAAACTGTTATTATTATTAAGGCATTTGTTTGTCACAGAACACTCAGGAATCATAACTCAAGATGGCTTTGGTTATAATCACTGGCATGTTGGCACAAGACATGATTTGCATTAATCCAGTGCAATCCAGAGTAGCAGAAAGCTGCACAAAAAGAACCATCACGTTGGCAGGAGGCAGGATGAAGCCGCACAGGAATCTCCCCCTACCCCAAAGGTAGAACCAATCCAGTTCACACAATGTGTGCCATAAGAGTGCTGCAGGAAGGTCCCTGCAAAAGCAGAAAGCTGCAGGTAAGAAAGCTAAGCCAAACATTAAAGCAGGGGTAGTCAACCTAAAGCCCGGGGGCCGGATGCGGCCCAATCGCCTTCTCAATCTGGCCCGCGGACGGTCCGGGAATCAGCATGTTTTTACATGAGTAGAATGTGTCCTTTTATTTAAAATGCATCTCTGGGTTATTTGTGGGGCCTGCCTGGTGTTTTACATGAGTAGAATGTGTGCTTTTATTTAAAATGCATCTCTGGGAATTGTTCATATTTTTTTAAAAAAATATAGTCTGGCCCACCACATGGTCTGAGGGACGGTGAACTGGTCCATGGCTGAAAATGGTTGCTGACCCCTGCATTAAAGGAACTGCCACCCCACCCCCCACCCCGAAGAGAGAGGACAGCTTGGGTCTAGCCAGTTTGATCTAGGAGAACATTTCATCCTGACTCCAAGTGCATTTTAGGTTTTAGGGGGCCATTTTAGGTTTCAGAGCCGATAGAGTACATATTACTAATGGTCGCCCATGCACTGTTCATGTTAGTCTGAATACACGTACAAGAAGGACCAGGATCACACCCGCTAGGGCCACATCTATTTGGCACCCTATCTGAAAGAATCTCTGTGTGTAGGGTATTTCAGACTTTATGCCAAATGAATGTAAGGAACAGGAACAGAAAATGCAAGCAGATTTAATCTAGTTCTTCCCCTCTGTGCATATTCAGAGCGTTATGTGGGAACAGTTTTACGGTAATGTGTGCTCTGTGTATTCTTAAGTGAAATATGGCGATGAGCTGCACTCAGAAAGTGTATGAAACTCATCATTGAATCTTTTCCAAAGGGAAGTTTTGAGTGAAATGGGTGCAACTCGGTGCAGCAGGATCCAGAATTCAGTTCCTGATAAATGAAAACTCCCATATCGTATTATCCAGAGCTATCTCCAGAAGCTGATATGCGTGTACTTTGGATAAATTTTTAGATCACAAGCTTCAGCTCATTTAATCTCATCTGGATACGCCATAGGATAAATGGACATAAATCTGATATCAGGAATCACAAGACAGAGAAATCAGTAGGAGAACACTTCAATCTCCCAGGACATTCTATACAAGATCTCAAAGTAGCTGTCTTAATACAAAGGAATTTCAGAAATAGACTGGAAAGAGAAGTTGCTGAATTGCAACTAATTACCAAACTTAAAACCATGGAGAGACCTGGTCTGAACAAAGACATTGGATTCTTATCTCATTATACATGACAAAGCTATCTTTAGCCATCTCACCCCTTGCCTTTTCCTGTAAGACCAATTGCAGTCGTTAACAGTCGTCAACAGGTTTTCCACACCTATCAGCTGATCACCCATTCCCACCACCCTTCTGAGTAATACCCCTCCCCACTCCCTCACTATATTTAAGGGTCTGGTGACTTCTGTTTCAGTGTATCTGAAGAAGTGTGCATGCACACGAAAGCTCATACCAAGAACAAACTCAGTTGGTCTCTAAGGTGCTACTGGAAGGAATTTTTTATTTTATTTTGTCTCATCTGGAGTAGGATGAGTTCCTCCAGTAAGTACATCCTTCACACATTTTAATAGTGAAAACCCTTGGATAATTATAAGCTGTGCCTTCCACACTACCTGTCTTCAGTCTTTTCAGACTCAGAATCCACCTTCCCATTCAAAGTGCAACATCAGATCCAACTTGGGCTGGTGTCCATTAATACATCTCTGGACTGCTCTTTACATATGTATGTTTGTGCTAGATATACCAGATTTACACTTTAAAATAAAAATAAAAATGCACATGTTGCTGCAAGCCGGGCAGTTTTTTTCAGTTGTATATTCACTACACAGTCCTACCTTGGAAGTCGAACGGAATCGATTCTGGAAGTCTGTTTGACTTCCAAAATGTTCGGAAACCAAAGCGCAGCTTCTGATTGGCTGCAGGAAATGTCGGTCAAGCTGTTGTACCCGCTATCTAGTATTAAAGAGTGCTTGTAGACTGATGATCAGGCAGCATAGACGAAGGGTATGAGTCTTATGCCTACTGACTGATTTTATGTAATACATAATTTATTTATTTTGATCCCATTATGGCTTTAGATACCTATTAGGTCCATAAATTACCATATAGCATATATTCAACACAAAAAACAGCGACAATTTGTTGTTGACAAAGGACAGCTGGACATATGAAGGGCCCCATTACCTTCAGCAGCTTAGGGCCTCATCAAACCCAAATCCGGCCCTGATCCACACCCTTTCCTGCTGTTTACGTGGCGCTCTGCAGCTATGTTTTTCCTCCCAGGAGAAAGGCAGCACTGAACACATTATAGCATGTGTTATCATTGCTACTTGTTGTTACAATTCATGTGCTTCTGACCAGGGGCAGAGGAAGCCGCTTGTGTTTTTCTGTTTTTCTGTTGCAAACTGCCCTTTGATCCTTAAATGAAGATATAGAAATTTAATAAATAATAAATAATATTCCCCCCCAGGCCCCCACTGTACATTTGGAACCAAAGCACTTTTCATCCATGTACACAATGATCTTGGGACAGAGTGATGAAAGTGTTCAACTTCAAGAACTGGGAAGTGTGTGTGTGTGTGTGTGTGTTGTTGTTGTTGTTGTTGTTGTTGTTGCTGCAGTTGTTTGCCTTCCAAATGTAGCAGGGAAAAGCCAAACCAAACACCGCGGAGCAACATAAATGATTTAAGACCCAAGCATTTTGCTAGGGAAATGTTAAAGATGGAGTCTAATCCTTTAATCTGACTCTGGCCCTTCTAAAAGCTCCGTGCTAGGAGTTGACTCAGCACGTCACTGCCAAGAAGATCCATTGACCCCGAGTTCAGTGCTGAGAAATTGAGAAATGTTCTTTTTAATGTCTATTCAATAAATACAGCATCTTCCTCTCCATGGGCTGAGCAATCCACTTCAAATCCATTACCGTCCGTTCTCACAGACTGACAAGTTGTCCTGAGACAACAGTGCCATGAGATGAGGTTAACCCTTAGCAGAGGGGGGTGTATAAATCTTGCCGACTGCAACATTTTTGCTCCCTGAAGTCCTTGGAAAAAAACAACAACTAGGGGGATATTTGAATTGATGGCAGATGTGTGTGCTCCATCTCGACCAAGGTGATTTGTGTCAACGAAACACAAGCAACTTGTCCCCAAGCCCACTTCTGACTCCCTGACTGTCCCCTTGGATCAAGGAAAGCAGAATTGCGTTGGCCTATGGAGTGGTAGATTTTTTATTTTTTTTTTGTCATTCTGGCAGTTAGTGGGAACCTCAGAATATGGGCCATTTCAGCTATGCATGCTCATTTGCGTGTTTAGACCTTTAACCTTCCCCAAATAAATTCACACAGGACTCAAATATTTGGTTTGGTTTTTGGCAGAATTTAGGCCACAACTTTATTGATTACAACCAAGTGAGTGGTTGCATAGGTTCTGGTTCGACTATCTCCCTGCACCCTTGCAGGCAGCCCTGTCCCAGAGCCACGTTCGTAGGACAGACAAGGATGAACACCAGGGACAGCTGATGGAAGGTTCACCAAACAGCCGTTCTGATGTCCCCGGGACTCGGCCACTGGCCGGACCCCTTTCGGGGACCGACAAACCATTGAGTCCCTGGATTCCTGTACCGGAATATCCTGCATTTCCATAGGCGTGGCCACATCACGTGCCACGCCTATCACCTGAACCAGAGCCTATCCGCAACTTACAAGTTGTGACTATTTGCTACGCGGCAGGCGAAACCCAAATGGCACCAGCCAATCAGCCAAGTGGGGAAAATTCCTGCTGCCCCTGTCCCAACGACAGACGACACATGACGGCATAGCAAGGTCAACGCAAGCCCTAAATATAGGGAGTGGTGGGTGGGTGTTCCGATGCATTAGGCCCCAAAGAGGAAGCCCAGCAGCCTCGCATGGGCTTAAATAGGTCCCGCGTTGCTTCATTTTACGACGCCCCATTGGCCAGATTTCACCCCAGCAACACGGTACTGACCTATCAGGGGTTGTGGCCTTGATTTCCAATTACCCCCAAAACACTGGGTCGGGTTGCAGGTCACACCGCAACACGTGCCCTCCTTTAACGGAGGTCCCGATTTCTTGACGCCTGGAAAAGTGCCAGCACCAAAGAGCCATTGGAGGACCAACATGCCTAGACAGAGCTCACACATCTTCTGATGTCTTCTTACACTCATCTTTTCCCAGCGGAGTCAGTTAACACAGTCAGCTGCCACTCATTCAGTGTTGAGTAATCATATAAGCCCTCTTCAGGCATTTGATGAACATGCAAGTAGGGATGAATGTGCTGGATCTACACCAAGCCTCGGCCCAGGTATACTTGGAGGAGCGTCTCCACCCCCATTGTTCTGCCTGGACACCGACGTCCTCTTCCGAGGGCCTTCTGGCGGTTCTCTCACTGCAAGAAGTGAGGTTACAGGGAACCAGGCAGAGGGCCTTCTTGATAGTGGCGCCCGCCCTGTGGAACACCCTCCCATCAGATGTCAAGGAGATAAACAACTATCTGACTTTTAGAAGACATCTGAAGGCAGCCCTGTTTAGGGAAGTTTTAATGTTTGATGTTTTATCGTGTTTTTAATATTCTGTTGGGAGCCGCCCAGAGTGGCTGAGAAACCCAGCCAGATGAGCAGGGTATAAATTCTTCTTCTTCTTCTTCTTCTTCTTCTTCTTCTTCTTCTTCTTCTTCTTCTTCTCATTGCCACCCCTTAGATGCAGCAGGAAGCCTTCTGTACTTGCAGTGGCTCCTCACGCAATGTCGAAGAAGCCTGCTTTTTATGAGGTTCTCCAACGCCACTTGGATGCCGCCCTCTGCGAGGCCATTTAACGCCCTCCTTCCAGCCCTTTCGGGGAAGGAGGCGCGAGGCTGTGGCAGGATCCAGGAACCGTCACACTTCCTTCCTGAAGCTGTCAAAGCACTGACAGGGCTCTGAGAAGGTGCCCTTCTTAGCTGCACGTGTGAGTTGTTACTGGAAATTGGAAGAGGGGTGACCCCCT
Organism: Lacerta viridis; assembly: GCA_900245905.1. Classification (NCBI taxonomy): domain Eukaryota; kingdom Metazoa; phylum Chordata; class Lepidosauria; order Squamata; family Lacertidae; genus Lacerta; species Lacerta viridis. Next base: position 936,810 of record OFHU01004114.1, read on the forward strand.
CCCACACGGTGTGTGCGGTGCTGCTGCTCCCGGGGCAACGGAGCGAATGGCGGCGCGTGGGGGTGACAAACAGCAGCCCTTCCTGCCACTCCCACGCGCCACTGCTCCCTCTGTCACCCTGGGAGTGGCAGCGCACGGCCCGACGATGGAGTGCACCTGTGCGACATTTCGCGCAGGCGCACTCTGCTGTCGGACCGCCGCTTCCACGGCCTCCTTTTGAGCCGCAGAGTGAAAAGACGGCTTGTGGGGCTGCCGTGCGCGATCGGCGGATTGCGCTCGCCAGCCCCACGAGCCGCCTTTTCGCTCTGCAGCTTAAAAGGGGGCTGCAGAAGCGGCGGCAGCACTCCACCGTGACGTCACAATGTGACATCACAATGCCCCGCCCCCGGGGCATTTCCTTTTGCCGCTCCGGGTAGTGCGGAGCCTTCCTCTGCCACTGTGTATGATGTTTTACTAAGGGTGTTGTGCAGGGGTAGGCAACTTAAGGCCCGTGGGCCGGATGCGGCCCAATCGCCTTCTCAATCCGGCCTGCGGACGGTCCCGGGAATCAGCGTGTTTTTACATGAGTAGAATGTGTCCTTTTATTTAAAATGCATCTCTGGGTTATTTGTGGGGCCTGCCTGGTGTTTTTACATGAGTAGAATGTGTGCTTTTATTTAAAATGCATCTCTGGGTTATTTGTGGGGCATAGGAATTTGTTCATTTCCCCCCCCCAAATATAGTCCGGCCCACCACATGGTCTGAGGGACGGTGGACCGGCCCATGGCTGAAAAAGGTTGCTGACCCCTGTTGTGGGTAACTTTGGCAAGCTGATAAAAAGAGGTGCTTCTTCCTGCTTCTCCCATGTGGTAGCTGGTAGTCTTGTTGCAACAATAAAGATCAGGCCTACAGGCTGCTGTTTAGCTCCTATACTCTTGGCTGTTGTCTTTATAGTTGTCAAGTTTCGGATTTGAAAATAAGGGATCAGCAGTCTCACCTATCCCGGGGACAGTCACATGTCAGTGGTGGGCGGAGCCAGAAGCAAAAGTGGGCGGAGCAGCAATGTAAACTCCAAGCGGGCTCGGGCTCGGAGCGGAGCAAAGAGGAGGGCAGCCATGTGCTCCGTGCGATGGAGCCCCATCGTCTTCTTGTCTGATCCCATCAAAACAGGACAGGAAGCAGCAGCTGCTCAAAGGCAGCCAGGCTCCGCCCGCCAGCTAACCCTATTGGCCGGCTGAGGGGCTCGGCGGCAACGGATAGGGGCTGATGCAGGGGGAGGAATACACCCCCCTGTAAGCACGGGAAACGGCTCCCACTTGCTTTGAGGGCTGAGGCTTTTCTCTCCAAGTAGGCGAGGTCTTCCCACCCAGTCCCTGGCCAGCAGGGGAGGAGCTGCTTCCATTAAAAACGGGAAATTTAAGGGAAATAAAAAATAAGGGAGAGCAGCGGGAAACTGCTTGAAATAAGGGAGAATCCCGGGGAAAACGGGATACTTGACAGCACTGGTTGTCTTTCTTTGGCTATACAAGTGAGCCGCGAAATTTCCTTTAACAGAGTCAGTCACAGTGAGGGCCATCTTTCAGCAAAAGGGCAGTTGTCGACTCACAGGATGTTGGTCGCATTCACTAGACTTCTTGCAAAGGAGCCTCGCCTCGAGGAATCGCTGCCGTGCTGCTAACCAGACTGCTTGCATCCATATTGTATCTCCCTAGTATACGGTTTTCGGCTAAATTCCTTCAGTTGCAGTTTCTTAACAAAAAGATTCAGCCGCTGCGTCCAAAAAACGCTTCCCTTGTTTGGTGATTTTTCAAGCATTCCTCGAGAAATGTTCACTTATTCATTTTGCGTTGCCCTCGCTTTCCCTCAGGGATACATCTGGACCTGACTGGGTACAAATCACTTTGATTGTGCAAGCGCTTACCTTTTTAAATTCAATTTGGCAACCTTGCCTCTCCTGGACTGCCGCTGCTTGAGCGCTGCTCCCCTCCTCCCCGTTGCTGGATAAGGCACATTGGTGACCCCACCAAATCATGAAATTAATGGGATGATGACATAAATGCTAAATAGCCAGTCAGATTTGGGTGCGTGACGACATCGCCAGGGGCAGGTGAACTCCGCTGAAAATGGGAGCTAGTCAGGGTAAGAAAAAAATGAATAGGCAAACATTTTTAAAAGGAAGAGCCAATAAATTGTTGGAAAAGCCGTTCAATCTGATTTTAAAAAGTATAACCATAAAAAACAGTTCCAAATCCAAATAACGAGATTACCCTGAATCTCCTGACTTCCCCCCATCCCTTCCATGGGTCCTAATGATATTATTTACAACTGCATATCAATACTTATCCAAAATTTTAACAACAACAACAATGTATTTCTACCTCACTCACCTGGCTGGGTTTCCCCAGCTACTCTGGGTGGCTTCTGACAGAAGGTTAAAAATACATTAAAACACCAGTCATTAAAAACTTTCCTAAACAGGGCTGCCTTCAGGTGTCTTCTAAAAGTCAGATAGTTGTTTATCTCCTTGACATCTGATGGGAGGGCATTTCACAAGGCGGGCGCCACTACTGAGAAGGCCCTCTGCCTGGTTCCCTGTAACTTCGCTTCTCGCAGAGTCTGGGTTGAACAATGGGGGTGGAGATGCTCTTTCAGGTATACAGGTCCTTTGTATTATCCATACTTTCCATTAGTTTACAAGTGCGGTTAAAATCCTGCTAATGTTTTAACCTGCTTAAAATGGTCTCGCAAGCAAATTATAAATCAAATAAAAAATTATACAAAAAAAGAAAGAAAGTCATTCAATCTGGATACTTGCTGGGCGGCGGGGGGAGATAAATGGCAAGTGATTTCCACTCAACTCCAGTGTTCCCTCCTCATATCTCTCACTTCTTTCCAATTTATGAGCCTTCAGAATAACAATAGCAAGGTGCCTCTGAGCACATCCTGAGCCTAAGAATTTGTTTTTGGTACCAGAACTGAACAAAGTTCACATTCCTTTCGCACGATGAATATCCACTCCTGGTTAGCTCTCTTCATTTCAGCAATCTAATTTAACTGGGAAAAAGTCATTTTGTGACCCAGGTGGTGCTGTGGGTTAAACCACAGAGTCTAGGGCTTGCCGATCAGAAGGTCGGCGGTTCAAATCCCTGTGACGGGGTGAGCTCCCGTTGCTCGGTCCCAGCTCCTGCCCACCTAGCAGTTCGAAAGCACGTCAAAGTGCAAGTAAATAGGTACCGCTCTGGCGGGAAGGTAAACAGCGTTTCCGTGCGCTGCTCTGGTTCGCCAGAAGCAGCTTTGTCATGCTGGCCACATGACCCGGAAGCTGTCTGAGGACAAATGCCGGCTCCCTCGGCCTATAGAGCGAGATGAGCGCCGCAACCCCAGAGTCGGACATGACTGGACCTAATGGTCAGGGGTCCCTTTACCTTTACCTAGTGTTGGACGATAGGGAGTCAGAAACCTTTGCTGATAGACAGCAAATCTTGCAATCAGCAGATACCAATCTTCCTTCTGCCCATCCCTTCCTTAAACCCACAAGGAAGCCAGTTTTGAGAATGATTCTTCAACATCAACTTCGTTGGACTGGGTCATGTTGTGCGGATGCCTGATTATCGTCTTCCAAAGCAACTACTGTAGTCCCAACTTAAGAATGGAAAGCGTAATGCTGGTGGTCAACAAAAGAGGTTCAAAGACTCTCTCAAGGCAAATCTAAAAAAATGTAGTATAAACATAGACAACTGGGAAACACTGGCCTGCGAGGGCACCAATTGGAGCACAGCCAAGTTAGGGAGAAACGTGCTAAGAGGAAGGCACATTTGGGAAACCCTCACCGTGATCAACTCCCACCCGGAAACCTATGTCCCAACTTTGAAAGGACGTGTGGATCCAGAACTGGCCTCCTCAGTCACTTATGGACTCGCTGTTAAGACCATGTTCCTGGAAGACAATCATACTCGGCTATGAGTGGATCACCAAAGAAGAAGAAAAAGGTCTCAACGCGGAGTTTTCAGTTCACACACTTGCCTGAAACATGTAATGAAGTGTACGTTAATCAAATGGAGCGAAATGAAGGGATGCAAACGCATAAATAAAACTGGCCTTGATGGCTGGCAGCCGAATATGTGAACCGATTCCACTGAAAAGCGCCGTGTGTGAACGGATGCGAAAGCCGCTGCCGAAGCTTGAAGAGCTGCGATGGCCCATTCACACATGCAAACCATCCTCCGATGTTCAAGCCTTCAAGCGATGAACACGCATGTGCAAACCAAGCAGTTTCTCATTTATTATGGGAAAGGCACGGAATGGAATTTATCTCTGTTCTCCCACCTAACTGCTCCCTTAGCTGTGCAGTTAGAGAACTCCTTTTGGGAGGGCTTGCTTTGGCTCCATGGAAAAAGGGGCACAAGATCTTTTATTTTGGTTTGGTGTGGGGTTTTTTTTTTGCTGTGTCTGTCCCGATGTCCAGACTAGCTGAGCAGCTGAAAAGAATCCTCTTCAGTCTATTTACTTGATAGTTACCAAAGTCTGCAATCAACAAGAAAACACATCTCAGCAGCTCGCCTGGCAAGAGAAAGAATTGAGGCAGCACCACAGCTGTCATATTTATTTCAGTGGCAAAGCAGGTCAGGAAAATTGATAAAATTAATCATACAAACTAGGAAGCACCAGGAGTGAAGAAGCGGAGGCAGAGGGAGGAAACGAGAGTTTGCTGCACCTGCCTTTATTTCTTTTAATGGATTTTTCTTGCTATGTGGCTGATAAAATCCAAGCAATAGACATTATTTTGTAAGTAGAGGCATGTGCTTGTGTGCCTGTGTTGAGGGTGGGGTTTGAAAATGGGAAAATCCTGTCTTAGTTGGAATTAGTAGGTGAGAGTGCCCAGTTTGAGCCTCCCAGAGTCAAAAGGCAAGCTCTATCTCCCTCATGATTTGAATCAGCTAATTTCTTGGATCCGACCATTTCTATAGGTTCCTCAGAAAACAAACCATTGGGACCACAATGCAACCAGTTAATCAATTAGAGCAATAGGTTTTTAAAGCTTTTGATTGGTTAAAAGGGTGCCCTAATTATTTGGAGTGATTATTATTATTATTATTATTATTATTATTATTATTATTATGTAAGTACATGCTATTTTGCTCCCTCAGTCTGAGTTCTCCCCCATTAGGCACTGGATGTAGCAATCAGGAAGGTTTGAGCTCTGTGAACCAGCCAAAGTGACTTCTGTTGAAAAAATAAACCTATGCTGCCAATACTCGAGGTAAATCAGGATACAATAAGCAGCACAAAAACGGCGCACACAAATCTACCAAACCATTCCACGTTCTGAATTCTATATTGGTAGTCCAACCAAAGAGAGAGCAATGCAAGAAGTCTAACAAAGAAGCCACAAACAGAAAACTCAACCAAGTTAGTGCAACAGGACAATCTTCAGAATTTACTGAAGAAGCCCCAAATTGTCCATGGGCGAAACAGGGGACAAACGCCGGAACCCTGTCTAACTTTTGTGCGTAACATCTTCAATATTTCATCTGATTGGACTTCCTTTCATCAATTAACATCTGTGCGTATCATCATTGATATTTCATCTGACTGGACCTATTTTCATCAATATCTACAGGAGCCTGGCTAAAGAAATTTAAAGACTGAGATTGTTATATGCAGTGGTTTTTTTTTATCTGGGGGACCCAGTGGTATGTGTACCCCTGAACATTTTGTGAATTTAATGGGATAAGAAACTATTTTTTTAAAAAAATTAGTTTCTTCTCTAGCACGATGAATCGTCAGTTCCATGGCTACCCCCGATGGCGGCCTCATTTCCTGTCACGGTGTTTCCTGAGTCTCAGACAGAAGTGAGCGTTTAATGTGTGAAGTAGGACTTGAAATCTGTCAGCTGTGTAATATGAGGTAATGCATGTTCTTTGTACTTTTGTCCATTTGCTGTATTTACTTTTCCCAATCTGAACTATAAAATGGTGATTTTCTTGAGTCAAAATGAGAGTACCCCTAAACATTTTTTTTCCTAGGAAAAAAAGCACTGGGTAAAGGCAAAGGATCCCTGGACAGTTAAGTCCAGTCAAAGGCGACTATGGGGTTGTGGCGCTCATCTCGCTTTCAGGCCGAGGGAGCCGGCGTTTTCCCTGTAAACCAGACATGCTGTGCTGTCCAATAGGTCCCCATTTTGTTAGTTCACAAACTCTGCAATGTAAGTTAAGGTAAAGGACAAGGACCCCAGGACAGTTAAGTCCAGACAAAGGCGACTATGGGGTTGTGGCGCTCATCTCGCTTTCAGGCCGAGGAAGCCGGCGTTTGTCCACAGACAGCTTTCCGGATCATGTGCCCAGCAGGACTAAACCACTTCTGGCACAACGGAACACCGTGACGGAAACCAGAGCGCACGGAAACTCCGTTTACCTTCCCGCAGCAGAGGTACCTATTTATCTACTTGCACTGGTGTGCTTTCGAACTGCTAGGTTGGCAGTTTGAAATATACTACATGCTGTTGGAAGGGGTCGAGATTAGCCAGAGGTGTTACTCTGCCGGGCTTTGACAGTGGGGCAGCCCCTCTGACACCAAGGAGCTTCCCCTGTGCCCATTAGAAACGGGGCTGGTAGTGGAGAAGTGACAGCTGTCAGTTCCGCCTCCAGCATCAGCCGTAGTAGCCATTTTTTGTTTATTTAAATTATTTTTAACCTCTACCAACAGTGAACAAGTGTGACTAAAGCTCCAGAAGGTCATAACCACAGCCCGAAAGATTATTGATCATCCTCTCCCGTTGCCTTAAAAAAATAAACAATATTTTACAGGATCCATCTCATCCTGGATATAGTCTTTTTGCACCACTGCCTTCGGGCAAGAGATATAGAACATTTAAATCAAGAACAAATAGATTAAAAACCAGTTTCTATCCAAGAGCTATAACCATCTTAAATGCTGTAACTGGATAATATGACCTTGGAGAGTTGTGATGGGTGTGTATGTATGTGTATGTGTGGCACTGAAATTGTGTTTTTTGTTTTGGCTTCATTTTGTTTTGTGGGATGGCATTCAATTTTGTTGTACTTGTACAATGACAATAAAGAAAACTTATCTTATCTTATCTTATTCACATATATACAGACAATGCCTATTTTTAAAGAAAACCGAATAACATGAAATAAAGCGAACAAAAGGCTTAAAATATAAAATACAAAACTAATGAACCAAAAACACAGCTCCCAAACAGGATTTGGGAAAGAAGAAACCTGGAAACAAACCTTAAGAAACCCAGCTCAAGTTGCAAGTTTGAAGACAAAATCTAGGGATCTTCGCTTTGGCCCTGGGTTTTATTTTCTAAAAGCCCTTTACAACTTCGGAAATCATGTGTCAGGGAGGTGAAAAGTGGCAGCAGCACATAAATAAGAAAGAGAATTCAGGGGAAAGCTGCACATTAGGACTTCAGCTGTTTGTTCAGGAAGCCCATCAAACTTGGCAGCACAGGAGGAGACGACAGGAAGGGGAGAATGGGCAGCACTTGGGCGCATCTTAAATATTTCATTTGAGTTCAAAAGCAGAGAGCAGAAGGGAGGGTGACGTTTTAAGTTCATTATGAGTCCTGCTCAGTTAGGACGTTGTCAAACCATAAGGCCAGTATCAGCCCAAAGACTACCTGCCACAACTCTCTGCTGTAATAACTATCAAAAATTGAAACGTGATTCCTACCAACATCAAACTTTGTATTATTCCTGCAGGTTAATATGCACTGTATAGATCATAGGGTGACAAGACAAGAGCAGGGATGAGTATTATTTTATTTATTTATTATTATCCATTTATTGGATTTCTATACCGCCCTATAAGGGATGTGGGTGGTGCTGTGGGTTAAACCACAGAGCCTAGGGCTTGCCAATCAGAAGGTCGGCGGTTCGAATCCCTGTGATGGGGTGGGCTCCTGCCCACTTAGCAATTCGAAAGCACATCAAAGTGCAAGTAGATAAATAGGTACCGCTCCAGCGGGAAGGTAAACAGCGTTTCTGTGCGCTGCTCTGGTTCGCCAGAAGCGGCTTTGTCATGCTGGCCACATGACCCGGAAGCTGTACGCCGGCTCCCTCGGCCAGTAAAGCGAGATGAGCACCACAACCCCAGAGTCGGACACGACTGGACCTAATGGTCAGGGGTCCCTTTACCTTTATATCCCTATACCTGGAGGTCTCAGGGCGGTTCACAGAACAAAATCAAAATATAAAACCACAATATATATATACAGTGGTACCTTGGTTTACGAACTTAATCCATTCCGGAAATCCCTTCTTAAACCAAAGCGTTCTTAAACCAAGGTGTGCTTTCCCATAGCAGCAGGGGACTCAATTTACAAATGGAACACACTCAACAGGAAGTGAAACATGTTCTGCTTCCAAGGCAAAGTTCACAAACCAAAACACCTACCGGTACTTCCGGGTTTGCAGCGTTCTTCATCCAAGTTGTTCATAAACTAAGCTGTCCTTAAACCAAGGTACCACTGTAATCAGAATAAAAACAACAACCCAATAACAGAGACATACCCATCACAGTAAGTAGGTGCAGTTACAGGTGGGTAGCCGTGTTGGTCTGCCATAGTCAAAACAAAATTGAAAATTCTTTCCAGTAGCACCTTAGAGACCAACTGAGTTTGTTCTTGGTATGAGCTTTCATGTGCATGCAAGTAGGTGCCTGAGATATAAATGTATCTCAGACCTTGCAAGTGTCCCTGTTTTCCAGGGACATCCCTGATTTAGAGAAGCCATCCCGGTTTCTGATTTGATCCTGGAATGTCCCATTTTTCCTTAGGACATCCCTATTTTCATCGGAGAAATGTTGGAAGGTATGGAGTTATCTGACCCCCAAGCCATCTGAAGGCAATCCTGTATAGGAAAGGTTTTTTTTAAAAAAAATGTTGAATGTTTTATTATGTTTTTATATAGGTATGTTGGAAGCTGCCCAGAGGGACTGGGGCAACCCAGTAAGATGTGTGGGGTATTGTCAGGGGCTGGACTGAGGAGGAATCCTTCCTGAACCTTCCCGAGAAGAGGAGGACAGTATAGATTTAGAACAGTGGTTTGTGGAAGGTCATAGTCCAGGGGCTGCAGAGGGGAGATGCTGGGAAATATTGGGAGAGCTGCAGGAAGAAGAAGCACCAGAGTAGAGACATCTGACAGACTTAGCATCTTTAGAAAGCATTCCTGGCCCCTCTTCTCCCAGGACCCGGCGTGCAGTGAGAGTAGTAGAACAGAAAGCTCAGAGGCATAAAGCACAGGTCAGTCGTCGCATGGATGATGTATAAAAGAAGAGACGGAGGGGGTGGGACTTTACTTGGAGCAACGCCATTATCTGAGAGGCAGCATCATCCGTCTCTCTCTGTGAATAGTGAATAAAATACCATGGTAAGAACTTCTTGTTTCCCTTTTTTGGCTGCCAGCCGTGAGCGAAGGGGATCTTATTCCCTGAAACCTGACAGGTATAAATAGTAAAATTATCATGATGGAATGGGACGTCCCTATTTTCATCGGAGAAATGCTGGAGGGCATGGTATCTGGATGACTTGGGCAGGTGGGCAAAAATGTAGATATGAAAATAACAATCATTGCAGGGTTCCCAGGCAAGCTTGTACATGCAAGGTGAAAATGTCTTGTCTCTCTGGCAGAAGAGTCAACCCAGCCGATCCTTCTCCACCCAGAGCAATACCTGTCATCCCACAAAAGAGCACAAAATCAAGAGCAAGCAGAGCTAAAGAGCCTTGGGTGTGTTTTGCTCCCCACTTTCCTAGCAGATAAACATACAGAGCTTGCCAATGAATGTTGCCTAAAGCAAAATTCAATTTTATTTATTTATGTATTGTTGACATTTATAGTCCTCTAACTGGTGTATAAAACAATTAAAAATATATATAGTCAAATCATATCACACCAAATGTATGTTAAAAACCAAGTCGGTACAGCTGGAAATTTTGAAAGAATTTATCGCACAAGCTCAATGCACCTTCAAGACAAAATTGGCGGCGCTGTGCTCAGGTGAAACATTCATAGGAGTTTCTTGGGGAGTTCAAAAGAAATTTGATCAGTGCTACGAAGTTGTGCTTTGTCAACTTTTCGTGGAATTGTGAAATAATCCCATCCTGTCAAAACTCCAGAAAGGGTTCTGCAAGCCACAGTGGTGTGTGCAAGGCCTCTGAGGCAAAGCCTCGTGCCCAGAATGTGACAGAAAACAGAGTTCTGGGTCTGCCCATTACAGAAGTTGTGGTTCAGGCCTGTGTTATGGTGTGGGTGGAACCCTGCCCTATCCCTAATCTGGAGAGGATGTGAAAACTGCCCTGCTTCTCTTCAGGTATAATTCCCCCCACTTTCTGGATGGTAAAACATTAGGAGCAGAGGGGCTACTTTCAGGGCTGGTTTGCGGCAGTGGAGGAGACACAACAACAAGGAGGTCCTACAAGGATAGCTTTGATTTGTGTGAAATGCCAATACAAACAAACACACACACGCACCCGCGCGATGCCCCCTGGCACCCTTAAGGCTAAAATAATGCAAATATGCTTTATTAGGGAGCATCTCAGCAGGTGCTTCAAACATTAAACTAGGATGGCTGCCGAAGCCACAAGAGTGAACACATTCTACAAAAAAGAAAGCCCTTTATAAGATCTTGCTGACAAGCACTATTAAATATTCATTCTATAGACTGTGGAGACATCATTAGATGCGCACATTCAGCGCCTCTCTTTTTCTATGGAACAGGATTTGGCATTTGTTTTACACAGTAGGGGTGAGACAAAAGAGTCTCGCAGGACCTCCTGTGTCCTCTTGTTAACAGGCCCCAAGACTCTGGGATGGAAAAGATGGAATCTCACCCTGGATTATGAGTTTGTTTTAAAGAAAAAAGGAGAGCTTGAAGCCATGTGAACATAGCCACAATATTAACCCAGGCTGAATGAGACACAAAGTTGGAGGTGCCCAGACTCTGTAAGAGTTGCCAAGTCTCAGAGCTGATCCAAAAGGGCAGACTTTCTTTCCTTTCTTTCCAGGGCCTCCAGTGGAAAAAGTAACATCTCTGGGCACTGAGACAGAAACAAATGGGGGCTATTTTCTGTTGGGCAGGAGTTGTTTTTTTTTTGCCATACACATCCCAATAGGCATCAGGGTCCACTCATGAGGCACCAAGCACAACAATCTCCTTCCAAAAGGGATGCGGGTGGCGCTGTGGTCTAAACCACTGAACCTCTTGGGCTTGCCAATCAGAAGGTTGGCAGTTCAAATCCCTGCAACGGGGTGAGCTCCCATTGCTCTGTCCCAGCTCCTGCCAACCTAGCAGTTCGAAAGCACGCCAGTGCAAGTAGATAAATAGGTATGGTTGTGGCGGGAAGGTAAACTGCGTTTCCGTGCGCTCTGGTTTCCTTCATGGTGTTCCGTTGCGCCAGAAGCGGTGTAGTCCTGCTGGCCACATGATCCGGAAAGCTGTCTGTGGACAAACGCCGGCTCCCTTGGCCTGAAAGTGAGATGAGCGCCGCAACCCCAGAGTCGCCTTTGACTGGACTTAACCATCCAGGGGTTCTTTACCTTTACCTTACCTTTTTGATTTCCTACCCTTACTGGACACTACTAGGCTCCAATCCTACATACCATCCAACTGCCCCAAAAATCTCAGGACTGTCCTCAAAACACTCTCTAGTCCAGGGATCAGCAAACCTTTTCAGTTGGGGGGGGGGTGTCCACTGTCCCTCAGACCTTGTGGGGGGCCGGACTGTATTTTGAAATACATCTCACGTATATACAATATACTATTAGAATGGGAGCTTATAGAGGAACAGGTAAAAGCTGTGATGGTAAGATGGGCCCAAGATCTAGGTATATGTAAGTGTGTTTATGATTTTAATCAATATATATATCTATATATCTATATATATATCTATATATATATATCTATATATATATATATATAATCATCTCTTATATATATATTATATATATATACATATATATATATATATATATATATATATATAGATATAGATATAGATATATATATATATATAAATGAATGAATTCCTATGCCCCACAAATAACCCAGAGATGCATTTTAAATAAAAGGACACATTCTACTCATGTAAAAACACACTGATTCCTGGACCATCTGCGGGCCAGATTTAGAAGGCGATTGGGCTGGATCCAGCCCCGGACCTTAGTTTGTCTACCCATGCTCTAGCCGCTGCAGCTTCACACGGTGCCACAGAGAGTCCTGATTTTGCAAGGTGACTTCCCTTCAGCAGTGTTTCAATGTGCTACTGGGAGTTCAGATCCATGTGTCCCTCTATCACATTTCTTAGATCTATGGCTCCCACGCTTGAATGCCCCTAAGAAAGATGGGCTCCAGCTTGCTTCATTCAGCCTCTGCATCCCTGCCCATGCCATGTTTTTTTTAAAAAAAAATCTGAGATATGTTGGAGGGTATGATCCTACTCCTGCCAAGCTCTGCCTGCTAGGCACAACCTCTTATCTTTCAGGCTCCACCCCTTGCACCTCCTTTCCTCTGCCTTTGGTAGGGGTGGGAGGACCTGTCAATTTCAGTTCTCTAAGTTTCTCATTTTTTTTCCCAATCTTAAATTCATTTCCCCCACATTTCTGCAGAAATTCATGAATTTTTGTTTTAATCCCCATTTTAATCCTGCATTGTAATGCTAATTTCTCCTAATAAACTCATTTTTGTAAGCAGTTCTGACTAACATACCCATTTTGCACCCTAACATGGTGCATTCTATATGTGCTTTCATTAACATACTCCTTTTTAATACACCCTTTCCCCATAATATATGCATTTTTATGCACAATCGTTGGAGAATTGCATCACAAAATTCAGATAACTGCAAGTTTCCAATGCTAGCTGTATTTCGGTTTGTATATTGTTTTGGAATGTGTCGATTTGGAATGCGTTGATTTGACACCTTCTCCGTTAAATGCGACCTTCGTGAGGAGCGGGCAGCACAGGGAGGATAGGGGGCACAATCCTTGCCTTGCCCCGGGCTCTGCCAACCCATGCTATGCCACTGTGCTGTTGGTCTGCAATGCCCATTTGCTTTTCAGCCTTCAGCAGCGGCTATGCCACACTCTGTAAGAGGCAAACACCACTTGTGGCTCACCAAACCAGACACAGGCCACAGACTTGTGTTGTTTTCCTGCCAGCTGCTTCACAACAGCCTCCCCAGACAAGGAGCAGAAATGGTATGTATTGTAGTCCCTGTTGGACCACAGCACACGGCTGGTGATCTTCCAGTAATATTCAAGAAGGTTGGGAAAATGTATCAAAGGTTGGATTTCCACTCCAACTGTTTCATTATATGCTCCTGGGTGAAGCAAGGGCAGGGGGATTTATCATCATTATCCCACCAGGGAGGGGCAATTATGCTGGATTTAATTAACACAAAGTACAAGGGAAAATATTACGTGCTTGTGTCTGTGTGCAGATACACACACGCAATGCTGAAGGACTTAGCAGGCCACAACGCCAGACTAAAACTGGAATTATGGGGGGGGGCGCATCTCTCTAGTTGAGCCTTACGGCTAATGCAAAAGATATAACCCTCTCATAGCAATGGATGTCAGCTGTTGTGTTTGTATGTGCACATGCATTACTTACTTACTTACACAAACACACACACACACACAACCACACCATTTGCAGTGATGGCATCATTTTTTAAAACAAACTGTCCATAAATGTCACTGGAAATCCAGGTCTCCTTTTATTAAAACTGAAAAATGTGTATAAATGTAAATAACAAACGACTGGTATGCGGAGAGCAACCAGAACGGCTGCTGGCATCACATGTTCCCGCTCTCTCTTCCCCTCTCCGTGTAATTTGCATTAATAAAGAGGCTGTTCCTTGTCGGAATGCGTTTCATCCGGTTTAAAATCCCAGGGCACTCCACCAGGAAGTGCTTTGGGAGAATCCGACTGTCAGAGCCGACAAGACAAATGAATCCCAGTGTCAGGAGCGTGTGGTTCAACGATGACAGATTGAGAAGAACTGTCCCCCTCTCGACAGGCGGGCTTCATTTTCAAATTAATAAATCTGAATAAAATATTTTTCCTTTCATTACAAGCCGGGCCTGGCTGACAGTTCCCATGACAGGGGGGAGTAGCAGTGTTGATGAGAAGAGTTTGCATCAATTCCACCTGGGCTTCTGTTGCTTCATTTTTACCTGCAATTGCATCCCTGTTTGCCTGCCTTCCGCCTCCTTCTCAGGCTCTCTCCCGAGCCCGTTCTCTTTCTCTGTCACTCACCCCCTCCTCCTGCCCCCACCCTCACCCATCTGCACTTGCTGTTATTCAGTCCCCCCCACCTCGTCAGCCGCCCAAATTAAAAGTCTTGAATTAAAATCCAAAGCAATATTTATTTCCTGAACACACACACACCCCTCTCACCTACAGCCTGGAGCCTTCCTATGGGCCATTCTAACAAACACAAGCACAGAGGCATAAATCTGTTCCAGGCACACACAATCCTTTTTACCTGCACAGCAATTCTCTTGCGACTCACATGCATACATGTTGGCTCTCTGTGTCTTTCACACACTAAGTTCTCTTCAAAATGCACACAATTGCACTTGATTGGGCCCCCTGTAGTTGCTCCCCCCAACCTAAAAAACCCCCTAACTAATTCAATATTATTGTTATAACATTTTTATGTGTGTGTGTGTGTGTGTGTGTTTATGGAGGGGAGGAGGAAGTAGGCTGTATGCGAGATCCCGCTAAGCCCTGGATCCAGCAAGTGTTAAAATTGCAAACTAGCTTCCTGTGTCGAGGCGATCGCCTGGGTGATGGGCCATTAAGGGAAACAAAGGGAAGGGGCTGTGTGCGAGATGGCCAATGGGTGGGGTCGCGGTTAATTAGAAGGATGAAATAGAGTTTAAAGTTGAGTTGCAGTGATGTGACCTAGAAAGTAAAGCAGGAAGCTGGGGTGAGAGTCAGAGCAAAATCTGATTTCTGTTTGAATGCAATGCTGCGACTATGGCAGAAACCAGAACCCCTCCATCGTAGGCTCAGGTTGTAGACATGTGTACATAAGCCAAATACCATAAACACAGACTCCACTGTGCCTCATTTCAAAAAGAAAACCGACCCCTGGCTAAGCGCCTGGAACCCCTGGAATCTCACACCCCTCAGAGATATGGGGGGCATGCGACAATACGCTGAATGTAACATGCAGCCTGGCCCGAAAACTATCCTTGGATGAAGGTGCCGTGGAACTGACAGAAACCCTGCAAGGTTCTAAGTACAGTTTGCTGCAGTCCAGAGCATTATTCTGATTTAATATGGCTGCCTGGTACAAACTGAATTTTGGCAAAACCTACTGGAAGCATTAATGTGAATAGCAGTGTATGGATGCAATGAATAGAGATAGAGCTTCTGTAGGAGAAGAAACTCGTGGGATATTTCAGGACTGAGCCCTGGCACTGGAAACTGGTGAGGGCTCAGATCAGTTGGGTTCCCTCTAGTAATGGGTCTTGCTTATCACTTCCTTTTTTTGGAGGGGGTGGGGACAGGGGTTGGTCCATCTCTGCAGCAAAATGAGATACAGAGGAAGTGGTGGAACTGCTTGAAACGGCATGCAGAACATCCCATTTTTGAAAATTCACCTATCCTGCCTGTTGTTGCTGTTTTTTTTTTAAACTCCCTGAAAATCGAAACTAGGCTGGGAATTATTCCACAATGCACTAGTTTTCTACTTGTATGTGTTTTGCTTTGTTTTGAACACAAGATGTGGACCAAATAATGTAGGGCAAAATGTTTTTATTATGTCAAATAATATGCAGGAAATTTCTTTATAATGTCTTTAATAATATGCAGTGAAATAATATGCCAGATGAAGTACAGCATTCCGGATAAGTACACTGTTTCGGTAATCTTCTTCAGTTCATAACCATAAAGAATAACAAAATAGAATATATCATCTAATCAATCATATAAAGGATAATCTCAGCAACAAGAGTCCAAAATAATATTCAGAAAAATAAAAATATAGTCAGAAAAATTATATTGTTATAAAAATCATACCTTAATACAGTGTTTTTCAAGCCGAAAGATAAAAAAAAATTGAAAAATTACTTTATATATAGTCAATATAGGCACAGAGTTAATATTTTTAACATGGTGGTGTGCCTCGTGATTTTTTTCATGAAACAAGTGTGCCTTTGCCCAAAAAAGGTTGAAAAACACTGCCTTAATATACATGCTCCTTGTATTCATATCCTGCTTGTAGTTTGCAACACAGGGGTATCTTTTTTGTATTTGTTTTGAACACAAGGCAGCCTTCAAAAATGCTATTTCTGACCAACAGGCAGTCCACTCATTCTCTTTCATTTCTTGATCTGGTTTAAATTCTATGTCTTCAGGAAAACAGACTGGCAATCCAGAATTATGAGCACTTGTTCTGCGCCTTGTTGTATTTACATACATGTACTGTGCTTTGTTTATAAAATGAGAGGCAGGGCTCACGTCTTTATTGAAATTCACATATATAATTATATGACTCATATATCAATGTGTACATAGATCCATGGTGTGCCTACATCGCTGAAGTAATTTCCTCTCAACAGCTGCCCTAGTTCTACACTGCCTCATTCTCTTTCATTTCTTGATCTGGTTTAAATTCTATGTCTTCAGGAAAACAGACTGGCAATCCAGAATTATGAGCACTTGTTCTGCGCCTTGTTGTATTTACATACATGTACTGTGCTTTGTTTATAAAATGAGAGGCAGGGCTCACGTCTTTATTGAAATTCACATATATAATTATATGACTCATATATCAATGTGTACATAGATCCATGGTGTGCCTACATCGCTGAAGTAATTTGCTCTCAACAGCTGCCCTAGTTCTACACTGCTAGTAAAAACCTTCTAGTTTCTAGTCAAAATACCTTAACCGTCCATCTGCTGCCGTGAATTTCACTTCAGTCTAAAGTGGCCTCTCCCATCATACAGTCAAGGGGTTTCCCCCACATGGACCAGTTTGGCACCAGGAAGAAATGGTTAATGTTCCTTTTTAGCAAAAAAAAAAAAAAAGTCATGCCCTAAACATGATGAGAAGTAAATAAAAGAGAGAGAAAGAAAAAGAGAAACAGAACCCGTGTAGAAGGGAAAATAAAGGGGTGGGGAACCCAAAACTGTATACTGTATTTTACAATGTTGTTACTGTACTTCACCAGATCTTAACATATTACAGTATTTGTAAGAATAGATTCCAAATATCATTGTACTTGTGCATGACAAGTCTGCGTTTATATGCAAATTGTTGATATGTTACAAGTTTGTATAAGTCAGGGCCGGATCACTCCCACAGAGATTGTCTGTGGGCCGGACTGGCATAGTGCAACACCGGAAATCACATCTGCGCATGTCCGTGGTGCCAAAAATCGCGCCTGCACAGAAGCATTTTTCGGCACCTGGACATGCACAGATGCGATTTTCGGCACCTGGAAATGCGCAGATGCAATTTCCAATATCTGTCCATGTGCAGATGTGATTTCTGACGCTGCTTGGCGAGTCCCCATGCTGCGCTGCGCCATTTCAGCTTAGGGCGGGGGGGACTTGCTGAGTGGGCGACTCGGTTCGGGGGTGGCTCATGGGCCGGTAAAACAGTCTTCGTGGGCTGCATCCGGCCCATGGGCCGCACATTGCCAACCCCTGGTATAAGTCTTCAATCCAATTGTAGAAGGGGGCCACATTTTTATTTTTCCCATTCATCAGTATCAGTCTTTTGGCCTGTGGTAAGGGCACAGAGATTCCACTCACATTGTCCTTTCGTAAGGTTCCATGTGCTGGGTATATAATTCAAAAGGATATTTTGCTCTGTAAGTGTAAGGTTGTTCCGTACAGTTCTGTTGATAGCTTCAGTTACATTCTGCAAAAATCTTTCTATATAGGAAAATGAAAAAGCGTATGTTTCAGAGAAGCATTATTCCCCATTGTATCTCCATCAGTTAGATACCTGAGATAAAGGTAAAGGACCCCTGACAGTTAAGTCCAGTTGCAAATGACTCTGGGGTTGCGGCGCTCATCTTGTTTTACTGGCCGAGGCAGCCGGCGTTTGTCCGCAGACAGTTTTTTCCAGGTCATGTGGCCAGCATGACTAAGCCGCTTCTGGCGAAACCAGAGCAGCGCACGGAAACGCCGTTTACCTTCCCGCCGGAGCGGTACCTATTTATCTACTTGCACTTTGACGTGCTTTCGAACTGCTAGGTGGGCAGGAGAGATACCTTAGATAGCCCTTTTAAAATGTTTAGTGCACATATAATTATGTACTTTTTAACTTTCAATAAAGATGTCTGGAGGGGGAAAAAAATGTCATGCCCTAACTGCACCAATTTAGGTTTTGCCTCCCTGTAATCTGTTCCCTTTACTCCTTCCTGTGAAGGAGGACCAAGGAACTTGCATTGCTTAACCCCCCCCCACGGTCCCTCCAAGGCAATGAAAAACACCCTACAAGCTCAGTTTATTCCAGATACTAAATGTGATGAGCTCAGCGGCCGTGTTAATGATATAGAGGGGTATGTGGATTTTGCTGTAAAGAATGTGCAAGAGACAGATGAGAAAATGAGAAAGCAGGGGAGTAAATTTTAAGCAGCTCGAAGCTTTAACAACTGGTGGATAAATCCAACACGGCTTTAATCTTTAAAACCTGGTTACTGGGAAACTGAGGCTTTGAGATCCTTCCAAACAAGGGACGGGTAATGATCACCAGACCCCCTTGCTTTCCCAAAGTATACGCACCTGCGACCTCTGAGCTCGACCCTGGCTGCCTTCGAAAGGGGTCGCAGGAAAGGGCACCCAAAATAATGAAGGCAAAATAGCACCCACCTGACCGAGAAAGATTGCGGCATCGGGGCCCTTGTTATTTTAGGTTGCGAGAAAGATGAGTTTATAAAATTACTCACGGCATAAAATAAGGAACTAGTAAATAAGGAACTTACTGATTATACCCTCTTTTTCTGTAGCCACACTCGGAGTGGCTCGCAACATATAAGTTTACATATTCTTATTTTAATAATGCTAGGTTGGCCTCAACTAGGGCCAGGGCTTTCTCAGTATTGGCCCCGACTTGGTGGAACAGTCTATCACAAGAGACCAGGGCCCTGCGGGATTTGGCATCTTTCCGCAGGGCCTGCAAGACGGAGCTGTTCCACCTGGCCTTTGGGTTGGTTTCTGTTTGATACTTATGCTTCATTCTTTTATTGGTGGGCTATTTGAAAATGAGACTGCAGTTTTAATTTTGAATTTTGAATTTGTATTTTAATCTGTATTTTAAATTGATTGTTTTTATGTTTTTGCTGTGATTTTAATTAGTGTTAGCCCCGGTTTTTGGCTGGGAAGGGCGGGGTATAAATAAAAAATTATTATTATTATTATTATTATTATTATTATTATTATTATTATTATTATTATTTTACACGCACACAGAAAGGAAAGCAGCCACGCATGGATCCACATTAAATTCTTCCTATCTCGGGTTGGGACCATGCTAGTTTCCTACTGGAAATGGCTCCTGTTGTCATTTAACTGACAAGGCACGATTTACTGCAAACGGCACCTTTGTGGGCAGATAGCAGCTGGGAAAGATCTGGAGGAAAATGGTGCTGGAGTCCAGTTTGAACCAGGACCCCATGCGTCTACTCTTCCTTCAACATAAAAATGCCCAGTTTATGAACACTTTTTTAAAAACCATGTGTAAAGTAACGTGTAGTTTGACCCATAGATTATTCCTAAAATATAATTTAAGCATTCACTCAATAATAATAATAACTATTATTATCCAATATATAAAACCAGTTGAAAAGTAGGAAGTAGCAACAGAGTTGAGAGGGGAAAGGCTGAGAACAGTGAGCATATTCTAGAACAACTCATGAACAGTGTTTTATATATATATATTAAATATACTATGGCTGGGATTCCTTTTGAATTTGATTTTCAAGTCAATCTTGGACCACCATGCATCTCCAAGCTTAAAAAACAGTTCTGGGTCCCCAGATGATGGCTGAAAAAAGATCTTCTTGCAACTGAAGTTGCAAATAAATAAATGAATCATAAAATAAATGAATCTTGCAATCCTTTGCTCCACTTCCACCAGTTAAGGAACCTAAGGGAGTTCAGCGAATCCCCTAGCCGGCAGATATTCGGCATCTGTATACTCTTGAGGCAGCAGTGCTTGCCATTGTTCGTTGCCGTGTATTAATTCATTGAAATGCATGCAAATGCAATGCGCTGATTGCTACTGCTACATCAAAGCTTTAAAATGATATTGATTGTAATTGCTGGATAGCTGTAAGAATTCGCAGCATTAATAGCAGTGGCATCACGTAAAAGTATTTGATCCAGGCCTAATCACTCTCCGTTTGAGGCCCCCCATAATAAGCTGCTGCTCTCAGCCTGCTGCTGCTGTCTCTCTCCCCCCCTTTGCCCAAAACCATCAAGGACGGCTTAAGTAGTCCCTGCCACTCTCCCCTCGCCACCCCCCTCCCCCAACCCATTTCTTGCCACTTGCCTTTAGAAACGCCGCACTCCGTCTGAATTGAGCTGTAAAGAACGAAGGTGAAGCTCTAAGCCAACGAGATTCATGGCTCGGATTTTTATGCCCACATAAAATATGAATCTCAGTTGTATACAAAGCTGAGCCCATCGTGCCAAAAGGATCCAAGTCAAGCAGACCCGTAAAATGAAATCCTCTTGGACTAATTTAAAGAGACCTGAGTGATATAAATTCCACTTGGCTCGATGCTGGAGGGGTGGTGGCGGTGGCGGTGTGGGGGACGACTTTCGTGCAGGCTTCTCTGTGCATTCGGATGGGATAGAGGGAAACTCAGCTGAAGAGAAATGAGCTCACTAGCAGAGGACGAGACAGAGGAAGAGCCTGGTGGAGCTCCATGTTTACACTGGTCAGATGGGGCTAGTGAGATTTCTCTTGAAGGTTTAATAGAGAGCCTATTTAAGAGAGAGTCTCTTCCTTTAAATACCTGGGAGTCCATCTTAGTGAAGACCTTACTTGGAAGGTCATTACAGCCCAGGTGGTTAGGAAGGCCCAACAGAGACTTCATTTCCTTAGGGTCTTGTGAAAGAACAAAGTTGAACAGCAACTGATGATTTCCTTCTATCGGTCCACGATAGGAAGTGTTCTCTCATACTGCATTACGGTGTGGTATGCTGGCTTGACAGCCATGGACAGAGAGTCCCTGTGGAGGGTGGTGAAGACAGCACAGGAAATCGTGGGCTGTCCCCTGAGTCCGCTAGATGTTATCGCGAGAGACCGTTGCCTCAGAAGAGCGAGAAACATTCTCAGGGATGACTCACACCCTGGCCAGCACCTTTTAATCTCCTGCCCTTGGGCAGGAGATATAGAAACATGATAAGCCGCACCAACAGGTTAAAGAACAGTTTCTACCCGTGGGCCGTGAGGCTGCTGAATGGAAGACAGCAACATTGCAGCTGATGTTTGGGGTTGGTGGTAGTAAGACAGCACACAGAGTGTGACAAGGACTGAGAGATTGTGGGGGGAGGGGTGGCTCATTTAATCTCACTATAAACATGTGACACAGTGACAATAAAGTAAAGTATGTTTTTTTTATAGAGAGAGAGCACCTCCCCAAGAAATAAGGGGGTTTGTATTTCCTGAATGCCCACTTCTGGGCACCACAATTTTAGAAGGTTAATGACAAGCTGGAATGTGTGCAGAGGAGGGCAACCGAGATGATCAAGGGTCTGGAAACCAAGAACACTTGAGGGAGTTGGGTATGTTTAGCCTGGGAATGAGGAGACCAAGAGGAGATGGGAGAGCCATCTTCAAATGTCTAAAGGGCTGTCACGCTGAAGACGGAGGAAGTTTGTTTTCTCGGGCTCTGGGAGGTAGGACCCCAAGCAATGAATTCAAGTTACGAGAAAGGAGACTCCAGCAGACACCAGGGAGAACATTCTGATAATAAGAGCTGTTCCTCAGTGGAACAGAAGACTTCGGAAGGTGGTGGACTCTCCTTCCTTGGAGGTTTTTAAGGTTGGATGGCCATCTGTCATGGATGCTTTCATTGGACTAGATGACACTTGTGGGCCCTTCCAACTCTACAATTCTAGGATTCTAAGGACAGTGATGAGCAAATTCCACTCTACTCATTTCAGAATTAGATCGATACTTATGAGCTTGCCGGATGAGCATTTGGGCAACTCATCTATTTTGTGATCGCTCTCTCTTAGCTTGTGATTTCAGCACACAGGCGTAGAACCAGCAGTGCAAGGACACTGACATTACAAACTGGGAGGGAACTCTTGGAAAACAGGGACGCTTTTCCTGAACACTCACATTGTCCCTTTGGAATTGTTGTTTGGTTTCATTTGCCCTATGCTGGGAATGTCAGAGGAATTATCATACAGGAACACCGCCCTCCCCCCCCCGGCCATTCAATCCCCATCGCAGCTCAGACTCTTGTTTTCACCTTTGTTCTCTACGACAAAATGTTCTTAACATGCACACTTTACACATAGATAGATACATGAATTGCTCTTGTGTATTATTTGATGGAAATTTATTGCCCTCCCGACAAGCGCCTCATTGCTCCCCCCCCCCGAAATGTTGTTTGTTGACTGTGTGCAAGTTGTCCATTGCTAGAGGCAGTACACGTGCACCAAGGTTGCAGTCCTAACCATATCGACGCAACCCCACTGAATTCAGTGGAGCTTACTCTCGAGAAAGAGCATCGAGACTAGCATCCTGTTCTCTGTTACCAGCCAGATACCCACAGGAAGCAGCAATTTCCCCACCTGCGATTCGCAGCAACTGGTACATTCGGAGCCATACTGCCTCGCAGAACAGTGCGTAAATCCACTTTCCACTGCAAATTTTAAAATGCAATGAAACGCCTAGTTCATTGTTGCCCTCTTCCTAGGGAAATAACTGGTCTTTTTTCCTGATATGTAGACTTTTATCGAAGATCGTCAGTTAAAGTTCAGGCCTCTCTGTTAAAGTGTAAAGAACAATCTGAATTGACTTCACACACACACACACACTTTAAAACCTGATTTCTTTAAAAGTGTCGACGCGGGTGGCGTGCGGGACACGGGTGGCGCTGTGGTGTAAACCACAGAGCCTAGGGCTTGCCGATCGGAAGGTCGGCGGTTTGAATCCCCACGACGGGGTGAGCTCCCGTTGTTCGGTCCCAGCTCCTGCCCACCTAGCAGTTCGAAAGCACGTCAAAGTGCAAGTAGATAAATAGGTACCGCTCTGGCGGGAAGGTAAACGGCATTTCTGTGTGCTGCTCTGGTTTCGCCAGAAGCGGCTTAGTCATGCTGGCCACATGACCCGGAAGCTGTCTGCGGACAAACGCCGTCTCCCTCGGTTAGTAAAGTGAGATGAGCACCGCAATCTCAGAGTCGTTCGCGACTGGACTTAACAGTCAGGGGTTCTTTACCTTTAACTTTTACCTTTATTCCCTCCCAGCCAGATCCCAAATAAATTTTAAAATCAAAGGACCCCATCATTCATTATTATTCTTTTGCACATGACAGCAATATGTAACTCCCCACCCCTAAAAGAAGGATTTAAAGCTGTCAGACGTAAAATCTTGTTTACTATAAACATTTAAAACATAAATGAACTTGAGTGTTGTTTCAGCACACACACACACACAGACGTTTTCTGTGTAAAATGAACATCTGTGAAATAAAACATTGAAATAATAATAAAAAGGACTTGCAGTATGTGTGGCTAAGTGAGTGAGATGCACTGCAATTCTATTTGGTAAAGCTAGCGAGATAGGACTGCAAAAAGATCAAACTTATCCATCCTTAAAGAAATCAGCCCTGAGTGCTCACTGGAAGGACAGATCCTGAAGTTGAGGCTCCAGTACTTTGGCCACCTCATGAGAAGAGAAGACTCCCTAGAAAAGACCCTGATGTTGGGAAAGATGGAGGGCACAAGGAGAAGGGGACGACAGAGGATGAGATGGTTGGACAGTGTTCTCGAAGCGACTGGCATGAGTTTGGCCAAACTGCGGGAGGCAGTGAAAGATAGGCGTGCCTGGCGTGCTCTGGTCCATGGGGTCACGAAGAGTCGGACACGACTGAACGACTGAACAACAACAAGCGAGATAGGTTGCAATTCTATCCCCGCTTACCCGGGAGTAGGCTCCACTCAGTTCATTGGGGCTTTTTTTGGAGTAGACATGGTTCGAAGCACAGCTTTCGTTGGCTTTGTGAAGGGCCATTAGCTTTGCCTTTTAGCTGCCACAAGACACTTTGGTTTTTTGCATTTTCCCCCTCCTACAAACAAACTTACAGGGCTACCTCTCTGAAAACCCAGGAACCTTGAAAGGAGGCACACTGTCTATGTCCAGTATCATAATTGTTGTTTTTACTGTGTAATTGTATACAGTATTTATAATTACAGGTATGCATGTTATTTATAGCCTTTTTAAGCTGCCTTTGGAGCATGTTTGAAGTGTGGGGGTAAAAATACCTTAAAAGGGGGGGGGCTGTACCGCTTCAGGCTGCAGGGAGCTCACATAATGGAATACTTTTTCTTTCTTTCTTTCTTTCTTTCTTTCTTTCTTTCTTTCTTTCTTTCTTTCTTTCCCTTCCTTCCTTCCTTCCTTCCTTCCTTCCTTCCTTTCTACCTTAAAATCTACCATATACAGAAAACTAGAAGACAGGAAGATGGCAAGCCAAGAGCCCTTTCCCCCAACACCTAAAATCAAAATCAAATCAAATATCCTTATTACGGTCAACGACCAGAAAGCAATTTATAAAAAGTATGGTAAGGGTAAGTTGTATTGTGCTACAAATAGAAATAGGGATGCGGGCCAATTCACAGAATTGGTGCTTACATTTAAAACCAAATTTCAGCCTTTTAAAGTTTAAAATTTTAATTCGCGAGTCTCTGCTGTCTATTATCGTTCCATCGGGGGTTATAATCCGAACTCCCTTTTTTTAAGTAATTCAACTTAAAAGGTGAAACTAATATATGAGATAATATATGAGATATGACTGATGACATGCAAAGCAAGATATGTCAAGCCTTTATTTGTTATAATTGTGATGATTATGGCGTACAGCTGATGAGAACCCCAAATTAACAATCTCAACTTTGGGGTTTTCATCAGCTGTACGCCATAATCATCACAATTATAACAAGCAAAGGCTTGACATATCTCGCTTTGCATGTCATGAGTCTACCTCATATATATACCTCATTAGCTAATGAAAACAATTGCTTACATAAATGGACTTTCCCACGATATTGTAATTTTTTGAGTTTCACCTGTATTTACCATCTCAGGGAAAAGCTGGCCTCCATCTCTACGGAAGAGGAATCGAGCCTGCTCCTCTCGCAGGTGTTGCTGGTGCATGGAGGGCGGGATAAGAAGCACTCGGATAACTGGATGATATCTTTGTCCCTACTGACCAAGAGGGTAAGGCAAGGCTGTTGATACAGTGGGAAAGTTAATGGGATCACCTCCTTTCCATTCAGTCACAGCAAAGGGAGGATTTATAGCAACCTTAAAACCCCAACCTCTCTCTGTTTTATGCTGATCATTAACCAAGATTATCTCACACCAGAGATTTGTTATACCAAAGAGCACTGACATCACTAACTGCTATTAAGTGTATTATACTTAAACTCCATAAAGGGGAGCAAAATGCCCTTGTCAGCAGCATGAGGGGAGAAAGACACATTATCGGGCTCTCTCCAGTGAAAAAGAGCAGCTGCCTGCAGCTTTTTGCCCGAGATGGAGATCTCATGGTGTCCTCAGAGACAACAAAATCCTCTGCCTGAGCCAAGTGCCTGCTTTCACTAGACCAGGAGAAAATATTTCCAGGGGTGCCTAAGAGAGAGAGGAATAAAAGAGACAACCAGATGACGGTGGGTTCTCAAACTTTCTTCTCTGGGCCACACTTTTAGAATAAAAATCTGCTCACGCCACGACAAATCTTTTATTGATAGGAAATGCATTGGGGGAAAAACTCAGAGCAGTGCTTGATTCTGCAAATAAAAAAATAAAAAAAATGTTTTAATATAAGGTTACCTGACATCCCTGTTTCCTGGGGACAGTCCCCGGATTTACAAATCAGTCCCCATACATAATCCATTGAAGTTGAAAAGTGTCCCCGGTTTCATTGAAAAAAATCTGGTAACCTTATTTTAATACTGTACCGTGCTATTGTCATGGAATTCTGCTCCATGTTGATCCAGAGCAGATTCCAATGTATTGTTAGCAGAGTAAAAAAACACGTTGCAGGATTCCCAAAAAATGAGGCAAATGAGCATAATGGTCACAAATCCAATACATTCAGGATTGGCACTGTCCCTAAGAAATCCAGTTGCAGCAGACTTCACTTAAACTTAAAATAACTTATAATAAGCCTAAACCTTAACACTAAGCATACAGAACACCACACCAGAAGGGAGAGGGATAGAAAGAGAGAGTGAAACCCGGGCTCCTTCTGGTCCTGCTTTTATAGTCAGCATGACCTTGACCGAAGAGATAACAGAGCCAGTTTAAGCCAGCTGTACTCAGCTTCTCTGAAGGAATAACCCAAACAACAGGGACCTTCTGCTTGTTTCTTTCACACAGAGAAGCTTCCAGAACCCTCCTGAATTGAGTAGAACAGGAAAGATCGCTACGCATCAGATCAATACTTTCTGCACTAAGGAATGCAAACTGACAGCTGTGCCACACTACACTGAAATGTTTAAATGTTTCTTTGGTTGTCCTTTAATCTTCCCGCTACACTTCCCCCCCCCTTCTCCTGCCACACCAGGGTGCTGAACACCACCCTCGGAGAATCGCTAGCCTATGGGAAGCCTGCAAGCCAGGACCCAAGGGCAAGATCGCTGCAGCCTCAAATGCATAGTTCTGCTTCTGCTGGTCAGGGCTAGATTTAGGTCTGATGAGGCCCTAAGCTATTGAAGGTAATGGGGCCCTTTATATGTCCAGCTGTCTTTTGTAGAATCATAGAATCATAGAGTTGGAAGAGACCCCAAGGGCCATCCAGTCCAACCCCCTGCCAAGCAGGAAACACCATCAAAGCATTCCTGACAGATGGCTGTCAAGCCTCTGCTTAAAGACCTCCAAAGAAGGAGACTCCACCACACTCCTTGGTAGCAAATTCCACTGCCGAACAGCTCTCACTGTCAGGAAGTTCTTCCTAATGTTTAGGTGGAATCTTCTTTCTTGTAGTTTGAATCCATTGCCCCGTGTCCGCTTCTCTGGAGCAGCAGAAAACAACCTTTCTCCCTCCTCTATATGACATCCTTTTATATATTTGAACATGGCTATCATATCACCCCTTAACCTTCTCTTCTCCAGGCTAAACATACCCAGCTCCCTAAGCCGTTCCTCATAAGGCATCGTTTCCAGGCCTTTGACCATTTTGGTTGCCCTCCTCTGGACACGTTCCAGCTTGTCAGTATCCTTCTTGAACTGTGGTGCCCAGAACTGGACACAGTATTCCAGGTGAGGTCTGACCAGAGCGGAATACAGTGGTACTATTACTTCCCTTGATCTAGATGCTATACTCCTATTGATGCAGCCTAGAATTGCATTGGCTTTTTTAGCTGCTGCATCACACTGTTGACTCATGTCAAGTTTGTGGTCTACCAAGACTCCTAGATCCTTTTCACATGTACTGCTCTCAAGCACACATGTACTGCTCTCAACCACAAATTGTCACTGTGTTTTGTGTTGAATATATGCTATATGGTAATTCATGGACCTAATAGGTATCTAAAGCCATTTGCACATAACAAAATATGTATTTTATCAAAGTAATTGTTGAACTGAAATACAATTAAGAAGTATATTAATAGTGAAATACAATTAAGAAGAAGTATATTAATAGTGAAATAATTATTAAGCTCTAACTTAAAATGATTTTTTATTCATAACAAACTTAATAATGCAAACACATTGGCATTTGGCAATAACAAAAGTTCCTTTAGAAACACAATTTACAAAGACTCATAATCTAGTCTCTAGAAACTTGCTATAACATGAAATAATAATAGGTGTAAATATATGGTGCAAACCTATATATAGAAATGAGCAAACCAGTGATATTTTAGGGAGCAGGCTAGCAGGCGGGGCCCATTACTTACACAACACAAAACACTGTTGCTGTATGTAGGTTTTGTTTTATTTGTTTTTTATCTTATATTTTTATTTGGTTTTTTATCTTATATTTTTGAAATGTACATCCAGGTGTTTTTTCCCTTTAAATTCTTGGGGGGGAGGGGGAGGCACAAGACAGTGGGTCCCCAAGCTATAGCTTGTTTAGCTTATATGTAAATCTGGCAATGTGAGCTGTTGCCAATCTTTAAACCTGCCCTTGTCGTTATGCTT
The DNA here is from genome assembly GCA_900245905.1 of Lacerta viridis. Taxonomy (NCBI): domain Eukaryota; kingdom Metazoa; phylum Chordata; class Lepidosauria; order Squamata; family Lacertidae; genus Lacerta; species Lacerta viridis. The sequence continues at coordinate 965,171 of OFHU01004114.1, forward strand.
TTGGCCGTACGGCTCTAATTCCTTCCTATCAAGTCGCGTGTCAAGGTCCCCAAACCACCCCTCAAATGAAACACACTTCACACAGAATAAAATACAAAATATGTGAGTGGTTGCTTAGGCATTGGTTCAGACTATCTGTCCCACTGGGGACAGAACTGACATCCACCCGCCTGTGGAGTCAGTAAAGGGGAAAACACTTTGGGGAGAGAATGTGCGCCCGTTCTCCCCTAATGCTCCCAGGGGCTCTTGTGTGGGGCCTGGCCCCCGACCGGGGGATACGGACAAGCATGGCGAACCCCTGGATTCCTTTTCTTTTCTTTTTTTCCTGGGCTTTCGAGTCTTCTGTGATTTGCTTTTATGCTGCTTGGCCCTTGTTCTTAATTCCGCTGGCTGCTTTTGTCATGCAGCACAGGGGTGTAGCAAGGGGGGGGCGTAGGGGGCGGGCCGCCCCATTTTCCATAATGGAGGGGGTGACAAATTATCAAGGAACAATTACTGCCCTACTAGGGCGGTTCATAAAAACTTTTTTTTAAAATGCCTGCTCCAAAGGTCTTATCTTACTATACTAGGGATTATATAGCTATATATGAAATTTCATGCATATCGGTTAATATCTTGACCCTCCTCCACCAAAATAGCTGTTCACTTGGCTGTTTTCCTATGTCATGAAGGCTGAAATTTCAGTTCAGTGGAGCACTTACTGTTCCCAACCCTAACCCTGTGGAAAGCCATCTAATTAGACTTTAATTTGATTTTGAGATGTTTTAAAGAGGTAATTTAATTATTGTTTGATTTTATACCAATTTTATGTATCTGATGCACTGCTGTCAACTTTCCCCTTTTTAAAATAGAAATTCCCTTATTCCGAATAGGATTCCTCGCAAGAAAAGGGAAAAGTTGACAGCTATGATCTGATGTTAGCCACCCTGAGCCCGACTTCGGCCAGGGAAAGCGGGATATAAATAAAAGTTTTTATTTTATTATTATTATTACTTGTTATTATTCCTTTGTAAGAAAATATGAAATAATGTAAAACCATTTTTGCAGGGGGGAATCAATGGGGGGGGTGACAAGAAATTTTCCGCACTGAGTACCACCTGACCTTCGTACGCCTCTGGTGCAGCATTGTAATGTTTTTGTTTTAATGTGGGGGGGGGGTTATTGGGGGGGGGGTTCTTTGGCAATTTTAAACTTCGTTGGTAAGCTATACTGGGAATCTATTCAAGGGTGTGCATCAACACACAACACCAATAAAAACAAAACCATCCACATAGAAAACTAGCTGACAAAGGAAAAGGCTCACAGCTTCTCACATGCTAGCTTTCCATCTGACATGCTAGTTTTCTGTCTGCGTGAAGCAAATCAGAATTGGATATGGGCGGAAACATCTCACACGAAGAGATAGAAGGAGCGTCTCCGCCCCCATCGTTCATCCCGGACGCCAAGATCCGGCGCCGAGGGCCTTCTGGTGGTTCCCTCACTGCAAGAAGTGAGGTTACAGGGAAGCAGGCAGAGGGCCTTCTCGGTGGTGGCGCCCGCCCTGTGGAACGCCCTCCCATCAGATGTCAAGGAAATAAACAACTATCTGACTTTTAGAAGACATCTGAAGGCAGCCCTGTTTAGGGAAGTTTGATGTTTTATCGTGTTTTTAATATTCTGTTGGGAGCCGCCCAGAGTGGCTGGGGAAACGCAGCCAGATGGGCAGGGTATAAATAACAACAACAACAACAACAACAACAACAACAACAACAACATCTATTGATGTTTTGGCTGTCCTTTTTATTGCTGTTTGTTTGTTTGCTGCATCTTTGCCGAGGTCGTTCTTCCAGTGTGGGCTGGTGACATTCTGATATACCGTATTTTTCGCTCCATAGGGCACACCGGACCATAGGACGCACCTTATTTTTAGAGGAGGAAACAAGAAATTTTTTTTTTCTGGTTTTCCTCCTCTAAAAGCCCTGGTTTTTTTGAGGATCAGCTAAAAGTTTTGCAGCTTTTTTTGCAAAGGGAAAAGCCCTGTTTTTTTGAGGATCAGCTAAAAGTTTTGCAGCTTTTTTGCAAAGGGAAAAGCCCTGTTTTTTGAGGATCAGCTAAAAGTTTTGCAGCTTTTTTGCAAAGGGAAAAGCCCTGTTTTTTGAGGATCAGCTAAAAGTTTTGCAGCTTTTTTTTTTTTTTTTTTTGTCAACTCACATTTCTGCAGCTTCTAAAGGAAAGGGAGCCTTTTCTACAGTTTCCAGACAGATAATCTAATCAGCCAGTCACATGTCGCTGGGGAAACAAACAACCTCCCTCTGCAGCACATTCAACAATGGAGGGCGGGGCTGAAAGGGAGCTCTTATCTCTCTCCCGATCTCTTGCTGATCAGCTGCTGAGCGGGTCCTTTCAACACCCCCTTTTCTCTTTGTAAAATAAAAAGCATGATCCTCTTTTGGCCCCTGGGCAATTCAGCTCCAGGGACCACCATTCGCTCCATAAGACACACAGATATTTCCCCTTACTTTTTAGGAGGAAAAAAGTGCATCTTATGGAGCGAAAAATACGGTAACTCTTACCCTACAGAACTGTTAACTTTCGACCAAACCTTTGCCTTTCTCGGAGACAGGAGGTGCATCTGCGGAGAGGAAGTAGTTATCCTTCATTTTCATTCCCATCATGACCTTTCGGGCAACGATTCAGTTTTAATTCACATCAGCATAGCTGTGAATAATCTGTACGTTTAATAAATTACATTCTTCCCCAAGTGCAACTCCACTGCTGCACAGCTGTGAACTACCTTGGAAGGAGTTGGGTTTTTTTTTTTTTTGTTTTTTTTTTAAAAAAACTTTTTAAAAATCCCCTAATGTCAAGTCATTTGAGCTTGTAGCTCAGAAAACGAACATGTGCTTGGAATTATGCTGAGTTGTGGATTCAAAAAGCATTCTCTGCACTGATACTATCTCTGCAGGTGTGGATTATGCTTATTGGATACAAAAAAATGGGGAGAGCTTGAAATAGTCACAGGAGGCAAACATACTAACAAAAAATAAAAAAATAAACACAAGAAAAACCCCACCACCCATTTATAACGCACACCCCACTGTAACTGTGATCATGTGGCAAGGAACCCCCATATAAGGAATAGGGGATTCTGTTTCAGAAAAGGGTGGAACAGGCAGGCCACAAATAAAAGGGCTCCCTGTGAATATTGCCTCCCAGACTTGAGGCTAATGACCCCTGACAGGCAACCCAGATTACAAAGCAGACTGATATGCTTCTAACTCTTCGCAGAAACCTTCCTTTTCTGTGTGCCCCCTTCATCCGGCAACCTCTGCCCCCAGCTAGCCCACAGCCCCTCCAGTTCTGCTGCTTTGCTCTGCCTCCTTTCTCCCCTTCCAGTACTCTGCTGCCTTTTTTTTTTCTAAGCAGCGTCCGATTTGTTGACTTGCCCTTTTGGTGGCGTTGCCTTCTAATAAGGAAATCTGTCTTTTAGCTGCGTCCTGCCCACGGCAATGCTTGGCTATAGTGCAAAATGTCAGGCTCCGGGAGGGACCCTGGTAAGGGAGAATCGGCCGTCAGATGATCAGCGACAGTGACTCAGAAGCGGTGGCAGAAGAAGGCTGAGTTGAAAGGGATTTACGTTTTGTGAACGTTTTTGCTCCCCCCCCACCCCCCCACAAAATGGTCTCCTTTTGGCAATATTCGTTCCAACCCGGTCACAATGCACGTGATTCGTTGGGGCAAAATAGGGATGGAGAGGCACATAAATTTATACCTGTGGATACTTTACACATTGAAAATAATGCAGTGAAGATGGACAACATCAGTGGGGAGGGCCCAAACTAGATGTGCCCTAAAAGGACCCCTGGACGGTTAAGTCCAGTCAAAGGCGACAATGGGGTAGTGGCGCTCATCTTGCTTTCAGGCCGAGGAAGCCGCCGTTTGTCCACAGACAGCTTTCCGGGTAATGTGGCTAGCATGACTAAACTGCTTCTGGTGCAACAGAACACCATGTCCAGAGCGCACGGAAATGCCGTTTACCTTCGTGTCGCAGCAGTACCTATTTATCTACTTGCACTGGCGTGGTTTTGAACTGCTAGGTTGGCGGTTGGCGGGAGCTGGGACAGAGCAATGGGAGCAGTGGTGGAGGAAGGGGGTGGGAGGGCCGGTCCGCCCCGGGTGCCAGCCTGGGGGGATGACATTGCCGTGGGCAGGCGCCTCCCCCTTGGGACGCTCGCACAGACGTGTCCCTCTCCCTTGGGATGCTTGCTCAGGCAGGCGCCTACCCAATTGGGACGACTGCTCGCATGGGCGACCGCCTCCCCCTTGGGACGCTCGAACGTGTGATGTGCCATGCCCCCATGTGCGACATGCCATGCCCCTGCTGCCCCGGGTACCAAAGCCCCTTCCTCTGCGATTGAATGGGAGCTCACCCCATCACAGGGATTCGAACCACTGACCTTCTGATTGGCAAGCCCAAGAGGCTCAGTGGTTTAGACCACAGCGCCACCCATGCCCCTATGAACTATCTATGACTACAGCTGGATTGGATTCATTTTTCAGAGTAGAGTAAGGGTAATGTGAGGACCTCACTTTTCCTCGGTGATATTGCCCCATGTCCAAATATGATTTGCTAAATGGCCCTGTGAAACCATCACGGTCATGAAGTGATTTCTGATTGCCGTGGAGCATGAAGTGAAGAAGATGTTTCAAGCACACCTGGTGCCACAGCAGCATCACATTGGGAAAACAGCGGCTGTGAATAGAGACAAAAACGCATGCAAGACTGGAAGACAGGATTTTTTCCCCCTACGGCCTTCTCCCCATAAAACCAGTACCTTTCACGTTCCAAATTGAATCCTGCAAAATTTTGCACAGCACTAAGGTGGGGATCATCACTAATCTGTTTCCTGGAGGGAATGACCAGAAGTAATCCTTCTCTCCATTCATCTCACGAGAGATCTCTACGGCATTTTTGGTTTGTGTTGGGATTGTTTTAAACAATTGCTCCTTGTTCCCTCATTACAGGCCCTATGTGGGGAGTTTCAGCTTTCTAGATAAAGGGAAGAAGTCAGCGATGAGAGGTGCTTCATTTTGCTATTTAAAATATCAGCAAATTTCTGGGAACTCTGAAGACAACTGATTTTGTTCTTAGATTCCATGTCAACACATTGGAGGGATACCAGGAGAAGTTCAGAACAATGTAAAATTGGAAAGGGCATGGCCGAGAAGGGGTTGTTGTTGTTGTTGTTTATTGAATTTATATACCGCCCTATACCTGGAGGTCTCAGGGCGGTTCACAGAAAAGATCAACATAGAAACTGCAATATATATCAAGCAGAGTACAGAGGTACACATACAAGAGCGCTAGTTGCAATTTGGCATCACTCTGGGAACAAGTCTCTGCTCCCGTGCCGAACAGAATACTTTGGGCCCAAACTGGATGCTACCCCGAAAGCCTTGTGCTGTGAGTGTCTGTGAGTCACACGGACACCAACAAAGCTACCCGTCCCGAGAAAATGAATGTGATCGTCCCCTCTCCTGTTTGGACTTCAAAAGGGACACCTTTCCCCCCATGTATTTGAGCTCCTCCTCAAAACTGCGGGTGGAGGCGGAGCTAGTGGCTCCGGCACCTGGAGCGGCGCACATGATGTGCACCTGGGGGCGGGGCCATAGGGGTGGGATGAGCATCACAGAGGGGCGCTGCCCGCAGTAAGAGTCACAGGGGGTGAGAAGCCCACGGGGGCAAAGCGAGCCGCCCATGGCACGCAGCTTTGGGGGGGGGGGAGCCACACTGCTTTGCCAGCAGCCTTCCAGTGTGGTGTAGTGGTTAAGAGCGGTGGACTCATAATCTGGTGAACCGGGTTCGCGTCTCCGCTCCTCCACATGCAGCTGCTGGGTGACCTTGGGCTAGTCACACTTCTCTGAAGTCTCTCAGCCCCACTCACCTTACAGAGTGTTTGTTGTGGGGGAGGGAAGGGAAAGGAGAATATTAGCCGCTTTGAGACACCTTCGGGTAGTGATAAAGCAGGATATCAAATCAAAACTCTTCTTCCTGCCTTCCTTTTGACAGCTTGGGGGAGGCTTCCCCCCACCCAGGAAGCAGCCTGGGAGCGTGGCCAATGGTGCACCACCTCCCCATGACTCCCAAGCCTCCCCCGAGCTGCCAAAATGAAGGGGGAGGGGGGAAGGCCGCCGATAAGGCGGCGCAGCTCTGCCCCTTCCCCTGACGGCTCGGGGTAGGCTTGGGAGTCGTGGGCGGGCGGCGTGCCAAATGTCACCCCCCTCAGTGATGACACCTGGGGCACACCGCCCCACCGCCGCCTTCATCCAGCCCTGAGGGTGGGTCCATGGGGGGGGGGAAACTGAGAGGGAGAGCAAGAGTTTTCATGCGGGCAGAGGGTGGGGTGGGCAGAAGGAGTTTGAGAGAGAGAGAGAGCTTGGCATAGGCAGAGGGTGGGTCAGACTCAGAGAGTGAGGGAGGAGGGTTGCACAGCCCTGGTAGAGAGAGGGGTGGGGGGGAGAGTTTTTGCATGGGCAAAGGTGGGTGGGTCAAAGACTTTGAGTCAGAGATCGAGAAATAGGGGGTCTGAAGAAGCAGAAGTCCCAGCAAAGGAAGAATGTATTCAAAAACTAACGGAATATGCAGAAATGGCGAAACTTACCGGAAGAATAAGAAATCAAGATAACATCTACTGTAAAGTGGATGTGTGAATATAAATGTATGGTTAGCAAGTATAGATTACGTATGTAAGTATGTAAAGTAAAGGCGGAAAATAAAATCAGAAATAGTTGTAAGAGATGAAGATGAAGGTTTTTAGAAATGCAATGAAACAATTAAATTAAAAATTAAGGAAGCTGAGCCGTGGTGGAGGGAGGTCACGTTGGTGGATAAGGTGTTTTGTTTTAGTTTGTATATGTTGCATATGTGTATTTGTGGTATCTGTATGTCTTTGTTCATGTATTTTTTTTCCTTGATTAAAAAAAAGAAATCAAGATAACAAACTCTTTATAAAAGAATGGCGATTGGTTTATTGAATATTTACAGATAAATTGTAAACAGATAAGAACATTGGCAGGATTATTGTAATAACCTGCAGTTTTATAAGAGTATATATTTAAAGTAGATGAATAAATGAGCAAATTAAGTTAATTTGGATATGCAGAAGATATTAAAAATAAATTTAAGGAACCGCAGAAAGAGGGGGAAGGAAGTCAAGTTTTGAAATGTTAAAATGATTGTAAAATTAGTGAAATGTCTAAACATGAAAAGCATAAATAAAAAGAGAGAAAGAGGGGGTTTGAATGGCCCTGGTTCTTTCATCTAGTAGAGACTGGTTGGGGGAGGGGGTATTGGGAAAGAGAATTATGTTTCATCTTGGTTTGTGTCAAACCAATTAGTATTACAAAACCCAGCCAAACATGTAGTGTGCAATGTTTTTCTTGTGGTTGTAAATCATCATGCTTTTGTTGTTAAATCCATTGAATAAATTGGCGTCGTGCTTAACGTGTTGGACTATGGTATGGCAGAGCAAGGTTCGAATCCCCACTCGGCCGTGACGCTCACTGGGTGACCTTGGGCCAGTCACCATTTCTTAGCCTAACCCTATGAATATTTAAGATCTTGACTGACAGGCTGCAAGACCACTTGAGAACTGAGATCGAGAACAGTGGCTCGAGAAGATCAATGGGGTCTTCCCACTGGTTCGACAAAGACTGCAATTAGGCTAAAAGCCAGCCGAAGAGAGTTTACCGTAAATATAGGAACTCTAATTTACCCCTCTTAATTAATGAACATGTTTCCCTCAGAAAGAAGTATAGACTTCTGCTAAGATGGAAAAAACAGAAAGCAGAAAAAACATGCTTGGCGTATCTTAATAAAGGCCTCTCACGATACAGTAAGGACACCTGCCTCTTCTTGCGTACAATATCAGATGTGCTGGAGTATGCCTGTAATGTTCCAGTGTGTACTACTGGACCCGATGAATGGAAGCGATATTATCATTCACTCTATCATGGGCAGGATGATGAGGTGAACCAAATAACGGAATCTTTGGAAAACTTACCAGACTGGCCTCCAGTATCTATAACTGAGGCGTCAAACCTACCTCGCACGGCTGTTGTGAGCATGAAATGTGTGGGAATATGTTTCTAAAGGTGCTTCTGCACCTGTTTGTTTGGGTTTATTTTAGGTGTCCTTCCGCTCCTGCAAGGAAAGGTAAAAGATCATGCAGGGAGTTTTACTGCATGGATCCCTCCGCGGTTGGCCCTTGTAACGGTCAATAGTTAGTTTTCCTGCCCAAAAGTTAGTGTAGTAACAAGATTGTGATTGGTTATGGTAACGCTGTTTGAGTATTCAATAAATAGCCTCCGCTCTCTGTAGCGAGTGTGGAGAACAAGCTAGAGAGAACATCGGTGCGTGGCAAGCCTAGAGAGAAACCGAAACTGAAACCAGCCGCACAGAGCAGTTGAGAGCTTCTTCACCAGACTGCAGTCTCCTTTGTATTTATTTCATTTTATTTTAAAGCCTTTTATTTGGCCGTCTAATTTTTGGCCACCATCTAGTTTGGTTTTTCTTCTTCTCCGGAATCTTCGGAACTCACAGACGCTCGCAGAAAATCTTCAGAGGCAACCAACGACCTTCCGAACTCACAAGCTAAACCTTCAGATCATAGCCAGCGGACCTTTTTCACGGTGCAGTGGGAACGGGAACTCCGGAATTACTGACCGTCCCATCTGCTGGACCGTCCCCATCTGAAATGGCTATCCCCACAGAAATGAAAGCAAGAGAACCGTGAACCAAACCTTCAGCTCCTTGGAAGTTAAAGGGAGTCTATCAATGTCATACATAAATAAATAAAATGGAATAAACCACTGTAAACCCCATGTGCCGTCATAAAGGATTGCTTCGAACTCATTTCTGTACCAGGTAAAAGTAATTTTTAGCCCCCAACCCACCCACCCCCACGACCTGTGCCTTATTTTGCCTGACCAAAGGTGGCAGCCGATGGCTTTAATCTGCCCGGTCCATTTTTATTGGCCTTGAAGAAAAGTCTGCAAAACCTCTGTGGTTCCCCCCGCCCCCCCCTTACGAGCTTGGCCTTTGGTCGCTCTGTTTTGCTTGCAGTTCAGTCAGGCTGTAAGCAGCCCATGTTGGCAGTCGCTCTGTTTTGCTTGCAGTTCAGTCAGGCTGTAAGCAGCCCATGTTGGCAGGGGAATGTGAAGTTAAGAAAAACAGGCAAAGCCTGTGGGCTTTGCTTGGGCCAGGTGCAGTTCTTGTTAAATCTTCGGCTGGAAGTTTCCCGCGTGTGCCCACTCGTCTGCTTCGATCCCACATGTGCAAAAGCTCAATTGTTTAGTGCAGCCAGGGCCGTCTTACCCATAGAGGCTAGTGGTGCAGGGTGCCAGGGCGCCAAGTTCTGGAGGGCACCAGGGAAGAGGTGGAGGCTGGCATCAGCTTGCCGCCCTTGCCCGCCTCTGCCATGCCGCGCCTGGAGCCTCCGTCTGCTGTGGCCACTGCGGCACGAAGCGGCCAGCTGAGCTGGGAGACACCGCGTCCAGCCTCCGCCTCTTCCCGGCTGCAGGAGCCACCCTCCTGCTGCTGCCCATGTCCTCCAGCCCCGCTGGCAGTGCCACCCTCCCTAAAAAAAAAACTCTGGGAAATGGAGGGGGCGCTGGAGGGAGCTTTGCACCGCGGCACCGGATATCCTTAAGACGGCCCTGAGTGCAGCAGTGCCTACACTTCAGAACTCCCTGCCTGAGATCAACGATCCTTAATAACATTCCTGTTTGGACAAGGCTATCCAGATGCTTAGAAAGTTTAGGTAGATGTTAAAATTGGTTCTTGTGAGGGATGCTCCAATCAGCGCTCTGCTGAGAACTGCCGGAGGTGTTGGGGGAGGGTTAGGGTGTCCGTTAAAAAAACCAAACCACTCAACATGGTAAAAAGGAATGGATGTGTTAGATCTGGGACAATTCTATTTTACACTCAAATATTAGTGGAAATGCAACCTCAGAATGAGAGCAACCAAAAACCTAACAGGACAGGAAGAGCCCTGCAAATTATGGTAGCTCTTCGGATTACATCTGCCAAAGAAAAATATCCTAATTGATTTTTGTCCCACTCCTGGAGTTGGAAATCTGTGAAATTCACTGGAAAGAGAAGTTACTGAATTGCAACTTATTACCAGAACTTAAAACCATGGAGAGACCTGGTCTGAATAGAGACATTGGATTCTTATCTCATTATACATGATAAAGCTATTTTTAGCCCATCTCACCCCTTGCTTTTTCCTGTAAGACCAATTGCAGTCGTTAACAGTCGTCAACAGGTTTTCCACACCTATCAGCCAATCACCCATTCCCACCACCCTTCTGAGTAATACCCCTCCCCACTCTCTCACTATATATAAGGGTCTGGTGACTTCTGTTTCAGTGTATCTGAAGAAGTGTGCATGCACACGAAAGCTCATACCAAGAACAAACTTAGTTGGTCTCTAAGGTGCTACTAGGGACGTGGGTGGCCTGTGGGTAAACCACTGAGACCTAGGGCTGATCAGAAGGTCGGTGGTTCAAATCCCCGCGATGGGGTGAGCTCCCGTTGCTTGGTCCCAGCTCCTGCCCACCTAGCAGTTCGAAAGCATGTCAAAAGTGCAAGCATGACCAGGAAGCTGTACGCCAGCTCCCTCGGCCAGTAATGCGACATGAGTGCCACATCCCCAGAATTGGATACAACTGGACCTAATGGTCAGGGGTCTCTTGCCCACTACCTTTAAGGTGCTACTGGAAGAAAAACCCTCGGCCAAATATGCGACATGTGAAATTCACTGGACAATGTCAGGGGTCTCTTTACCTTTAGTACTGGAAGAAAAAAAAACAATATTGTAAATTCACTGCAAGTCCAGTAGCCAATGCAAAAGCCCCTTCTTTTGCCCCATTTTGTGCTGATGCCCCCCCAATCCCATTCTGCATTACATAACGTTAAAGATGAAAAAGGGATGGGGGAGTTGTGTCTGTGAGTTGTGTTTTCCCAGCTAACACTTGTCAAGATCTGTTTAAGCCTCTCTCGGTGCTCAAATGTCACCCTGCCAGAATTCATTACGTCCCATTTATTAATTAATTAAAATATATTTATACAGAGCAGGCTTTGTTAGATGGCTTTAAAAATAACGTTTGGAGAGCTACCCCTGGATGGAAAAGAGGAGTCTCTGGTGGCGGAAGCTAATGCTGGTCCCCCAGCAGCCTGCATGTCAGGAATGAATGGGTCGCCCTGCATGGATAATCTGGAAAGGTGCAACTAAGGGGTGGAGATAATTAGCAGTCGGGTGGCCTGAAGTGGGATTGGTGATTGCACAAGGAGCAGGTGGAATGAAACGGTAGAGGAAGTTTCAAGGTCAGAAAAATCAGAGGGCCTTCTGAAAAATCTAAGGGGAAAAAATTGTGCGACTGTAAACCCGAAAAGGACATTGCAAGATATCTTGCATTATATTTAAAATTATTCACACATATATTTATATTCTGAACGGAACTAAAGAGCACTGCAAACAAGTCGGCTCTGGCACAGAGATAGGATGCTGAACAGTAGATTCTAAGTGAAAGTCAAAGATTTTGGTTTTATTTTTTATATATATAATTTTTATTAAATTTTCTGTTTACAATTTAAAACACCCATTGTTACATCCTTAAGATATCAATGACTTCCCTTCATCTCTTTCCACGGTTCATTTTACATACTATAAATGCCTACATACTTTACAAAAACTATACCATTCTGATCGCCGAAGAACTGATGCTTTTGAATTATGGTGCTGGAGGAGACACTTGAGAAGTCCCATGGACTGCAAGAAGATCAAACCTATCCATTCTGAAGGAAATCAGCCCTGAGTGCTCACTGGAAGGACAGATCCTGAAGCTGAGGCTCCAATACTTTGGCCACCTCATGAGAAGAGAAGACTCCCTGGAAAAGACCCTGATGTTGGGAAAGATGGAGGGCACAAGGAGAAGGGGACGACAGAAGAGGAGATGGCTGGACAGTGTTCTCAAAGCTATCAACATGTATACACAAATAACATTTATTGACACCTGGGAATTTCAAAAAGATTTTGGTTTTAACTCTTTTTAATTAAAGAACTAGCCTTCAACGTTATGTGACCTCTCCCCACCCCAAACACATAGACACACACAAACAAACACCACAGTAGCCATAATTCCATGTATTCATAATGAGCACAACCGACGGTATGGATATAATGTCAGGTATACCAGGTGGCGATGAAATCATAGCAACAGTCCTGATCGTAAGAGGTATCCATATAATTTCCTTCTATTATCAGTCCAGGTTTTCCTGGGCTCCTGCAAATGTATCACGAAGGACACCACCCACACAGAAGAGAGAGGTATAAGGAGACTCGGGGTTACCCCAGGGTTTGCAGTTTTGGGGAACTCCTCACACACACCCCGAAAGCCCAATCAGTATTCAACAAGCACAGGATGTCGACCGACTTGAAGAAGAAACAGGGAATTGGGTAGGAGTGTCTGGAAAAGGAGGGCAGAGAGAGACACAGATAGAGAAAGGGATAGAGAAATCCATCTCATCTTCTGGGGAGCTGAAAAAAAAGTCCCTAGAGATGGAAATAAGAGCTGCCCATAGAAACCAGTGGGAAAATCCAAGATTATAATGTTCTTTTTTAAAATAAAAATTTAAAAAGTCAGCGAACTCCTCTTGGGCAGGATCTTTTTTAAAAAAAACAAAATACTTTTTCAAGTTTCTACATTTCAATAATTTCACCATCATTTTAACATTTCGAAACTCGACTTCTTTCCCCCTCTTTCTGCAGTTCCTAAAATTCCAAATTAACATAATTTGCTCATTTATTCATCTACTTTAAATATATATACTCTTACAAAACTGCAGATTATTACAATAATCCTGCCAATGTTCTTATCTGTTTGCAGTTTATTTTGTAAATATTCAATGAACCATTTCCATTCTTTTATTAAAAGTTTCTTATCTTGATTTCTTCTTCTTCCGGTAGGTTTCGCCATTTCTGCATAATCCATAAGTTTTTGTATCCATTCTTCCTTTGCTGGGACTTCTTCTTCTTTCCATTTTTGGGCAAGTAACATTCTTGCCACTGTAGTCGCATACATGAATAACTTTCTAGACATTTTAGGTAGTTCTGCCCCTATAATTCCCAAAAGGAGGCTTCTGGGTTTGTTTGTCTTACAAACGTCATTTTAAACATCTTTTCTAATTCGTTATATATCATTTCCCAGTAAGCTTTAACCTTATTACAAGACCACCACATATAATAAAAAGAACCTTCTTTCTCTTTACATTTCCAACACTTATTTGATGTTGATTTTTGCCAATTTACTCAGTGTTACATTATAATGTGGGACGTGGGTGGCGATGTGGTCTAAACCACTGAGCCTTGGGCTTGCTGATCGGAAGGTCAGTGGTTCAAATCCCAGGGACGGAGTGAGCTCCCGTTGCTCGGTCCTAGCTCCTGCCAACCTAGCAGTTCGAAAGCAAACCAAAAGTAGATAAATAGGTACCGCTCTGGCGGAAGGTAAACGGCGTTTCCGTGCGCTGCTCTGGTTTCGCCAGAAGCGGCTTAGTCATGCTGGCCACATGACCCGGAAAAACTGTCTGCGGACAAACGCCGGCTCCCTCGGCCTATAGAGCGAGATGAGCGCACAACCCCAGAGTCGTCCACGACTGGACCTAATGGTCAGGGGTCCCTTTACCGTTACCTTTACATTATAATGTAGATTGGACAGGGTACCAATGTCTCTCCTCAGGGCAGAGGGGCATGAAAACATGTGGCTGGAATCTTTAACACAAACACGTCTTGTTGCAAGGGTCCAGCAGTGAATTCAATTTCAGTCTCTCTCTTTTTGCCAGTTCTAAGTTCATGCACATTACTGTTCGTCAACAGCAATCGTTGTTGTTATTAATCTACGGCATTTGGCATGTTCCTTTGCAGAGCAGCTCCCTGCCCCATGGAACCCCTGTGTTTCGGTCTGGTTTTCTCCAGCGCAAGTCGTTGTGCCTCTACTGGCAGTTGCACTATTCATGAATCTTCAGCTAACAATTGTAACTAATATGGAATAAATGCCATTCTTTCGCTCAAGATCAAATGAGATGATACCACAATAACTCAGCTGTCTCCAGTCGTGTGCTCATGTGAGCTTAAAATCCAAATAGATATATATATATATTTATGCCTCTTCTGCTTTGCTTTACAAAAGGCATGCCGTTTAGATGCCTGTAATGCCTCAAACAGTTTTTCTGACACAATGTATTTTTTCACTTGTTGTTGAAGTCCTTTAGATTGTAATCCTGGCTGCCCACTCTTCGGCACCAGAAGCATCTGCTGACACCTAGCGGTGGGCAGCTAAAATGATTGAGAGGCTTCCTGCCTCCGTCTCAAGGATTTATTCCTCCTCTGCTAAACTGGAGGTGGCTTGGCTGAAGAAGAAGAACTTAATGCATTGTGCACTTCTCCGACCTAAGCAGTTATCTCTTCACCAGGGCCGACATTGATGCCGAAATCCCAGCAAAGAACCGTGACTGAGACTTGAGCCTTACCTTTAGAAGGAATGTTAATAGGTGGTAAAGATCCGTCAATCTAAAATTTTAAAATTTTAATCTTAAATCTAAAAGTAAGTATCAATTATATGAATTGGATTGTACTTTTGTTATACAATACAACTTTCAATGCTATATCCGATGATGGATTGTTATTATCTGTTTTCTGGTCTTTGACCGTAATAAAGATATTTGGATGCCGAAATCCAGCATCGCCTGAGCTCTGCAAGTGCAGCTGTCTCCTAACTGAAGTGCAGAGTGTTTGAGGATCGGGACATTCGCAGGGAAACCAAAATGCTTGTTTACAAAGCTGTTGTACTACCAACCTTACTGTATGCTTGTGAAACATGGACCACTTATAAACACCATCTCCAACTCCTCGAAAGATTCCATCAACGGTGTCTCTGAAAATTTTTACACATCACTTGGGAAGACAGGCGAACTAATGCCAGTGTACTGGAAGAAGCAAAGATCACCAGTGTCCAAGCAATGATTCTTCAACTTCAACTTTGTTGGACTGGTCATGTTGTGCAGAGGCCTGATTGTAGTCTTCCACTACCCTATTCTGAACTTAAAAATGGAAAGCGTAATGCTGGTGATTAACAAAAGAGGTTCAAAGACTCTTTCAAGGCAAATCTAAAAAAAAAATGTTGTATAAACACTGACAACTGGGAACTACTGGTCTGCGAGATCTCCAATTGGAGAACAGCCTTTACCAAAGGTGTCATGGGCTTTGAAGATGCTCAAACTCAGGATGAAAGGGAGAAACATGCTAAGAGGAAGGCACACTTGGCAAACCTCACCGTGATCAACTCCCGCCCGGAAACCCATGTCCCCACTGTGGAAGGATGTGTGGATCCAGAACTGGCCTCCACAGTCACTTATGGACTCACTGTTAAGACTGTGTTCATAGAAGACTATCTTACTCAGCTATGAAGCATCGTCAAAGAAGAAGAAGATGATCAGGGGAAGAAGAAGAACTTAATGTATTGTATTTTAAAAGTGCATTTTCTGGAGCTTATCCATGCTATCTGTTTCCCCTTGACTCTGCTTGGCAAATTTCACCTTACAGACAATCGGAAGAGTCCTGCCAGATCAGATCCCCACAGTGACCAGTCAATTGCTTCCAGGGAGGTCACAAGCTGCAGCTGCCTTCCTAGGCAGAACTGGGGCCTGTGAACC
Source organism: Lacerta viridis (assembly GCA_900245905.1). Lineage (NCBI taxonomy): Eukaryota > Metazoa > Chordata > Lepidosauria > Squamata > Lacertidae > Lacerta > Lacerta viridis. The sequence continues at coordinate 980,922 of OFHU01004114.1, forward strand.
TGAACTTTCCATTTCGCTGCCTTGGCCAATCCTCCGTTAGTTTGTCAAATCCCTGCTTCAAGGGCAGCAGCTCTCGCTCTATCTCGGGGTGGCGAAATCAGTATGTCGATCATGCATTGCGCGTTTGTGTGTGTCTGTCCTAAACCTAATGCCCATCAATTGAATTGGGTGAATTGGAAAGGGAGAAAAAACGAGGTTGGCCCAACCTGCAACCTTCCAAATGAAATGCAGCCCTCTAGGCCATTGGTAGGCAAACTAAGACCCAGGGGCCAGATCCGGCCCAATTCCCTTCTAACTCCGGCCCACAGATGGTCCGGGAATCAGCGTTTGTTTACATGAGTAGAATGTGTGCTTTTATTTAAAATGCATCTCTGGGTTATTTGTGGGGCATAGGAATTCGTTCATTCCCCCCCCCAAAAAAATAGCGTGGCCCTCCACAAGGTCTGAGGGATGGTGGACCGGCCCCCTGCTGAAAAAAATTGCTGACCCCTGCTCTAGGGCAAGCAGAAGTGGGATGAAATGAGCTTCCCAGCTCTCCTTTCACTTTCCCCTCAGCATTCATGATTTTATAAAACTATTCCTCCTTAAGGCTGAACTACACACAACATGTCAGATTCATGAATAGATATTCTGGTTTTGTTTTTTTGTTTTTTTGAATGACCCATCAAATGCATCTATTGGCCAATAGATCTTTGATTCAGTCCTACGGACACCACAGCATATATTTAATGCTCACAGGTTATTCTATATGGAGACAGAGGCAGTTTTACGGTAGTGCAGAACTAGAATGGAGGCCTGAAATTTGAGAGCCCAAAGTCTGCCACTGATTAGTTTTTTTCCAATTTTGAAATTTGCAGACAACCAAAATAGAAAGAGAATTCTGTAGATTCCCCCTAGGCTTCCCTCCCCCCCTTTGTGGATTATTGTGATAACCTGCAGTTTCATAAGAATATACAGGTGAAACTCGAAAAATTAGAATATCGTGGAAAGGTTCATTTCTTTCAGTAATTCAACTTAAAAGGTGAAACTAATATATGAGATAGACTCATGACATGCAAAGCGAGATATGTCAAGCCTTTATTTGTTATAATTGTGATGATTATGGCGTACAGCTGATGAGAACCCCAAATTAACAATTTCAACTTTGGGGTTTTCATCAGCTGTACGCCATAATCATCACAATTATAACAAACAAAGGCTTGACATATCTCACTTTGCATGTCATGAGTCTATCTCATATATTAAACTCCAGTAGCTAATGAAAACAATTGCTTACATAAATGGACTTTTACACGATATTCTAATTTTTCGAGTTTCACCGTATATGTTAACTTTTTCCTCCTGCATCTTCTCTATGAATCCAAATCTATTAAATCTCCATTACACCCAAAGTTCAACATTAAAGTACAAGTGTTATTCCAATTCTGCTAGTAATTTTAATTGTTTACAATGATTTTTTTAAAGGTAAATTACATATTTCTCCCCATTCCTTATTGAAGTTATGGCCTCCCTGATTTCTGATTCTTCCGGTCATATTTTGCCATTTCGTCATAGTCCATCAACTTAATCTGCCATTCTTCTCTGTCTTCTATCCATCTCTGGGCTAGTAAATTCCAAGCAGCAGTGGTCGTGTACATAAATAGTCTTTTCTGATCCATTGGTATTTCAGCACCTAGAATTCCTAAAAGCAAAGCTTCAGGGATTTTTTTAAAGAAAAAGTTATTTTAAACATTTTTTTTTTCAGTTCATTACATATCATCTCCCAGAATTCTTTTACTACTTTACAAGTCTACCACATATGTTGAAAGGTGCCTTCTTTTTCTTTACATTTCCAGCATGTATTTGACCTTGTTTTTATACATTTCAGCTAATTTACTAGAAGTATTGATGATACACATTTCCATATAATTTTCTTCAGCAGTATAACATGCTGTACATTTCAAATCCCAGTTCCATAACTTCTCGCATGCTGCGAGTTGTATATTATGTCCAAAATGTATCATAACTGATTTAACCTGAAAGGCAGAGCCATGATTGGCTCATGTGAGATGGAACCTTTTGCATGTTATTGAGCCAGAAACATGTCATAGGAGCCCTGCAAATGGAACTCCAGACACCTTTTGATCTGCAAAAAGCAGCCGAGGGAGAAATATTCCTACCCCCATGCCATGGCCCTGATCCATTACCTTAAATTTTTAAAATAATATTTATATACCACTTGCCATTAATAAATAATATTTTCTTTTTTAAACTTTTTAAGTTCGTACATTTCACTAATTTTATACATGTCATCATTTTTACAATCACTTTGACATTTCAAAACTTGACTTCCTTCCCCCCCCCTTTCTGCAGTTCCTTAAATTTATTTTTAATATCTTTCTGCACATCCAAGTTAACCTAATTTGCTCACTTATTCATCTTCTTTAAATATATATATTCTTATGAAACTGCAGGTTATTACAATAATCCTGCCAATAAACAATACCTGTTTATAATTTATCTGCAAATATTCCATAAACCATTTCCATTCCTTTATAAAAAGTTTGTTATCTTGATTTCTTATTTTTCCGGTAAGTTTCACCATTACAGCATATTACGTGAGTTTTTGTATCCATTCTTCCGTTGCTGGGACTTCTGCTTCATTCCATTTTGGGGAGAAAAATATTCTTGCAGTTTTAGTAGCATACATGAATAAGTTTCTATACAATTTAGGTAGTTCTGTTCCTATAATCCCCAAAAGAAAAACTTTGGGTTTTTGTTACAATGGTTATTTTAAACATCCTTTTTGTTTCATTGTATATCATTTCCCAGTAGGCTTTAACCTTAACAACAACAATAATAAATAATAATAATAAATATTAATTTTTTATTTATACCCCACCCTTCCTGATTTAAAAACCGGGCTCAGGGCGGCTAACAACAAATATAAAACATTGATTAAAAACGACTTTAAAAAACAGCTTAAAAACAGCATAAAGTACAACATAAATGTAGCATCGCCAGGGCTAACTGGCCAAGTTAGTCCTGCTAGGGCCAGCAAGGAGACCAGGGAAGAGTTTAAATGTGGGGTCCCAGAAGGGTTTCTTCATAGAAAAAGGGAAGGGAAAAAAGGAATGGAGGATCAGGCTAAATTGAAGGCCAGGCCCTGCGGAAGGAGATAAACAACTACCTGTCATTTAGAAAATACCTGAAGGCAGCCCTGTTTAGGGAAGTTTTTAATCTGTGACTTTGTATTGTATTTTAATATTTGTTGGAGGCCGCCCAGAGTGGCCGGGGAAGACCCAGCCAGATGGTGGGGTATAAATAAATTATTATTATTATTATTATTATTATTATTATTATTATTATTATTATTATTAAAGTCCTGCAGGGCCCTAGTCTCGTGGGACAGAGCATTCCACCAGGTCGGAGCCATCACTGAAAAGGCCCTGGCCCTGGTGGAGGATAATCTGGCTTCTTTAGGGCCCGGGACCCTTAAGCTATTATTATTCATGGACCTTAGGGTCCTCTGCGGGACATACTGGCAAGACCACCACATATGATAAAAAGAACCTTCTTTCTCTTTAGATTTCCAACACTGCCATTAATAAATCATCTTAAAGCTAAGCTGGCACACTAGCAGAAGTCAGCGCTTCCTCTCCTCTCCTCTCCTCTCCTCTCCTCTCCTCTCCTCTCCTCTCCCACCATCCTTGCCAACCCCCCAAATCTGCTCCGGAGGGTTTGGAAGAACCCCAAGAACAGCGCGCAGCCGTTGGAGGGGGATCGGTTCCATTCGGCAAGCAGAATTGCTTGCACAGAGAGAATGCTAAGGAGAGTGCAATGTTGAATTCCTCCCAAAGCGATTTGCAAGACTGAAAATATTAAAGGAGGTTAAAACAAAGCTATATAAAGCGGGAGGCAGGGATCATACTACAAATTCCAGCAAGGGAAACCCTAAGCAAACAGATGAGTTTTCAAAAATGAAGAAGGTGCTGCAGCCAATTTTTTTTTTGGGGGGGGAGTATTTCAGAGAGTGGGTGTCACTGCAGAGAAGTCTTGCTTCTGCCCCGCTGCTAGATGAGACCCCACAAGTTGCTATTTTTTATTTATTACGTTTCTATACATTTCTATAGCAACTTTATCTTCCAAAGATCTCAGGGTGGTGAACATGGTTCTCCTCCTCCTCATTTCATCCTCGCAACAACAATGTAGCTTAGGCTAAGAGATGGTGACTAGCCTGAGGTCACCCAATGAGCTGTGCATAGGTAAAGTGGGGATTCGAACCCCTGTCTCCCAGGCCGTAGTCCAACACTCTAACCACTTCGCCACACTGGCTCTTGGGTTATCAGCAAGACCTCCCCCAATGGCATCAGTGATCCACTGGGAAGACGGACCTTTAGGTAACAGGGCCCTAAATTGTTCACAAGCTTTGTTAACAATGACAGCTTAGAGGAAGCCAGTGAGCTCCTTCAGGCCAGGTGCAAGGGGCCAGCTGCCCAATGGATAGAATCATAAATTGTAGAGTTGGAAGGGACCACAAGAATCATCCAGTCCAACCACCTGCAGTGCAGGAAAAGCTTTTCCCTGGTCACAAATGTGTGGGTAGCTGGCCATACTAAGTCAACATTGAGGGAAATGAATTCTGAACCTGCTCAGGTGGACTTTCTTGCTGTGTATTGTTCTTACTTAAGACATTCAAGAACCTAGCACTGTCACTGAACAGTGGTTACATGGATGCTGGTGGCGCTGTGGTCTAAACCACTGAGCCTCTTGGGGGGTTGCCGATCGGAAGGTCGGCGGTTCAAATCCCCGTTGCTCTGTCCCAGTTCCTGCCAACCTAGCAGTTCAAAAGTATGCCAGTGCAAGTAGATAAATAGGTACCACTGTGGCAGGAAGGTAAACGGCGTTTCCGTGCGCTCTGGCTTCCGTCACGGTGTTCCGTTGTGCCAGAAGCGGTTTAGTCCTGCTGGCCACATGACCCGGAAAGCTGTCTGCGGACAAACGCCGGCTCCCTCGGCCTGAAAGCGAGATGAGCGCCACAACCCCATAGTCGCCTTGGACTGGACTTAACCTTTTACCGTTTTTTTTACATGGCACAAATAGTTAGAAGCACACTATGCCTTTACTTACTAAATTGCAAGGTTATTACACAGATTTGTGGGCTTGGAATCCGACCGTAAGAAAATGAAAACTAATTCCCACTAAGATTTAAGGAGCAATAGACCATTAACGGCAAAAGGGCATCTGTTGAACCAGTGTGCTTCAAAGCTTAGCTGCCTTCCTCCCACAATCCCATTCTACAATGGAGCGATCCGTCTAGACTAGTGAGTCATGATGTTGGAGGAGGGGAGGGATCCATGGATGGAGAGACTGAGAAATATTCTGAGCTGGCAGAGAAAGAGTTGAAAAAGAAAGGATTCTGTGTGCAATTTGGATTCAATTTAGAAGAAAAGGCTACTATGCCCTCTTTGCAACACTTTCAGGGGGAAAGAATGGAAAAGGAGGAAATGGAAACCATATTAAAATAAATAAATAAGGCTGGAAAACCATGGTCAACAGGAAATGGGGTTCGAATATATGTATTTGGGTATGAATTAATGACTATACAGTAAGTAAATAATTATGGATCCTTGTCTTCATATGTAACCAAGCAACTAAATTCTTGAAGAATAGAGAACAAGGACTGAATGTTTCTTGATACTGAAGGTGAAGTTGGGACGTTGGAATAGAGGAAGACTATTGTTGTCTGTCATCCATAACAGCATAATAACAATTGGAGAACCACTTTTGGACTTCTTGTCTCAAAAGGAAAATGAATAATCTTTAGATGCCTGAATTGAAGACTGGGAAAACATCGCCTAGATGAACAGCTGGATGCGACTCTGAATTGAAAATTTGATATTTATACACACACACACACAGGGGCGTACCCAGGATCAAAACTAGGGGGGGGGGGCAAGCCATGGTCGTTCAGGTTGTGACATTTCAGCACGGAAAGGCAAATGAAACCAAAATTTTAGGAAAATTATATATAATTATAGCAGTGCTTTATTATGGTAGTTATTACAATTATTTGCTTGTTGTTGTTTTTTAATTTTTATTCTAGTTACATGTCTTATACCAGGGGTGGCCAACTGTGATCTACTTTCAGAATTAAAATCTGGCCGTGATCTACCCCCGTTTTTGGGGGTTCAGCTCAAAGTTGTTGACCTTTTTGGGGGATGAGGAATGCCCCGTTTTTTAGGGGTTCGGTTCGTTTTTAGTTGTTGAGCTTTTTTTAGGGACTAGACCTTCTGAAATAATTGATTTAAAAACTAACTCAGCAAGACAGAAGACTGCCTGCTTTGTAAAGTGTGACAACCTTTGAGGTACAAAACACCCAGACAAGAAAAACCAATTCAGCTAACTAGTTTACAAGAATACTTGGCTAGTTTAGATGTATTCAATTCTCCAGGGCCAGATGAACTACATCCAAGAGTATTAAAAGAACTGGCAGAGGTGATTTCAGAACCACTGGCAATAATCTTTGAGAATTCCTGGAGAACAGGCGAAGTCCCAGCAGACTGGAGGAGGGCAAATTTTGTCCCTATTTTCAAAAAGGGAGAGAGAGAAGACCCAAACAATTACCGCCCAGTCAGCCTGACATCAATACCAGGAAAGATTCTAGAGCAGATCATTAAGCAAACGGTCTGTGAGCACCTAGAAAGGAACGCTGTGATCACTAAAAGTCAGCATGGGTTTCTGAAAAATAAATCATGTCAGACCAATCTGATCTCATTTTTTGACAGATGTGGATGTAGCCTATCTTGATTTCAGCAAGGCCTTTGACAAGGTGCCCCATGATATTCTTGTAAAGAAGCTGGTAAAATGCGGGCTAGACAATGCTACCATTCAGTGGATTTGTAACTGGCTGACTGACCGAACGCAAAGGGTACTCATTAACGGCTCCTCTTCATCCTGGAGAGAAGTGACTAGTGGGTTGCTACAGGTTCTGTCTTGGACCCAGTCTTATTCAACATCTTTATCAATGACTTGGATGATGGGCTTGAGGGCATCCTGATCAAGTTTGCAGATGACACCAAATTGGGAGGGGTGGCTAATACCCCAGAGGACAGGATCACACTTCAAAATGACCTTAACAGATTAGAGAACTGGGCCAAAGCAAACAAGATGAATTTTAACAGGGAGAAATGTAAAGTACTACACTTGGGCAAAAAAAAAATGAAAGGCACAAATACAGGATGGGTGACACCTGGCTTGAGAGCAGTACATGTGAAAAGGATCTAGGAGTCTTGGTAGACCATAAACTTGACATGAGTCAACAGTGTGATGCAGCAGCTAAAAAAGCCAATGCAATTCTGGGCTGCATCAATAGGAGTATAGCATCTAGATCAAGGGAAGTAATAGTACCACTGTATTCCGCTCTGGTCAGACCTCACCTGGAATACTGTGTCCAGTTCTGGGCACCACAGTTCAAGAAGGATACTGACAAGCTGGAACGTGTCCAGAGGAGGGCAACCAAAATGGTCAAAGGCCTGGAAACGATGCCTTATGAGGAACGGCTTAGGGAGCTGGGTATGTTTAGCCTGGAGAAGAGAAGGTTAAGGGGTGATATGATAGCCATGTTCAAATATATAAAAGGATGTCATATAGAGGAGGGAGAAAGGTTGTTTTCTGCTGCTCCAGAGAAGCGGACACGGAGCAATGGATTCAAACTACAAGAAAGAAGATTCCACCTAAACATTAGGAAGAACTTCCTGACAGTAAGAGCTGTTGGACAGTGGAATTTGCTGCCAAGGAGTGTGGTGGAGTCTCCTTTTTGGAGGTCTTTAAGCGGAGGCTTGACAGCCATCTGTCAGGAATGCTTTGATGGTGTTTCCTGCTTGGCAGGGGGTTGGACTGGATGGCCAATTCTATGATTCTAGGAGGGGGTGGGGTGGGGAGAGGGAGGTGGAGATCATGACGACTTTTCAAATGTACAGGAGAGTTTGCCTCGCTCAACAATCCTGGGGCAGTTGTGCGCGATACCTGACCCTCACAGTGTAAACAACCCCCTCCCAATCTCTTCCGTACGGATGAGGGGCAGGAGGACATCAGGGTCCACACAAAATAAAATAGGCGGAAAACACGGGAGCTGAGCAGAGGGTTGTAACAGGAAGAATTATCTGAAAGACGGGTGAGGTGGTGGTGGGGGATACACAGCTGAAACCGGGATCTTCTGGAGGTGGGAAGTAGCTGCTGCGGAGCTTTAATGGTGTTGATTTTGTGGAAGACGTCAGCAGAGGGTGAAGCGGCTTCCAAGCAGGTTTACTCGGAAGTCAACCCCGCGGGTTTTCCTCCCAAGAAAAGCACAGGATAAAAGCACAGAAAAGCCAGGGGAGCCGCTTTGCAGCGAGTGGGGGAGACAGAGGAGCTTTGCCGGTGCTGTTGCTCACGAGCTGCTGGCTTGCCAGAGAGTCAGCCTGGAGGGAGGGGGACGGGGGAGCCACTTTGCTGGGAGGGAAGGAGCGCCACCGGGGCTGCCAATTGGCGCAGCTGCGCCATCCGCCCGGCTGCCGGGGGTGCTGATTGGCGCGCCCACCCACCCAGCTCTTTCAGATGCTTTGCCGCTCCCCCCTTCCTCCGCAACTGCCGCCAGCCATATATAGTTGGTGGGGCATGAAGCGTGTTTGCGTTTCCATGTCCTGCCAGGGACTCAAGGCTGCTTGGGGGGGGCAGCTGGCTTCTAGGGGGGGGCATCTGCCCCCTCCTGCCCCCCCTTCGGTACGCCCATGCACACACACACACACACACACACACACACACATACATACATACCCCACCCATCTGGCTGGGTTTCCCCAGTCACTTTGAGTGGCTCCCAACAGAATATTAATAATAATATTCAGTATGCAGATGACACCCAGCTCTACCTCTCTTTTAAATCAGAACCAGTGAAGGCGGTGAAGGTCCTGTGTGAGTGCCTGGAGGTGGTTGGAGGATGGATGGCGGCTAACAGATTGAGGTTGAATCCTGACAAGACAGAAGTACTGTTTTTGGGGGACAGGGGCAGGCGGGTGTGGGGGACTCCCTGGTCCTGAATGGGGTAACTGTGCCCCTGAAGGACCAGGTGCGCAGCCTGGGAGTCATTTTGGACTCACAGCTGTCCATGGAGGCGCAGGTTAATTCTGTGTCCAGGGCGGCTGTCTACCAGCTCCATCTGGTACGCAGGCTGAGACCCTACCTGCCCGCAGACTGTCTCGCCAGAGTGGTGCATGCTCTGGTTATCTCCCACTTGGACTACTGCAATGCGCTCTACGTGGGGCTACCTTTGAAGGTGACCCGGAAACTACAACTAATCCAGAATGCGGCAGCTAGACTGGTGACTGGGAGTGGCCGCCGGGACCACATAACACCGGTCCTGAGAGACCTACATTGGCTCCCAACACCCTTCCATCAGATGTCAAGGAAATAAGCAGCTATCCTATACAGTGGTGCCTCGCAAGACGAAATTAATTCGTTCTGCGAGTGCTGTCGTATAGCGAAAATTTCGTCTTGCGAAGCACCAACGGGGGAAGAGCAGTTTGATGGGGGGGGGGAATCGGAATTTTTTTCGTCTTGCGAGGCAAGCCCATTGAAAAATTCGTCTTGCGAGACAGCCTTCCGCTAGCGAATGCCTTTCGTCTAGCGAGTTTTTCGTCTAGCGAGGCATTCGTCTAGCGGGGCACCACTGTATTTAAGAGACATCTGAAGGCAGCCCTGTTTAGGGATGTTTTTAATATTTAATGCTGTATTGTTTTTAACACCCGATTGGGAGCCGCCCAGAGTGGCTGGGGAAGCTCAGCCAGATGGGCGGGGTACAAATAATTATTATTATTATTATTATTATTATTATTATTATTATTATTATTTTGAAGAACTCTTGCGTATATAACTGACAGATGGATAGTTGGAAGTCCTTTTTACTATTTCTTTTCCTTTATTATTCCTGCTTCTTTATTTCCTTTATTATTCCTGCCTCTTTGTTCTCTTATCGTTTCCCCTTTTCTGCTTTGTTTTTGCTCTCTTCTGGTCTTTTGTATTTTTTTGCAGCCCTCTGGTTTGCATGCAGATGAAAGTGGTGGAGAGCTGCTGAAGGATCCTGCATGAGAGGCAGGGCACAGAAGATATCCCAGGGTGGGAGCCTGGGACAAGAAAGGGAAGCTCCCAGGTGAGAGCTGGGAGGGTTCACCTTTCTCTGTGTGGGACAGGTTAAGATTTAGCTGTGAAAGAGGACTTTTCTTCTTTCTTTGCTTTTGTTCAATTAGTTTGTTTTTTTATTGTTCTAATAAAGGTTGTTTTTTATTATAAAATCTTATTAAAAAAGAAAAGAAAGAAATCCCTTTCAACAGCAACAGCAAAAAGAGTTGGCTGGAGGCAACAAATTATCCAAGGGCTTATAAACTCTTGCTTCTCCTTGGCTCTTTTTGTGATTTAAAGACTTGTGTTCAAGCGCCTTTATTTTCCTCCAGAGCTTTCCCTGAGAAAACCTGCTCTTTAAAGCTCAGTTGGAGCAAACATCAGTCCACGGAAAACCCGATTTGATGATGTTTGCTCCGATTCATCTTTAAAGAGCGGGGGAATCCCGAATTGCCATTTGCTCTGACTGAGCACTGAGAACAGTTTCCCCCAGGGGAAAGCAGTGCAACAAGAGGAAGCATAGATAAGCAGGTAAGCTGGGAGAGGCCGTGAGATGACAGGGGCGGGGCTAGAGGCAATCCCCCCCCCCCATTTTCTACTCATGATGCTCTTTGTGGCTGCATTACTCCATTTCAGCCGGGCTTACGTTGGTCCCACCACTGCCCAGCCAGACCCCACTGCAGTCTACATCCATTAATGCACCAGAGTATTTCCATTTTCACCTGTGAACTATAGGAGGGTACAGGGACGCGGGTGGGGCTGTGGTCTAAACCACTGAGCCTCTTGGGCTTGCCAGTCAGAAGGTCGGCGGTTCAAATCCCTGCGATGGGGTGAGCTCCCATTGCTCGGTCCTTGCTCCTGCCAACCTAGCAGTTCGAAAGCACACCAGTGTAAGTAGATAAATAGGTACCGCTCCAGTGGGAAGGTAAACGGCGTTTCCATGCACTCTGGTTTCAGTCACAGTGTCCCGCTGTGCCAGAAGCGATTTAGTCCTGCTGGCTGCATGATCCACCAAGCTGTCTGCGGACAAACGCCGGCTCCCTTGGACTGAAAGCGAAATGAGTGCCAGAACCCCATAGTTGTCTTTGACTGGACGTAACTGTCCAGAGGTCCATTAACTTTACCTTTACCTCTCTCTCTCTCTCTCTCTCTCTCTCTCTCTCTCTCTCGCTGTGTGTGTGTGCCCTGCACACAAAGGTTGCAACGATGCAGTGCTACAGGGATGGAAATCGCAAGGCCAAACACCCTCGGCCTAAAAAGTGAGATGAGTGCCGCAACCCCATAGTCGCCTTTGACTGGACTTAACCATCCAGGGGTCCTTTACCTTTTACCTATAGGAGGGCCATGCATGAGAAAGAAAACATGCACTTCTAAGTATGTGACCGACCCGCTGACCAGGAAGAAACTGCGATCTATCAAGGACCTGCCAGGCAGCCTCCCAGCGCAGTGTTTGGGGAGGGAAAGGGTTAACCTGGAAGAACGCAGACTCTGGCCTTGGCCCCTCTCTCCCCCCCCTCCTCCTTCCAATCTCCCACTTCTAAGACGTCCCTGGTGCTGAATTCTTATTCAACTTCGAACTGACAAACTGTTTTTAATCTTTTCCTTCCATCCAGCTTGGGGATTGGGAAGCAAAAATCAATACTGGCTGGCAGGTGATCAAGCAGCTTGAGACTCGGGCTGAGAAAGAGAAAGAGGAGAGAAAAGACAGGAGGGTGAGGGGAGGTTTGACTAAGTAGCATGAATTACAGAGGCCTCCGGTTCCCAGCGCCTTGGCCTTGAGCAGAGGAGCGTTGTTGTTTCAATCAGGTTGTGAGTTCACAGCTGTCTCGGTGCACTGCGGAAAGGCTTTCGTGGGCGGTTATGACCCGATGCGATCAGGAAACTGAACAATGGCATCTTGGGGTGGCAGAAGCCGACCTTCAACACCAGGTCCATCAGACAATCCAAGCAAGTCCTCAAAACCCCTGCGAGATTCTTGCTCTCGTGGTTGTGGGAAGTTTCAAAAGGTGAATTGTCTCTCGGAGAAAAAGGAAGAAAGCTTAAAGGTAAAGGTCAAGGGACCCCTGACCATTAGGTCCAGTCGTGTCCGACTCTGGGGTTGCGGCGCTCATCTCGCGTTACTGGCCGAGGGAGCCGGCGTACAGCTTCTGGGTCATGTGGCCAGCATGACAAAGCTGCTTCTGGCGAAACCAGAGCAGCGCATGGAAACGCCGTTTACCTTCCCGCCGGAGCGGTACCTATTTATCTACTTGCACTTTGACGTGCTTTCGAACTGCTAAGGTGGGCAGGAGCTGGGACTGAGCAACGGGAGCTCACCCCGTGGCAGGGATTTCAACCGCCAACCTTCTGATCGGCAAGCCCTAGGCCACACTGGCAGTAAAACCTCTTGGCCCCCGTGCTTCTGGGGCATGGAACAAGTAGAATCCCCAAGAATAGCTACAGTACTTAATCCTCCCTTTAAGCATCCCAGGGAGGGGGTGGGACAAGGCAGGTGGAACAGCTGACCCCTCATGGCTTCGGAAGTCTCTTCCCGTTCCATAATTTGGGGACTTCTGACAATTAAGTCAGTCTGGAAACTAGACAAGAACCCTAAGTGGAAATGCCTGGCTCCATCCAGGCACAACTATAGTTAAGGAGCCCTGGACGGTCAAGTCCAGTCAGAGGCGACTATGGGGTTGCGGCGCTCATCTCGCTTTCAGGCCAAGGGAGCCGGCGTTTGTCCACAGACAGCTTTCTGGGTCATGTGGCCAGCAGGACTAAACTGCTTCTGGCATAACGGTACACTGTGACAAGTGCCAGAGCGCACGGAAATGCTGTTTACCTTCCTGCCGGAGCGGTACCTATTTATCTACTTGCACTGGTATGCTTTTGAACTGCTAGGTTGGCAGAAGCTGGGACAGAGCAACAGGAGCTCACCCCGTCGTGGGGATTTGAACCGCCGACCTTCTGATTGGCAAGCCCAAGCGGCTCAGTGGTTTAGACCACAGCGCCACCTGTGTCTATTTTTACCTTTAGGCACAACTAAGCCCTGTGCCACCTAGTGCCACAACTTTAGTGCCACCTAGTGCCTCAGTAAAATGGATGCCCCGAGTTTTAGCTAGATTGAAGAAAGACGGTTATCCTACAAGTTGCAATAACTGAATAGCATTTTTGCAGTGGGGGAGGGAAACACATCAACGAATAAAGCATTCCAGGGATAACCACATGTTGGATTGGCCGTTCCCCTCCCTAGGGACGTTACAGGACCTCTTTCTCCTGCCTGAGAAGAAAGGAGGCTGGACAAAAGCCCCGAGAGAACAGGGGCACTTGGCCTCTCCCTCGGTGTGACCCATCACGAGCCTTTCCCTGGCTCCATTTGTTCATACGGCTCCCTGTGTATTGACTGAAAAAAGCTGCTTCCGGGACTGTACCCTTGCCCCCAAGAACTCAGATGACATTTGGAAATGATCTGTTTGGGAACCTTTTCCTAAAGCCCTTGATTCTATTGTTCTCGCTCCCCAGAGCTTTCTTCCTCTAACAGGGTAAGATCTCGAGGAAGTATGCCTGTGTTTCTGTTGTCACTTCTGATCAGAGCGATGCCAGCGGGGGGGAGGAGGCAGTGGGGAGGGCAGAGACGGGGGGTGGGGGATTGCCCTGGGCCCCACATACAGCTAGCAAGCATGCAAATGAATGCCAGCTCTATAAAAATAGCCCCGACAGTCACATTTCATTATAGACAAGTTATTGGGCTTGGCTTACTGGAAACTGGCAAAAGGAGAAATGATGGGGAGGGGGCACAAAAAGGGCATAATTTATTCAAAGTAACTGAATTTTGCAAAAGGACTAGGGGTATATCTCCTCTGAGGCCTACTTCACATCACTGGTCAAAGTGCACACTGGGCACAATCCACCTGGAATTTCAGCTCCACTGAAATGAATCTGAGATGCGCCAAAGTATGCCAGGTTGTATTTGTGTGTGCTGCTTGTTTTGCTTCATCTTGGTGCCCCATTTCTCTCTCTCTCCCACCCCCCCGATTTTCTGAGTCGTTCCCCCCCCCCTTTTTGCATTTTTGGCGCCGCAGATATGCGTTGGGTTGACCCACTTAAATCAAGATCAGATTTGCATTCGGCGGAGGATACAAACGCAGCCACTCAAATGCTTTCCCCGTGTTGAACGTACTAAGAAGCAGGAAAGTGCGGGTTAAAGAGAAAATAAGAAGGCAGTAAGACAGCTCTGCCCAGCAGGGAGAGCTCTGCACATTTTGAAGGTCCCACAAGACTCCGTGGCACACTCGCAGCCTCAAATGGTTTATGGGCAATTCCTGTTCCAAATATCTCGGGAAGCGCACCACTCCTATTTTCAACCCCAAACACCAGTCCCTTCTGCAGGCCTCTCCATGCACCTCCTACCACCAGCATAAATGTGCACCAGCTGCTAGCTTGGGAGTGACCCTCTAGGTCTCTAGAATTGAGGTTTTTCTGCCGCAACAACTTGCTTTGTGTTGTTGTTGCTGTTCCTGACCCCTCCTCCTCCTTATTAATATGCAAACATCAAGTTGTGCTTCATATAGTAATTTTAAAGGAAGAAGATTTACAGTTAGGGAGCGGTCCCTCAGATCAGCCTACATGCCTAAAGACTGGAATTAGCCAATGTAACACCTTTTTAAAAAGGGGTGGGTCTGGGGGGGATCCTGGAATTTGCAGGCTGATTAGCTGACTGTCTCTCCTGGGAAAACTGGTAGAAAGTATCATGATGGATAAAATAACAACAATCTAGAGCATGGGTAGACAAACTAAGGCCCGGGGCCCGGATCCAGCCCAGTTGCCTTCTATATCCAGCCTGTGGACGGTCCGGGAATCAGCATGTTTTTACATGAGTCCTTTTATTAAAAATGCATCTCTGGGTTATTTGCAGGGCCTGCCTGGTGTTTTTACATGAGTAGAATGTGTTTTTTTATTTAAAATGCATCTCTGGGTTATTTGTGGGGCCTGCCTGGTGTTTTTACATGAGTAGAATGTGTGCTTTTATTTAAAATGCATCTCTGGGTTATTTGTGGGGCCTGCCTGGTGTTTTTACATGAGTAGAAGGTGTGCTTTTATTTAAAATGCACCTCTGGGTTATTTGTGGTGGCCTGCCTGGTGTTTTTACATGAGTAGAATGTGTGCTTCTATTTAAAATGCATCTCTGGGTTATTTGTGGGGCATAGGAATTCGTTCATTTTTTTCTTTTCAAAATATAGTCTGGCCGCCCCCTACAAGTCTGAGGGGCAGTGGACCGGCCCCCTGCCGAAAAAGCTTGCCGACCCCTGATCTAGAGTTAGGGGTGAGCAGTGGGATGACCAAGTTTGCCGAAGATAATGAATTTTTCAGGGTCATTAAAACAAAAAGGGATTTGTGGAGAACTTGAAAAGAATATCTCCAAACTGAGTGAATTTTTCTGATTCCCCCTACTTTCTCTGGGTTGTCCCACCGCCAGGAAGTATGGCTTAATGGCATGTTGTTTTGTTGAAGAGAAAGCTATGGCGTTGCCACGTGGTTAGCTCTTTTAAGACTCCAAGGCGTCCCTCCTGGAGCATTCCTTGGTTACCTAGGCAATGAGTGGGATTACCCTGTGCTGTAGTGATGCTAGGCTTGCACAGGCCTTTGCAAAGTTCCTCCAGAGCGCAGATGGCTGCAGCATGGCAGTAGCAGGATCAATGGTGGAGCTGAGCAATTGAGGCAGTCGTGGGGGGTCGCAGCAGTGCAGGCCATTTCCTGTCTTTTGATGGGTAAAGAAGCAAATGGACAAACTCAGGATCTAGAAAGGGAAACACAACTGCCAACTGCCAGAAAGCACAGAAGCCCCTGGCTGTGCAAGTTAGTGTTGTGGCATCATCATCATCATCATCATCATTTATTAGTTATACCCAGCCCATCTAGCTGGGTTTCCCCAGCCACCCTTGGCAGCTCTCAACAGAATATTAAAAAGCACAATAAAACATCAAACATTTAAAACTTCCCTAAACAGGGCTGCCGTCAGATGTCTTCTAAAAGTCAGATAGCTGTTTATTTCCTCGACATCGGATGGGAGGGCGTTCCACACGGCGGGCGCCACTACCGAGAAGGCCCTGTAACCTCACTTCTCGCAGTGAGGAAACCGCCAGGAGGCCCTCGGCGCTGGACCTCAGTGTCCAGGTTGAACGATGGGGGTGGAGACGCTCCTTCAGGTATACAGGACCGAGGCCGTTTAGGGCTTTAAAGGTCAGCACCAACATTTTAAATTGGGCTCGGAAACGTACTGGCAAAAATGTTGCAAAGGTTTTCTTCTGCAAAAGAGTCTTCCATTGTTCTTCCTCATTCTCAGAACACCTGAAGCTTTCTTTGGAATTATGGTGTGTGTTGCAGGGAGCGGTGTTGCACACTTACCTCATTTGCAAGGGTGCAAGAGCGTTTTCCTTTTGCATAAACATTTCTCCAGCGCTCTGCAGCCTCCCTGGGTGCCTGAACTTCCAGGTCTTTTAAAAAAAAAGGCTGAATGGAAGGAGTTCCCACATCTGGTGTCTCCTTCCTTCAGGCTTTGACTGATGCGTGGGCCCTTGTGTGCGGAGGCAGACCTAGGTGCTTGGGCACACAGAGCGGCACACATGCTGTGCACTTGGAGGCGGGGCATTCCAGGGGGGTGCCACCCATGGCGAGCAGCGAGCATCCGGGGGGGGGGTGTGCCACCAGCTGCGAGCGGCAAGCGTCCTGGGGGGTGCCGCCCGCGGTGTGTGCCGAGTGTCCCGGGGGGTGCTGCCTGCGGCAAGCGGCGAACTTCCCAGGGGGTGCCACCCATGGCAAGCGGCAAGCGGCCTGGGGGGGTGGCGGCACAGCAATGTCACCCCCCCTCAGTGATGACACCCGAGGCTGACCGCACCCATCACACCCCTCTTCCTCCTCCACTGCCGGTGGAGAGAGCTGGGGAGATGATCTGCACGATGAAAGGACGGAAACTCACCAAATGACCCTCCATCACCTCAAAATCAAGGTAAGTGCGAGGAAAGCACTTGATCCTGCCCAAGAGAGGAATGTAATACAAAAGTGCTGTCTAAAATGTATAAAATATTATCGGAATGGGAGACAAAGGATGAGCAAGTAAAATCCTCAGTGAAACATTGGGCAGTAGATATTGGTCATGATATAGACATGGAAGTATGGGAGCAATTGTGGAATAGGGATATACAATTGACAGCATGTTATGATTTAAGAGAAAATTATATGAAAAAGATATATTGATGGTACCTAACAGCGAGTAAATGGCAAAAATGTATAAATCTGAATCAAATAAGTGTTGGAAATGTAAAGAGAAAGTAGGATCTTTTTATTGCATGTGGTGGTCTTGTAGCAGGGTTAAAGCTTACTGGGAAATGATATATAATGAAATGAGAAGGATGTTTAAAATGGCATTTGTAAAACAAACAAACCCAGAAGCTTTCCTTTTGGAAATTATAGGGACACAACTACCTGAAATGGCTAGAAATTTATTCATGCCTGCGACTACAGCAGCAAGAATGTTACTTGCCCAAAAATGGAAAGAAGAAGAAGTCCCGACAAAGGAAGAAGGGATACAAAAACTTAGGGATTATGCAGAAATGGCAAAACATACCAGAAAAATAAGAAAACAAATATTTTACAAAAGAATGGAAATGGTTTGTTGACTATTTACATTTAAATTATAAACAGATAAAAACATTGGCAGGATTATTGTAAACCTGCAGTTTGATAAGAGTATATATTTACAGAAGATGAGTAAATGAGCAAATCAAGTTAATTTGGTTATGCAGAAGATACTAAAAATAAATTTAAGGGACTGCAGAAAGAGGGGGAAGGAAGTCAAGTTTTGAAATGCCAAAATGATTGTAAAATTAGTGAAATGTAGAAACTTGAAAAAGTATTTTGTTTTTTAAAAAAGATCCTGCCCAAGAGGAGTTCGCTGACTTTTTCCTCTCCTCGTCGAGTAATTTCCTAATGCAATTCTCTCTTTTTTTTCCTCGTTATTTGGTTGGGTGGAAAATCAGGAGGACTTTTTTCACACACACCAGTAACAGTTACAGGTAGGTAGCTGTGTTGGTCTGCCATAGTCAAAACAAAATAAATAAATAAATAAATTCCTTCCAGTAGCACCTTAGAGACCAACTAAGTTTGTTCTTGGTGTGAGCTTTCGTGTGCATGCACACTTCTTCAGATACACTGAAACAGAAGTCACCAGACCCTTATATATAGTGAGAGAGGTGGGGAGGGGTATTACTCAGAAGGGTGGTGGGAATGGGGGATTGGCTGATGGGTGTGGGAAACCTGTTGACGGCTGTTAACAACTGCAATTGGTCTTACAGGAAAAAGCAAGGGGTCTCTCCATTACTGGCCCCAACAACCCCAAACATACCATCTCAGGACTATTTAATTGCTCATCTTCCAACATTGTGTATGCAATCAAATGCCAACAGTGCCCTTCAGCTCTCTATATTGGACAAACAGGCCAAACCCTACGCCAAAGGATAAATGGACATAAATCTGACATCAGGAATCACAAGACAGAGAAACCAGTAGGAGAACACTTCAGTCTCCCAGGACATTCTATACAAGATCTCAAAGTAGCTGTCTTACTACAAAGGAATTTCAGAAATAGACTGGAAAGAGAAGTTGCTGAATTGCAACTCATTACCAAACTTAAAACCATGGAGAGACCTGGTCTGAACAAAGACATCGGATTCTTATCTCATTATACTCATTATGCTGCCACTTTGTAAAAAGCTGGGAAGTAAAGAAATAACAGAATCTGTGAACCACGTTTTATCAGCATTGTGGTTTTTATTAAAGACTTTCTTGATTCACAAAAGTATGTGCAATGTCTCTCTCTCTCTCTCTCTCTCTCGTATTTTTCCCAAGTAACATTTTTACAAATCAGTTTCATTTGTTGAGACATTAGGAAGAAAAGGGGGAAAGAGGTGGGGGGGGAGAGATGGGTGGGGTGGGGTGACTATGTTTCTATTTTACTTAATATATGTGGGGTTTGGTGTCAGCGTTGTTTGTGCAGGTTCTCTGTTGTTCGCTTGTGTTCCTTTGGTGGTGAGAGACTGGGGTTGGCCAAGGGTGTGGTTGTTCATTTGTGGTTGGCTGTGGTGGTCTTTGTTTTCATGTGTGAGTGGGGTGGGTGGGTGTTTTGGATCAGGTTAGCCATATTGATTTGTATGCTGTTGGTGGATTTTTGTCATTGTCTTGTTGGGCTGTGTGTGTGATGAAGGGGAGCCATACAGGGGTGAAGACGTCTTCTTCTATTTGTCCCCATGTCAGTTTCAACTTATTGGTTAATTTTTCTGGTAAGGCTGTTTCCCATACTATTTGGTACCATTGGTCCATGTTTGCTCCTGTCAGGTCTCTCCAGTGTCTGATTAGGATGTTTCTGGCTGCTGAGAGTAGATGGATTATGAGTTCTTTGTGGTGTAAGTGGGCATTGTTGTCTTGGAAGATGATTAGTAAGGCCAATTCTGGGGTGATTTCTAATACTTGCTTGGTTATTTTACCTATTTCTCGTACGGTCGTTGTCCAGAATATTTGGATTTCGTGGCACTCCATTTTACAATCCCGGGAAGCAGAAGTGGGGGGGGGGGGTATATTGAGCCCCTGGCAGACCATGATGCATAGATCATGGCTCAAGTTTGGTTTGATGGGTCACAAGTGGCATAGGCACTTCAGGTAACAGGCATGGTGTGGCATGGCTGCAGCTATGTCAAGGGGAAAAGGAGTTTGGGTTGTTGTTGTTTTTTTCCCCTTAGAAAATCAGTAACCAAAGTCGGGAAATGAATTAACTCTCATAACTTGGGCAGAGGGTTGAATTTAATTTATCTTTAAAAAATATGTTTCCGGGAGAACGGTCGACATGAAAGGGAGCTGAGATCAAGGAAACGCAGTTGGGTATTTTGGTCCGAAGCACAAAGGTTTGGCATGCTGGATTTTTTTTTGCAAAAAATGCACCTTAGAAGTGGCATCCCATTTTAGGTTTGAAGAGGGAGTGCTATTTGTACACGAAGTGCTTTTGACCTTCATTGCTGAATGTGTATTGATTCAAGATTCAAGTGGATGAAGCCAGGTGATCCTTTCCTTTCCTTTCCTTTCCTTTCCTTTCCTTTCCTTTCCTTTCCTTTCCTTTCCTTTCCTGTTTTGTTTTTTAACTTCACATCCATTTTTAAAACTTGGTTACAGAAGAAGAGTTTGGATTTGATACCCCGCTTTATCACTACCCGAAGGAGTCTCAAAGCGGCTAACATTCTCCTTTCCCTTCCTCCCCACAACAAACACTCTGTGAGGTGAGTGGGGCTGAGAGACTTCAAAGAAGTGTGACTAGCCCAAGGTCACCCAGCAGCTGCATGTGGAGGAGCGGGGAATCGAACCCGGTTCACCAGATTATGAGTCCACCGCTCTTTTTCAAAGTATTTTTTTATTAAAGATTTTCTTGATTTACAAAGGTATGTACAATGTCTCTCTCATATTTTTTCCATGTAACATTTTAACACATCAGTTTCATTTGTTGAGACACTGGGGAAAAAACAGGAAGAGAGGTGGGCGGGATGGGGAGATGGGTGGGGTGGGGTGATGATATTTCTATTTTACTTAATATATGTAGGGTTTGGTGTCAGCGTTGTTTGTGCAGGTTCTCTGTTGTTCGCTTGTGTTCCTTTGGTGGTGAGAGAGGTCGGGGTTGGCGTAGGGTGTGATTGTTCATTTGTGGTTGGCTGTGGTGGTCTTTGGTTTCCTGTGTGAGTGGGGTGGATGAGTGTTTTTGATCAGGTTAGCCATATTGATTTGTATGCTGTCGGTAGATTTTTGTCATTGTCTTGTTGGGCTGTGTGTGTGATGAAGGGGAACCATACCGGGGTGAAGGTCTTCTTCTGTTTGTCCCCGTGTCAGTTTCAGCTTACTGGTTAGTTTTTCTAGTAGGGCTGTTTCCCATACTACTTGGTACCATTGGTCCATGCTTGCTCCTGACAGGTCTTTCCAGTGTCTGGTTATGATGTTTCTGGCTGCTGAGAGTAGATGGGTTATGAGTTCTTTGTGTGGTAAGTGGGCATTATTGTCTTGGAAGATGTTTAGTAAGACCAATTCTGGGGTGATTTGAGTCCACCGCTCTTAACCACTACACCACACTGGCCCTCAAAGAGCAAAGGTTGGCATTTGTCATTGTGTTCTGTATTTCGGGACCCCAAGATGCTCCACATCTGCTGCTCTCTAAATCAGTTAATTATATAGAGACTAAGGATGTCAGATTGAGTGTATTTCATAGCCATTACTCTCCCAATGAGGCTGCCTCATTTCCCATCACCCTGTTTTGCTTCCTGTGTGGCAGAAGAACTGCACTAGAAAGGAGCCATGACTGTTTTGTCTCCTACTTCACCAGGAGATGCAGAAGTACAGTGGTACCTTGGTAGTCAAAAGGCTTGGCTCCCAAACAAATCAGCTCTCGAACACAGCAAACCCGGAAGTAAGCATTCCATTTTGCGAATGTTTTTCAGAAGCCGAACGTTCGGCGTGGCTTCTACGGCTTCCGATTGAGTGCAGGAAGCTCCTGCAGCCAATTGGAAGCCACGCCTTGGTTTCTGAACCATTTCAGTAGTTGAACGGACACCCGGAACAAATTAAATTCAAGAACCAAGGTACCACCGTATATGAATGTGCTCTGGCCATCCTCACTATTTTATTTAAAAATCATATATTTGGTTTTTCAGATTTTAACAATTTACAAACAATTATCAAACAACCAACATAGAAAGAGAATTCTAAAGAATCTCCTGTACTTCCCTCCTCCCCTTTGTGGGTCCTTATATTAACCTTTTCCTCCTACATCTTGTCTATTAATACCGTATTTGAGGGCTCTGCATCCTTTCTCTCTCTCGCACACATAAGGTAACTGAGGAATGGATGGCGGAGAAGTTTGAATACAGTGAGAAGGTCGGGACATTGAAAAGAAAAGAAAAGTGCCTTTTTAAACAAAGATAGGTGTCTGAGTAAAGCAAGGGTGGAGGATCACTGGGAGGGAAATAATGGCAGACATTTGAATAAAGCAGGGAGGGAGGAAAAACCGAGAGGGGATGGGGAGTGGTGATTTCAAACTATGGCAGAAGTTTAAGTAGAGTGAGCAGGGAGTGACACCGATGAGTGTTCAGAATCCACCGAAGGAGCTCTCTTGGAAGTCAAAGCACGCTAAAATATATATGTATATGGGGAATGGTGTGGCCCACAAGGGGGCATTTTCTGTGACGACCCCTAAACTGGGGGATGCCCTCCTCGGCAAGCACCTTCTGTCATGGCTAAAGTCTTTGAGGGCAGAAACTGGAAAATGCTGGGAGATACTAGTTCATTCTAGAAGGTTCATTTCTGTTGGAAATGTTATGTTTTATGTTTTGACTATCTGAAGGTCACGCTGAGCCAGGAGAGAAAAAAAAAATTGTGCACTTAGCGAGCTGGTCATTCTCTCTCTTACTTTCGTTTTGTACCTCGCATGTTTGCAGTTTTTTTTCTCTGAAGTTTGTATGTTTGTTTGTTTTTGTAACGAAGCCCTTTTGCCTTTAGTAAAAGTTTTTCTTTTACTGATGAACCTTTGACTCTGCGTGTTTCATTACTACACGACGCACCCACTCCAAATATACCCTTGTGGGACTCTGCTATTCATCCGGACATGGAGGGCCTAGGAATTTAGGACCCATCCTGTCGCCTTCATTGCATAACTTTCACCGTATGCTGCAGATGCACCTGTTTACCCTGAGCTTTGACAGTTAAGATATTTTGTTTCGCGGGCCCGCCTTGTTTGAAATGGGAATGGTTTCACTTTGTATTATTCGTATCTGTTTTATCTGCTTTCATAACTGTGTGTTCTTATATTGCAACCCACACTGGGGACCTTAAGGTGAAGGGCGGGTAAGAAATCTGATAGACAGGGCAGATTTAGTTCCCTTGTCCAAAAGCCATTCAGAGAAACAGAAAACTGCCTGCTATTGTGCACTTCTCATTCATCGGAACGGGGCTTGCGCAGGAGAGCTCCAGGGTAATTGGTTCTGAAAATAACAAGGCGAAAAACTTTTCTTATGCAATCTCTCTCTCTCTCTCTCTCTCTCTCTCACACACACACACACACACACACACAACTAATTGAAACGTTCCCTCAATGTGTGCTGCTGCACTCTGACAAGGGCGGCCCCCTTTGTCATAAAATCAATGGCCTTATCCTTCCCCCTCCCTCGCAGGCTCTTCTGTGACGATAGGGTCTGATTTTCCCACTCAAGTCTTCCTCCGATCATCGAGGTTAAGTGATCTTTTCATACCGCCTGGTTGGACTGTCAAAAGGCGTTGAGTGGCTTTTGAAAACGAGCCATGCTAAGTGGACTTGATGGGGGTTGCAGCCACCATTATTGCTATCACCAACCATAATAAAATGGAGAAGTAATGATGGGGAAGGTACTTATCGCCGGTTTTCTCTCTCTTTTTTTTAGATCACTCAAGATAGTTTTGGTCCGGTGCTTTTTGCCGGAGATAAATGGGTTGTATACAAGATAAACGGTACACGTCGTGTATGCGTGTGCATGCAGTTTTCTAGGTGAGATGCTGAGTGGTGGAGGGCCCCGAAAACCCCATCCACGAGCTGTAGCACAACCTTTTGTTCAATTGGACACAAATTCTTTGTGTTCACACACAATGGCTATGCTCAGGATCACACTGAAGAGAAACTGGTCCTGCTCATTTTTAGCAGGTGATGGCTTTGCACAGGCCTTTGTGACATTAAAAAGCCATCCTCCCAGAATTCACCGGAGCGGTTTTTCGAGCAAAATAAAATAAAACTTAAAGATGCTGGACAAACATGGCATCAAATATATATATATATATATATATATATATATATATATATAAATGTTCCCATTGCGTGTACGCCGGAAACCTATGTTCTCCGTAACCGCTGCACCAAACAGCATCAAATTAGGACAAAGCGTAACTTGACCATCAAGGAAGGATCTGGCATAATAAAAATTTTTAAAAAACCACACCTGTCATACCTAAAATAAAGGATAAAGGGGGAAAAGTGGCGCGCCTATTATACCTCACCAGCAAAAGGAACGAAGACTCCAACAGCATCCAATAGAAAGGTGGGTTGCCTGTTGCCATCATCAAACCTGCGCCCCCAGTGCCCTCACTTAAAATGGCCGCTGCACACTCACATGCATTTTAAAATTTCCCAAGTGCCCTCACCTAAAATGGCTGCCGCAGCTTCGCATGTTCCACACACACAGTCCCAAGTGATCAATACCACCGACCAATGTGTTCTTTTATGTAAAATGCATCTCTGGGTTATTTGTGGGGCATAGGAATTCATTCATTCACATGGTCTGAGGGACAGTGGACCGGCCCATGGCTGAAAAAGGTTGGCTAAACGTGGGTGGGGAGAAGGAAGAGGAATACATTGCTGAATTGTATGTATGTTCTCCCTACTGCAGCGGCAGATGCCCTGAACAGGAAAGTTGGTTGCTCAGGGTTTTCCAGAAGAGCATAGGGCAGAGTGAAGTGAGCATCTCAGGCAATGGGTGCCGGGAGCAGGGAGATGTTAGAAGATAGTCCTGTTTGTGTGCCACTTGGCCTGGCCTGCCTCTGCTAAAGTACCCTCAGGGGTCAGCACACTTTTTCAGCAGGGGGCCGGTCCACTGTCCCTCAGACCTTGTGGGGGGCCAGACTATATTTTGAAAAAAGAAAATGAACAGTACCTATTTATCTACTTGCACTTTGACGTGCTTTCAAACTGCTAGGTAGGCAGGAGCTGGGACTGAGCAACGGGAGCTCACCCCGTCGTGGGGATTTGAACTGCCAGCCTTCTGACTGGCAAGCCCTAGGCTCTGTGGTTTGACCCACAGCACCACCCGCATGTTATTTTAGGTAGGCTTGCATAAGGGGACTGGAGCACAGATACTGCTTCTTCTATCTCAGACAGCTCCATTTCCCACTTTCTCCAGGAAGTCCTGTTGCTATAGCTGCTGCTGTGAAAATACAGGAGGGCTGCTCACTCCCGACAGCTCCAGAATGTGATTTTTGCAAAAGAAAGAAAGAAAGAAAGAAAGAAAGAAAGAAAGAAAGAAAGAAAGAAAGAGAAAGAGAAAAGTCAAAGTTATTTCTGGCTGCGTTTGGGGAGTCCCTACTCAATACATCTTGGTTACTCACAGAAGATGCTTATTAATAAGCGAGGAAGGCACAGTTAGTTCAGCAGGCTTCGGGGTCGCCCAGTTAGGGGATAATTTACTTTGCAAACGCAGTACCGTATTGGATTCCTGTAACTCTGCAGACACCAGACAGCTGGCACCCTGGCAACAAGCTCTGTGCCTCATACACATGAAGAAACAGGAGGAGAGCAGCTTTGTGCTACCTCCAGGCTTCCTGTAATTAATCAACAGCCTAAAGAAGTCAGTGCAGGAGGTGGAGGGGCTAAGCGAAAAAGTTGCAAGGCTAGTGAAGATAAGAAGGATGTGTCTCTCCTCCGGGCTAGAGGACAGTGGAAGGAAGGAGGAGCAGGATGCAAGCAGGGTGACCAGCTTGGTGGACCTGGAGAATGCCAGCTAGCAGATCCAGCCTTGACTCACCGCAGGACAGATCGCTGGCCTACAGTGGTGGTCTCAGGAGGCAGATGGAGGATTTTATTGATTGATTGATTGATTTATACATACCCCGCCCATCTGGCTGAGTTTCCCCAGCCACTCTGGGCAGCTCCCAACAGAATATTAAAAACATGATAAAACCTTAAAAACTTCCCTAAACAGGGCTGGGGTTCTTTCACCAAAGAGTAATTGCCCCAAACCTGGATCTTTGAATCCATGAATTCTCCTTTTGCATCCCCCCACCACCACCATGCCACCAATGCAAAAAAGAAGGCAAGCAACACAGAAGAAGAAGAGTTTGGATTTGATATCCCACTTTATCACTACCCGAAGGAGTCTCAAAGCGGCTAACATTCTCCTTTCCCTTCCTCCCCCACAACAAACACTCTGTGAGGTGAGTGGGGCTGAGAGACTTCAAAGAAGTGTGACTAGCCCAAGGTCACCCAGCAGCTGCATGTGGAGGAGCGGGGAAGCGAACCCGGTTCACCAGATTACGAGTCTACTGCTCTTAACCACTACACCACACAGACATCTCCCTCGTATTTTCAGTCACCTATGTAATTCCTGCATCTAGACTCCGAAGTGCCACAGGTTTACCACCACCACTGAGGTCTGCTTGTTTTTTTGTTTTTGTTTTTGCGCAAATGGAGCCTAAAACGTCATGCGGTTTCACTATAGGGATTGACAGTGTGGGCAGCAATGGCTGTGAGCAAAGGACGCAAGTTTTTTTTACAGATCAGCCGGAGAGAAACAAACAAGCTTGACAGGGGTAGTTATGTGCAAGATCCAATTCCTGACTCCAGTGCTTGCGTAGGGACAAAAAACCAAAATAACAAAAAAAGCTCGTTTCTGGTGTGAGCTTGCTTTGTTTGTTGGCAACTACACCTAAAACCTGCCCTCTCGTCTGACGCTTCCAACTCTTCCCCCACCCCCTAAAATAAGACCTCGGATTTTCATATGGTGATGGAAAATGAGTAATTTAAAACAATTAAGTAGCAGCTAATTAAAATCAGCTTGGTGTCCCTGAATGGCAGCTGGCCAGGTACCCAGTGCTTGCTTTTGACTGCGGGGGCCTTCTTCAGCCAAGCAGACCTCCCCCATTTTTCCTGGGTGCACGGAGAGCTTCTGATCTGCTTCACAGCACCTGCCCTGTTCTGCTTACTCTTTCTCGCCTAGCTCAGAACTGCACCTACCTGAAACGCCCGGCTGTGCTTTATGGAGTCTGAAATTTTCTGGAGGTTGTGTCTTTCCGTGCAAACTCATTAGGCACTATTTATACCCAGTGCAGCTGTGAAGAGAGAGGTTCTGAACTCTGGCTTTTGACGGTAGGCTTTGTTTCTCATTTACATTTGCATATTAAAGTGTTTGCCTGAAATAGGCTATTGAAATTAATTCAGGATTAATTGGTGTCTTTATCTCATTAGGACAATCTAATTTAAGGATGATGAAATTGTTTAGCCTCCCGTTTGTATAATTAGATTGCTTTGAATTGCTGTCATTATTGGCTCTTTAGCATCATCTGTAGGCCTCAGACAGACAAGAGCTCCAACCTCATAAAGACCAATCATGTGTTACAGCGGAGTACCATTAACCCTTCTGAGTCCAAACTCAGACAAGGGAAGGCACAATGGAAGATACTTGTCTGCGCATGGGGAAAACTCCCTAGTCTGCTCAGACTCTAGATCTGTCCTCTTCTGCTGTTTATTGCTTGAAACAGAATCTGCCACGACAATGGCAAGGTGCATGGTTTCTTAAGAGGCGCAAGGTGACAACTGTGGCCCTTTTGCTCAGAGAAGCAAAGAGAGGGTCAGTGAGGTCAAGAGAGTTCGGTCCCCCACTTTGCTGGCCTCTTCTTGGTGGTGGTCATACAGAAAACCCAACTGATGAAGCATCTATGGTTCGGAACGGCTGGTGCTCCTATTGAAGCCCTAGGGACTCAGTGGGATACGGAGCTGGCAACTGTAGACAGGATTGTTTCTATGCACTCTCTCTAGATTCAGCTTGGTTACAAATACAGTGGTACCTCGGGTTAAGTACTTAATTCATTCCGGAGGTCCGTTCTTAACCTGAAACTGTTCTTAACCTGAAGCACCACTTTAGCTAATGGGGCCTCCCGCTGCCGCTGCGCCGCCAGAGCACGATTTCTGTTCTTAACCTGAAGCGTTATTTCTGGGTTAGCGGAGTTTGTAACCTGAAGCGTACTTAACCCGAGGTACCACTGTACCAAGTAGCTGAGAGAAATGAAGCCCATGGGATGATCGTTTGAACCCAAGTGGCAGAAAACTTGGTCTGACTCTTAATGTGTGAAAGACCATTGGTGAGCACGTTTTGTGGCAATGACAGCAAAGGAACAATACTTTTCTAATACCACTTTGTCGGCACAATGCCATACGTGGAATTTACACATCCCTTGGGAAGACAGGCGAACTAATGCCAGTGTACTGGAAGAAGCAAAGATCCCCAGTGTCGAAGCCGTGATTTTTCAACATCAAATTCGTTGCACTGGTCATGTTGTGCGGATGCCTGAGACCATCAATGAAAATCCCCAATTGTTTTGGGATGGCTAATAATAATAATAATAATAATAATAATAATAATTTATTTATACCCCACCCATCTGGCTGGGTTTCCCCAGCCACTCTGGGCGGCTCCCAACAGAATATTAAAAACACAGTTACAGGTGGGTAGCCGTGTTGGTCTGCCATAGTCAAAACAAAATAAAATAAAAAGTTGGTCTCTAAGGTGCTACTGGAAAGAAATTTTTATTTTGTATTAAAAACACAATAAAACATCAAACATTAAAAACTTCCCTAAACAGGGCTGCCGTCAGATGTCTTCTAAAAGTCAGATAGTTGTTTACTTCCTTGACATCTGATGGGAAGGCGTTCCATAGGGTGGGCGCCACCACAGAGAAGGCCCTCTGCCTGGTCCCCTGTAACCCCACTTCTTGCAGGGACGGAACCGGCAGAAGGCCCTCGGCGCTGGACCTCAATGTCCGGTCTGAAGTTGGTGGTCGACCACATGCTTACATGGTCCTTGGGCAGCATGGCTGGAAAGAGCTCTCTTTTCCTGCACCCCTGGAGAGCCACTGCCAAATAGGGTGGGTTATAATATGCTGTTTTCATATGCAAAGGGGGAGGATTTCCAGGTTTTTCCGCTATGTCTTTCTTTTCTTTTTTTAGAAGAAATTTTATTATTCGATCCTCATATGTACAATTGTTCAATCATCATATGTACAGTATTAACCAAACGTATAGTAACGTACAATATACATTCCAAACACAATTCCACAAAAAAATAAAATGAAAAATGAAAAACAATTACTGTACCTGCCTGATTTTGTTGATGCCCATGACGGGGTCAAAATTCAATGCAAATAAACAAGAACCGTACAAATACAGCAACAATAGATATAAGTAAAGTAAAAGAAAATGTAATAAAAAAATGACAAAAAGAAAAAAGAGAAGGGTGGGGGGAAGAACAGAACCAACAGATTTCCTTAAATCATATAAATATCCTAAACCTATCCGACTTCCTATCAAACCCAACCATATAGTCCGATCATACCTATGCGTGTACATCAACTCAGTCGATTTTCTTCTTAAGAATCTTTGTTACACTATGATGTCAACCGGTATCCAGTTTTCAAATCAGGTTTTTCCGCTATGTCTAGTAGCCGTGTGGTTTTCCATGAAGACACCCCTCCTGTTCGGCATCCTGGAAGTAAGAGAGCTCACATGAGCAGCTAAATGCATAACTTGCGGCCATGTCATAATACAAGCCTTGGCCTGAGAGAAGCCCCTGTCTCAGCAAGGGAAGGCAATACGGCAGCCAGGGATTCTACCTGAGCAGACATGTCACCCCTAGCAACAGCTGGTTGTGCCTCTTCACGCTGCTAATTTATAGCCCGGGAAACTGCATGTTCATGTTGATGCCAAGGCAGAGACCTATGGCCAGAGCAAGGGCGAGGGAATGCTCTCAGCTCTTTTGCCTGACTGTTTTGACCTTCTGGCCTAGCAAACCATGGCTACCTGGAAGCAGCATCGGTGCAGGGAATCCTTAGACCAGGGGCAGGCAACCTAAGGCCCGTGGGCCAGATGCGGCCCAATCGCCTTATCAATCCAGGCCACGGATGGTCCAGGAATCAGCGTGTATTACATGAGTAGAATGTGTGTGTTATGCATTGAAGTTCTCACCCTAGGCCACTAGGGGTGTGTGTATATAGTTCATTCTGCTGCAGTTTTCACTCAGGTCCGCATATGCAAATGAGGGATTGAAAGTGACGTTCAGGGATTGGGTAACTACAGAAAGTTGTTACTGTTGCTTTGTAGCTGAGTTCTATATAAGCAGGCTGCTGAGCCCTTCAGCTCACTTCTGTTCCAGCCTGAGAATAAACAAGAGCTGCTTGGAAATCACTGTGTCGTCTGCTGTGTCCACCCACAACTTAAGAGTGTGCTTTTATTTAAAATGCATCTCTGGGTTATTTGTGGGGCCTGCCTGGTGTTTTTACATGAGTAGAATGTGTGCTTTTATTTAAAATGCATCTCTGGGTTATTTGTGGGGCATAGGAATTCGTTCATTTCCCCCCAAAAAATATAGTCCGGCCCACCACATGGTCTGAGGGACGGTGGATCGGCCCACGGCTGAAAAAGGTTGCTGACCCCTGGGTTAGACTGCTTCTGGAAGCAGCTGGGCTCCCTCTGCAGGTTTTCCTTCTATGCTTCTCATTCCCCTCATCACCATGGAAGAGGAACAGACACATCCTACGTTCCACCAACTCTACTGGGGCATTTTCTTCCAACACTAGTAGTAATTGGGAGAGTGAGTCAGTTTTGAGGAGAGCTTGCATTTGCTTCTGTGTGCTGTGTAACTTCACTGCAGATGGTGACAGCAGTCACGAAATTAAATGATGCCTGCTTCTTGGGAGAAAAGCAATGACAACCCTAGACAGCATCTTCAAAAGCAGAGACATCACCTTGCCGACAAAGGTCAGTGTGATGGCCTGGGATTCAGACTCAGATGCTGAACCTGAGAGATTCCAGCCTGCACAGGATTCCCTGCCTCCAGAACCAGCAGAGCCGGGGCTAGGGCCTGAGTCTGAAGGGTCCTCACCTGTGCTGGCATCAGGGAGTCTGCTCTGGCTCCTGATGGGATGGAGGACCCATTGCCTGCAGGTGCTCCACTCCCAGCCTCGTCAGAGGAAGCTGAGGCGGCCCCTGGGTCCAGTAACCCACCAGCCTCTCCTGAGCTGCGGAGGCTCAGGGCAGAGAGGCGAAGGGAACTAAAGTTCTTGCAGGAGGAGTCCTCACCTCCAGGCCAGAAGGAGAGGCGAGTCACCAGAGGATCAGGGCCGCCCTAAGCATCGGGGCAGAAAACAGCCAGCCAGCCCCAGCCCCAGCCCCAAATTGCGTGAGCAGCATAGCTGCTAACGCAGGTCTGTCTGTATCCTCGTACCTGCTCCTGCCCTGTATCTTGCCCTGCTCCCTGCCTTGCTCCCCGCTGGACTCACCCCCTGTTGGACTCCTGGACCTAGGACTGGACTTAAACCCTGCTTCACGGACAAACCTAGACAGCATCTTAAAAAGCAGAGGCATCACCTTGCTGACAAAGGTCCGTGTAGTTAAAGCTATGGTTTTCCCAATAGTTATGTATGGAAGTGAGAGCTGGACCATAAAGAAGGCTGATCGCCGAAGAATTGATGCTTTTGAATTATGGTGCTGGAGGAGACTCTTGAGAGTCCCATGGACTGCAAGAAGATCAAACCTATCCATTCTGAAGGAAATCAGCCCTGAGTGCTCACTGGAAGGACAGATCCTGAAGCTGAGGCTCCAATACTTTGGCCACCTCATGAGAAGAGAAGACTCCCTGGAAAAGACCCTGATGTTGGGAAAGATTGAGGGCACAAGGAGAAGGGGACGACAGAGGACGAGATGGTTGGACAGTGTTCTCGAAGCGACCAGCATGAATCAGTGGAAGACAGGAGTGCCTGGCGTGCTCTGGTCCATGGCGTAATGAAGAGTCGGACACGAGTAAACGACTAAACAACAATAACAACAACACCCCTGGGGATGATTGGAGATGATTCTTCATACACTGCTGATGTTTGTGCATGCACTGCAATATCTGCAAAGGTGCTCTTGCAGCTTCTGGGTGTGCATGCAGTCTGAGGACTAACAACAACAACAACAACAACCGCAACAATTTTTCTTTTTGTCCCACTGCCTATCCCCAGGAAAACCCACTCTTTAGCGCTGAATCAGAGTAATCATCAATTGGGTTTTCTTTGGATTTAGTGCTGGTTCCCCCCGGGGAAATTGTGGGTCAAGCAGAAAACCGCTCAGAACCATGCTTTTGAGGCATGGCACAGGCAGAAGTGTGGATGAGCCCCGAGGGAGAACCACGTTGACATCCTTGAGCTCCTTTGAGAAAAGGACGAATCTAAATTCAACCACAACAGTAATGATGTGAAATACCCACACAGCAAGTTAGCTGCACGCAGCCATAGAATTTGCCACCAGGAGATGTAGTGATAGTCACCAGCTTAGAGGCTTAAAAAAAAAAAATCTGTAGGAATCTGGTCTGCCATTATAAGAAACAGCTGGACTAGAGAGATTCCTTCGGGTAGTGAAAAGCAGGATATCAAATCCAAACTCTTCTTCTTCTTCTTCTTCTTCTTCTTCTTCTTCTTCTTCTTCTTCTTCTTCTTTTGGTCTGATTCAGTTGGTCTCTTCTTATTCTCCAGCTGCACAGTGTCTTCTCCACACCAACCTGCCATGTGTAGAGAAGGTCTGAGCAGAGCTAGAATCTTAGAAGTTTCTCACCTTGCCCTGAGAATCTATTTTAGAGAATGGGAGAAAGCCCAATATTAACGGTAGTGTGAAAGTGTCCGCTTAAACAAAAAAACATCCCTACACAGGGATGTCACCTAAAAGTTGTAGAGTTACTTACAGTATCTCATTGGCTTGGGGGTCGCATAGCTCCATACAGTACCTACCGACATTTCTCTGATGAAAATAGGGACATCCTAAGGAAAAGAGAGACATTGTGATCATGGTATCTCCCCTGCCAGGTAGGTATAGGAAATGATATATAATGAATTGAAAAAGATGTTTAAAATAATGTTTGTAAAAAAAACAACAAAAAACGCAGAAGCCTTCCTTTTGGGAATTTTAGGGACAGAATAATCCAAACTGTATAGAAATTTATTCATGTATGCTACTACAGCGGCAGGAATGTTACTCGCCCAAAAATGGAAAGAAGAAGAAGAAGAAGTCCCAGCGAAAGAAGAATGGATGCAAAAACTTATGGAATATGCAGAAATGACAAAACTTGCCAGAAGGATAAGAAATCAAGATAACAAACTTTTTATAAAATAATGGAAATGGTTTATTGAATATTTACAAATAAACTGTAAACAGATAAGAACATTGGCAGGATTATTGTAATAACCTGCAGTTTTATAAGAGTATATATTTAAAGTAGATGAATAAATGAGCAAATTAAGTTAATTTGGAATATGCAGAAAATATTAAAAATAAATTTAAGGAACCGCAGAAAGAGGGGAAGGAAGTCAAGTTTTGAAATGTTAAAATGATTGTAAAATTATTGAAATGTATAAAACTGAAAATCATAAATAAAATAATAATAAAATGGAAAAGCAGGACATTCTGGGATCTGATCAGAAACTGGGAGGGCTTCTATAAATCTGGGACTGTCCCTGGAAAATGGGGACACTTGGAGGGTCTGAATGCGGTCCCAAAAAGAACAGGGGGAGCAGTGATTTAATGGGTGAATATGGGGTGGTGACTGCATTAACCACCTAGTTTGGAAGCAGCCAAATTAAACTTAAGCAGATCGTTGTTGTTTTTCTTCTAGAAGATAGCAAGCCTAGCTAAAACGCTGCATCGGGCCACAAAGCTACCTCCCCAGGCTCACAGATGTCCCCTTAGAGCTTTGGTCCATGATTTCTGAGCCAGAGAGGTCACTGGCCTCATCCTCCGAATCCCAGTCCGGTTCCCCCCTCAACCTGTATGGAAGAGATACAGCTTGAACGATGAAGTTATAACAGTTGGCAGCTCCATCCCCGTTCCTATAATCCGGCGGCACTTTGCAATAAGTGACAGGGCCCTCACTAATTCCCTTTGCCTTTGCTCCATGGGCAGTGGCGGCAGGAGCAGTGTTAATCATGTGCAATGAACTTCGCATATTCACGGGGTTGTAATAGGCACTTCCCTGGGACTGACACTGTAATTTAGCTATAACCTAATGGCCACTGATTGTAACAATAAGTAATTATGTCAGCTAAATGCAGTGTTGATGGCAATTGATGATAGCGGTCAAAGCCAACTGAGCTTGGAGTAGCCATTTCTACAAGGCGAGGATGACTGAGAAGCGTTAACAGTGTGCTCCGAATATCTTCTCCTGTCAGCTTCTTTACAGTGCATGGCAGCCCAGTTCGCCAGAAAGGTCTCCCGGGTGAGCTCCATTGAAATGAATGGGAACAGTGCAAGACTACAGTCCTTGAACTACAGTCCTCCACCAACCACCCAAATCTTCTTCCACCGGTGACTCAACTGATCATGAGTTTGTGGTGAAACCTTACTGGTTGGGAAACATGACTCCAGTGCAGTTTTAGTTTCTGGGTTTTTTATGCTGTCTCAGAAGAAGAAGAGGAAGAGGAAGAGGAAGAAGAAGAAGAAGAAGAAGAAGAAGAAGAAGAAGAAGAAGAAGAAGAAGAGTTTGGATTTGATATCCCACTTTATCACTACCTGAAGGAGTCTCAAAGCGGCTAACATTCTCCTTTCCCTTCCTCCCCCACAACAAACACTCTGTGAGGTGAGTGGGGCTGAGAGACTTCAGAGAAGTGTGACTAGCCCAAGGTCACCCAGCAGCTGCATGTGGAGGAGCGGGGAAGCGAACCCGGTTCACCAGATTACGAGTCTACCGCTCTTAACCACTACACCACACTGGCTCTCTGTGCTCATCTACAAGGTCACTCTGTTTGTGGCTGGGTGGCAATCTTTGGGGTTCTTTGCATTGTCCACTTAAGTCCCCAGTTTTGCATTATGTGTAGGAAAGTGTGTTTTGACAACACCGGCTTGCGCTCATGTGGAATGATTTAGATTTTTTAAAAAATATATTTACTTGGTTTTTCAAATTAAAATTTTACAGAGGAGAAATGCACGCTAAAATTTATTTTAACTCTGTTGTATTTGCTGAGCTGGTTGTACACTGCTGTCAGATGAGTGAGCCAGTGTGGTGTAGTTGGTTAGGAGCAGTAGACTCGTAGTCTGGTGAACCAGGTTCGCGTCTCCGCTCCTCCACATGCAGCTGCTGGGTGACCTTGGGCTAGTCACACTTCTCTGAAGTCTCTCAGCCCCACTCACCTCACAGAGTGTTTGTTGTGGGGGAGGAAGGGAAAGGAGAATGTTAGCCGCTTTGAGACTCCTTCGGGTAGTGATAAAGCGGGATATCAAACCCAAACTCCTCCTCTTCTTCTGATTTTTGATCCAGGCCTGAGCCTGGTGAGCTTTGCTGGTATCTTTAAGAAAAATGGCAACACACCAATTTTCACATTCTGTAAAAAATCTTTTGAAACTTGCTTGGTTTTGATCATTGGTCTTCATCACCAGCATGCACATAACAATTAAGCTACATATTTAAAATCTTCATCTTGGGAATCTTCCTTGGCACAAAGACTGACTAGCTTGTTTCAAAAGCCTCCAATATGAATCTTCCATATGAAGATCACTTCACTTCCCACATTATGACATCGGTAGGATTGCAGCCTTCAACACGTTAATTCGTTTCCGTTATTTTAAAAACTGTCAAGAGATTGCAGCGTAAAGAGTGTCCTTACAAACTTGAGAAAGTTACTGTATTTTAAAGTTCAGTGATGCGGCAAAACACAACTGAGGAACAGACCAGGAAATAAGTCTCAGTAGGTCTTCAACGGGATTTACTTGCAATTAGGTGTGTGCTGTGGGTTACTTGCAATTAGGTGTGTGCTTGCCAATCGAAAGGTCGGTGGTTCAAATCCCCGCGACGGGGTGAGCTCCCGTTGTTCGGCCCCTGCTCCTGCCCGCCTAGCAGTTCGAAAGCACGTCAAAGTGCAAGTAGATAAATAGGTACCACTCCGGCAGGAAGGTAAACGGCGTTTCCGTGCACTGCTCTGGTTCGCCAGAAGCGGCTTAGTCATGCTGGCCACATGACCCGGAAGCTGTACGCCTGCTCCCTCGGCCAGTAAAGTGAGATAAGTGCCACAACCCCAGAGTCGTGCACAACTAAACCTAATGTTCAGGGGTCCCTTTACCTTTACCTTACTCCCATTTCTAGTACGTATCTGCACATCTGACCCTTCTTAAATAGGCCTTTCCAATGCAACCTTTAGGTGTGCATAAGGTGATTGATTGAATTTATATGCCGCCCTATACTTGGAGGGATCAGGGTGATTCACAGAACAAGATCAACATAAAAACCACAATATATATAATAAAAATAAAAACAACAACCCAGTAACACAGCCCCCCCCCCAAGAGAGCCACATTTTAAATGGGCATAGGATGTCGATCAGGTCAACCCAAGGCCTGGTTAAAAAGGAACAATTTTGCCTGGTACCTAAAGGTGTATAATGAAGGTGCCAGGCGAATTTCCCTAGGGAGAGCATTCCACAGATGGGGAGCCACTGCAGAGAAGGCCCCGTTCTTGTGTTGCCACCCTCCGGACCTCTCGAGGAGGAGGCACACGAAGGAGGGCCTCAGAAGATGATCTCAGGGTCTGGGTAGGTTCATATGGAAAGAGGCGGTCCTTGAGGTATTGCGGTCCTGAGCTGTTTAAGGCTTTATAGGTCAAAACCAGCACTTTGAATTGGGGCCCAGAAACTAGTTGGTAGCCAGTGCTGTCGGACCAGGATCGGTGTAATATGCTCTAACCGTCTTGCTCCAGTGAGCAACCTGGCCGCTGAATTCTGCACTAGCTGAAGTTTCTGAACCGTCTTCAGAGGCAGCCCTATGTATAACACATTGCAGTAATCTAACCTTGAGGTTACCAGAGCATAGACAACAGTAGTTAAGCTATCCCTGTTCAGATAGGGCCATGGGCCATCAGCTGAAGCTGATGGAAGGCACTCCGGGCCACTGAGGCCACCTGACTAAGTCTCTCCCCCAGCCTTCATCTTCACGAATGACCAACTTGGAAAGACAAGCAGGGTCTTCCTCTCTGCTGCACTGAGTCCTTGGACTGAATTTCACATCAGCACAGGGGCCATCTTTCTCTGCAAGCGGCTCGCGAGACAAGTAGAGAACTACTGTTGTTGCGCCTGTACCTTCACCATGTTTTAAATGCACGTGGCAGTTCAGGAGAAAAGAGCACCCAGTTTAATGATAGAAAAGGAATGGCTGGGGCAACCCAGACCGATGGGCAGGGTACAAATAAAATAATAATAATAATAATAATAATAATAATAATATTACCAATATGAAATTGAATGGTGCATTGACAAACACACAAAATGCACTGCCCCCGTGCGACATTTTCTCCTTTCCCTCTGAAAGCAATTGCCAGCACTGGAGAAATAACACTGCCTTTAACTTCCAGGTTCCTCAGCTTGTCAATTCACCTCTTTCAGTAGTGCTGCGTTCCCTTTCGATATTTCCAGATACAGGTGGCATGGGAGACAACAATCGGCAAAAGATGCTGCATTTGCATTTTTGAAAATCCTTGTTTCCCGTTGCCGGCCAGCATGTCCAACAACTGACAGAACTCCTCGTGAGAGCAGACATTGAAGAGGCAACGAACGCTTGCAGATAAGTACTGTTTTTGTTTTTGAGCACGAGACGCTGTAAAGACCACGTGCACGAAACCTACCAGGAGAGAGAAGGCACCTGGAAAACTTGAGAAATGTCTCCCATTATTTGGAGAGTGACATAGGAAAACTTCTCAGACTGAAACAAGAAAGGCAATTAGTCTCCTCTATGAAAACAAAGAGACATCTGGGCCAAGTCTGCTAACATATACTCAGGGGGCAGGTATTGTACATGAGGAATATCCTCCGGCTGCAAATCCGCCCCCAAATTCTCAAGTTAATCTCAAGTACCACAGTTCTCAGCAATCCTCTTTAAAGCAGCCAGATGCTGTAATGACTCATTCCCCACCCTTCTCAGAAACAGGTTTCTGTTTAACTCCCGAAGCACTGAATCAGGGCTAAGTGGCTCTGGTAATGCTGTGCGGTAGCCCAGGAGTGAAAGTGCAAAATTCAAATTAAGGCTCTCGAGGGACAAATTGGGCTGTCACTCACGGCTGGGGCTCAGAGAGCATAGCTGTCAGCAGAAGGCTTGACAGCAGATGTATATCTTTAAAAAAAATGTAGTATAAACACCGACAACTGGGAAAAACTGGCCTGTGCGCGCTTCAGTTGGAGAACAGCCTTTGCCAAAGGTGTCATGGACTTTGAAGATGCTCAAACTCAGGACGAAAGGATGAAACGTGCTAAGAGGAAGGCACACTTGGCAAAACCTCACTGTGATCAACTCCCGCCAGGAAACCTATGTCCCCACTGTCAGGGGCGTCTTACCCATAGAGGCTAGTGGCGCAGGGCACCAGGGTGCCAAGTTCTGGAGGGCACCAGGGAAGAGGTGGAGGCTGGATCTGGTGCCTCCCGGCATCAGCTCACCGCCCATGTCCGCCTCCGCCATGACGTGCCAAAACCGTGCCGTGCCCAGAGCCTCCATCTGCCATGGCCACTATGGCATGAAGCGGCCAGCTAAGCCGGGAGGTGCCATGTCCAGCCTCTGCCTCTTCCCCGCCGGAGGAGCCTCCCTCCAGCCGCTGCCTGCCTCCTCCAGCCCCGCTGGCAGTGCCGTCCTCCCTAAAAAAAACCTCTGGGAAACAGGGAGGGGGCGCTGGAGGGAGCTGTGCACCATGGCGCCGGATATGCTCAAGAGGGCCTTGCCCACTGTGGAAGGATGTGTGGATCCAGAATTGGCCTCCACAGTCACTTATGTTAAGACCGTGTTCATGGAAGACCATCTTACTCGGCTATGAGTGATCGCCAAAGAAGATCTAGAGCTGCTTTGTTCCTGATGCTGCATGCATCTCAGCAGGCCAGCACAATTGCACCCCACTAAGCAACCCTAATAGGATGGCCCACCAGGGCTTCTTGAACTTCATGCTTTTGCTGACTGGACAAAGCAGGGGCGGGGGGGGACACACATGGACGCTGCCAACTGTGGGGCAGGCAGCAGTAGGCAACTGGTGGACCACGTGCCACTGTGTGGCTCCCAGGTTGGGTAGGCCTGATGCAATAAGTCTGTCAGACTTGTATGCCACAGGCCGTACATTACAGACACGGGTAGGGACATGGGTGGTGCTGTGGTCTAAACCACTGAACCTTTTGGGCTTGCCAGTCAGAAGGTCAGTGGTTGGAATCTGCACAATGGGGCGAGCTCCCGTTGCTCTGTCCTGGTTCCTGCCAATCTAGCAGTTCAAAAGCACACCAGTGCAAGTAGATAGATAGGTACCGCTGTAGCAGGAATGTAAAGGGCGTTTCCGTGCGCTCTGGCTTCCATCACGGTTTAGTCCTGCTGGCCACATGACCCAGAAAGCTGTCTGTGGACAAACGCCAGCTCCCTCGGCCTGAAAGCGAGATGAGCGCCACAACCCCATAGTTGCCTTTGTCTGGACTTAACTGTCCAGGGGTCCTTGTCCTTTACCTTAACTTACATTGCAGAATTTGTGACCTAACAAAATGGGTACCTATTGGGCAGCACAGCATGTCTGGTTTACAGCAAGCTCAGTGGGTTTGGAGGACCCCAAGGCCCCTGCAAAACTGCACTGTGGTGGCTCCTAATGATGAAGAGATTCTTCTTTTTAAAACTCCAAAGTTCTAAAATTGGCCAACAAGGTCAAAAAGCTCACAGAATTTCAAATTCCATCCAGGTCAACATTTGGACATTTTTAAAGGTGCAAAAATTGGTGTCCATTTTGTGGAAATAAGGAAGGAAAGAAGGAAGGAAATATTCGAATTCGGATTGGGAAATTCCCCCTCAAACATTGGTTCTTACTCTAGTTAGAAATGAAGTATTTGATAACACAAGCTTGAATTCACCACCACTTCTTTGTTCCTATCGGGATGGAAGGTATAAAAATATCTCACAAAGCAAGCCTATTTCTTCCTGGAAGATTTCAAACACGATTTTCGGCAATGAT
Organism: Lacerta viridis; assembly: GCA_900245905.1. Classification (NCBI taxonomy): domain Eukaryota; kingdom Metazoa; phylum Chordata; class Lepidosauria; order Squamata; family Lacertidae; genus Lacerta; species Lacerta viridis. Next base: position 1,020,884 of record OFHU01004114.1, read on the forward strand.
ACCTGAGTCTTCATGTGAGATATGAGCACTTAACATGGTGACTGGAAACCAGAATCATCATCCCAAATAATGAAATGGTACTCAAAACACAAAACTAAACTACTCACTCTCATTATTCATATATTATTATTATTATTATTATTATTATTATTATTATTATTACTACTACTACTATTATTTTAGGTAAACCTTCCAACATGGAAATTGAAAATGAAGATTTCCAGCACTGATGCAGCTTCCCCAATGGAAAATCACAATGCAGAGTTGTCTGTCAAAGGTCAGACCCTGAGATACAAAGGGCATGGTCTGGGAATTAGTGGGGAGTTGGCAGAGCGGCTCAGAAACCTGGGCATCTATAGCTTTGAGACCATGGAATTCAGCCACAGAAATTGGCCTGATAAAATGCTTTTTACTCTCAGTAAAAATAAAAGAAAATGCCAGGAAATAGGGAATTGTGTTCACATGTGGTGGGAGTGTAAATATGTACAATTTTTCTGGCAAAGGGTGTTTAAGGAGATAACAGAAATCACTGGGTTAAAGCTGACCAAAAGTCCAGAGGTAGCATTATTATCAATTTACGATGGGGTGGAAGGTTCACAGGCTATGAAGGACTTGCTCACAAATTTATTGACAGCTGCACGAATTATGATAGCTAGGAAGTGGAAGGGGCAAGCAGAATATAAAATGGAAGAATGGTATAAAGAGGTGTGGGATATAGCTATTAATGATAAATTAACATGTGCCATTAAGGTAAGATGGGAAATATGCAGGAGAAATGATTTTGAGGAGATATGGAGGGTGTTTGTAAAATTTGTACTGTTAAAATGTTCAGGGGTCAGCAAACTTTTTCAGCAGGGGGCCAGTCCACTGTCCCTCAGACCTTGTGGGGGGCCAGACTATATTTTGAAGGGAAAATATGAACAAATTCCTATGCCCCACAAATAACCCAGAGATGCATTTTAAATAAAAGCACACATTCTACTCATGTAAAAACACGCTGATTCCCGGACCGCCTGCTGGCCGGATTTAGAAGGTGATTGGGCTGGATCCAGCCCCTGGGCCTTAGTTTGCCTACCCATGGGTCAAACCATCTCATGAGGTGTTGAAATTTTGGGAGGTCGGATAGTTACAATGGTATGGTCTCGGGGTGGGGTGCACATTTTTATTCTTGTTTATTTATGATTATTACTTTATCAGAATAAAATGAAACTAAAGAAGAAGAAAATGCAAAGCAGAGATTATTTTTCAAAAAATTATTGCAGAAGAAGAAGAAGAAGAGGAGGAGGAGGAGGAGGAGTTTGGATTTGATATCCCGCTTTATCACTACCCGAAGGAGTCTCAAAGCGGCTAACATTCTCCTTTCCCTTCCTTCCCCCACAACAAACACTCTGTGAGGTGAGTGAGGCTGAGAGACTTCAAAGAAGTGTGACTAGCCCAAGGTCACCCAGCAGCTGCATGTGGAGGAGCGGGGACGCGAACCCAGTTCACCAGATTACAAGTCCACCACTCTTAACCACTACACCACACTGGCTCCATAAGGCATATAAGGCAGGTAAGAGCTGTTTGACAGTGGAATACACTCCAACGAGAGTTGGGGGGCTCTCCTTCCTTGAAGGTTTTAAAAGCCGTGATTGGATGGCCATCTGTCATGTGTGATGTAGTTGAAGTTCCTACATTGTAGGGGGTTGGACTAGACAACCCTAGGGAACCTTTCAGATCTAAGATTCTACGATTCTGAATTCAACTGTTTCATTATCTCTCTCCCCACCCCACCCCATTTTAGACATGGAAAAACTATCTTATTGCTTTTGTAAGTGAACTTGAGTGGGGGGCAGAATATGGTAGCACTTTAATAGCCGGTTGCCTCCATTTTTATGTATTCTGAAGAGCAATTGCTCCTAACATGCTTTTAAAGTGCAGCTCTTGTGTTAAGCAAATGCACACTTTATTCTAGCGAAAGGGTTGATTTTATAATGGGCTTTATTTCTAACTGCTTGAGAGACTATCTTCCATTAGGTTTTCTTTGCTAATGCACTGCACTGTGTAACATACCATGTATTGTGCTTCAGAATGTACTAGAAATTCAGAAATAATGGCATTTTGAACAAGTCTGCTTCTAAGGGGTTGCCGGTGTGTGAGCATTTAAACTTACTATTTCGGAGAATATCCACCATTGTTTGAAGGCCCGAACCAAAGCCTAGTGACGTCAGGGGAAAGATGGCGGTCTCAACTTTCGCTTTTGAGGATGCTGGAATTAGACGGAGATCCACTACACTTGGAAGGCTGGATAAAGACTCTAGTGCCCCTCAGGAGTAAACTTCACGGAACGGAGTAAACGGGCAGTGTGACGCATCATGAGGAATCACACCTCAATTTCTAGCTATCGTAGGGTTTCCATATATGTGGAATTTTTCGGACATAGCTGGTCTTCAACCCACTTAAGCAGCGTCCAGGCTGAATAAATAGTTGTTTGTTTGTTTGTTTGTTTAGACGTTTCGGATTTATACATTTCAATGAATTTTACAATCATTTGGACATTTCAAAACTTGACTTCCTCCCCCCTCTTTCTGCGGCTCCTTAAATTAATTTTAAGTATCTTCTGCATATCCAAATCAACTTAATTTGCTCATTTATTCTGCTTCTTTAAATATATACTCTTACAAAACTGCAGGTTATTACAATAACCCTGCCAATGTTCTTATCTGTTTACAATTTATCTGCAAACATTCAATAAACCATTTCCATTCTTTAATAAAAAGTTTGTTATCTTGATTTCTTATTCTTCCGGTAACTTTCACCATTTCTGCATATTCCATACGTTTTTGTATCCCTTCTTCTTCTTTGATGGGACTTCTGCTTCTTTCCATTTTTGGGCGAGTAACATTCTTGCTGCTGTATTTGCATACATGAATAAATTAGGTAGCTCTGTCCCCATAAGTCCCAAAAGAAAAGCTGCTGTTTTTTGTTTTACAAATGTTATTTTAAACATCCTTTTCATTTCATTATATATCACTTCCAGCGTCCAGGCAGAAATTGCTGAGATGTCCGGGAAAGCCCATGTCAGTAGTGTTGACTTGCAATTTTCATTTTTAAAAAGCTCAGAAACTTTGGCTAGGCCAAAAAACCTCAACAACATTTGTATCCAGATTTTTGCTTTTTGAAATAATGGCGATCCTAAGCTATCGCCCCACTCTTCCTTTCCTTGGCAGCAGACATGGTTCCTGCCCTTTGTGCAACTCATCTGCAGAAATCAGCACTGTGGATGCTTTGGGGTCAAGTGTGGTGTAGTGGTTAAGAGCAGTGGACTCGTAATCTGGTGAACCGGGTTCGATTCCCCGCTCCTCCACATGCAGCTGCTGGGTGACCTTGGGCTAGTCACACTTCTCTGAAGTCTCTCAGCCCCACTCACCTCACAGAGTGTTTGTTGTGGGGGAGGAAGGGAAAGGAGAATGTTAGCCGCTTTGAGACTCCTTTGGGTAGTGATAAAGCGGGATATCAAATCCAAACTCTTCTTCTCTTCTATATATATATATATATATATATATATTAAAGGAAAGGCTAGTTTGTGGGTCTGTGAGCTACTAGACCAGAGGCTGGAAAAGCAGGTCAGAGAACAAGAAAGGAAAGGAAAGAGCAATCTTTGGTTCTGCAAGAGAGACACTCGATGAGGCTGCAGGCGGAGATTGCTAAGGACCTCAAGGGAACCAGCCATGACAGAAATTCAATGGCAGCTGCTCAGCAAACCCCTTGGATGCCTGTAAAAGCTCCTGGCTGTGTTTGCTTTATTGGAGGAGGTGAGCCAGGCGATATTAACACTGAACAAGTGGAGACGAGATGTGCAAGAGAACGAGAAGGCAGGGGACCGTAGCTCCCCTGCGGTGTGTGTGTCACGGGCAAGAGCCTTTCTTCTCCGGAAAACAAGAGGGAGGGAGGTGGAAAGCAGGGCCCACCCTCCAGTCCATTGCTCTCACCAGAAAGCCGGCTGGGAGTCGGCCACATTTTCACAAACCGGTTGGCCACAAAGAAGTACATGGGGAATTCAGGGTCTGCCTGTTTCCCTCCAAGCAGAAAAACATTCCATCTGGGTTGAACCGGTCCCAGAGCGGTAGCATATAACACCAGGACCATATAACACCGCTCCCAAAAGATCGACACTGGCTCCCAGTCCATTTCCGAACACAATACAAAGTGATGGCGCTAACCTTTAAAGTCCTTGGCCCTGTATACCTGAAGGAGTGTCTCCACCCCCAGCTCTGAGGGTCTTCTGGCGGGTCCCTTACTGCAAGAAGTGAGGTTACAGGGAACCAGGCAGAGGGCCTTCTTGGTAGTGGTGCCCTCCCTGTGGAACGCCCTCCCGACAGATGTCAAGGAAATAAACAATTATACAATTTTCCAGAGACATCTGAAGGCAGCTCTGTAGAGGGAAGTTTTGAATGTTGGATGTTTTATTATGCTTTTTAATTGGTGTAAGTGGCCCAGAGTGGCTGGGGTACATATTATTATTATTATTATTATTATTATTATTATTATTATTATTAGATTTTGGATTTGATATCCCGCTTTATCACTACCCGAAGGAGTCTCAAAGCGGCTAACATTCTCCTTTCCCTTCCTCCCCCACAACAAACACTCTGTGAGGTGAGTGGGCTGAGAGACTTCAAAGAAGTGTGACTAGCCCAAGGTCATGTGGAGGAGCGGAGACGCAAACCCGGTTCACCAGATTACGAGTCTACCGCTCTTAACCACTACACCACACTGGCTCTTGTGCTGCTGCTTCTTCTTCTTCTTTCTTCTTCTTCTTCTTCTTCTTCTTCTTCTCTTCTTCTTCTTCTTCTTCTTCTTCTTCTTCTTCTTCTTCTTCTTCTTCTTCTTCTTCCTTGTTGTGCTATGAAATTACAGCTTTTTGATCAATATGCTGCCACGTCATGCTACATTTAATTCACTCCCAAGGCCACAGTCATCCAAGGCTGCCCTGAGCCTTCAAACCTTTTCCTTTGTTTGGAGCTGGATTTATCAGCCGGTCACACACCTCCCATTTCAGGCGGGACGAGTGGAGGAGAAAGGAGTCTGGGGCAGGTGGAGAGAGGGAAAGTAGAAAAGGAGGAAGGGGACAGTGGAGGGGTGTGGCTCATGAGAGCCAGTGTGGTGTAGTGGTTAAGAGTGGTAGACTCGTAATCTGGTGAACCGGGTTCGCTTCCCCGCTCCTCCACATGCAGCTGCTGGGTGACCTTGGGCTAGTCACACTTCTCTGAAGTCTCTCAGCCCCACTCACCTCACAGAGTGTTTGTTGTGGGGGAGGAAGGGAAAGGAGAACGTGTTAGCCGCTTTGAGACTCCTTCGGGTAGTGATAAAGCGGGATATCAAATCCAAACTCCTCCTCCTCCTCTTCTTCTTCTTCTTCTTCTTCTTCTTCTTCTTCTTCTTCTTCATGAAAGGATGAATGAAGGAATGTAATCCTGTGGAAGGCAGGACAAATTTAAAATAAGGAAGAACGTGGACACAAAATATCTAGCTCCATTTCGACTAATTCTCTGTGCATCATTGGTAAAACAAAAGCAGGTTTTATATTATATTACCAAGAACCTCAGCTTTCCTTCCTCCCCCCCCCCACCTCCTCTTTCCAAGGAAGTTCATAGCTCTCATTGTCATGGAAATACAGTTGAAAACATACGATATCTGTCAAGGCTGCAGTGTTTAGAAGCCAGGGGGCAAAAAATGCAATTTATTTCTCTCAACATACTCCCATTACTAATTCAGAATGTTCAAGGGGCCTCGTTTCAGACATGACATTGGAATATCTTTTGCATATTTCCTCCTCTCCCCTTTAAAACATGTGATTGAGTCAAGCTGGAATTCGAGCAGAGGGTTTACCTATCAAGATTCAGGGCTCAAGGGTGGTACCACATTCGATCACCCCTCCCACCCTACTGTGGCCTTGAAATATGTGGTGACTGAGTGGCTGTGCCCACTTGAAATGTAGAACCATGTCCTGAACTTGTGATCCAAATTTCATTCTGCCGCTTCCGTTTGCATGAGAGATCTTGGGCCACTTCAGATTATGTCTGGGCTGATCCTGCCTATTGTGAGGGGCACCTGCCCTCCCAACGGATCTTGGGTGCCCCCAACTTCTGCCAGCCTTGCGTGTTCATGTTAAGATGACACATTCCAAGTTGCACTAGGAGTGTAAAATCCAATGTATGTAGGCCTCTCTAGCTCTCTCTTGCCATTTCTGGATTTGATTTGAATTATTTTATTATTTTTATGTAAGTAGAACTCACATAAGCGATTCCTGTGCCTCAAGGACTGCCTCTCCCCGTATGAACCGACCCGGATCCCATGACCATCATCTAAGATCCTTCTTCGCGTGGCCCTTGTTGGATATTCTCTCTCTCTTTGTGTGAGAATAATTTGCTCCAGAAACAAGAGAAAAGCAGAGAAGAAGTTTCAAGAAGCAGCAGAAGGCTGAGATTGTTTTGTCTATGCAAGGACGTTTTCTGTGGGAACATGTGCCGTAGGACAGGAAGTACTGATAACAACGGTTCTGTGCAATTTGTTGTAACTTGTTGCGAGTCTCTTGCTTGCGCCTTGCGGTGAGAGAAGCAGACAGAGACTCTTGGACTCTTGTTGGACTCTAATCATGCCTTGACCACAGCAGTGGCAAATGTATGTATAGATATGCTACCAATATGCTTTTATGCCTGTCAAGTAAACTTCTACACTTGACTGAAACTTTATGGCGCCCATGAGTGTTTATTGCCTACTGAGTGTACCTTCAACCCCGAGACACTTCCAAGGAAGGAGCTGCATTGAGATGTAACTCTGCTGAATATGGATACTCACACACACACACACACACACACACACACGCACAGCAGAAATGATGCTGGACCCAATCCTTCTAAATCATCCATCAGAGGTTGATGGATTGATCCAACACCCTTTCCATGATGGAACAGCAACCTGAGAACGGCCTTTTTCTGCAATGGCTCCCCATCTGTGGAATGCTCTTCCCAGGAAGGCTTGCCTAAAGATATGTAATGAAGGCACCAGACAAAAAAGTTCCTCTTCAACCAGACCTACTTAAAGCAATGGATGACCTTACAAATTGGCGGGTGTATTGTTTCGTTTGTTTCATTTTAAAAAAAAATAAACAACTTTATTGAAAGATCAAAAAGTGCATAATTATATATGCCACCTCATGAGAAGAGAAGACTCCCTGGAAAAGACCCTGATGTTGGGAAAGAGCACAAGGAGGAGGGGATGACAGAGGATGAGATGGTTGGACAGTGTTCTTGAAGCTACCAACATGAGTCTGACCAAACTGTGGAGGCAGTGGAAGACAGGAGTGCCTGGCGTGCTCTGGTCCATGTTGTCACGAAGAGTTGGACACGACTGAATGACTGAACAAAAACAGATCCGTTGGGCCAAGGAAAGTGAAACCCTTTGGTTAACTTGCCTGTTTGGCATTCTTCCTTTGTTGGCTTGTGTGCCAACAATGGGCTGGCTCAGAATATTCTTATTATCTCAGGGTGGTTTACAGCACAAAATACAAAAATACTGTACAAAGTAACAAATGAAACAAAAGGACAATACGAGTGGAGTCTCCGTGCCCTTACCACAGCAAAAAGACTGATACTGATGAATGGGAAAAATAAAAATGCGGCTCCCTTCTACAATTGGATTGAAGACTTATACAAACTCGCAACGTATGAACAACTTGCATATAAACACAGACTTGTCATGGACAAATTCAATGATATTTGGAATTCATTATTACAAATACTGTAATAGGTTAAGATCTGGTGAAGTACAATAACAACCTTGTAAAATACAATATACAGTTTTGGGGGTTTCCCCTCCCCTCTTTATTTTCCTTTCTACATGTGTTCTGTTTTTCTTTCTCTTTTTCTCTCTTTTAGTTACGTCTCACCATGTTTGTTGTTGTTCAGTCGTTCAGTCGTTCAGTCGTGTCCGACTCTTCGTGTGACCCCATGGACCAGAGCACGCCAGGCACCCCTATCCTCCACTGCCTCCCGCAGTTTGGCCAAACTCATGTTAGTAGCTTTGAGAACACTGTCCAACCATCTCATCCTCTGTCGTCCCCTTCTCCTTGTGCCCTCCATCTTTCCCAACATCAGGGTCTTTTCTAGGGAGTCTTCCCTTCTCATGAGGTGGCATATATAATTATGCACTTTTTGATCTTTCAATAAAGTTGTTTATTTTTTTAAAAAATGAAACAAACGAAACAATACACCCGCCAATATGTAAGGTCATCCATTGCTTTAAGTAGGTCTGGTTGAAGAGGAACTTTTTTGTCTGGTGCCTTCATTACATATCTTTAGGCAAGCCTTCCTGGGAAGAGCATTCCTTCTCTTCTCATGAGGTGGCCAAAGTCTTGGAGCCTCAGCTTCAGGATCTGTCCTTCCAGTGAGCACTCAGGGCTGATTTCCTTCAGAATGGATAGGTTTGATCTTCTTGCAGTCCATGGGACTCTCAAGAGTCTCCTCCAGCACCATAATTCAAAAGCATCAATTCTTTGGCAATCAGCCTTCTTTATGGTCCAGCTCTCACTTCCATACATCACTACTGGGAAAACCATAGCTTTAACTATACGGACCTTTGTCGGCAAGGTGGTGTCTCTGCTTTTTAAGATGCTGTCTAGGTTTGTCATTGCTTTTCTCCCAAGAAATATCCCAACAGATAGCAACAAATAAATTGTCTCACTAGGGCACAGATGGGCAACCTTGTGCCTCCCTTCACCAAATTTTATTTGGCCCTTGGCCTCTTTTCGAAAACCCTCTGTAAGTGATCAGTTTTGAGTGGTGTCTCCCAGAAGTCTGCTAAATGGGGCGGGGGAGACATGGGTGGGGGGGAGGGGAGCAGGTTGAAGAAAGGGGAAGAGAGAACCTGGTGGCAGCAGTGGAAAGGGAGAAGGGCTGGCCTTGCCCCTGTTTCCGCTGCCCCTGCCTACTGCCAGCTTCAACCCTCCCTGGAAAAAAGTTGTTGCCCCACCCTGAATTGACACATGCCCCCCCCCATGTAACCTTCAAGGAAGCTCTGCAAGCACCACCGCTTCTCTTTTGGCGATGTTAACACCATTTAATATTTTCAGAAAGAAGCTGGGAGAGGCAACCTTTGCTTAAAACATGGGGTCAGCAAAGATACCTTGGGGCAAAGTGAGCAGCTGTGCGTAGCCTCCCTGTCATGGGGACCCCATATTGTGTCATGCGCATAATATTCAGCTGTCAGGGACTGGGCAGAGGAGGAATGGTGGAGACTGCCTCCCCGTCCTGACCCTTCCTGGGAGGAGGAATAGGAAGACAGTATAGATTTACAACAGGGGTTCAAGGGAGGTCGCAGCTCAGAGGCAGATGAGAGGGAAAGCTGGGAAATCATGGGACAGCCGGAACAACCCCCGGCTGACGTGTTGTCATTAGAAAGCATTCCAGACCCTCCATCTCCCAGAACCTGGCGAGCCTTGAAAGTAGGAGAGCAAAGAGCTCCAAGACAGAGGGCACTTAGAAGCACCCATGGAAGTGACGAATGAGGAAGTGGGAGAGACGGGGGGGTGGAGATTCACTCGGGACAGCACCATTATCCAAGAGGCTGGGTTCTATAGCCTCTCTCTGTGATATTGAGATAGAAAAGGACAGTAAGAAACTTTCCCCTGTCTTTATAGTTTCCCGGGCATCTAGCCAGGAGCCGCTGACAGCATCCTGACATCTGCACTTGTGGGCCTCAATGTCGTAGTTGGTTCCCTGGCTATTTTCCATGCTGGTGGCCACATGGTTGAGGACTATGGACTTGTAGGATTCTACAAATGTAGGATATCCCATGACAGTAGAAATGGAAAGGACAGGTGTGCCCTAATTCTGCTCTACACGTTGGGCCAGATATGCCCAAGGGTACCACCCAAATTGATGCATTGTCCCTGATTTGTGCCTTGGAGTTGTGCTTGCTTCTGTGCACAACACAACACCCCGTTCCATCTCTCCTGAGGGCAGGGGATGTGGCAAACGCTTGCCGGGGATAACTTTCTAAGCTAAGAGGAGCCATGTGATGTTGAAAATACTCCTTTGCCCTTTCCCCCCACCCCAATAATAATTGCCTTTCTCTTAGACTTCAGAGGTTCCCTTTTGTGTTTACGATAAGAGAGGGATGCTTTATTGCGTTTCACCAGGCCTGTTGTCATGGTGACCAGCAGTTGCTGTGCACTGTAAAAATAACCTCCTTCCTTGATAGATTTCACTTGAGTGAAAATAACCCTTAAAATAGGTTGAAATTTACATACAAACTCTTTCGAGAGGAGAAGAGAAAGGGTGAATTATAACACACCCCGGCAGTGTCATGGCAAGCAACATACTTGGCGGGTTTCTGACAGGCACCACCAGCCGCAGCTCTCGCAGCCTCCCTCACAAGCTCAGGGGATGGAGTTTCGAGACCCGTTTCCAAGGCAGTCTCTAGGCTCCTTTGCAAGGTGCGACTTCAAAAAAAATAAAAGGAAAAACGGGGGCTTCTTAATCGTCAACCAAAAATTCTACAACTCTGTCACCGTGCCCAGGATGCCTATAAAACATTAGCATTGAAAGCATAGAACTTGAATAAGAATAGTGGTTTTTTTTGTTTTTTACATTACTTCAACAGCTGTTTTTAGCTGCTTTTATTCATAATTTTATTCTTTTATTCTTTTTGTAAACCTCTTTGGTTTTTTCCTTTACAATCAAAATCTACACACACACACAAAACACACACACACTGAACAATTGTTCCCTTAAGTTGCTCCTAGCTGCCTTTTAGCACCCTGACATGCTCACGGTCAGCTATAGCACTTCCTACCTTGTGTGTTGTTCTGACTCGGTTAATGTTTCAGGCTGCTGCTGGCTGAAAATGTAGAAATTGCTAGCTTGTACGGATGCAAATGGAGGGCGGCAGCAGACATCTTAGCTGGGCCAGAAGGCTAACATTAATGGGGAAGAAGAAAAGAAACCTGGAAGATTTCGCCGCAGAGATGCTTGTGAAGAAGAGAAGGAAGCTCTAGAAAAGGCAGCCTGCACCGTGAGCAACCTTGACTGCAAACACCTTGGCTTTCTGGCTCCGAGCTTCTGGGATTTTCACAGCTTTCCCGCAGAGAAACGCCAAAATCCCATTGTGGGAAATCTCCCTGGCGCAACAACATGTGTGTATTTTTTTTTTTTGACAAATAAATCCTGTATTATCATTATTATAGGCATCCATCAATGTACTGTCAGTTACATAATTTACAAATTTTCCATACTGTGCCTTTTAATTCCAAAAACTAATAAAATATTTGAAACCAAAAACTTCATGTCATTTTGCGTCTTTCATACAATTCATTCTCTTTTATCGCCTCACAGATAATCTATACAGCACAGTTCCAATTTGCTTTTTAAAGTATTGTCACAATAATAAATAAATAAATAAATAAATAAATAAATAAATAAAAGCTTACTCATAAAAAAGGGAAAAAATAAAAAAATAAAAAATTAAATAAATTATAGACTTCCTATCTTTTCCGATGAGCATCCCTTTTCTGCTTGCGAAAGTACTTGACATTTTTCTTTTATCCTTTGTATTATTTCCAAAACATTCTAAAAACCTGGACACAGCCTCAAGACATGTGTGTATTTGTGTGTGTGTGTGTGTGTGTGTATGCCTTGCACATGCACACAAAGATTGCAACGTTGCAGTGCTGTGGAGATGGAAATCTCAAAGCGCATGTGCCTCCTGTTCCCCTCCTATTTCTGTCATGTCCAAGGTTCTCATAGCTAGCTGAAGAACGAGGAGGCATGAGCCACATTCTGATGCGGCTGGTGTGGAGGATTCTCAGATTTTCTTAGACGAGTTTATATATTCGGGCGAGTGCTGGAAAGAAAGCTACACGTACATGAACCTATATGTGGGAGTGTTGACAACTACATCCGGCAACGACCCAGCAGCCTGAGTTTTCTTTCAGTTTCTGTAACCAGAGATGTGCAATTTGCTTTTACTTGGAATTCCCACAGCAAAGCCGTTGTTTAGACAAAGCAGAACGTGGCTCACCAGGGTCAGAAGGGCTGTGCTCCACTGGGCGAGAGATCTGGGGCATAATATCCACTTTTCGGACTGGGAAAGGTTATGGAAAACTGATTTCAATTCTCGGCATGTTGTACGTTGAAAGAAAATTATATGACAATGATGTACCAGTGGTATTTGACCACAGAGCCTAGGGCTTGCTGATCAGAAGGTCGGCAGTTCGAATCCCCATGACGGGGTGAGCTCCCGTTGCTCGGTCCCAGCTCCTGCCCACCTAGCAGTTCAAAAGCACGTCAAAGTGCAAGTAGATAAATAGGTACTGCTCTGGCGGGAAGGTAAACGGCGTTTCCGTGTGCTGCTCTGGTTCGCCAGAAGTGGCTTTGTCATGCTGGCCACATGACCCGGAAGCTGTACACCGGCTCCCTCAGCCAGTAATGCGAGATGAGCGCCGCAACCCCAGAGTCGGACACGACTGGACCTAATGGTCAGGGGTCCCTTTACCTTTACCTTAAGTTAGCAAAAATGTATAAGACAAGTACAAATATCTGCTGGAAATGTAAAGAAAAAGAAGGCACCTTTTATCATATGTGGAGGATGTGCAAAGTAATAAAAGCATTTTGGGAAATGATATATAATGAATTGAAAAAAATGTTTAAAATAACTTTTATTTAAAAACCCAGAAGCTTTTTAATTAAGAATTATAGGTTCCCAGATTCCAAAGGAGCAGAAAAGACTTTTTATGTATGTGATGACAGCTGCACGGATGTTACTTGCCCAGAGATGGAAAGGAGTAGAAGTCCCTACCAGAGAAGAATGGCAAACTAAGCTGTTGGATTATGCCGAAATGGCAAAACTGACCGGGGAGATCGGGAACCAAGAAGACCAAAACTTTAATAAAGAATGGTGGAAATTTATAATTTACCTGGGAGACCACTGTAAGCAGATGGAAACATTAGCAGGATTGGAATGTAGTGAATATTATGGGCAAAATGGAGAGATACAAAACGTGGGTTACTGAATAATAGGCAGCTGGAAAGGTTGACAATAGGACCCATGGAGGGGAAGGTGGGAAGTCCAGAAATTCAGAGAAATCTCTAAATATGGATATGTATTTTGTATTGTTATAATTCTATACTTGTAAAATCAAATAAAAATTATTTCAGAGGAGGAGGAGGAGGAAGAGGAGGAGGAGGAGGAGAAGGAAGAAGAAGAAGAAGAAGAAGAAGAAGAAGAAGAAGAAGAAGAAGAAGAAGAAGAAGAAGAAGAAGGGCTGTGCTCAACCACTTGCATATGGAGCCAGTAGAGAAATTGGGCACATTTCAGGCACCTTTCAAGGCAGGAATTATAGGCACTTAGAGCTGTGAACTGTGGGTAATAACGGAAAGGTCAGATTGATGAAAGCGGCTGCAGAGATGCAGTTTCCACGACAGGTTGATGGATACTACACTATCAAGGTATACTTTTAATCATAATCTTATTACTTCACTTCTTATTGTTTGACTCGCCTAGTCCTGTCAGATGTGCCTCATCTGCCTTTGAAGAGGGGAGAGAAGGGATTGCCTCGGAGCCAGGCATGAGCCCAAAGGGCTGCCCTCCACGTGTGTCTGCAGCACAGACTAGAGGGCCCAGGAAACAGAAGACCCTTGGCTGCGGCTGCAGCACCACCGGGGAGAGAAAGGTAAGGAGTTAAGGAATGGGTGAGACATTCAGAAGGACAGCTCGACTCAGGCGGTGAGTCGCTGCACAAAATGTGTGTCGGGGGGCACGGAGGCATAGATAGTTGCAGCTGCTGTGTTGGGGGGAGAGCTGGGCGCAGTGGGCTCCTGGGAAGGGGGACGTATACCACCACGCTGCTTTCTTCCCTACTTCTATGCTGCTCCGCCTGCCATCATCTTGCCAGGTAGTTGGAACAGGGACACAAAACGGAAAGTGGCACTGCCGCTACAACACCCACCTCTGCCAGCACTGCTGCCTGCTTCAGCACTGGTTACTGTAAGAACCTGCAGTTTTACAAGAGTATATATTTAAAGAAAACGAACGAACGAGCAAAGTAAGTTAATTTGGATATGTGGAAAATATTAAAAATAAATTTAAGGAACTGCAGAAGGAGGGGGGAGGAAGTCAAGTTTTGAAATGTTGAAACGATTACAAAATTATTGAAATGCATAAAATTGGAAATGATAAATAAAACAATTAAAAGCATAAATAAAAAGAAACCAAGTTACCCTTCCTTTTAAGTAAGGGATACGGAGCAATATTCACCACAGGCTGAACTGTGAACCATTGGAAGTCACATCAGTGTAGTTTCTTAACCAGAACGGTTGCGTACCTGATTGGCTTGAGCAAGGACAGAGATACTGCACAACTGAGCTGGATATATGGTATACTTTTCCTAACTCAGAATACCACCATTTACTGACGTAAGCAGATCTCTTGTAAGTGTTAGGCTTTGCCGACAAAAAGTTTGCATCTCCCCTCTATGCAGCTGCATTTAGCCAGGGCTATGGTGAGGGACGTGGGTGGTGCTGTGGGTTAAACCACAAAGCCTAGGGCTTGCCGATCGGAAGGTCGGCGGTTCGAATCCCCGCGACGAGGTGAGCTCCCGTTGCTCGGTCCCAGCTCCTGCCACCTAGCAGTTCAAAAGCATGTCAAAGTACAAGTAGATAAATAGGTACTGCTCCGGCGGGAAGGTAAACGGCGTTTCCATGCACTGCTCTGGTTTGCCAGAAGCGGCTTAGTCATGCTGGCCACATGACCCGGAAGCTGTACGCCGGCTCCCTCGGCCAGTAAAGCAAGATGAGCGCCGCAGGTCAGGGGTCCCTTTACCTTTACCTTTATGGTGACAAGAAGATGTGTCTAGCGAAGTGTGTACTGTTGCCCATGGCAATATAGCAAGAGTGTTCCCCCTATTTCAGGTGAGCCTCGTGACACTTTGGTTTAACAGCCTTAACTGTCCCTCCCCACCCCCCACCCCAGCTGTGGGGCAAAAGAGATGGAAGCAATTACTTAAGTGAGTAATTAGTTTTAAAATAGGCACCCCGAGATTCTTGATCTGAGCAAAGAATGGTGCCAGGAGCTATTTTTGCCTAAGAGGACAAAATAAACTAAAATCTTAGTGAGTTGAAAGTCTGATTGATCCTTGACTGAGCACTGGGGGTTAATCTCAGGACAGGCAGGAAAGTTTGGTTATATTCATCCAACAGAAACAAAGCACATTTGAGAAAGGGATTACCATGCTGTAGACAGTCAGGAAGAGAACAGATAATTTATCTGGCCCTTTTTAACTTGCTAATTATAGAGTCATGTCCTGCCTATGTGTCAGTTTGGTCTTTGTTGATGGGAGAGAGTGAGGATTTTACAGAAATACTTAAGCAGCCCTAAAGCAAAAAAAAAGTTCACCTTCTAAATCTAAGAGAATCATGACCTTTCATGAAATCCGCTGCCTTGAGATCTTGTTTGCCAGCTCAAGGTCAAGTAAGAATGATTCTTCAAGTTGCGGACCATTCATTGTGACACCAGTGTGACATTATTGTGACACCCAGGCAACTCTTGTGCCCCTCTTTTAAAATAATAAAAAATAAAAAATATATATTTTTCAGGTTTAAACATTTCACTGATTTTACAATCATTTTGACATCTCAAACCTTGACTTCCTTCCCCCTCTTTCTGCGGTTCCTTAAATTTATTTTTAATACCTTCTGCATATCCTAATTAAATTAATTTGCTCCTTTATTCATGTTCTTTAAATATATACACTTGCGAAACTGCAGGTTGTTACAATAATCCTGCCAATGTTTTTATCTGTTTAAAATTTATCTGTAAATATTCAATAAATCATTCCCGTTCTTTCATATATAAAAAAGTTTGTTATCTTGAATTCTTATTCTTCCGGTAAGTTTCTCCATTTCTGCATATTCCATAAGTTTTTGTATCCATGCTTCCTTTGCTGGGACTTCTTCTTCTTTCTGTTTTTGGGCAAGTAACATTCTTGCCGCTGTAGTCGCATACATGAATAAATTTCTAGCCATTTCAGGTAGCTCTGTCCCTATAATTCCCAAAAGGAAAGCTTCTGGGTTTGTTTGTTTTACAAATGCCATTTTGAACACCCTTCTCATTTCATTATATATCATTTCCCAGTAAGCTTTAACCCTGCTACAAGAACACCACATGCGATAAAAAGATCCTACTTTCTCTTTACATTTCCAACACTTATTTGATTCAGATTTATACATTTTTGCTATTTACTCGCTGTTAGGTACCATCAATATATCACTTTCATATAATTTTCTCTTAAATCATAACATGCTGTCAATTTTATATCCCTATTCCACAATTGCTCCCATACTTCCATGTCTATATCATAACCGATATCTACTGAAATTTCAGTTCAGTGTATGTGGCAGCAACAGTAGTTAGGCTATCCTTTTCCAGATAGGGGCGTAGCTGGGTCACCAGCCGAAGCTGATGGAAGGCACTCCGGGTCACTGAGGCCACCTGAGCCTTGAGCGACAGCAAAGGATCCAGGAGTACCCAAGCTACGAACTTGCTACTTCTTAGGAAGTGTAACCCCATCAAGAGCAGGTGGCCTCCCACCCATCTGGTCTAGGGAACCACCCACTAACAGCGCCTCAGTTTAATCCACATTGAGCTTCAGTTTGTTGGCTCTCATCCAGTCCATTACTGAGGCAAGACCGAGGTAAGGGATGCTTTGGGGGGGGGGTGGCACAGTGGGGCAGCCCCGCCCCTGGGGAGGGAGAATGCTTAACCCGGGTGCAAAACATCATGGTTTGTTTGCCAGGAAAACAAATTTTCCGCAAGAGAGGCACAACCTTGGCAGATGACCTTCAGATGTCGAAATGGTGTCTGTGCGGCTTCCAACAAAATATTAAAATACAGTGGTACCTCGACTTACGAATTTAATCCGTTCCGAATGCATATCCGTAGGTCGAAAAATTCGTAAGTCGAAAAAAGCAATTTCCCCATAGGAATGCATTGGAAACGAAAAATTCGGAAAAATTCGTAAGTCGAGTAAACCGCATCTAAAATTAGTAAGTCGAGTAAACCACATCTAAAACCGCCAACAGATGTCCATTCGTAAGTCGAAAAATTCGTATGCCGAGTAATTCGTAAGTCGAGGTACCACTGTACAATAATCCATCAAACATTAAAAGCTTCCCTAAACAGAGCTGCCTTCAGATGTCTTCTAAAAGTCTGGTAGTTGTTTTTCTCTTTGACATCTGGTGGGAGGGCGTTCCACAGGGCGGGTGCCACTACCGAGAAGGCCCTCTGCCTGGTTCCCTGTAACTTGGCTTCTCGCAGTGAGGGAACCGCCAGAAGGCCCTCAGAGCTGGACCTCAGTGTCCAGGCAGAATGATGGGGGTGGAGACGCTCCTTCAGATATACTGATATCGATGGGGGTGGAGACGCTCCTTCAGATATTTTTCACTTGGCCTGGAAGGCTGGCTCATCTCTGAACCTCAACAGCACCGCTAGCAGGTAGGATTGACACGGAGCAGATCTTTGGCGATGTGGACTCCTCCCATGACCCTCTTGGCTCTGATTAGAACCACGCACACCACAAAGGCGGTTCAGTAGACCTCTGCAGCTCACCTGATGCTGTATACATAATTGCAGCATAATGTTTTCTTCAGAGCTGTTGCCTCGTAATGGATTTAAGGCACGGAGTAGCATTTTCTCAGAGTGATAAACAAGCATTGGCAAAGAGGGGGTTACAGTTAATTTTCAGATTTACCAGGAGGACTTATGCCTTACTGAAAAATATACAATTCACCTGTCAGGCATAGCTGTTTATTTAAATGTTATTGCTACCTCGTAGCTCCCAGCGGAGCTTGTCCCCCACATTTAAACACTGCATAACTTTGAGTGCTACCCATACAGATTTAACACAATGAAACCATTCATTTTGTACAAACAATCCTGGAAATTTTTGTCGATAATGGATGCAAGCAGCTCACTAGCAATGCCATGTCACAAGCTTTGCAGTTCCCACATATTGAGATGTGCCGTCCACGTGCCGGTTTTCAGAAGGGCCGACCTCCTGCTCAAAGGCAAAAATTGTGGGCCAGTTTTCCGGCGTGCCAAGGAACGCTGCAGGCATCAGTGGGAGCGATTGGGGTTTCAGCACTCAAGTAAGCCAAGCTCATGGGGTCACCTGCGGATTACTGGAAAATCAGATAAAGCAGCTCATTTCCAAGTAATTGACAACGAAAGTGAGGATTTTCCTCCCTAAAATAGGTTTCAGTGCTACTAAGATTACTGAAGTATCAGAGAAGTTGGACCTCTTTATTCCTGATGATGTCGAAGGACTTGCAATGTTATGCAAGTGTACTTTGGAATTGTCTGTTCCAAACTTACCAAGTCTGTTCCAGCAAAGCATTCCAAAACCAAGGTGCGCTTTCCCATAGAAAGTAATGCAAAATGGATTAATCCGTTCCAGACTTTTAAAAACAACCCCTAAAACAGCAATTTAACATGAATTTTACTATCTAACGAGACCATTGATCCATAAAATGAAAGCAATAATCAATGTACTGTACTATAAAATAAATAAGACAGTATTGTAGATGATAAAAATTAAAATTATTATTTTTTCTTACCTGCACTGATGATAGTCATTGTTTGGATGGGGGGCTTTTATCCATTTCCACAGTCACAAAATCAATCAATCAATCAGTAGCTGAACTGGGTTCCACACAGTCACAAAAACAAATCAACAAATACGCAAAATAAATAGCAAAAACAAAAGCGCCAAACTTAATCCGTTCTGGAAGCCCGTTTGACTTCCGAAATGTTCGAAAACCAAGGCGCAGCTTCTGATTGGTGCAGGCCAACAGCCGCATCGGACGTCCGACTTCCGAAAAACGTTTGAAAACGGGAACACTTACTTCCAGGTTTTCAGCATTTGGGAACCAAGGCATTTGAGTACCAAGGTACCACTGTAAAAGGAAATCAATATGATGTTTGGCAAGAACTCTTCCCCTACCCCCCCTCTACCCTCCCTTCTCTCCTGTATTCCAGTTTCATTTTTTCTTACACCAGTCTGCTTGCTGTCTTTCCCCCATTTCTCTTTTGGGTGGGTTATGGAACCCTAAGGTCATTGCCTTCTCAATCCGGCCCACGGACAGTCCAGGAATCAGCGTGTTTTTACATGAGTAGACTGGGCCGCTCTCTGCTCTGAATGGAGAGGTGCAGAAAATGGAGCCCCCCAAGGATGGGTTTTGTGACCCATGTGTCTTAAGTTGTTCATCAACAATCTAGAGCATGGGTAGGCAAACTAAGGCCTGGGGGGCTGTATCCTGCCCAATCGCCTTCTAAATCCAGCCCGTGGACGGTCTGGGAACCAGCATGTTTTTTACATGAGTAGAATGTGTCCTTTTATTTAAAATGCATCTCTGGG
This sequence comes from Lacerta viridis, assembly GCA_900245905.1. Lineage (NCBI taxonomy): Eukaryota > Metazoa > Chordata > Lepidosauria > Squamata > Lacertidae > Lacerta > Lacerta viridis. The sequence continues at coordinate 1,040,334 of OFHU01004114.1, forward strand.
TTATTTGTGGGGCCTGCCTGGTGTTTTTACATGAGTAGAATGTGTCCTTTTATTTAAAATGCATCTCTGGGTTATTTGTGGGGCCTGCCTGGTGTTTTTACATGAGTAGAATGTGTGCTTTTATTTAAAATGCACTCTGGGTTATTTGTGGGGCCTGCCTGGTGTTTTTACATGAGTAGAATGTGTGCTTTTATTTAAAATGCATCTCTGGGTTATTTGTGGGGCATAGGAATTGGTTCATATTTTTTTCTCCAAAATATAGTCCGGCCCACCACACGGTCTGAGGGACGGTGGACTGGCCCATGGCTGAAAAAGGTTGCTGACCCCTGGTATAAAGAGATGCAAATGTTCTGTTGTTGAGTTGGAGGGGTGGGGGGTTAGCTGTATGTTGCTCAGGGCATCTTCTTTGGCTGAAATAAAATGGAATATTGGCTGGAATAAAAGCGCTTCAAATTAATATTAATGGCAATAAAATAAATAAAACAAAACCCAAACCATTATGGATTTATTTTCATTGATCTTTGTTTCAACCCCGTCCTCAAGAAGCTGTGGCAATCCGATGCTTTTCTCTCGCACCCTGTTGTGTCAAGCTGGCTTTCCTCGTTCTCTGCTCCTTTAGAACTGAGAGCCTGCAGAGGGGGACTTGCTTTTTCCATTTTTGCACAGTGATTAGTATTTATGGTGAGATACTGATGCTTAGCAGTTACCATTTACATTCAATTTTTGCAAAATGGCTATTATTATTAACTGCATCTGGATCATAATGCCTGTGTAATTGCTACCCAGTCTGTATTGTGTGCTGCTTATGATAGACCTTGCACTTTCCCGGAAGGAAAAGTGGGCACCTAGAGCTTGGCCTCCACTCCAGCTTCATTTTGCGATGCTATTTATTATTCAAATGCGGAACAAATTCACTACCACTTCATGAATTGCTATCATTAATTATTCACTGGGATTAAGGAATCAGTTAAAACCCTATCTCCCCGTAATCCTACTTTATTAATTTTATATTCTTGGCAGAAAGGGCCTCTTTACAAATGGATCATGTGGTTTTCTGTTGGGACCCTAAGAACGGAACATCCCTGGCGTTCAGAGAACGCTGTACTTTTTAATTTGATAAAATAAATTAGCAGAGGATTAGCTGGGATATTAGCATGCATCGTGGTGCCATTGCTGTTACCACCATCTTAAGGGAGCTTTTAAAATGATTAGGTTATGTCTCGCTTGGTTCTTTTCTTCCAGAGGTCTCTTGGGTAGCGGAAAGCAACATGGTGGTACGGTGCTCAGCGAGAGAGCGGTACATGTGCATTAAACGAATCGGACAGCATTATTCACGCCTCCTTCCTGGGCTTTCATACAGAGCAAGGTCAGAGCTTCCAAATGTGGAGCTACTTTATATCAAGTCCAGCCACTGTTCCATGGAACTCGGGGTGTTCGACCCACTGACAAGTCCACTCACCTTTTCCCGGCGGACAGCGTTGCAGCCAGGCACCTGGGTCACAACAGTATGCCGTCTTAGGGGGCGGAGGGTTGCTGCCTCTTCCCTGTGTCATGCTGGCCACGTTATTGTTGCTGGGGTTCTGCCCCTGGGGGACAGCTCCAGCCAATCAGCTCTTAGTGTGGGTGTGGCCGCAGGCAATTTAACCGCGGTGTGGCTGGCCGGCACCCTCTCTCTCGCCCCATTGCCAGATCACCCAAACCACCCGCCCTCTTTTATTGCTTTGCTCGGATATGACCTTGCTATGGACAATTGTTGGTCACCATGTTGTTGGGGCTGGGTAGGAAATTTTCCACTTGGCAAACTGGCACCGGCCACTTGGTTTTTCGCCTACCTAGTAGCAATCGTCACAACTTTGGTGAGGTTATGCACTGGGCAAGCCTTTGTTGGGATGGAGGGGAGGTTGTAGCCTTTGCCTGCCCCTCCTCAGTAAGGGAATCCTGTTACCTGCACAGGCCTGGTCTGTGCACCACACTTAGATTGGAGGGTATTGTATGTTTATGGAAATTTTTAATGTTTAATAGAATATTATATTTTAATATTCTGTTGGAAGCTGCCCAGAGTGGTTGGGGAATCCCAGCCAGATGGACGGGGTACAAATAATAACTTATTATTATTATTATTATTATTATTATTATTATTATTAGCGTTACCCTGGATGTTGGGAAAGTGCCTGTTAGGTTTGCTGTGTACTTTAAAGTGCTTTATTTTGCTATCGCCTGGCTGCTAGGTGTCAGGGTGTGCTGTCAGTGGCTCCCGGCTGGTTTCCCAGGAAAGTTTAAAGACAAGGGAAAGTTTCTTACCGTCCTTTTTTATTTCAATATTACAGAGAGAGGCTATAGAACCCAGCCTCTTGGATAATGGCATTGTCCTGAGTGAATCCCCTGTCTTTCTCACTTCCTCATTTGTCATTCTCATCATCTCCTGTAGGGGTGCTGCCACATGCCCTCTGTCTCCAAGTTCTTTGCTCTCCTACTTTTAAGGCTCGCCGGGTTCTGGGAGATGGAGGGTCTGGAATGCTTTCTAATGACGTGTCAGCCGGGTGTTGTTCCGGCTCTCCCATGATTTCCCAACTTTTCCCCTCATCTGCCTCTGAGCTGTGACCTCCCTCAAACCCCTGTTGTAAATCTATACTGTCTTCCTCTTCCTCCTCCCTGGAAGGGTCAGGATGGGGAGGCAGTCTCCACCATTCCTCCTCTGCCCAATCCCTGACACTCGGAGTGCATGGGGTCCTTTTTATGCAACTGAGACCTTATGCTGAGTCTACTCATTGTATTTTGATTGTACAAATTCGCTGATTTCTCAGACAACTTTTTGTGTCCTGGTCACAACTTCTGTATGGAAAAAAATGGGCCAGTCTGCATGAAGTGTCGTGCCAGCTCTGCTTTTGTATAGTGAAGGCCGGTGTTGTGCCGGGACTCCATCCTAAGTGACTTCTTAGGCAACCAAGTGGGAAGTGTTTTTAGAAGGTAGTTTTATAGTAGTTTCTCAACACTCGCCAAGTTTGTAGTTAAGGAAAAGCCAGTATTTAGGCAGGGACTTGTGGATCAGGTTGCTTAATCTCAGCATCTGCAAGGCTGACCCGATTTTGGTTATTGTGCTGCAAATCAACCCTTTTGTGTTTCGAGGTCCCCAAACCACCCCTCAAATGAAACACACTTTACACAGCAATTTAAGTTTAAGGTTTTTGGCATAATTTTGGCCACAACTTTATTAAAATACAAAATATGTGAGTGGTTGCTTAGGCATTGGTTCAGACTATCTGTCCCACTGGGGACAGAACTGACATCCACCCGCCTGTGGAGTCAGTAAAGGGGAAAACACTTTGGGGAGAGAATGTGTGCCCGTTCTCCCCTAATGCTCCCAGGGGCTCTTGCGTGGGCCCTGGCCCCCGACCGGGGGATACGGACAAGCATGGCGAGCCCCTGGATTCCTTTAACGGAATTCCCCTTGCAGCAGCAGCATTGAAGGGGCAACCACAGCCAACCTGCCCCTTCGCAGCATAGGAGGGGCAACCACAGCCAACTCTGCCCCTCCACCAACCAATTTATAACCAATGCCTAACCGCCAACCTTACAAGTTGTGACTAATTGCTACGCAGTAGGCGAAAACCAGATGGCACCAGCCAATCAGCCAAATGGAAAAATTCCTACCAGGCCCCTGCCCCAAAAGCAGACGACCCCATGACAGGCATAGCAAGGTCATACGCAGAGGCCTAATAATAGGGAGGGGGCGGGTGATCCGATGCACGCAGCAAAGAGGTATATCACGCTGCGAGCCAAGCAATATATAGTCACTGGGCTGTCCATCAACAATTGCAACATAGAAATCTCCCCAACGACACCCAGAGCCCAATCACAGCAGTGGCCATCTATACAATCCCGCCCAGCAACAGAGGGGTGACTTGCTGGCCCCCACCGCAACAAGTGCTCTCCATGAAGGAGAACCCGTTTTCCCATGGAATTCTAAAAGTACTTTCAGAATTGGTGCATTTGCAGTTTGCTGCAGCTTTCAGATTGCACATGCAGATGGATTAGGTCAGTACGAAAAGCAAATGACATGAACATTTGATCAAAATTCCTTTTGGCCCTGTGGTTCAATTACTAAACATTTGTGTGCATCTGTAGTAGTCTAAACAATGTTAAGAAAGAAAGAAAGAAAGAAAGAAAGAAAGAAAGAAAGAAAGAAAACAACAACAACAAAAGAATTACACATCGCTAGAGCATTGCTGCCACTTCATTAACTTGGTAATGCCAGAATTTGGGGACTAGTTCGGACAGGGAGAATTTTGTAAGCTCCCCTAGTTCCCTGATGCAAATGTGGCCTTTTGATTTCTTCTTTGCCACCCAACCTGGATGTCAGATGCTAAAACTGAATCCTGAATAAACACGATGTGCTTTTAGTCCATGCGCCTCATTCGAGACTTTGAACTCTTTCCTGATGACATGATTAGTGATTGTCATGTACACCATTTATCCCTCGTCCTTTTTTTTTTTGATTCTCTCCTTCTCTAGCAGTGCCAAGCAAGGTGATCATAACAAACCCAGCCGTAATGCTTTATTAACATTAATCAGAGAGAACCTTTCTCTTATTGCTGCAGCCTGAGCATGTTTGCAATGGCAGAATGCCACTGACATTTCTTAGACAGGCTGTTCCCCTTTAATCTGGGTTAGCAGCTTCTTGTGCAAACAGAGGAAATCGGAAAGCTGATTAAATAGCAGAGCTAGCCTGTAATGAAAGCAAAGCCCACTGCAAACATGTGTTGATTGCTTTACATGAAAATAGGCAAGGTGGGTTTCAGGTGATGCCATGCTGGCTTTTCTCCTAATCCCGCCTAAGGCTGCATTATAGCTTTTAATGTTGTATTCCTTTTATCCCTGAATCCACATGGTCTCTCCTGGTGGGAATGCAGGTCCAGGCCCTGAGGTGGTCCTCCTAACCTTAGGCAAGAGGAGGTGCATGACTTGGGGGGGGGCGGGTGGAGAGCAGATTTTGCTTACCATTATAAAGGAGGCAGCACACAGAGAGACCAAAATGGAGGGAGGTTTGTGAATTCTGAGCGGATTGGGGCCTGCGTACATGGGTGACTGGGTGAGTGCAATTTGAATTTCCTGCCTCAAGTTGACTTTCTGCCTTCCACACTCAACTGTAGTGTTTTTGGAAGAACATTTTACTCTGATCTCCTCCTCCACATAATACTTTTGTGTGGTCAGGCGGAGTGCCCCAAACCCCAGGCGACCCCTGAGAGGAATAATGAGACAAGACAACGTGCTATGGGATTAAAACTGGCCACAACTTTATTAAGATTCAGATGTAGGGAGACCTTGGCTCAGGCATTGGGTGTTTATCCTTCCCAGCCCCCAGCCAGGGATCTGGGAAACTTCAGGGTTATCCAGAATGTGTGGGGATTGGGCTGGCTCTGGAGAACGTACGGGCTGGGCGAGCTGGCATGAAATCCCACTCAGTCCAGGACTTGGTGCTGGACTAGTCCGATTCCTTGTAGAAAAGAAAAGAAAAGAAAAGAAAAAGAAAAGAAAAGAAAAGAAAAGAAAAGAAAAGAAAAAGGGGGGGGGAGGAAAGGAAAGAAAGAAAGGTAAAAGTAAAGGACCCTGGACGGTTAAGTCCAGTCAACGACGACTATGGAGTTCATAGCTGTCAACCTTCCCTTTTTTTGCAGTGGGAAACGGTGCTGGAATAAGGGAATTTCCCACAAAAAAAGGGAAAGTTGACAGCTATGATGGGGTTGTGGCACTCACCTCGTTTTCAGGCTGAGGGAGCTGGCGTTTGTCCACAGACAGCTTTCCGGGTCATGTAGCCAGCATGACTAGACTGTTCCTGGCGCAACGGAACACCGTGATGGAAACCACAGCGCACGGAAACGCCGTTTACCTTCCCGCCGCAGCGGTACCTATTTGCAGTACATCGTGGCAGGGGTGAATGTGAAACTCTAAAACATGTTTTTGATGAGAGTCATCACAACAACAACACAGGCTGCAGTTGCAATGCCCCGCTCCGCCCTGCCTCTCACACACAATCGAAACACACTGCAACCAATTGACTGCCACCAACTGGGTCCTCTCACTCCAGCAAAAATAAGGCACCTCTGCATGTGACAATGACAGAAAAGCTCCTCTCATACACTATGTAAACAATGAAAGTTTATTGTCTCCCCTACCTCCCCCCCTCTTTATCTTTCTTTATATGGTCCCCCCCTCTCTCACCCCACTTCTCTTTCCCCCTCAACTTCATTTTGCCTACAACGAAAATGTCTCAAACTGACTGCCGCTGACCTGTATGAAGGATTCCGCAATTTGAAAACAGAGCAGCTGAAATGTACTTTTGTTACTTACGGAAAACCTTTTAATAAAAACTTATTTTTTAAAAAATAAAAATAAAAAATAGAATAAACCACCAGCTTCAATCCTATACCCACTTAGCCAGCTGGGAGCAAGCCCCATTAAATTCAACGGGACTTGCTTCCGAGGATTGCCCTGTTGGTTACGCCTTTGCTAAGGCTCCGTTGAAACAGCAAATGGGAGCTCACTGTGGCTACCGCTGGCAACGCGGGAAGGAGATGGAGATTGGCCTGGCAGATCAACTCCCTCGCTTCAGTCCTGATCTCACCCCGAGGCCGGGGACACAGCAGATACTTGGTGGAGTGGAACCAGCTCATTTGCGTGTCAAGAGGGTAAGAGCAGAGTGGACCCCAGCCCTATTAAACTTGTACCTTACACATGTCAGGGAGTTATTGTGCAACAAGCATCTGTCTCCGTGGCCCTGCCATTCTCCATCCACCTTTCCCTGGCACAGATTGATTTGTGTTCCCTCCTCCATCTGCCCATCCAACTCCCTTCTTCCCTGGGGGGCTCCTCTTTCCAGAACCTGACCTGAACTTCCCGGGCTAATCTGCAATTCCCACTGGCTTGTCGACTTCCCAAAAAGCTCTTGACGCAGTTCTAATGGTTATTGAAACGGATTAATAAGCATTTATTTGTTTTAAGATGCACATTTAATTATTTAAATGCAATTTCCTTTTCATGTAGGTTTTAAAAAATTCAGATTAACCTGGCAACAGGATGGAACGCACTTTGGGGGTGAACCTGTGCAAAACTGACACACTCTGAAAACAGGCTGATTCACCCAAACCTGCAGCTCATAACTTGCATTCCGCATTCAAGAGATGGCACTTTTAGAAGCTGGGGATAGGGCTAAAAAAACAAAACCAATTTAACCCCTGAGCCGTATTCTCTCTCTCCAGCCCCTCCCCCCTCTCTCCAGCCCCTCCTCCCTCTCCTTCTCAAAACAAATAGACTTTCATTGAGATCAACATATCTCTCTGAATCGAAGAGGTTTTCATGGGACCAATAAATTTCTTCAAAACAATGCATTTTTATTACAGCATATTTTTGTTCAAACCAATACTTTTTGACAACCAGATATTAATGATCTGGCCGAGGTTATAAATTTACTCCAAACTATGTGGTTTTTCTCATAGAAGGAAATAAGTTTTTTACAAATATATTTTATTTGAATCAATCCTTGCCCCCACCACCAAAAAAAAACCCACATCAGAATTGTTGGTTTGTTTTTTGCTTGAATTGGATAGGGAATGTAAAAGCTCTTTTCTTGTGTGGAAAAGAGAGGAAGGAAGGGGTTTAAATAGGTCCAGATCAGATCATCTTACAACAGTTATTATGTATGTAAGTATGCAATGCCTTCCAGTTCGAAATCAGAACTGCTTTAATCTCCGTTAACAAAGCACACACAAAATAAACAAATCTGTGTAGGTGCTGCAGTAATAATGATTTGGGGAGCCATGTACTCCTTGTGATCTGGGCCAGCTTTTTCACAATCCGGCGCTATATAGCTGCAACCCGATCACAGAAGGACGAGGGAAATCCCCCCACTTCTCTCTAGCCAGGCCTTTCCTTGGCAGAAACGGGAAGCCGCTTAATACGGCCTTCCGTGTACAGCCAGAGTGTGACAACAGGACCTCTAGTGGTTCTGCATAAAAACTGGCACTGAACGTACTTTGGGAATCTTCTACAGATCGGCGAAGGTGCTGGTGTTTGGGTGGGCTGAGAGATGGCCGAGGCAAGAGGTTGACTCGCTTGGCTCCCTGTAGAACAAAACCAGTTCCTTCCCTGCTCCACTTAGAACGGGCAAGAGGCAATTGTCTCCCCGCACCCCTACATTCGCCGTGCAAGGACCACTGCCCCTTAAATGCACCACAGAAGCATTCTTACACCAAGAGCAATAGCAGGGGTCAGCAAACTTTTTCACTACTGTCCCTCAGAACTTGTGGGGGGGGGACTATATGTTTTTTTTGGGGGGGATGATGATGCAAGAACGCCACGAGCCCCGGTGGCTGCTTACCCGTGTCTTGCGAGCGGCAGGGGCTGGCGGCAGAGGAACGATGAGCAGAATACAAAAGGGCTCTGGAGAGGGGCTGCTTAAAATGGTGGCCGCCCGAGTGCTGCTGCTGCTTGCACCAACAAAGCCTAGCCCCCATCCTCCTCTAGGCAGGGCAGGGAGAAGGAGAAGGAGAAGGAGAAGGAGAAGGAGAAGGAGAAGGAGAAGGAGAGAAAGAAGAAAGAGTTTGGATTTGATATCCCGCTTTATCACTACCCGAATGAGTCTCAAAGCGGCTAACATTCTCCTTTCCCTTCCTCCCCACAACAAACACTCTGTGAGGTGAGTGGGGCTGAGAGACTTCAGAGAAGTGTGACTAGCCCAAGGTCACCCAGCAGCTGCATGTGGAGGAGAGAGACGCAAACCCGGTTCACCAGATTACGAGCCTACCGCTCTTAACCACTACACCACACTGGAGGAGGGAGGGAGGAGGTGGCGACGGCGCCGTGTGAGGGAGAGGGAGGGAAAGGGAAAGAACGTGCGTGCGCTGCCGATCCACGCGGCAATTCCCGCACCATCCGCGGGCCGGATCCAGAAGGCAATTGGGCCTGATCTGGCCCGCGGGCCTTAGTTTGCCTACCCATGAGCATTAGCATGCAGTGAGTCAGCACACAAGGGGGGAGCAGGAATACATTTGGTAGCATTGCAGAGGGTTGGACTAGATGATTCAATGCTTTGACTCTATGAACTCCCATAAGATGTATCCATGAGCTATGCCTTCTGGCAGCCATGCATGAGGTAAGCCAGCCGTGGCGTCATTGGCCCAGGCCAGTGGGATGCTCTGCCAACAGAGAATGCAGCCGGCACCTTCTGATACCTGCTGAAACTTTTCTAAGCTGCTGAGCTTCTGCAAGCAGTCAAGAAATAAATTTTCTGTAATAGCTAGTTTAAATTTTTATGTGGGGTTTTTTTTTTTTGGAGGGTGAAATACACACACACTTACACTTATACACACATATATATGTACACACACATATACAGTGCTTTTTTCGGGGGGGGGGATGCAGGGGTACGCATACCCCTAAACATTTTGTGAATCTTTGTACTTTTGTCCATTTACTGTCTTTATTTTCCCCGATTTGAACTATAAAATGGTGATTTTCTTGAGTCAAAATGAGAGTACCCCTAAACATTTTTAAAAGAAAAAAAGCACTGTGATTGTGTGTGCGCGCACACACGCACAAACATACACACACGCACATATATTTGTGAATTTGTTTCTTGTTGTTTTGATCATCATGGTCCTATCAACCATAGGAAGGAATAATAAAAATATATACAATATTGAAGAACAGTGTGGACACAAACTAAACCTTTACATTAACACACCAAAATACTGCTACTAATGTACTACATGAATCCCCAACCGGAATTAAGATTGCCGGAAAAAATATCAACAACCTCAGATATGCTGATGATACTACCTTGATGGCAGAAAGTGAGGAAGGAATTAAAGAACCTTTTAATGAGGGTGAAAGAAGAGAGCGCAAAATATGGTCTGAAGCTCAACATCAAAAAAACTAAGATCATGGCCACTGGTCCCATCACCTCCTGGCAAATAGAAGGGGAAGAAATGGAGGCAGTGAGAGATTTCACTTTCTTGGGTTCCATGATCACTGCAGATGGTGACAGCAGTCACGAAATTAGAAGACGCCTGCTTCTTGGGAGAAAAGCAATGACAAACCTAGACAGCATCTTAAAAAGCAAAGACATCACCTTGCCGACAAAGGTCCGTATAGTTAAAGCTATGGTTTTCCCAGTAGTAATGTACGGAAGTGAGAGCTGGACCATAAAGAAGGCTGATCGCCGAAGAATTGATGCTTTTGAATTATGGTGCTGGAGGAGACTCTTGAGAGTCCCATGGACTGCAAGAAGATCAAACCTATCCATTCTCAAAGAAATCAGCCCTGAGTGCTCACTAGAAGGACAGATCCTGAAGTTGAGGCTCCAGTACTTTGGCCACCTCATGAGAAGAGAAGACTCCCTAGAAAAGACCCTGATGTTGGGAAAGATGGAGGGCACAAGGAGAAGGGGACGACAGAGGATGAGATGGTTGGACAGTGTTCTCGAAGCTACTAACATGAGTTTGGCCAAACTGCGAGAGGCAGTGAAGGATAGGCGTGCCTGGCGTGCTCTGGTCCATGGGGTCACGAAGGGTCGGACACGACTGAACGACTGAACAATGTACTACATACAAAAGGCAAAAAAGGAATAAAACAATGCAAACGTTAAAATACAAATGGTTACGAGAACCAATATTGTTGCATGCCGCTTTGGTTAAAAAAAAAATATTATGTAGCGTTATAGAAATATTTTTACAAACAAATAAATAATAAATAAAATTCCCTCGCGCCCACCCAGACCGGTGACGAAAAACCAGCCGGGTTTTTTAGTTCTTTATTGGCAAAGTGCTCGGTTACACCTGCTCCTCATGAGCAAGTGAAGGCAACAGCACTTCCCTACGACAGACAGCAGACCTGTTCTCCGTCTCGTACAGCTGGATAAAAAGCATGGCCCCACTGCCCCTAAAACTCTCTTCCCCACTACAGCACATTCATGGCTCTTCCTCAAGGGAAGCTCAGGCTGTTGCTGGTCCTTTGAGCCCCTCATTGAGCACAGAGATCCGAACTGCTGACCTTCTGATTGGGAAGCCCCAGAGGCTCAGTGGTTTATCACCGGGGTCAGCAAGTCTTACCAGGCATGGGCTGAATCACTCCCATGGAGATCCTCCGTGGGCTGAACCGGCGCAGCACGACACCGGAAATTTCATCTGCGCATGTCCGCAGCGCCGGAAATCGCTTCTGCGCATGACCAGACGCTGAAAATAGCGCCTGCGATTTCCAGCACCACAGACGTGCGCAGACGCAATTTCTGGCATCTGGGCATGCGCAGAAGTGATTTCCGGAGCCGCAGAAGAGAGCCCCCACACTGCGCTGCGCCGGTTTAGTACAGCGTGCAGGGACTCACCAATCGGGCGACTCAGTTTGGGAGCGGCTCATGGGCCAGTTAAGCGACCCTCATGGGCCGCTTCCAGCCCATGGGCCTTAGGTTGCCGACCTCTGATTTAGACCAAGCTCGGCGTTTAAAGAGGTCTGAGCTGGTTGCTCCAAGCTCAGACTGCATGTCTCTAACAAGCCTCTCTTGAGTTCCTATACCAATAATTTAGGAACTTTTACCACAGTCAAGGTTTACTGCCTGTGCAATGTTTCCTGAACGCTGCATAGAAAAGCACATGAACCTGACCTTTGGAAAATTTGTAAGTAAACCATTTTTAACTTACCAAACGTGTGATCTTTTCCCCTCTGTACCAGGGGAAGAGGGGACTATTTGAAACACATTTGGAAAGGCATATTTTAAAGGTCTTGCAGCCCATATTTCCATGCTTTGCTTTGTTGCATATTTTGTGAATTTAAATTTCTGCTGGGGTCCTCTCGTGAAAGCGTACTTACCCCTAACCTGGATCTCTGCATCTAGAGAATTCTCCTTTGTATACCTCTTTTTTTCCTTGCCAACAACAAAAACTGTGTCCCTCCCTGCCTGGCAAATGCTAGAGTGTTCCAATGGGTTAATGGAACGTCTGGAAGGAATGGGGCAAAGCGGGGAGAAGTTTGTGAAGCGATCACATGGTAGGGAATTGTGGCTTCTTCTGGGTTTCTGAGGCCAATAAGGCAACTGGGGGGGGGGGAGAAGAATGACAGGATGAGGCAGCAACAGAACTAGTCAATGGGTGGCATGTGAGTGGACTTCCAGTACACAGAAGGCAAGAAGACAGTGCCTGTGTCAGGGAACCTCATCAAAGGTAGCATATTGTCTCCTGGGCAGAGGAACAAGGGCATCTTGAAGGCTGCTGAGAAGCCAAGTATTCAAGGACAAAACATCACCAGAGACTGACTGCTGGAGTTTCTTTTTCTAGGGCCCTGCAGGCCAACCTTTGTCATCATGTGCTTGGCTCATGTAAATTTGCTAATTGCTTGAGCAAAAGGGGTGGCTGGGTGCCACTGTGTTTGTCTTCCACTGAATGGGATTAGGGGGTCTGACACAAGTGATTAATCACCACGCTGCCGTCACAGAGAACATGTCACCTCCAAAAGAGAGCGCAGCCACAATCTTCGCCAAACAGCTGCTGGTTCCTGATATCGAACTTTCCCCATCTCTGCCTCCTGCGCCTGCTCTTTCCTCGGAGCAAAAAGCTTTAACCTCATCAAGCCGGGCCTGAACCCCCCGCAGACAGGACCTCGCAGAGCGGTAGCTCATCCTCTGGGGTGAGCATGGGTGGCAACAGAACGCCGGTGAAACAGGAACCCATCGTCCACCAGGGCAACTTTGTGCGTTTGGGGGAAACAGCGCTACAAATGTTGCTTCCTCCCAAACAGGTAACAATTCAGGACCAAGGCAGAATTTGGTAATACAGTTATCCTGAGCGAAGACAAAATTTGGCAGCTCCCCAACTTTAAGTAGGGATAAGTATAAATACAGGCATTGTTATTATTATTACCAGTACTATTTTGAACCCCCTTGGCTCGGCGTCCTATGCCGGGGGTACTGCCCAAACCACTCTAAATTCGGTGCTGGCCATGTCTATGGGAGCGCATAGTTACAGGTAGGTAGCCGCGTTGGTCTGCCGTAGTCGAAACAACAACAAAAAATTCCTTCCAGTAGCACCTTAGAGACCAACTAAGTTTGTTATTGGTATGAGCTTTCGTGTGCATGCACAATTCTTGTTAGAGGGCATCATGGAGGGGCTCCCCTTCCAAAGTAGGTGGGGGCCACAGAAAGCATAAAACCCCAGTAGCCCACTCCTCTTTGTCTCCATCATCATCGTCATCATCATCGTCATCATCATCATTTATTTATTTATACCCCGCCCATCTGGCTGGGTTTCTCCAGCCACTTTGGGCGGCTCCCAACAGAATATTAAAAACATGATAAAACATCAAACATTAAAAACTTCCCTAAACAGGGCTGCCTTCAGATGTCTTCTAAAAGTCAGATAGTTGTTTATTTCCTTGACATCTGATGGGAGGGCGTTCCACAGGGCGGGCGCCACTACTGAGAAGGCCCTCTGCCTGGTTCCCTGTAACCTCACTTCTCACAGTGAGGGAACCGCCAGAAGGCCTCAGAGCTGGACCTCAGTGTCTGGGCTGAATGATGGGGATGAAGACACTCCTTCAGGCATACTGGGCCGAGGCTGTTTAGGACTTTAAAGGTCAGCACCAACACTTTGAATTGTGCTCGGAAGCACACTGGGTGCCAATGTAGATCTTTCAGGACTGGTGTTATACGGTCTCAGGGGCCACACTCAGTCACCCAGTCATCTTGGCACCTGCTTAAGCTTTCAGGACAAGGTGCCAATTGCTTGTACATCAGGTTGGCGCAAGAGAAGTGCTTGTTTAACCTGCTGTGTATTGTTACATGGAAGGCATCGGCAGCTAGTGGGTCAAGGACCCCTGGACAGTTAAGTCCAGTCCAAGGCGACTGTGGGGTGTGGTGCTCATCTCACTTTTCAGGCCAAGGGAGATGGCGTTTGTCCGCAGACGGCTAATGTGTAGTGAGCACCTAACTAGTAGAAGCAGATTTTGAGCAGAATCTCTGAGGAGCCCCTGTGCTACGATGGTGAAAGGGGCTTCCCTAGAAAGGACTTTGGGGCCCACGGTCAGGGGAAGATCCTTCTTGGGGGCTTGCTTGGGGCTTGAGATTATGGGGTGGCAATGACTCAACAATGAAAGGTGTCAACAGGCAGAAGCACTCTGTAAGGCCGCTACAACCTCAGAGGAGGGTTAGAAGGACTTTGTCATGCCTTAAAGCATCCATGTAGCTGTCCTATGTTGTAGTTCAATAAAACTGGGTTCTAAGTTAACCCAACAAACATCCTCCAAACTGCTCCGGACGTGTGAACTTGTTTTGAGCATGGAACAGCCTTTAAAATTGTATTTTACATTACTTTTTACAAGGAACCAGGCAGAGGGCCTTCTCAGTAGTGGCACCTGCCCTGTGGAACACCCTCCCATCAGATGTCAAGGAAATAAACAACTATCTTTTAGAAGACATCTGAAGGCAACCCTGTTAGGGAATTTTTAATGTCTAATGTTTTACAATTTTTTATGTGTGTAAGCTGCCCAGAGTGGCTGGGGAAACCCAGCCAGATGAGGGCGTTTAAATAATAATAATAATAATAATAATAATAATAATAATAATAATAAGTTTTTAATCATAATTTTAATATTTCTTGTAAGTGATTTAGCTGGTCCTGCCCTAAGGGAATTGGCTGCATCCACCCTTATTTTCTTGCAGGGGGAAGAACCAAGATCAAACCTATCGATGGCTGTTACCTGAGACACCTAGAACTGTCTTCCTCCATCTTTTCCAGAACAGCAGCTTTAACGTTCCTATTCTTTGCTTTGTGCAGCTTCATCCGACTGAACCACTATGAATCTGCAGCCCCAAAAGAACCAAGCAAATCCAAAGAAAACTTTCATTTTGCTCTCGCGCCCGTTTATTTTTTATTTCCACAAATCCTTGTATTTGTAGGCAATCTTTTGATTTATACGTACTTATTTTTTACATGTAAACTTTGCTTCCGCTTTTATTTTATTCCCCCCCCAATTTTTTAAATTACTTTTTATCATAACACAAACAAAACACTACACAAAAATTACATACAATAAAAACAACACAACCCACTACCACACCAAAATGCTTATTTAAACCTAACTATTCTTCTATATAACATTGTGAGTTGACTTCCTCACGTCCTCTCCAGCTGCTTTCCTTGTAAATCATCTTTAGTAATTTCCTTACCTTTTTCTATTCTTATATTAAAACTCTAATCATCTTATCTTAATTTTAATAGCCTTACCATTAGTTCCTCTATTACTAAAACTTATCTAACTTCTATATCTGTAGCCTAACTATTTCCACCTATCTATTTTAAATCATAATTTTAGCATATTTCTTCAAATATATTTTAAATTTTAATCCAATCTTTCTCCACCGCGTCGTCCCTCTGGTCTCGGAGTTTCCCGGTCAGTTCAGCGAGCTCCATATCGTCTATCATTTTCATCTGCCCACTTTTAAGGTATGCCACCCAGAGCCTTTCCAAAGCAGGCAGGATTCAACAGATAAAATAAGTGAATGGCTGCCGCTCACCAAGTTCCCGGGTGCGTTGCGGCAGCCGTGGCAGACAAGGTAGACCCAGAGAGGAAGTTCCTCCAGCTTTTCTTTACGAACTGTTAATAGAATCATTGTCTGCTCCTGACCCCAAGAGGCAGAGGAAACCAAATTGTATGCAGACACCACATCCTGCAGGGTGTCCTTTGTACGTTGAACTTCACATACTGAGCATCCTTGCTAAACTTTAAAAACTGAACATTTCTAACCAACAGACTTCGCTTGGCAGAGGTCAGGGGAACCTGCTATGTCAGGAAAAGGGAACACCAGGACAAAGATTCTTCATCATAAACTTCGTTAGACTGGGTCATGTTGTGCGGATGCCTGATTATCGTCTTCCAAAGCAACTACTCTATTCCGAACTTAAAAATGGAAAGCGTAATGCTGGTGGTCAACAAAAGAGGTTTAAAGACTCTCTCAAGGCAAATCTTAAAAAATGTAGTATAAACACCGACAATTGGGAAACACTGGCCTGCGAGCGCTCCAGTTGGAGAACAGCCTTTACCAAAGGCGTCATGGGCTTTGAAGATGCTCGAACTCAGGACGCAAGGGAGAAACGTGCTCAGAGGAAGGCACATTTGGCAAACTCTCACCGTGATCAACTCCCACCCAGAAACCTATGTCCCCACTGTGGAAGGACGTGTGGATCCAGAATTGGCCTCCACAGTCACTTATGGACTCACTGTTAAAACCGTGTTCATGGAAGGTGTTATGTACTGAGTTGAATAGGATCCAAAATGCAGCAGTCTGATTGGTCCTAGAACAATAGGATCCAGAATGCAGCAGTCTGATTGGTCCGCAGGAGCCACCCAATCCAGCTCCAGGTGGAAGTGAATCCGCAACCCGATTGGCATACAGGAGTATCCCGGAATTAGCCAATCACGTGGGGCCCATTGTGTAAATAGTGTATATAAAGCAGACATTTTGGGGGAACTGCATTCTTCGCTACAATGAGCTGAATAAAGAGCATGAAATCCGCACTTGACTCCAAGTATATTTCAGAATCTTACTCGGCTACGAGTGATCATAGAAGAAGAAGAAGAAGAAGAAGAAGAAGAAGAAGAAGAAGAAGAAGAAGAAGAAGAAGAAGAAGAAGAAGAAGACAGCACTGGGACCATATTCCGCAACAATAGCATTGGGAATGCACAAGAAAAAACAAAGTTTATGTCTATGGATATGAATATGGGGAGGGGGCAATAATTTTCAGTCAGGCATGCACAGGTGATACCCTCAACAGATTGTGCTCTTTTAAACGCACTCCAAAATTTAAACCCGTACAACTGACATACAAACATCATTGTACAGCTTCCGGAGAGGGTGGTTTAAAGCTATTTTAAATAGTTGTTAATGTTCCGTTTTAGTTGCTGCAACCCACCACGGGGCCTTGGGTTGAAAGGCAAGTAATAAATTGTCACCGTCCTCATCGTCCATCGTACAGTGGTACCTCTGGTTACAACTGCTTCGGGTTACGAGGCCCGCTAACCCGGAAGTAGTTGCTCCTGGTTACAAACTTTGCCCCAGGATGTGTGTGGAAGTTGCGCGCCAGAGGCGTGCGCGCAGCGGGAGGCGCCATTAGCTAAAGTGGTACCTCAGGATAAGAACGGTTTCAGCTTAAGAACGGACCTCCAGAATGAATTAAGTTCGTAACCAGAGGTACCACTGTACTGTGTTTACAGAAACTGCACCATGTGCAGGGCCTGCTTCCTAAGGGAACTGCAAGCCCAGGAATGCTTTGCCCTGTGTCAGCACAGCCTACGGGCTTGGCACCCTGTTTCTGCTTGCTCACGACCTGTGAAAAGCTACCGGAAATCTGCCGCCGTCCTGTAAATCCAGCTACATGGGACACTTGTGGCAATTTTGCTGAGGGGAAGGTATTCTGCAGTTGCTCAAGGCGCTCTCACTTCGTGTTTCAATTCATGCGAATCCCGAGGCTGTTACCAAGCGAGCTCTGCTTTATATTAAGCTTTGGAAATGGCTACTCTCCCGTAATGCGAATTTATTATTTCCATCTGGCAAGTGGCATTTGATATGTGCAGGGTTTCTTTGTTTTGGTTCCTTTGCATCGGGTCTCGGGTTTTCCCCCCCTCTCTAATTGCCCAACAGCTCAGCTACTCAGAATAACTCACAAGTGCTATTTTTAAGCACGGAGAGGGTCGCGGGTTTGGCGGGACCCTGCCTCGCGCCGGTGCCGCTTCCCTCTCTGCTCCTGAGCCTCCTGCAGGAGGAAACAGGGATCCGTCGCTTGCTGAAGGTTTGCAGCCTTTCGAAGTGAGCCATTGCCTTGACCTTGTGGAAGGAGCGCTGGAGGCAGGTCCCCCCCCTCCCTGCTGGTGCCTCGTGCAACATGCTGTCACTCAGACAAGCAACATTCTTAATGGGTTTGTGGGAAAGGCCTGTCCAGCCTTTCCATCTGCTGGCTCTCGTCACAAAGCACCGGCTCAACAGACGACATTGCCTTGAATTATTTAGCTAGCTAAATCTTCCTGCATCTCACATCTTGGGTCCATCTGTTAGCTGGGACCTTGCCTTTCTGTAGGAACTGTCCTTTATGCATGCCGGCATCTGTCAGCGGTGCAGTTGCCTCTTTTATTCATGATCTTCTCTGGGAGATGGTACAAGCTGCAGAAATGCCGCGTTCCTGGTATGCATTTCATTTTAATGGAAGATTACATGACTGGGGCCCGGTTTATTACCTCTCGCCCTGAACGTCCATCCATCACGGCCCCATTCGCTGAGCTTGCACTGGGATGTTGGCCCTCAGCAGCTACTGCCGAATCCTTCCGTGCATCCCTCCCCTCCCCCTGCAAGCCAGGAAGAAAATGCATTGCCTGTAAAAGGGGGGGGGGAACGGAAAGGGAGAAAGGAGAATGGAGTTGGGGGTTGGGGGAGAGAGAGAGAGATTGGATCAGACTACAGGGAAAGGAATATGTCTGCAACTCAGCCAAAACAGAACCAAGAGGAATTTGTCCTGGCTACCTAGCATGTGGGAAAGTGGCCAGCGTCGAAGTGGTGGGCCCATCGCAACGGGGAACAGGCGAATTTGACAATTTCTGTTTCTCATTCTGCAATCTTCAGTTCAGTTCTCCACATTTCTGCATCTTGCTCTGCTATTTATTTATTTTTTAAAGTGCTCATGAAAATTCTGTGGAGGCCTCCGTTGTTGTTCAGTCGTCCAGTCGTGTCCAACTCTTCGTGACCCCATGGACCAGAGCACGCCAGGCACGCCTATCCTCCACTGCCTCCCGCAGTTTGGCCAAACTCATGTTAGTAGCTTCGAGAACACTGTCCAACCATCTCATCCTCTGTCGTCCCCTTCTCCTTGTGCCCTCCATCTTTCCCAACATCAGGGTCTTTTCCAGGGAGTCTTCTCTTCTCATGAGGTGGCCAAAGTACTGGAGCCTCAACTTCAGGATCTGTCCTTCTAGTGAGGCCTCTAGGCAGTTGAAATTTCGGGCGGGGGGGAGAGCCTCAAAATTATCTCCTAATATATTTTTGTCATTTTCTTTCAAAGTCAAATCGCCACTATTTTGATCCGTTGTTGCGGGGCCCTTAAAAGCTCCAGAGGCTGTTGCCTACCCGGCCTATTTGGTAATCCAGTATTTGGTAATTCCCTGGGGAAGCCAGACTGGTTCCCTCCTTGCTGCCACCCCCACCCCCCAGCAGGTGAAAACAGGCTTTTGGGGACTGCTTTTAATGAAAGGGCTGGTGCCATGTTGCCTTTATTGTAATTATCTGCATGTTGTGCATCTGTGTGTGTTTACGTTTTAATTATTTAATGTTTACTTGATTCTCTACCCAGCCCCGCCTGCCCCCCCCCGCAGCTGCCCCACTGCCAAGTACCCCTCCTAGCGATGCAGCCAGTGGGAAGTCCATGCCTGACTTCCCAGGTAGCTCTTGCGCTGCCGTGTAGCCCAGAGACCAACAGACAATCACGGAAATAATAACCCAATACGAAATACACAAAACCGTGAAAAACTCGGAAATATGAACGATAAAAATATATATTATGCCAACAAATTGACTTAACACATCTCTATAAGTATCTCCTCAAAGGCATAGCCTATAGCATACTTTCCAAATAAATGATTTCACTGACCCTTTTAATGATTTCTTGGCTTTTCGTATTTAATCCCGAGAAACCTTCAGTTTGTATTAGCCTTCGCCAGAGTGACGAACGTTTGAGTTGCTTGAGCTTTTTAGCCATGGTTAAATTTTGTTATTCTGTATTTCTGTTGGTGAGTACTTTAAATTATTACATTTACTGTATTTTCTGGCATATAAGGCTACTTTTTAATCCAGGAAAATCTTCTCAAAAGTCGGGGGTCGTCTTATACGCCGGGTGGAGAATCTGCGGTCGAGTATATCTCAAACTCTATATTTTAACTGGAAAAGTTGGGGGTCGTCTTATACGCCCAGTCGTCTTATACGCCAGAAAATACGGTAAATTATTACATTAATAGTCTAGTAAGCTTTATGAAATGTTGATAGAGTGTATTGTTATTGTTACCAAAGATGAAGTCCGTTCCTTTGAAGAAACAGTACCAGTGAAATGTGGGAGACCTCGAGCTAGCCACCCATCGGAGGACAGATGAGGACGTCTGAGGGACTTTGCTGTATGCACCATATCTTTGAGCATTCATTGCACAATCACTCTACAGCACATAGTATTGCCTATTGAACTTTGCACTTTAAGAATGGATTATATTTGGAAAGTATGCTATAGGCTATGCCTTTGAGGAGATACTTATAGATATGTGTTAAGTTACGCTATTTTCAGTCAATTTGCTGGCATAAATATATATATTGAATATATATACTGAAGTTGAGGCTCCAGTACTTTGGCCACCTCATGAGAAGAGAAGACTCCCTAGAAAAGACCCTGATGTTGGGAAAGATGGAGGGCACAAGGAGAAGGGGACGACAGAGGATGAGATGGTTGGACAGTGTTCTCGAAGCTACTAACATGAGTTTGGCCAAACTGCGAGAGGCAGTGAAGGATAGGCGTGCCTGGCGTGCTCTGGTCCATGGGGTCACGAAGAGTCGGACACGACTGAATGACTGAACAACAACAATATATATATATTATAGTTCATATTTCCGAGTTTTTCGCGGTTTTTGTATTTCATATTGTGTAGCCCAGAGAAGCTGGCAATGCATTCTTAACGGGTGTTTGAAAAGGTGCCTTCGGGAGTAACTATTTGATCATGGAAATGGGAGACTCCTCCTTCAGAACCTCCCACGTCCCTACGGGAAGAGGACGACTCTAAATCCATTTGACCTCTGTCACAAAAATATCGTACGGGTACAATGTGGCCTTTGAAAGATGATCTGAACGATAACTGGCAACGTATTTGAACCCAAGGGGAGCCGTGAGAGAAAAACGGACTCGTCGTCTATTCGCCTCCCGTGCATCAAAGCATCACCTATTTGCATGCAGACTTCAAAGCCTTGATCTGTGCCCCCCATCGTGTGCTCTGTACAAGCAACAGACTTCTTTTTGATCCAGTCTTCCTGTCAAACAGAGATACAAACAAATTGCTGGGGAATAAGGCAGCTTTGGTTAAAAGCCATCTCCTTTTCCTGAAACTTGCCTAAGTCCCAGATTGGACCTGTCCTCCCATTTCCAGTGCTTCCTGCATGATACACTGTAGGGCTTGTCGTAAGTCAAGGCTGCGGCAAAATTTTGCCATCTGGAGTGCTCTTTTTTCAGGTGACATCCAGCCACACCAGGATATGAAATTCCTCCCCCAGCCCTCCCCACAGAAACTCAACATTGAGAATGTTCTCGGGTGCCTTCCTGTTTAGGAGGGTTTTTTTGTACTACTGCAAACTTGGGTGGGGTGGGGTTTCTGGCATGCTTTTGGATGCCTTCCTTTTGCGCAGGGGCGCTACTGTTTTGGCTACATAAGGATCACCACTGGGAGGACTGAGTTCAATATTCAGCGGCCAGGTTGCTCACCGGTTTGAGAACATTACACCGATCCTGGTCCGACTGCACTGGCTACCAATTCGTTTCCAGGCCCAATTCAAAGTGCGGGTTTTGACCTATAAAGCCTTAAACGGCTCAGGACCCCAATACCTCAAGGACTGCCTCTTCCCATATGCACCTACCCGGACCCTGAGATCATCTTCTGAGGCCCTCTTTTGTGTGCTGCTTCCTCGAGAGGTCCAGAGGGTGGCAACACAAGAGCAGGGCCTTCTCTGCAGTGGCTCCCTGTCTGTGGAATGCTCTCCCTAGGGAAGTTCACCTGGCACATTCATTACATACCTTTAGGCACCAAGTAAAAATGTTTCTTTTTAATCAGGCCTTAGGTTGATCTGATTTACATCCTATGCCCTTAATATAGTGTGTATGTATATATATATATATATATATATATATATATATATATATATATATATATGTATGTTGTGGAGGCTATTGGGTTGTTGTATTTGTTTTTGTGGTTTTATATCTTGATTTTATTCTGTGAACCACCCTGAGGACACACACACACACAAACACACACACACACACACACCAGGTATAGGGCGGTATATAAATTCAATAAAATAATAAAATAAAAATATTAGCTCATGGGATTTTGGGTAGAAGCACCTGGACTTCAGTCTGGAATACAGAACACAGGGAACTCTCTCAGGTGCTGAAACAGCCAAGTTCCCGAGGTCAGCGTAGCTCCCAGTTGGATCCATGGTTTGTACCCCATGAGCACAAACGTGAACTAGTAAAGTAAATTTAAAGCTAAAGAGTAGCAGGAGTTTAAAATTCACTTTTACCTTTTATTTCTTAATGTCTGGTCTGTTTGGTTTCCTCTCCGTGTTCCCGTTCCTGTTGGGAATTCATCCAATATTGTCCGCCACCTCATGAGGTTTCTTGGTGGCGCAGTGAACTAAGCTGTTAAAAGAGAAATTATAATGATAGAATTTCAGAGTTGAATTAATATGGGCAAATGCTGGGCACAGAATTTTTGACAGAATCCCAGGCATTCCCGTTTGGCATCTTCCAAAGCAGGGGCGGTTGGTCTGGAATGGCACCAATAATGGATCATTGCTGCTGGCACTGAGTTTGGTTTTCATTAAGGAGGGTGAGCAATGTCTTCTCCTGCTCTTCAAAACTTTGCCACAGGAATGTGCCTTTCCACACATAGGGAAAGATCCTGCAAAGTATCTCGCATCACTGCAAACTTTTTCAACAGCTGGGGATTGAAGAAGAATTTTCAGTCGTACCACATATGGAGCAAAGCTGTTGTTGTTGTTGTTGTTGTTGTTGTTGTTGTTGTTACTACTACTACTACTACTACTACTATTAATACCCCGCCCATCTGGCTGGGTTTCCCCAGCCTCTCTGGGCAGCTCCCAACAGAATATTAAAAACACAATAAAAATCAAACATTAAAATCTTCCCATTACAGGGTTGCCTTCAGATGTCATCTAAAAGTCAGGTAGTTGTTTATTTCCTTGACATCTGATGGGAGGGCATTCCACAGGGTGGGTGCCACCACCAAGAAGGCCCTCTGCCTGGTTCCCTGTAACCTCACTTCTCACAGTGAGGGAACCACCAGAAGGCCCTCGGAGCTGGACCTCAGTGTCCGGGCTGAACAATGGGGGTGGAGACGCTCCTTCAAGTATACTGGGCCAAGGCCGTTTAGGGCCTTCGTCATAGCTCTGATTTGAGGGCGGTGGTGATTTGGCTATCTATATGTCTGGTTTTCCGTAGAGAGATTTCACCATTTCCCAATGGGATACCAAGTTAGGCCATTTGGGGGTTATAAAGGAATTGATCCACCAAATGGCCAATGGCAGCCAAGCCTGGGTCTGGGGATTCCCCAGGGTGCAGCCCGAACCAGCCAATGAGCATTGCTTGGATCCACCCCTGGGGGAATAAATTCAGGCCAGGCCAGCATTTCTCACCAGTTTTTTTGACAGGGGCTAGGGCCATAGAACTCCTCCAGCAGGGACCCCTTTGGGGACAGCCCTATTTGATGTAGGTCATAGGCCCTCCCGTGGTGTGGTTTACACTTACAAACATTCCCAGCAGATGGGCTGAAGTTAATTAAATGGCTTCACTCAATGCCTATGCCAAAACATTCACATCCGTAACCAATAAAGTTGTGGTCTAGGTAAAGGTAAAGAGACCCTGATCATTAGGTACAATCGCAGACGACTCTGGGGTTGCGGCGCTCATCTCGCTTTACTGGCCGAGGGAGCCGGCGTACAGCTTCCAGGTCATGTGGCCAGCATGACTAAGCCGCTTCTGGCGAACCAGAGCAGCGCATGGAAACGCTGTTTACCTTCCCGCCAGAGTGGTACCTATTTATCTACTTGCACTTTGACATGCTTTCGAACTGCTAGGTGGGCAGGAGCTGGGACTGGACAACGGGAGCTCACCCCATTACGGGGATTCGAACCAGCGACCCCCTGATCGGCAAGCCCTAGGCCCTGTGGTTTAACCCACAGCACCACCCGCATCCACAATAAAGTTGTGGTCTATTTGAACCCACATCTATATGCCGCTGTCTTGCCTGGTTATTTCATTACATAGGGAGCGACTGGATCACTGGGTCTTTCCCTGGAGCTGTGCTGGACTTTGTTTATCTTTTAAGCTAAGCATGTACCAGGCAACTCCTTATCTCCAGAGAACCTGCTGTTTTGCAAATGCATATGTGAATTCATCCGCTTGCATTCGGTGTGGCATCGCTCTGTAACGCATTTCCCGCGAGCCCAACCTGCCCTACCCTGAGCCATTAGTAGTAACAGGACATTAATAAGGAGGGGTCTTTGGTATCTTGCACAGAGGCCGACCTCCTTCGGGAGAAGCAGGGCACCCATTACAGTGCAATGATCAATCACAGCCTCTCCCTTCCTTTCCCTCTCGCATGCACTTCCTTGACTGAATACAGAGAAAGCAAACAAGTTTCCCTTAAGACACTCAAAGTAGGTTACAAGGAGGAGAGGGACTCACATTAATCTTCTATTCAAGCATGGATCAGGCCCACAACTTGCTAGGCAATAGGTAGGCTCCTTGCTGCCCCTGGACAGCCCAGATTTGTGACTGATTGATAAACTGTCCGGAGAACACCTGCAGTCTAGGAGTACTCTTGGGTCCCGCTTTGTTTGTTTTTTAATTCTTTATTAAATTTTCTGTTTTACAATTTCAGATAACCATTTTACAAACTTGAGATATCAATGACTTTCCTTCTTCTCTTTCCAGGGTTTGTTTTACGCTGCCATAAGGCCTTCAGAGCTGGACCTCAGTGTCTGGGCTGAACGATGGAGGTGGAGGTGGAGATGCTCCTTCAATTATACTGGGCCGAGGCCGTTAAGGGCTTTAAAGGTCAGCACCAACACTTTTAATTGTGCTTGGAAATGTACTGGGAGCCAGGAAAGATCCTTTAGGACCAGTGTTATATGGTCTTGGTGGCCACTCCCAGTCGCCAGTCTAGCTGCCGCATTCTGGATTTGTTGTAGTTTCCGGGTCACCTTCAAAGGTAGCCCCACGTCCTTACAGGTGGAACTCGAAAAATTAGAATATCGTGGAAAAGTCCATTTATGTAAGCAATTGTTTTCATTAGCTACTGGAGTTTAATATATGAGATAGACTCATGACATGCAAAGCGAGATATGTCAAGCCTTTGTTTGTTATAATTGTGATGATTATGGCGTACAGCTGATGAAAACCCCAAAGTTGAAATTGTTAATTTGGGGTTCTCATCAGCTGTACGCCATAATCATCACAATTATAACAAATAAAGGCTTGACATATCTCGCTTTGCATGTCATGAGTCTATCTCATATATTAGTTTCACCTTTTAAGTTGAATTACTGAAAGAAAATGAACCTTTCCACGATATTCTAATTTTTCGAGTTTCACCTGTACCTGCACACAAGAAAATGCAATGTGTGGAGGTGACCAGATCTATGTATTTGTTTAGCTTAAGAAGCCAGCAGAGTGGTGGATCTGGGGCATTGCCCTGTCTTGAAGGCCAGATACTCAGTTCTGGGATGTTTTGACCATTTCTTAAGACTATGAGAGGTCATTTTAGTCACTAGGTGGTTCTGGCCACTGTGACAAGTGAGGAAGGTACAGTTAGTCTCCTTCATGCCAATTTCTCTCGCTTTTTTTCCTTTCTGCAGAAGGTCCAAGTAAGACCAAACAAAACAAAAAAACAACAACCAGTAGCCCCTTTCAAGAGGGGCATTAGCTCCTTTCACACTTAATGAAGCTAGAGAAATAGTGACAGGTACAGCTGGTGCCATTTAATAGGGATGTTCACAGGGAAGACACAGCTGGGGGATTATTTCCTGCCATACGCTGCACGGGTCTTAAAATCATTTTTATTGGGACATGTCTGGGACTTGGTACTAGTTTTAGAAGCTGGTTTATGTACCGTAAGCATTGCAAGCAAATTGTGAATTTGAAGGAAAGCACATGATGGAAGATATTCTGCATTACATGTTTTATCCTAATATATTCAGTTAGGTAGCCGTGTTGGTCTGACACAGTCGAAATATAAATAAAAAATAAAATAAAAATTGTCCTGTAGCACCTTAGAGACCAACTAAGTTTGTTCTTGGTATAAGCTTTCGTGTGCATGCACACTTCTTCAGATACATATACAGGTGAAACTCAAAAAATTAGAATATCATGGAAAGGTTCATTTCTTTCAGTAATTCAACTTAAAAGGTGAAACTAATATATGAGATAGACTCATGACATGCAAAGTGAGATATGTCAAGCCTTTATTTGTTATAATTGTGATGATTATGGCATACAGCTGATGAGAACCCCAAATTAACAATTTCAACTTTGGGGTTTTCATCAGCTGTACGCCATAATCATCACAATTATAACAAACAAAGGCTTGACATATCTCGCTTTGCATGTCATGAGTCTATCTCATATATTAAACTCCAGTAGCTAATGAAAACAATTGCTTACATAAATGGACTTTTCCACGATATTCTAATTTTTTGAGTTTCACCTGTATATGATCACAAACACACACCCATACTGAACAATGGTAAGTTTCTCCTGCCATCAAGGAAAAGGTCATGATTTGTGGTCAATTTTACAAAAAGTGAAAATAACAAAGAAATCACTCAAATGGTGAGTATATTTTTTTCTTTCAGCTGCTGCAAAGGTCAAAATCGTCGTTATTTTTTTTTTGCCCTTGTTGTGACTTGGACATCTGAAATATTGAAAATAGTATTGAAAAATCAGTGCATGTGAGCTTTGAGTTTCTGGTTTGCTGTGCAGTTCCATGATATGGGTCCAGAGGGTGACAACATGAGAAAGGGCCTTTTCTGTGGTGGCTCCCCATTTGTGGAGTACTCTCCCCAGGGAGGCTCAGCTGGTGCCCTCATCACATATCTTTAGGCACCAGGCAAAAACACTCCTCTTCTCCCAGGCCTTTGGCTAATTAAACAATCTATGGTCTTTTATCTCATCCCTAAAATGTCATAGATTTTTTAATAAGCCAAAGGCCTAACTTTTACTTTTGGTGTGTGTGTGTGTGTGTGTGTGTGTGTGTGTGTGTGTGTGTAAACAATCTATGGTGTTTAGACTGTGGGGGTGGGCAGGCTTATTGTTTTTGTTTGTTGTTATGCAATATATTTTTGTGTTTTTCTGTTGTAAACCGCCCTGTGATCTTCGGATGAAGGGCCATGTAGAAAATAAATTAATAATAACAATAATAATTTGCTTTTACCATTAGCACGGGCATGGAGCAACAGAGATCAGAGAAATTATGAAAGAGGAACGATGACCAAGTTTAAAGTCCTCAAGGAAAGCCAAAATCAACTGTAAAGATACCTTTTGTGCTCATCGGGCCTCAGCACCCTCAATCAATTAGGATGTGTACTCTCTGTCTTATCTTACTGTTTATGTGTGTCTAACATCAATTAAGCATACCCAGTAATAATTAAGCACTGGCCTGCTTCCAAACTGCTAGGTTGGCAGGAGCTGGGACAGAGCAACGGGAGCTCAACCCATCACAGGGATTCGAACCGCCGACCTTCTGATTGGCAAGCCCAAGAGGCTCAGTGGTTCAGACCACAGCGCCACCTGCATCCCTGTAATACACAAAAATGGACGTGTGTGTGTGTGTGCGTGCGTGTGCGTGCGTGTTCAGAGGAGGATTTGCCCATACAATTCTGTGTGAGATAGGTGGACCAGTGAACCCGCCTTCCTGGCATTGGCCTTACTGCAACTTACCTGGATGTGGGCAGGGTGGCCTTGAGGTCAGGGCTCTACAAGGACCACCTTCAGAACCAACATAGGGCTCTTGCCGGTACACCTGTATACAGCACTACTGCCCTTCCTGCCCCAAGCCTGCCCAGGTGTCATGGACTGGCTGGATGCAGAGGGATGGTGGCAGGAACCAGCTGTGGGACCCCCGCAGAGTGGTGGTGGGGCCAAGAACCGTTTTTGAGGGGACGAGACCATATTTATCACCTCCATCCACCTGTCAAAGTTGGCCCATGAGGGTGTGGAAGATAGCAGTCAACTAAGATTGAACTCACCTTCTGCTCTTGTAGTAAGGCTTACTGGGAAATGATATGTAATGAAACGAAAAGGATGTTTAAAATAATGTTCATTAAAAAACAACAACCAGAAGCTTTTCTCATGAGAATTAGAGTGACAGAACTACCTAAACTGTATAGAAACTTATGCATGTATGGTACTACAGTGGCAAGAATGTTACTTGCCCCAAAATGGAAAGAAGTCCCTGCAAAGGAACAATGGGTGCAAAAACGTATGGAATATGCAGAAATGGCTAAACTTACTGGAAGAATAAGAAATCAAGATAACGAACTTTTTATAAAGGAATGGAAATGGTTCATTGAATATTTCCAGATAAATTGTAAACAGATAAAAACACTGGCAGGATTATTGTAACAACCTGCAGTTTCATAAGAGTATATATTTAAAGAAGGTGACAAAATGAGCAAATGAAGTTAATTTGGATATGCAGGAGATAATTAAAAATAAATTTAAGGAACCGCAGAAAGTGGGGGAAGGAAGTCAAGTTTTGAAATGTCAAAATGATTGTAAAATCAGTGAAATGTATAAATCTGAAAAGTATATACAGTATATATATGCAGTGGTACCTCAATTTACGAATTTAAACCATTCCGAATGCACATTCGTAGGTCAAAAAATTCGTAAGTCGAAAAAAGCGATTTCCCCATAGGAATGCATTGGAAACGAAAAATTCGGAAAAATTCGTAAGTCGAGTAAACCGCATCTAAAATTCGTAAGTCAAGTAAACCCCATCTAAAACCGCCAACGGATGTCCTTCGGATGTCGAAAAATTCGTTGGCCTGCGGGCACTTTTTTCATTTGTAAGTTGAAAAATTTGTATGTCAAGTAATTCGTAAGTCGAGGTACCACTGTATATATTTTTTAATGAACTCAGCTTCTGGGCTGGGGCTTCAATGCTAGTTTCTGCCCCATCTCTATCTGTTCCACACCTGATATCACCTAGACAGGTGAGCATGGCATGGATCAAATATCCTCACAGACCAAATGGGGAGGCTGGGGGTTCCCTGCCCTTGCTCTAAGTCAGATATTGATACAGTCCTGTATTGATTAAATTTAGATTTCCGTCCTTGCCTAAAAGCTAAAGACACAGAGCACTAAGGTATTATAGCTGCAAGGAATAAATCCCATTGCCCTGAATGATTCTGTCTAGCATGCTAGTCCAAATATGAGGATTAGCTTTCTCCCATGAACATTTGAATCAGCTTTTTGTTGATGAATTATGAGTTGGTTAATTATGTCACTGGAGGACTAATATAATGGCCTCATCAGTAAAAATGAAAGTTAAGTAAGAAATGAGGAAGACATTATCCCCTTGATTCCACCAGCCTCGGGGAATTTTTTTGCTATCTGCCTCCATCCAGCTGCAACCCATATAACTTCTGGGTGGTCAAACATATTGTGCTTTACGGACACATGCTAAGAAATTATGATGACGAGCTGTATAGGAGAACTTTCAGCCTAGTTCCCAGTCAAGTTAATCCAAAACTAGGTTCTGGATTTGTGTCTGTTGAATGGCTTTCGCTAGAGCAAAGAAGGCAAAAGGAATTTCTCCAATCACAGAATTATATCACTCTTTTGTATTATGATTAAAGCTACCTAAACTGAGCGAAGCAGAAATCAAGGACCCTTTCTCTCTTGAGCTGAAATGTTTACATTTGTACAGTGGTACCTTAGATTAATCCATTCCAGAATTTTAAAAACAACCCCTAAAACAGCAATTTAACATGAATTTTACTATCTAACGAGACCATTGATCCATAAAATGAAAGCAATAATCAATGTACTGTACTATAAAATAAATAAGACAGTATTGTAGATGATAAAAATTAAAATTATTTTTCCCTTACCTGCACTGATGATAGTCATTGTTTGGATGGGGGGCTTTTATCCATTTCCGCAGTCACACAATCAATCCCTCAGTAGCTGAACTGGGTTCCACACAGTCACAAAACAAATTAACCGAAAAAACCTCAAAAACAAAAATGAAAAACAAAAGCAAAAGCGCCAAACTTAATCCGTTTGACTTCTGAAATGTTCGAAAACCAAGGCACAGCTACTGATTGGTGCAGGCGCCCCGGATGCAGTAGCAGACAGCTGCATCAGATGTTTGGCTTCTGAAAAACATTTGAAAACCGGAACACTTACTTCCAGGTTTTCGGTGTTTGAGAACCACGGTGCCACTGTACAATATGTGTGTTTGTTTTTGAAATGTGTGTTCGTTTTGGCATTCCCACTTTTAATTAAAATATCCAAAAAAAGTGTATTTTTGAAGCAGCATCAACATCCCGAACGTGTAGTGTTTGTTTGTTTGTTTGTTTGTTTGTTTGTTTAAAGTGTCCCCGGATTCATTGAAAAAAATCTGGTAACCTTAATTTAGCAAGATATATGCAGCTTAACAACAATAGACGTAAAATCTCTTAAGTGGCTTCCATAAACAGACTGCAGTGGTGGAATTACAGTTCCCAGGCCCAGGCACTGTTATAAAAAATTTAAGGTCTCAAGTATAGAATAAATATTCATAAATGCACACATATCTAAAAAATGAATCATGTGTCTGAAAGAGTGCAGGAGAGCAATCCTGAAGCCATTTTGACTCCCTCAATGACCTCAAATATTCCTCTGCAGTAAGGGAGGCAAATGGGGAAAAACTTCCTATTGTCTTTTTGCTTGCAAATCCTGTCTTAATGGCATTTTTCTGTATGAATAGGGTGAACCTGTGACTTGCATTCAGGAACTAAAGTTTCATTGTCCGACTCTTTGTGACCAGAGCATGCCAGGCACTCCTGTCTTCCACTGCCTCCCACAGTTTGGTCAGACTCATGTTGGTAGCTTTGAGAACACTGTCCAACCATCTCATCCTCTGTCGTCCCCTTCTCCTTGTGCCCTCCATCTTTCCCAACATCAGGGTCTTTTCTAGGGAGTCTTCTCTTCTCATGAGGTGGCCAAAGTACTGGAGCCTCAACTTCAGGATCTGTCCTTCCAGTGAGCACTCAGGGCTGATTTCCTTCAGAATGGATAGGTTTGATCTTCTTGCAGTCCATGGGACTCTCAAGAGTCTCCTCCAGCACCATAATTCAAAAGCATCAATTCTTTGGCGATCAGCCTTCTTTATGGTCCAGCTCTCACTTCCATACATCACTACTGGGAAAATCATAGCTTTAACTATACGGACCTTTGTTGGCAAGGTGATTTCTCTGCTACAGTGGTACCTTGACTTACGAATTGCTCGACATACGAATTTTTTGACTTACAAATGAAAAAAGTGCCCGCACGCCTATGAATTTTTCAACATCCGAAGGACATCCGTTGGCGGTTTTAGATGGGGTTTACTCGACTTACGAATTTTAGATGCGGTTTACTCAACTTACGAATTTTTCCGAATTTTTCGTTTCCAATGCATTCCTATGGGGAAATCGCTTTTTTCGACTTACGAATTTTTCGACCTACGAATGTGCATTCGGAACGGATTAAATTCGTAAGTCGAGGTACCACTATATTAACCAGCACCAAAGAATGGCCAGGCTGCCCAAGTAATGGAATCATTGGCCATTATCAGGTATCCTGGCAGGCAGGATTTCTGCTGTAGACCACCTCCTTCTGTGATGTATGTATGATGTTTTGGGGGGTGGTCTTGGGCTACAGGGTGGGCAGTTTCAAAAGCCCATATAAGGGCTTGCGCACCATTGTTCAGGGTTGTCCTCCCTCCTGCGTGTGAGGGGGACCCTGTTGCAACAGTTCCTTGAATAAAGAATCAGGCTTACTAGCCGCTTCGCTTCTCAATATACTCTGTTTGGCCTCTGTTATTTTCTCCTACTGATAGGGAACCCACTTAAGGACTCTATATGGGCTCCGGAATACCCCATAATGGGAAAGGGAGCAGTTTTTTTTTTACAGCACTGTGAATGTCTCCATGCCTTTAAGACGTACACAGACTGCAACATGTCACCAGATGGGCTTCCTCATGTCTCAATCCCCCCACCCCCTGCGTTCTGAAGAAGTACAGTCCCGGGAGTTCAGGGCTGTGTATTTCTTCTTACGTAGGGAGCAAGTAAAAATCTACTTGTTTGGGGGCTTCTGGTTAATTTCCTTTCGCCTACGTACCAAAGAATTTCCCACCCATTGGGATGAATGGACAGGGTGTCAGCCTAGCCACCAGCTCCAGCCTCAAAGAAACAGCCCAAAGGCTGATAAAGATTTAGAACTCTGTGAGTTAATCAACAAAACAAAACATTGCCTTGGTTTATTAATGTGAGGCATTGGCTGCATTTAGATGTAACACTAAACTGTGGTTTGTCATTAACGTTATCGAGAGGTTTCAAGGCAGCTTACAAATCTTTACTGGAAGGCTTTATTTCAAGTTTGCATGCTCCTCCTCTCAGCCCCGGGGAGGAGACAGGCAGCTCCCGTTTGCTTTTCAATTTACTACCGTTTACTGTCATGCAATGTCAAACCCTTAACTGTAGTTAATTTTAACGAAGGCTTACTATA
Source organism: Lacerta viridis (assembly GCA_900245905.1). Taxonomy (NCBI): domain Eukaryota; kingdom Metazoa; phylum Chordata; class Lepidosauria; order Squamata; family Lacertidae; genus Lacerta; species Lacerta viridis. Next base: position 1,072,943 of record OFHU01004114.1, read on the forward strand.
GTTAACTACAGAAAAGGGAGTGTGCAAGCACAAGGCATGCTTTGGCTCATTTTGAAACAATAAATCATAGTTTATTGTTATATACAATTTCAGGCACTGTCTGCAATTCTCCAAATGGAAATATTAAATCAGGGGCCAGCAAACTTTTTCAGCAGGGGGCCGGTCCACTGTCCCTCAGACCTTGTGGGGGGCCGGACTATATTTTGAAAAAAAAATGAACGAATTCCTATGCCCCACAAATAACCCAGAGATGCATTTTAAATAAAAGGACACATTCTACTCATGTAAAAACACGCTGATTCCCGGACCGTCTGCGGGCTGGATTTAGAAGGCGATTGGGCCGCATCCGGCCCCCGGGATTTAGTTTGGGGACCCCTATATTAAATGATATGGTTTTGACTTAGAAGAGGCACCTCTATTGGCAGTTCCCAGTGCTTTTTTCAGGGGGGTACGCATATCCCCAAACATTTTGTGAATCTTTGTACTTTTGTCCATTTACTGTATTTATTTCCCCAGATTTGAACTATAAAATGGTGGTTTTCTGGAGTCAAAATGAGAGTACCCCTAAACATTTTCAAAGGAAAAAAGCACTGGTAGTACCCCTTGCACGTACTACATGTGAAAAGGATCAAGGAGTCTTAATAGACTGCAAGCCTAACATGAGCCAACAGTGTGATGCAGCAGCAAAAAAGCTAACACTATTCTAGGCTGCATCAACAAAAGTCTAGTGTCCAGATCAAGGGAAGTAATAGTACTGCTCTATTCTGCCTTGGTCAGAGCACACCTGAAATATCGTGTCCAATTCTGGGCACCACAATTTAAGAAGGATATTGACAAACTGGAACGTGTGCAGAGGAGGGCAACCAAGATGATCAAGGGTCTGGAAACCACGCCTTATGAAGGAGTTGGGGGTGTTTAGCCTGGATAAGAGGAGACTGAAAGGAGGTATGATAGCCATCTTCAAATATCTAAAGGACTGTCACAAGGAAGATGGCTTTATAAACCAATGGCTTATAAAATACAGGTGAAACTCGAAAAATTAGAATATCGTGGAAAGGTTCATTTCTTTCAGTAATTCAACTTAAAAGGTGAAACTAATATATGAGATAGACTCATGACATGCAAAGCGAGATATGTCAAGCCTTTATTTGTTATAATTGTGATGATTATGGCGTACAGCTGCTGATGAGAACCCCAAATTAACAATTTCAACTTTGGGGTTTTCATCAGCTGTATGCCATAATCATCACAATTATAACAAACAAAGGCTTGACATATCTCGCTTTGCATGTCATGAGTCTATCTCATATATTAAACTCCAGTAGCTAATGAAAACAATTGCTTACATAAATGGACTTTTCCACGATATTCTAATTTTTTGAGTTTTACCTGTATGTATGGATTTATTAATGGGTTTACAAGAAAATGGATTCCGAGTAAAGGACAGAAAGAACTTTCTCACTGTAAGAGCTGTTTGACAGTGGAACAGACTTCCACAAGAGGTGGTGGACAGACTCTGCTGCCTTGGAGGTTTTTAAGGAGAGGTTGGATGGCCATCTGTCATGGATGATTTAATTGAGATTCCTGCATTGCAGGCGGTTGGACTAGATGACCCTTGGGTCCCTTCTAACTCCATGATCCTACGCTAAAAATTAATATCAGGACATTAGTAACTGCAACTACCAAGCCCATTGTAGTGCTGTCTGCCAGGAGTCGGGAGGAACCAATGTTCCACGTGGCCACCAGAGGGACCGAAGACACGACCTTCATTCGAAGGAGGTCCAAGGTGGCGCGACGTGTTGTGAACGCAACCATGGGGTGTTAGCTCTTCAGAGCAAGGGCTACAGTGTTGTCTTAGGAGTCTAGCACTAGGGAAGCAGGCTTGAAAATAGCAAAAAGCTGTCACATACAAAAGGCACGGAGGAGAAATGTGCTGTCAGAAAACGTAATCTCTTCCAAGTGCAGAAATCCAACAGTGGGAGGATTTACGGGAGTTCAGATCCAGGGGACGCCAGGAAAGACAGCTAAATAAACACATAGATCATGCATCTTGAAAGCTGATGTCAGGCCCATAAAAAATCAACTTGATTATAGGAGCAGACAGGTGGTGATTGGTGCAACCCCTGTGCATTTTGTCCTAGAGCCTTTGGCTGGCCTTGTCCAGTGGAAACATCACTGAGCAGATGTTTTCCTGATTACAAATGTTGTGAAATTTATAATCCACATCCTCCTTCTCAAACAATCTTAGAGCCGTTTGGAAGAGGAAAATGCATGTTCATCCAATTTGCGCACTGCCAAAACTACAGTGTTACCGGAGATGTGGGAGGAAATCCATCTCGGACAGGGAACTGAAGAACGGTGCTGGAATGCTCCAAGCCCATAGTCCTTCAGTCCATTTGCACAGGCTTAGCGATTCTGCTTGATTCAGGGAAAGACTACAGTTATGAATGAGGACAGTTAGCTGTCTGTCTCTGCTTGGGTTGCTGCAAGTTCGGGGAGGGGGGATATCAGAATGTGTTGCATTAAATTAAAAGAAAGGTGGCTGGCTTTTATTGGCTGAAATGTTTAATTTGTCTAGAATTAAGAGGTCTTCTTAAAGTTTTGCAGAGATTCAACATCCATTGTCATCAGAATTTGAGCTAGCCAACAACTGGGAGCGGCCGCCGAGATCATATAACACCAGTCCTGAAAGACCTACACTGGCTCCCAGTACATTTCTGAGCACAATTCAAAGTGTTGGTGCTGACCTTTAAAGCCCTAAACAGCCTCGGTCCAGTATATCTGAAGGAGCGTCTCCACCCCCATCGTTCAGCGCGGACGCTGAGGTCAAGCTCTGAGGGCCTTCTGGCGGTTCCCTCACTGCGACAAGTGAGGTTACAGGGAACCAGGCAGAGGTCCTTCCTTTAATATTCTGTTGGGAGCTGCCCAGAGTGGCTGGGGAAACCCAGCCAGATGGGTGAGGTATAAATCGGGTCCTCCCTCAAAGAGAGCACATGTTGCGGTGAGACCTGGGAAACCGACACCCTGTGTTGTGGGTGGGTATGATTTGGTCAGCCACAACACCCAATTGGAAGGTCCCTCGATGCTGTGATAATTGGACCAATGGGGTGCAGTTCAAATGGATCGAGGGACCTATATATACCCATGCACATGTCCCAGAGCTTCCTCTTTCGGTGCATGCATCGGAACACCTGCCCACCTCTCCCTATTTTTTAGGGCTTTTGCGCTTGACCTTGCTATGCCGTCGTGTGTCATCTGTCGTTGGGACAGGGGCACGGCAGGAATTTTCCCCACTTGGCTGATTGGCTGTTGCCATTTGGGTTTCGCCTGCTGCGTAGCAAATCGTCACAACTTGTAAGGTTGCGGATAGGCTCTGGTTCAGGTGATAGGGATGGGAGAACGCTCTCACCATCCCTATGTGAAGGGTATTCCATTAAAGGAATCCAGGGACTCAATGGTTTGGTCAACCCCTGAGAGGGGGTTGTGCCCGTGCCTGAGTCCAGGGGGACATTTGGGTGGCGGACATAGCCTGTTCCCAGCTTTCCGCTTATCCAGGTGTTCACCCTTGGCTGACCTATGCTGGAACCCTGGGTCAGCGCTACCTGCATGGCAGGGAGCTAGTCGAACCAGAGCCTATGCAACCATTCACTTGCTGTAATCAATAAAGTTGTGGCCTAAATTCTGCCAAAAACCAAAAATTGAGTCAAATTCGAATTTATTTAGGGGGGGGTTTCTGGGTATGAACACGCAATTAATAATTTGTTGTTGTTGTTGTTGTTGTTGTTGTTGTTATTGTTGTTGTACAGGAGGCTGCCTTAGATTGAGTCAAACCACCAGCTCATCAAGCTCAGTATTACCTACACTAACTAGCAGTGAATCTCCAGGGTTTCAGACAGGAAACATTATCCCCAACAGAAAGGACTCTGGGGTTGTTGTTTTTTTTGGAAAGTACTTTTAAACATTTTTTTTCCCAATTCATTATGAATCATTTCCCAATATTCTTTTACCCTTTTACAAGTCCACCACATGTGAACGAATGTTCCCTCCACCTCTTTGCATCTCTTTGCAAATCCTTGGAGTGCTTTGTTGAGCAGTAAGCTACCTGTTGTCTTTGTCCATGGAGTTTTCTTGGCAGGGATACTGGAGTGGCTTGCCGGTTCCTCCTATGGACCATAAAGAAGACTGATCACTGAAGAATTGATGCTTTTGAATTATGGTGCTGGAGGAGACTCTTGAGAGTCCCATGGACTGCAAGAAGATCAAACCTATCCATTCTCAAGGAAATCAGCCCTGAGTGCTCACTGGAAGGACAGATCCTGAAGCTGAGGCTCCAGTACTTTGGCCACCTCATGAGAAGAGAAGACTCCCTGGAAAAGACCCTGATGTTGGGAAAGATGGAGGGCACAAGGAGAAGGGGACGACAGAGGATGAGATGGTTGGACAGTGTTCTCGAAGCGACTAGCATGAGTTTGGCCAAACTGCGGGAGGCAGTGAAAGATAGGCGTGCCTGGCGTGCTCTGGTCCATGGGGTCACAAAGAGTCGGACACAACTGAACAACAACAAGCTACCTGTTTGCATCTGCTATAAGCCTCACCAGAACTGAGGGAACCCTCTCCCCTCCTGTGGTTTCCAGCAGTTGGTATTCAGAAGCATTTTTATGTTCTTTAATTTTTTAAAAAAGAATACATATTACTTACATATATATATATATAAAGCTATCCAAGTTGGTGGCTATCACTGCATCGCGGGGGAGCAAATTCCATCGTTTAACTACGCGCTACGTGAAGACGGAGTTTCTTTTCTCTGTCCTGACTCCCAACATTCAGCTTCCTAGGATGTCTACCAGATCTAATGTTATGAGAGAGGAAGAAAAACGTCTCTCTTTCCACTTTCTCATGTCAGGCATAATTTCACAAACTTATTTCTTGTTGCCTCTTACTCACTTTTTCTCCCAACCGAAAAGTCCCAGATGTTCCTGTTGCTGTTTTAATATAGTTTTATTGATTTCCAATATATAACAATAACCAAAAAAGAAAGAAAGAAAAACCAAATCCCAACTCGCCCCCCGTCCAGGACAGATCAATGTAAATGAACTTTGCCAAAGTTCGACCTGTGATGTTTTTGTCATTATTCTTACACTATGTCTTTTGTGTTTCTCTGCTGTAAACCGCCATGCGATCTTTGGTATATAAATTTAATAAATAATAGTCATTTGAAATTTTCATTCTAAAAAACCTCACGCTGAACTCAAGGATTCTCCTCTGCCTGAACTATGCAAGTGCAGCCTAATAGTCTTTTGGGGAGCTCCAGGGTAATAATAATAATAATAATAATAATAATAATAATAATAATAATAATGAGGAGGAGGAGGAGGAGGATATTTATACCCTCCACAATCTGGCTGAGTTTCCCCATCAATTTCTCAGGTCTTGTAGGACCATCTTTGCTTGGATGCACTGAAACTAATCTTGCAACAATTTGCACTACAGAAGTCAAACTTCCAAGAATGTTTGTGTTATGTATTGAAGTTCTCACCCTAGGCCACTAGGGGTGTGTGTATATAGTTCATTCTGCTGCAGTTCTCACTCAGGTCCGCACATGCAAATGAGGGATTGAAAGTGACGTTCAGGGATTGGGTAACTACAGAAAGTTGTTACTGTTGCTTGTAGCTGAGTTCTATATAAGCAGGCTGCTGAGCCCTTCAGATCAGTTCTGTTCCAGCCTGAGAATAAACAGAGCTGCTTGAAGAATCACTGTGTTGTCTGCTATGTCCACCCACTATTTAATAGTTTGACTTACTCTCAAGTTGGAGCTCAAAAGAAAAGACCTAAGCCAGCCTTCACCAACTTGATGCCCTCCAGATATTTTGGAACTAGTGGGAGTTGGAGCCCCAAATCATCTGGAGGGCACCAGGTCAGCAAAGGCCATTTTAAGCCATCAGTCCCTGGGATTCTCTTGCATTTTCCTGTCGGCACATTTTTAAACGCCGCCCAGGATTTTCCGGGTGCCTTGGCTAAAAATATGACTCCATGGCGACTGCGTTCACTCTCCATGGCTATCTCATCCCTATCTGAAGATGAGGCTAGATGTAGTCTGGTATTCTCAACTTTTACGCCAAGCTAAATAGGGACGCTGGACCCAGGTGGTGCTGTGGGTTAAACCAAAGAGTCTAGGGCTTGCTGATCAGAAGGTCGGTGGTTCGAATCCCTGCCACAGGGTGAGCTCCCGTTGCTCGGTCCCAGCTCCTGCCCACCTAGCAGTTCAAAAGCACGTCAAAGTGCAAGTAGATAAATAGGGACCACTCCAGCGGGAAGGTAAACGGCGTTTCCGTGCGCTGCTCTGGTTTGCCAGAAGCGGCTTTGTCATGCTGGCCACATGACCTGGAAGCTGTCTGCGGACAAACACCGGCTCCCTCGGCCTATAGAGCGAGATGAGCGCCGCAACCCCAGAGTCGGACACGACTGGACCTGATGGTCAGGGGTCCCTTTACCTTTTTAAATAGGGACGCAGGTGGTGCTGTGGTCTAAACCACAGAGCCTAGGGCTTGCTGATCAGAATGTTGGCAGTTCGAATCCCCACGACGGGTGTTTCCGTGCGCTGCTCTGGTTCGCCAGAAGCGGCTTAGTCATGCTGGCCACATGACCCAGAAGTTGTACACCGGCTCCCTCAGCCTCTAGAGCGAGATGAGCACCGCAACCCCAGAGTCGTCCGCGACTGGACCTAACGGTCAGGGGTCCCTTTACCTTGCCTGGTACATTTATGAACATTTATTTTATATCTTAGACCTTATAATTCTTACAACAGTTGCTATAAGCAATTTGCTTCTGCTATCAGCTGGGAAGGGGGGAAAAGGCCTTAGAGCAGCTTGTTTGGGTGAGGAAAGGTTTGGGTCGGGGAAGACATCGGCATGCCTCTCCTGGACACTCTGCACCCTGTTAGAGCAAAATTCCTTCACCCAGCGCCACTTTATACGTGAATTGTGCAAATACATGGATGACAGCTGCAGCCCATCCACTTCTGCTTTTACTGGCAATGGGTCTCTGGAGCCTGCCTCTCTCCCTGCTCTATTACCAGAAATCTTTTTTAAACAGGAAATGCCAAGGCCTGAGCCATTGCACTATGCACGGCCCCTTCTAGGCTTTCGTTTCGCATGTGGTGAAATGGCCTTTGCCATAAATAAGGAACGCAAATTGTCACTGGCCCTACGGCGAGCTGAATGCCCACTGGCAGCTCCTTAGCGATGCACAAGGTCGCTACAGTCCCTTATCTTGGCAGGCACACCAACGTTTATCAAAAGAACAGGGGGACATCCTAGCCTACACCATGAAGCTTCTCCCACGTTCGATCTCGCCGCACGCATAGACGGCACCTGCCCATCGACATCAGTCGCCTTGAGCCAACTGCAATCTCTTCTACCTACCTCGCAGGAGTGTTGTAGAGAAAAAACTGTGTGAGGGAAGGAATCGTGTACAAACACCTTCTGCAGATAAATGGAATGAAATAAAATTGTAGCTGTAAGCTGCCTTGAGTCCCTGTTATGGAAAAAGGCGGGATATACTAATATATTATACTAATATTGGAGTTACAGGTAGGTAGCCGTGTTGGTCTGCCATAGTCAAAACAAAATATAAAATCAAAAAATCCTTCCAGTAGCACATTAGAGACCAACTAAGTTTGTTCTTGGAATATTGGAATATTGGAAACTGTGAGAATGATCTGGAAAATGCCACAGAGTAAATCCTGTTGAACTCAGTGGGATTTAGTTCTGAGTCAAAATGCAGTGTAAAAGGATGGACAGTCTTTTTCCCCCTTTTTAATTTTTTAATTTTATTTTACAATTTTAACTTCACCAAGTATTCTCCACAGAGATAATACAATTCTTTTTTTATAAAAAAAACACCACCCCCCCAAAAGGAGAATATAAATAAACCTTAACCATGACACATTTTCAGTATATATAAAGGTTCTCTTTAACCTCCTAAATCCCCTCTATTTCCTTTTCTGGTTCGTTAAATAAGTACCAGTACGTTTCCTGCATAACTGTAAAACCTCTTTTTCTTAGTTTCCTCAGATTATCAGTATTTAACTGATTACCATCATACCTTAATATTTCAATTTGCCTGTGTTAGACTTTAACTCATTATTTAATACTTGCAAATGTTTAATCAAACAGTCTTTACCCAGTTACCTGGGAGTAAAGTCCATTGAATTCAGCGGGACTTACTTCTAAGGAGACAGCGTAAGGCTCCATTTACAATAAAGGAATAAAGGCTCCCTGTGTTTCCTAAGAAATCACTGGCTGCAGAAGCTTTGCAATTAAAGATTTAAAAGCAGATTGGGGACCTTTTCCTTCAGAATTATAGGGAGGGTTTTCCTTCATTTGGTGGAGGTATTCCCCCCACCCAATAGAAACAGGACTCCATTTTTTGCACCTACACCCCCCCCCCACACACACTTTTAATTGTTTTCCAAGACATGGCAGGGAGCAAAAAGGAAAACCTGGGTATCAAATCAGAAACTGGGGTGGCTTCTGTAATTCCGGGACTGTCCCTCAAAAACTGGGACACTTGGTGGACATGGCTATAATGCACAAGGGGTTACGTGACTTGGCCCTCAGGCTGACAGCTGCTTCAACTGACTTTGACACCTTCTTGCTTTTTATTAATTATTATTAAATTAAATTATATCCTGCTTTTCCTCCCAAAGGAGCGCATGGTGGCAAACACATCCAATGCGTACATAATTTTAATCGTATGCCACCTTTCCATAGCTACAACCATGCTCAAAGGCGACTTACAACATGAAAATAATTACATAATTGCAAACCTAACAAAAGTGGCCACAAATAAAGCATCAAAAAGTACACAACAAATAAAGATACAAAAAAAGATATCCTAAACAGTAACAATGCCACCCTCAACAAAATCAAACAATGCCCCATTATTCTAAAACAGTCAAAACATTCTAGAAACAGTGACAAAACAGGGATCTCCAGGTTGCCAGGCAATCAATCAGAGAATGCTCTTCTTCTGGTGGGAGAACTCCCTTTCCGTGCGGCCTGAGCCTACTCAAGCACCTTGTTGTTGTTGTTGTTGTTGTTTAGTCGTTTAGTCTTGTCTGACTCTTCGTGACCCCATGGACCAGAGCACTCCAGGGACCCCTATCCTCCATTGCCACTGCCTCCCGCAGTTTGGTCAGACTCATGTTGGTAGCTTCGAGAACACTGTCCAACCATCTTGTCCTCTGTCGTCCCCTTCTCCTTGTGCCCTCCATCTTTCCCAACATCAGGGTCTTTTCCAGGGAGTCTTCTCTTCTCATGAGGTGGCCAAAGTATTGGAGCCTCAGCTTCAGGATCTGTCCTTCCAGTGAGCACTCAGGGCTGATTTCCTTCAGAATGGATAGGTTTGATCTTCTTGCAGTCCATGGGACTCTCAAGAGTCTCCTCCAGCACCATAATTCAAAAGCATCAATTCTTCGGCGATCATCAGCCTTCTTTATGGTCCAGCTCTCACTTCCATACATCACTACTGGGAAAACCATAGCTTTAACTATACAGACCTTTGTCGGCAAGGTGATGTCTCTGCTTTTTAAGATGCTGTCTAGGTTTGTCATTGCTTTTCTCCCAAGAAGCAGGCGTCTTCTAATTTCGTGACTGCTGTCACCATCTGCAGTGATCATGGAACCCAAGAAAGTAAAATCTCTCACTGCCTCCATTTCTTCCCCTTCTATTTGCCAGGAGGTGATGGGACCAGTGGCCATGATCTTAGTTTTTTTGATGTTGAGCTTCAGACCATATTTTGCGCTCTCCTCTTTCACCCTCATTAAAAGGTTCTTTAATTCCTCCTCACTTTCTGCCATCAAGGTTGTGTCATCAGCATATCTGAGGTTGTTGATATTTCTTCCGGCAATCTTAATTCCGGCTTGGGATTCATCCAGTCCAGCCTTTCGCATGATGAATTCTGCATATTGATCTGCAAAATGCACATTAACCACCCCGGTGTATCAGTCTGAACTCATTCTTATCTTTCAAACACAGCAATAACCACACAGATAAAGAGAGACAAATTGAAGTCTCTGAAGTGTGAGAACCTGAGTTCTGCCACTTACATCATGTTCTTGAGAAGTTTGTGCTCCATTCCTCCCACCATAAGCAAAATTATTTTAGCTGTTTTGCCCTTCAATGAAGGAACACCTGGCACTTTTATTGAGATCCTTTGGAGACTCCAGGCTTAAGTAACTCTTAAATGGCCAGGTTTAGGAGTCCACCTGTATCTAGCTACCATCTCAGGCATGACCAAAAACAGAATCCAGGATACTGTCTATGCAGATACATGCATGCTTGATGTTAAGTAGCTGGGAATGCTCTCAACTCTGTTAGTGGGGTGTTCCCTAGACCAGATGGGTGGGATGTCACCTGCTTTTGATGGGTTACACTTCCCCTCGAAGGAGCAGGTTCGTAGCTTGGGGGTACACCTGGATCCTTTGCTGTCACTCGAGGCTCAGGTGGCCTCAGTGGCCCAGAGGGCTTTCCATCAGCTTCAGCTGGTGGCCCAGCTCCGCCCCTATCTGGACAGGGATAGACTAACTACTGTTGTCTATGCTCTGGTAACCTCAAGGTTAGATTACTGCAATGTGTTATGCATAGGGCTGTCTCTGAAGACAGTTTGGAAACTTCAGCTGGTGCAGAATTCAGCGGCCAGGTTGCTCACCGGAGCAAGATAGTTTGAGCATATTACACCAATCCTGGTCCGACTGCACTGGCTACCAATTAGTTTCTGGGCCCAATTCAAAGTGCTGGTTTTGACCTATAAAGCCTTAAACAGCTCAGGACTGCAATACCTCAAGGACCGCCTCTTTCCATATGAACCTACCCAGACCCTGAGATCATCTTCTGAGGCCCTCCTTTGTGTGCCTTCTCCTTGAGAGGTCCAGAGGTGGCAACACAAGAACAGGGCCTTCTCTGCAGTGGCTCCCCGCCTGTGGAATACTTACCCAGGGAAGTTCGCCTGGCGCCTTCATTATACACCAAATGATCACCAGGGTCCCAGCTGCTGCCCACCTAGCAGTCCGAAAGCACGTCAAAGTGCAAGTAGATAAATAGGTACCACTCTGGCGGGAAGGTAAACAGCGTTTCCGTGCACTGCTCTGGTTTGCCAGAAGCGGCTTAGTCATGCTGGCCACATGACCTGGAAGCTGTCTGCGGACAAACGCCGGCTCCCTTGGCCTATAGAGCGAGATGAGCGCTGCAACCCCAGAGTCGTCCGCAACTGGACCTAACAGTCAGGGGTACCTTTACCTTTTAACTGTCCAGGGGTCCTATCCCTTTCCCTTTTACTTTTACAGCTTATGATACGGCTGTTTGGAAAAGGCATCATATTTATTTGCATATTTTTTAATGTTTTTGCTGTTGCTCCATCAAAAAGCAGATATTTGTGTCAGATCTGGTTTTGTCAGCCCCATTTTGATCTCTAGGCAAAACCGCTAGATAAAGTTAAAAGGGCCGTGGTCTCTGAGACAAAGATGTACCAAAACGCACTGACACTCCCCATCTAAACAAGCCAGCACTATCTTTTTCACGTATCACCCAGTCAGCATTTTGTAGCACAGGCATGTGACTCCCAACAGCTGGAGCATCTCTTAGAGGCAGAGTCTCCTATACCGCAAAGCCCCATGCATCTCTCTCAAAAGACAAATGCGCGCACACACACATAATCTCTCCCGTCTCCCTCCCCCAAGATCTTGTGAACAGAAAAGCCACTGATAGAGATCTCTGCTAGCCCATTAATAATGTGTTGCTGCTTTTGCATGTGGGCCGTTTTCAAATTGTCCCTTGTATATTAATCATGTATGCTTTATATTATAAATCCTGCATGTAGCCACGATCTAGGACACCCATATTCCCCAATGGGGGATCTTAATGACTCCGCAATGCTAACAAAGCACGCAGAGTCCTTTAGGGAAGCTTCCATCTGAGTCCATCCTGCAGTGAGGTCTTCTGGAGGTAATAAAACACCGAGGAGATGCTATCTGGTAGGTCTGGACTGTTTTGTTCCCTTGAAAGTCAAGCAGGCAGCTGATTTAAAGTTTCCAGCTAGGTCATACAAAAGTCAGGAGCAGCTGCATCCAGCCGGGTTCAGAGTTTGAATATTTATGGTGTCAATCTGAAATCCAGATAACTACAAATAACCTAAAGCCATTAACTCCCTGGCCACAAGAGAAAGCTCTCTGGCTGTTAATGTAGAGGCTGCTTGGAGTTATAAACGGGGTAAAAAAAAGGGGGGGAGACCCTTCTGCAGAGGTTGCTATATGCTCCAAAAGCAGCCATCGCTTCCCGCCACAGCAGACTTCCTTCCAGGAAAAGCTATTACGAGTGTCACGTGTTCAACGGCAACATTTGGGAGCACCGAGATACTCAAGCGTTCAGGTCAAACCGAGACCACCAAGAGCAGAGCCTGATAAATCAGTCATCAACAGACTGCATTGCAGAAGTAATAATTCTGCCCACTTAAGTCAAATGGCTCGTGGCGCAAGAGCAGGACTCTCATTTCTCCAGGGCCACTTTGATAGAGGAAAGGGCTGCCACTGATGAGTTAACTAAGGGTGCATTCATTCGGACATGAGGAAGACCGCACTCGCTTCCCTAATTATAACGCTGGGGCTTCTGTGTCCTTTTTTTCCAGTGGTCTTTTCACACTGCTGCATTGTGGAACTGTGCCTTTTTGACCATGCTCCATTATGCTTAATTCACACCGGTGGGCTTGGTGAACATGATTCAGGTGACCCACCCCTTCCACAGTAGCCCTTTTCTGCTCCCCTGTGACTCACCCATGAAAGTGGTATGAAAGCACTGTGCGCTAGGATAGCACACCAAATTCCGCCACTTAACCCCCCATGATTTTCTGCTGCTAAGGATAGGCGCTGGATTTGAAGAATCCTGAACAGAAGCTTTGGGGTTTAGGGTTTGTCTGACGCAAGATCTCCACAAAGCACCCTGAACTGAAGCGGGGACCTCTGTAGCGACTCTGAGTGATCTGTAGATTCAAATATATTTTTTTAATAAAAAATAAAAATGTGCAGACAGTATGTCTGCAAGATTTGGAACATTTCCCCCCAAGCTTGCCGTATAAGGAGAACACCGCGGTGGGGGAGCAAGAGTTGTGAATGACAGGTCTAGTTCCTAAGCAGAGGGGGTGGTTTTGCCTGGGGTCTCCAGTCACAGCCCTTTGAGAAGGGATGCATAAGGCCTCCTCTTCTTTGTCTTCTGTGCTCTTTGCCAGCTCCGCAAACGGAAAACATCGGACATTTTTCTGCCTCTGTGCCACATGCCGAAACACACACTCTCAGTTCAGCTTTGCACTTGGGTGGAATCTAAAAGGTAAAGGTAAAGGGACCCCTGACCATTAGGTCCAGTCATGGACGACTCTGGGGTTGCGCGCTCATCTCGCTTTACTGGCCGAGGGAGCCGGCGTACAGCTTCCGGGTCATGTGGCCAGCATGACTAAGCCACTTCTGGCGAACCAGAGCAGCGCATGGAAACGCCGTTTACCTTCCTGCTGGAGTGGTACCTATTTATCTACTTGCACTTTGACGTGCTTTCGAACTGCTAGGTTGGCAGGAGCTGGGACCGAACAACGGGAACTCACCCCATTGCGGGGATTCAAACCGCCAACCCTCTGATCTGCAAGTCCTAGGCTCTGTGGTTTAGACCACAGTGCCACCTGCATTCCTAGGTGGAATCTACAAGCATATGAAAAAATGCTTTGAAAAATGTTTTTTAAAAAAAAGATTTGAAAAATATATTGAATTTGTCATAGCAATATGACACTAAGATGGCGACGGTGAGCTATGGCAAATTCAATATATTTTTCAAAATGTTTTTTTTTAAAAAAGCATTTTCACAACGTTTTTTTATACGCATGTAGATTCCACCAAGGTTTAGCGGGAGGGAAGGAGGTCCTTCACAGAGCAGCGAAGGAAGATGCTCTATGAAGCACCCTACCTCCTTAAACCTTGTTTAACAGACTGGTCATCTTGTTGCCACCAGCACAGGTGTAACTCAGAGTTATCGCTAACATGATGAACCTCCTGTTTAGGGGAGCTCTTGCCCCAACTTCCTCCCTCAAAATAATTTCCCTATGTGACTAGGAGCCGGAAGTTCCAACTCTTGGGAGTCACCCGCACCCCGGCACTAATCTTTCCCAATGGAAGTGGGGGGCAGGTGGGCAGTGGGCTGGGCACTGCTGTCAGGATGTGGGCTCTGAGTAGCTTCTGCCAGGAGCTTTCAAGACAAACACACTCAAGACTTGGAAGGGAGATGGGGTCACACAGAGAAATATTCATAAGAAAAATAAGCTTGATTCAGAAGACGAATGTCCCCTTTTCAGCTCATTTCTTCTTCAAGGAGCAACACAGATGCAGGAGGAAAGGAAGGGTGATCAGGCCAAAAACCTACCTCTGGACCCACTGGGCAAGGGATTCAGTGCATAATATTCAACTTTCAGATTGGGAAAGGTTATAGAAAACAGACTTGAAATTCTTGGCATGTTGCACGCTGAAAGAAAATTATATGAAAATGATGTACCAGTGGTATTTGACTCCTAGTAAGTTAGCAAAAATGTATAAAACAAGCACAAATTCCTGCTGGAAATCTAAAGAAAAAGAAGGCACCTTTTATCATATGTGGTGGACGTGCAAAATAATAAAAGCATTCTGGGAAATGATATATAAAGAATTGGTAAAAATGTTTAAAATAACTTTTGTAAAAAAATAAAATAAATACACAATAACCCAGAAGCTTTCTTATTAGGAATTGTAAGTACAGACATTCCAAAGGAGCAGAAAAGACTTTTTTTTTATTAATCAAAGTACACACTTACATATACATACACATACACATAGAACAAGTACACATTAAACACACCTACACATATAGATCTAATTCCAAATACATTTTCATCCATATATTTTTATTACAAAAACTCTTTAAAAATATAGGTTCCTTCTAGCCTTCTGTTCACTTCAGTAAGGCTGAATTTATTCATAATCTCATCCTTGGGCTTCCCACTTTATCTCTTCATTAAATTAGACAGAAAAGACTTTTTATGTACCGGTATGCAAAGACAGCTGCACGGATGCTACTAGCCCAGAGATGGAAAGAAGAAAGAATCCGTACCAGAGAGGAATGGCAAACTAAGTTGTTGGACTACGCCGAAGTGGCAAAACTGACCGGAAAGCTCAGGAACAAAAACTTTAAGACAGAATGGGGAAATTTTATAATTGATTTAGGAGACAACTGTAAGTAGATGAAAACAGCAGGATTCTAATAACACTTGTATTGTAACAAATACTATGGACAATACGGACAGATACAAAATATAGATTAGGAAATACTATGCAGTTGAAAAATGTTGACAATAGAACCCATCGAGGGGGTGGTGGGAAGTCTCGAGATTCAGAGAAATCTCTATCTACGGATATGTATTTGGCATTGTTAAAACTTTACATTTGTAAAATCAAATAAGAACAATTTTTTTAAAAAACCTCAAAACCTACCTCTGGACCTGACCGCTTTGTTTGGGAGCCGCTGTCTATGTCTCCACAGCTATGGGGCCAAGAAACATGTAGCTTGCAAGAATAAAAGCGGAGGTTTTTCTGGAGCCAAAATCCAGCTTTGGACAGAAGATTGCATTTGGATTTGAAGCAGAGGCGCCGCTCCGCGTTGAGGCATTCTGCGGTGAGTGTGTGCCATGCGCTTACCGGTTTACATTAATCATTGATCAGTGTCTGCCATCTTAGAAATCCCTCAAGCTAGCAGGGAGAGATGGTCACTTCACCTTCAGTCTCGCAGTGCTGCCGTCATTTACGGAGCAGGTACTGACAAACCCATGAACCGTGTGTCATGTCATCCATCATCAGAAATGAAGCCAACAAGGCGTGAAGAGACAGGAGTGGGAGGCAACTCTGACTGTCAGTTACTTTGCTATATAGGAAATGCCTACAGCTGGGACACGGCACAAACTGCCGTGGGTGCAAGATCCCAGAACGCAATCGCTAGTTATTTCAGTGGAGCTCATGCGGGAGACACATAGGGTGGCCATGTAATGTGCAACACCAGAAAACAATTGCATAAAAAGTTCCAGAACATTATTTAAGGTAAAGGTAAAGGACCCCTGAGGGAGTCCTTTACCTAGGGCTTGCTGATCAGAAGGTTGGCGTTTCGAATCCCTGCGACGGGGTGAGCTCCCGTTGCTCGGTCCCTGCTCCTGCCCACCTAGCAGTTCGAAAGCACGTCAAAGTGCAAGTAGATAAATAGGTACCGCTCCAGCGGGAAGGTAAACGGCGTTTCCGTGCGCTGCTCTGGTTCGCCAGAAGCGGCTTAGTCATGCTGGCCACATGACCCGGAAGCTGTACGCCGGCTCCCTCGGCCAGTAGAGCGAGATGAGCACCACAACCCCAGAGTCATCCGTGACTGGACCTAATGGTCAGGGGTCCCTTTACCTTTTAAAGGACCCCTGGACGGTTAAGTCCAGTTAAAGGCAACTATGGGGTTGCGGTGCTCATCTCACTTTCAGGCCGAGGAAGCCGGCGTTTGTCCACAAACAGCTTTCCGGGTCATGTGGCCAGCATGACTAAACCGCTTCTGGCGCAACAGAACACTGTAATGGATACCAGAGCACACAGAAATGCTGTTTGCCTTCCTGCTGCAGCAGTACCTATTTATCTACTTGCTCTGGCGGTGCTTTCGAACTGCTAGGTTGGCAGGGACAGAGCAACAGGAGCTTACCCTGTCTGAGGGATTCGAACCGCCAACTTTCTGATCGGCAAGCCCAAGAGGCACAGTTGTTTAGACCACAGCACCACCCATCACAGTTTTCTAGGTCAAAAGGGGGGGGTTCTGATCCCAGAGACCCCATCTTCCCAATCTGGAAGGGGCCATGGAAGACCATGGGAAAGGGTGGGTGAATGGAAGATGAGCTGCAAGGAAGCTCAATTTGTGACATTCTACAACAGAAAAATGAGGAGAGATTAGCACTAAGGTGCTGAAGAACTTTCCCGAAGATTCTTTTTTTCTAAAAATAAAAATAAAAACAAATCACAAATTGCTGCATAAATGTGGAGAACTGAATTGAAGATTTTTATTTTATTTTTTTAATAAGAAACGGAGAGAACTATAATTGTAGGATCCAACCCTGGAATACACTGTTTTTGATCAATTTCCTCAGTAAAGTGTTATCAGACAGGTGTTCTCTCTCTCTCTCTCTCTCTCTCTCTCTCTCTCTCTCCTGTTTTGTTTCAGTGGCTTTGCAAACCAATCCCAGCAATGTTGACTGAATCAGAGAGTAAAGGTAAGTTGACCTCAGAAAAACTGCCTTCTCTGGGGCAGCTTGGTTGTGACACTATAAATAAGTCAGAAATTAAATTGTTATAACAACAAGGGGGAAAACGCTATGTAAAAATCACATGGATTTTTTTTTTGCTCTCTGGCTCCATCTGGTGTTGCATGTTTATAAGGCATTAAAAACATTGTTTTTTGACTAATGTAGCTGAGTCCCTAGTGTAGGGGAGGCTAATCTGAGGGGAATTAGAGATTTGGAAACATAATATTTCAGGAAGGGAATTGTAGAGAAAAGTTTCTATAATCTGATCGATCCTTTTGGCTTTTCTAAAAACTATCAGGTGAGTATGAAATAAAAATTTGCAACCCATGGCTGTATTTCCACCCAGAAGCCCGTCTATGAGCTGAGGGATGGTTGTTGTTGTTTTTGCTGAAACCAACTTTTGATTCATCTAGTTCAAAAGGTGATCAGCACCTGTACTGGCTGTTTTCTGTCTTTCCCTAAAATAATGTTTTCAGCAACACCCACATTTGTCAGAAACTGGCTGCTCAGCATGATTTTCTACATTTCAACATAAAATAGTCCTCACAGCTGTGGAATAATTCAAGTGCAGCCACAGAGCTACGGTGGATTTTTGAATGAAAAGTGAGGTGGTTGTTCTTCCTCCACTGACAAACATTCATCTATTACAATAAAAGTAACCAACATTTTTCTAAGCGTGCCCAAACCAGTAAGGTCTACAGACCCACAGATGAAAACTATTGATTCTTATAAAACAAACTTATTTGTTTCAACCAGCATAGATCAGTTTATCAAACAACTTGCCTAGGATGGAGCTTCTAGCAGGGAGAGCCAACTTGCTTCTTTCTACAGAGATGAAAAAAAGTTATGTTATTCCATAGTCACTTGTGAATTTTCTTTCCTCAGCAGAACATGGTACGAGAGAGGCAGTTATTTGTCCTCTTTCAAGCACCATTTTATGTTTCCATCAGCAGTAAATGGTGGCATCGCAGACTTTGTAAAAATGTCTGCCAAATCGGAGACACCCAAGCGCAGGGAACAGAATGATAAAATAATAGAGTTGGGTGACTTCCTGGTCCTGAATGGGGTAACTGTGCCCCTGAAGGACCAGGTGCGCAGCCTGGGAGTCACATTTTGGACCCACAGCTGTCCATGGAGGCGCAGGTCACATTCTGTACTCCAGGGCAGCTGTCTACCACAGCTGTCCATGGAGGAGCAGGTCAATTCTGTGTATGTCTACCAGCTCCATCTGGTATGCAGGCTGAGACCCTACCTGCCCGCAGACTGTCTCGCCAGAGTGGTGCATGCTCTATTATCTCCCACTTGGACTACTGCAATGGCTCTACGTGGGGCTACCTTTGAAGGTGACCCGAAACTACAACTAATCCAGAATGCGGCAGCTAGACTGGTGACTGGGAGCGGCCGCCGAGACCATATAACACCGGTCTAAAGACCTACATTGGCTCCCAGTACATTTCCGAGCACAATTCAAAGTGTTGGTGCTGACCTTTAAAGCCCTAAACGGACTCGGCCCAGTATACCTGAAGGAGCGTCTCCACCCTCAGCCCAGATACTGAAGTCCAGTGCTGAGGGCCTTCTGGCAGTTCACTCACTGTGAAAATTGAGGCTACAGGGAACCAGGCACAGGGCCTTCTCGGTTGTTGTTGTTGTTGTTAGAAGGGACCATAAGGGTCATCTAGTCAAACCCCCTGCAATGCATGAATCTTAATCTCAGGGTTGTGGGTCTTGAACCCACACCCCTGAGATTAAGAGTCTCATGCTGTACCGACTAAGCTGTTTTCTGTTTAAAACAACAACATTACTCAATGCGACCTAATGTGCCAGAGGTTAAAAACAACTGATCAACAAGCATGCTGAAAACCAAGTAATTAAAAGAATGGAGTTGATGCAATTAAAAAGAACAGGGACAGCTTATTTCAAAATCACTAAAATTCCAGGGAGCGTACAAGCAGTTAGCAATAGGGAAGATACCTCTCGGAATAAAAATATATTCACAAGGTGAGAGAAGAACACCAGGGAATGAGGAAGTGAGATGAGCGCTGCAACCCCAAAGCATCTTTGACTGGACTTGACTGTCCAGGGGTCCTTGACCTTGACCTTCTGTCTGAGCCAGGGTGACACCTCTGATGAAGAGCCCACCGACATGAAACCCAAAGACCTTCTGTGGTCTCCTGACTGCTAGACATCGCCAGAGAAGCTACCACAGGTTCACCTCTGCTCATGTGCTGTGAGGCCCTACCCTGCCCGACCTTGCGCCATTGATCATCCCCTGCTGTGTCATGTCTGCGTGTGTTCAGAGGTAGATGTACCACTGTTAATTCAGCTACAGGTAGGTAGCCATGTTGGTCTGCCATAAAACCATGGAGAAACCTGGTCTGAACAAAGACATTGGATTCTTATCTCATCATACATGACAAAGCTATCTTTAGCCATCTCACCCCTTGCTTTTCCTGTAAGACCAATTGCAGTCGTTAACAGTCGTCAACAGGTTTTCCACACCTATCAGCCATCACCCATTCCCACCACCCTTCTGAGTAATACCCCTCCCCACTCCCTCACTATATTTAAGGGTCTGGTGACTTCCGTTTCAGTGTATCTGAAGAAGTGTGCATGCACACGAAAGCTCATACCAAGAACAAACTTAGTTGGTCTCTAAGGTGCTACTGGAAGGAATTTTTTATTTTATTTTGTTAATTCAGTGTGCAACGTACAATTAAATGGAACTGCAAAATTTATGCAAGGCCACTGGGTTCTCTCTCAAAAGAGATACAATTAGTAAAACTCTCTCTCTCTCTCTCTCTCTCTCTCTCTCTCTCACACACACACACACACACACACACACACACACTTTTTTACTTCTCTTGTTTAAAAGATCCCTTTCATTGTGACTCATAAGCTGCTCTGAACAACACTGTTATCTATTTCAGCATAACATTTCTAAAGTAAAGAAAAGGTTGTCTTGGTCTTGATTTCCTCCATCCTCTCCCCTCATTCCCACCATGCAGCTGAATTGGGTGCCCACCAACCCGCCCCTCTCAGTGCAGTACAAACTAAACTCAAAGAATGCACCTACAGCTGCAACTTACCCTGTGTTTTGGGCAGGGAAGGCGGGTGTTGGCAGCTTCCATTTTAGGAAGTAACTAGCAGATCTTCCTTGCTGTTCTAATCATGCAGTCTCCACGATAATAATAGCCATGCTGGCTGTTTAATAAAGACATATAATGATAGGATGGATGGAGCTGGTGCAGCTGGGGAAACAATGGGATGTTCTGCAGTGACTGCATAATAGACCTATGGCAAACACGGACTTCCAAGGCTGGATGTTCAGCTAAGCAGAAAACATGTCACTCCTTTTCAACTTATATGGCCCCCTTTCTCTTCTTTTTTCTTTTCTTTCGGCATAGTATTTTGATTTGTCTAGCCACTCTGCTTTAAGCGATGCATTTTAATTAGGTTCCTTTGCAGCCAGGCCCACAATCTGCCTATTGCTGTTGAGAATGTTATGGTTGGAGCAGCTGGGCGCATGGCCTTTCTATATAAAAAAAGGTAAAGGACCCCTGGATAGTTAAGTCCAGTCAAAGGCAACTATGGGGTTGCAGCGCTCATCTTGCTTTTCAGGCCGAGGGAACCGGCGTTTGTCTGCAGACAGCTTTCCAGGTCATGTGGCCAGCAGGACTAAACCGCTTCTGGTGCAATGGAGCACCATGACAGAAACCAGAGCATGTGGAAACACCATTTACCTTCCCGCCATATGTATGGCTTTTTGGCCCAGAGACGTCTTTGCTGTAGCTGTACTTTGGGATTAGGATTGGCTGAGTGGTGCAGACAGCTGACTGGCCAGAGTACACGAGATTGACAGAAACGCAGGAAAGAGTGTTTGTGGCATCGAGAGTTGTGGGGTTCTTATTGGGAAGGCTGTACCCCTATAGCTCTCATGGAAGAGCTATTGTAAGTTTTCTGCCTCAGACACAAAAATATATAACGGGCTGGTCCACACAATTACTCTTTGTTTAGATGCATAAAGTCACAGGTTTAGATTCCTGCCATCATTCAATATTGGAGGGACGTGGGTGGCGCTGTGGGTTAAACCACAGAGACTAGGGCTTCCTGATCAGAAGTTCGGTGGTTCGAATCCTCGTGACGGGGTGAGCTCCCATTGCTCGGTCCCAGCTCCTGCCGACCTAGCAGTTTGAAAGCACGTCAGAGTGCAAGTAGATAAATAGGTACCGCTCCGGCGGGAAAGGTAAACGGCGTTTCCGTGCGCTGCTCTGGTTCCAGAAGCGGCTTTGTCATGCTGGCCACATGACCCGGAAGCTGTACTCTGGCTCCCTCGGCCAGTAACACGAGATGAGCGCCGCAACCCCAGAGTTGGACATGGCTGGACCTAACGGTCAGGGGTCCCTTTACCTTTACCTTTCATTCAATATACATGCACTCAAAGCAGCTCCCAATAATAAGAAAACCGCAACCATGAAAACACAACGGATTGTGTTCACAGGAACCTCAAGTCCAAGATTCTGGGGGGTGTAAACAGGCCATATTTGGAGAATTGCCTCCAGCATCTCCCTTCCTCCTGGTTCCTGCACCCACAAAATTCCAGACAGGCCTTGCACTTTGGCTGACATTCAAAACTATCACCTCTTTGTGCAAATTAACTTCAAGGGCTCTGTCATCCCTCATATTTAAAATGCTATTACGGGGAATCAGCACAGCTTGGCAAAGGCAGCTTAAGGGGCTCGCTGTGACTGAATTCATGGACGGTGTACCTTGCCGTATGCCCACAAGGTCCTCAATGTTTCTATAATGGACACACCATGCTGAGGTCACTGCCAATCTACCCTAGCCAGGTGGGAGCCTGCACAGACTTTGCCTTGCTCCAGAGAAGGCAAAACTCACCATACTAAATCCCCTGGCTGTTTTTTGTTTGTTTGTTTGTTTGTTTTTAAATATTTTATTTGATTTTACAAGCACAGAGTTATAACAGTACCAAGTAAATATCCACATTTAGAGATTTCTCTGAATCTCCAGACTTCCCACCATCCCCTCCATGGGTCCTGTATAGGCGACATTTTCAACTGCATATTATTTCATAATCCATATTTTGTATCTGTCCATATTGTCCATAGTGATTGTTACATTACAAGTGAGATTAAAATCCTGCTATTGTTTCCATCTGCTTACAGTGGTCTCCTAAATAAATTATAAATTTTTCCCATTCTTTCTTAAAGTTTTTGTCTTCTTGGTTCCTGAGCTTTCCGATCAGTTTTGCCATTTTGGCATAGTCCAACAGCTTGGTTTCCCAGAATTCTTTTATTGCTTTACACGGCCACCACATATGATAAAAGGTACCTTCTTTTTCTTTACATTTCCAGCAAGTTTTTGTACTTGTCTTATACATCTTTGCTAACTTACTAGGAATGAAATACCACCTGTATTTTCATATAGTTTTATTTCAATGTGCAACATGCCGAGAATTTCATATCAGTTTTCCATAAACTTTCCCAATCTAAAAGTTGACTATTGTGCCCCAGTAAATCCCCTGTTTTACCCCAGGGGAATTTCTTTGGGAGTTGGGGGCCATCTCCCACCTGACCTGATCCTTTACTTTGGGCAAATACAGGAAGACTTTTCTGCCCTGAAAATATGGTAGCTGGCCCTGTCTTTATTTGAAACTGGCAAAATGCATGTCAGTATTATGTAAAACACTTAGAATTAAAGGATCCGCTATGGTAGGAGAAATGGGAAGCAGGTGGCGCTGTGGGTTAAACCACAGAGCCTAGAGCTTGTTGATCAGAAGGTCGGCGGTTCGAATCGAAAGGTAAACGGCGTTTCCGTGCGCTGCTCTGGTTCTCCAGAAGCGGCTGTCATGCTGGCCACATGACCCGGAAGCTGTACGCCGGCTCCCTTGGCCAGTAACGCGAGATGAGCGCCGCAACCCCAGAGTCAGACAAGACTGGACCTAATGGTCAGGGGTCCCTTTACCTTTTATGGTAGGAGAAGACAAGTGATGTCCAACCAAGGAGAGAAAGAAGCAAGCGGCTTTTTAAGAGCAAAGATCCTCTATTCGGTTGCAACCAGGTTCCCTACACAAAGGTGACAAAAGTTATGAGGAACCCTGTCCAAAGTTAAGTCCAGAATTTTATAGAGTCGCAATTGTGGGTGGTCTTATTCGTCACAGGTTCGTCAATTTACAAGGGGGAGGTACATGGGTGCAGGGTGCAAAAGGCAGGTTCGGGTGCAAGATACAAGGTGGGGTGCAAATCCTATCTACATGAGTAAGGTAATGACCAGAAATGCAGGAAGGGATGGCAAATGAGATGGATCTGGTCGTCTTGCACTTTTTGAAAGAAGGAAGGGGAGCTGAGTGGAAGTGATTAGGTTGAGGCTAAAAATAACATTTATACTTTCATGGTTACAATAAAGTGATGCAATTTAAATACATGGATTCCATTTCTTGTTTTCCTGAAAGTTGTTACAATCATTGAAAAGTTGAACAAACACTGATAAGACATAAGGATACAAAGGGGTCAGTGCCATTTGCAAAGGTGCCAAATGT
The DNA here is from genome assembly GCA_900245905.1 of Lacerta viridis. Lineage (NCBI taxonomy): Eukaryota > Metazoa > Chordata > Lepidosauria > Squamata > Lacertidae > Lacerta > Lacerta viridis. The sequence goes on from OFHU01004114.1 coordinate 1,096,878, forward strand.
AGCAATTGCATAAGGGTCACAGTAAGTATTCACATTTACAAGGAGTAATTTACACAATTACAAGAGACAAAAACAAACTAGATACAATTTAAAATTATCTGGATACAATTATAGAAAAAAACACTTGGTTACAATTATAAAATACATGGATACAATTCTAAAAATAGAGATAGGGTAAATTGAGGAAACAGGGTAATGGGCAGTGCAGGGAGGAAAGAAAAATGCTTTATTTGACAGAAAGGAAAGAAAGGATTTGAAGAAGGGGAATAACGAGAGAAGCAAATTAAAAAGAGAGCAAACTAAAGGCAAAATTGAGGAAAGGGTGTTAGATACACAATCATACCTCTCTTCTTGCGAATGCTTCATGTTCTGTTTTTTCGGGTTAAGAATGCGGCAAACCCGAAAATGTTTACTTCCGGGTTTCACTGTGCACATGCACAGAAACGTTCTGTGCGGTTCGCGCATGCACAAAAGCACCACTCTGGTTGCGGACTTTTCTGGCGAACGGCACCCTGGAACAGATCGTGTTTGTAACCAGTATCAGAGGTACCACTGTATATATAAAATCTTAGGTTGTCTTCATTTGGTTTATTTGGTCTTGGTTTTCAGCTTCTTTGGCTATTTTTCTACATCAGTTATGACAGGCAACAAGTGCAGTGGTTGAGGGCAGGGCTGGGGTTATTGATTTGGTTTCTTCTAGTTTTTATTATATATTTTGTGTTTTTTATCTTGTATTTTTATGTTGTGAAATACCGTGAGATCAACGGATGAAGGTGATATGCAAATATAATAATAATAATAATAATAATAATAATAATAATAATAATATTATTTATACCCTGCCCATCAGGCTTTGTTTCCCCAGCCACTCTGGGCGCCTTCCAACAAATATTAAAATACATTAATAAAATACATTAAAATAATTAAAATTAATAAAATACATTAAAATACATCAATACAATAATTCACATACTACAGCATCGTTTAATTAATTTGTGTGCAATCTACGCCTAATCTGCCCTCACTACCATTATGCCCCTAGGAATGACTGACTCAATGCAGGTAATATTATTATTATTATTATTATTATTAATAATAATAATAATAATTTATATACCCCGCTCATCTGGCTGGGTTTCCCCAGCCACTCTGGGAGGCTTCCAACAGAATGTTAAAATACAATAATCTATTAAACATTAAAAGCTTCCCTAAACAGGGCTGCTTTCAGATGTCTTCTAAAAGTCTGGTAGTTGTTTTTCTCTTTGACATCTGGTGGGAGGGTGTTCCACAGGGCGGGTGCCACTACCAATAAGGCCCTCTGCCTGGTTCCCTGGAAGAAGAAAAGGAAGAAGGAAGAAGAAGAAGAAGAAGAAGAAGAAGAAGAAGAAGAAGAAGAAGAAGAAGAAGAAGTGGTTATTGCTGCCCATTTGAATGCTATTTTCTTTGTGATTTTGTGCAGCTTCCGTAGAATATTGGACCATGCCCTTTGCCTGTAGCAATCAAAGGTGTGGCTGTTTGGGGATGTATTACAAAGTCTCATCTGTAGCTACTCGGCCCATATTAATAAGGTCTAGAACAGCAGTCCCCAACCTGCGGTCCATGGGCTGGAAGTGGCCCACAGAGGCCGTTTAACCGGCTCTCGAACCGCCCCCGAACTGAGCCGCCCACTTGGCAAGTCCCCGTGCGCTGTGCTAAACCGGCACAGTGCAGTGTGGGGACTCTCTTCCATGACACCAGAAATCGCTTCCCAGATGATGGAAATCGCATCTGCGCAGGCGTGAATTCCAGCATCTGGGCATGCGCAGATGCCATTTCCAGCATTGTGCTGCACCGGTTTGGCCCACGGAGGATCTCTGCGGGAGTGATCCGGCCCATGCCCAGTAAGCCTTGCCGACTCCTGGTCTAGAAACTTGCTCTTCTTTGACCATACTTCACTTTCAGCTTCAATAAAACATGAATGGTTTGTGCAAAAAGCCTCAGTGCATTCTGCCAAGTCTGAGAACCTGATGCAATGGGGAAATAAATGGACACCAGAGAGAATGTTTGAACACCGCCAAGGCACTTTTCGCACCTCTTTGCTGGCCAGATAAATAAATCTTTGCAAATTATTCCACTAATTTTTGAAGTAACTGTTCAAATACATCGGAGAGAAGATTCCAGGTCGAATGACTGAGAATCTTCCAGTTTTTAGGTGTCCCGTATTTTGTTAGCCCCAAAATGGAAAAGGAGCGAGGTCGCAACTAAAGAAGAATGGCAAATTAAATTGATGGAATATGTGCAGCTTGCAGACTTAACATATAGAATAAGAGAACAAGAAGAACATACGTTTAAAGAAGATTGGAAAACGTTTATTGAATATATGGGAAATAATTGTGTACAGCTGAAAACGCTGGCAGCATTAAGATAAATTCAACAGTGTAAATAAGTTTTGATGGATGCAATAATGGAATACGGAATGGTATAGTTTTTGTAAAATATGCAGCAATTTGTGATATGTAAAATGAACTGTGGAAAGAGAAGAAGGGAGGTCACTGATACCTTAAGGATGCAAAATGAGTATTTTAAATTGTAAAACAGAAAACTTAATAAAATTATATACAAAAAAAGAGAGAATCTTCCTTTTTTGTGCATGTGTAATGCGGGCACAAGGAGAAGGGGACGACAGAGGATGAGATGGTTGGACAGTGTTCTCGAAGCGACTAGCATGAGTTTGGCCAAACTGTGGGAGGCAGTGGAGGATAGGGGTGCCTGGCGTGCTCTGGTCCATGGGGTCACGAAGAGTCGACACGACTGAACAACAACAACAACAACAACAACAACAACAATGCGGGCCAAATCAGGGGAGATTCTCTGGCCGTGTAAGAGCCAGGATGAGGCAGCTTTTTTTTTATCTTGCTAAAATTCCTTCCAGTAGCGCCTTAGAGACCAACTAAGTTTGTTATTGGTATGAGCTTTTGTGTGCATGCACACTTCTTCAGACCAACACGGCGACCTACCTATGGAACTATGGAACTATGGAAGGCACCACATTGAGCCGCATGAAATGGAAGTCTACCAAACTCACCAAGAAACTTGCACAGGTAAAAACTTGCACACAAAAGCTCATACCAGTAACAAATTTAGTTGGCCTCTAAGGTGCTACTGGAAGGATTTTTGTTTGTTTGTTTGTTTGTTTCCAAATCTCAAGAGTTTACCCTACTTGCACACGCACAGAGGCATAGTTCAAGGGTCTGTTAAAACGTTTGGGCTTGTGGTGAAAGCCTCTAGCAAAAAAAAGGGGAAATCCTGAAAATCCTGACCTTTTCTCAGACACGAGGAAAAGGAGGAGGGGGCTCTCCTCCCGGTTTCGGATCTGCAGTGCATGAGGTGAAGAGTCATGCGAAGGACACACTGACTGATGGGTTTTAGGTTGTGAGGTCAGCACAAGGCGTCATGATGTGGGCTCAGACAGAGCTATTTCCTCTGCGATTTCTATCTTTTGTCTGTTCACACATCGAGCCACCTGGATTTAATTCCCAAATAGCTGAAACCTACCCCCACCCACCCACCCACAACACACTTACCTTAACCCTTTCCCTTCTTTGCTTTGAAGGAGGAGAGCTGCAGGGCCCCGAAGCTTGAAAGCAAAGCCCATTCAAGGGTTTTCTGCCTGGCGACCAGAGGTTTCTCTTTATGGGGGACTGTAAATAACGCAACAAGTCACCTTTTTTATTACCTCAGACAAGTACAAGTAGCAACTTTCTCTCTCTTTGCTCAGCCTTTGGCCTCGGTTATGATTTACCTGTAACATTCTCATATATATTTTTTTGGACTAGTTGTGAAAGTAGCCACTGGAGTTTTATGGCTTTCTGGGGCCTTTACGCCTTCCCAGTTGCCTTTAGGCTTCCAGCTGTTCCCTCATAATTTTAGATTGGCCCCCAGGGTGGGGCAAAGCCAGGGCCAATCGCCTCACTGAATATCCAGCTACTGAAGAAATGTATCCCAAGAGGTTCCCCACTTCATTTTCCTTTTGGGGGTTTCTGTGCTTTCAACTGCTGCATGGCAGGCAGAAATTCAACAGGTGCAGTATCCCCTCCCCCGCCCGCCGCAAAAGGTCAATATCTACATGCTAAGAGAAAGTTGCTATGGGAAAAGATGGGGGAAATGCTGCGTAATGATAATAAACCACCTGTTTGCATATTGAAATGACGATTAGGCTCAAAGCAGTTTCTGTGGGTGCTGTAAAATGACCTCGTATTTGGCTCTGCTTTTGAAAGCAGTGGCTGTGACATGCCCCCCCCCCCAGCTAGAGCGTGGTTGTGGGGCAAATCCGCCACTCCCCCCCCCCGCAAATAGGCAGCCTGCTCCACACAGCCATGCTTTTAGCTGTTTCCTAAGAGGGCAGATCCTGAAGTTGAGGCTCCAGTACTTTGGCCACCTCATGAGAAGAGAAGACTCCCTGGAAAAGACCCTGATGTTGGGAAAGATGGAGGGCACAAGGAGAAGGGGACGACAGAGGATGAGATGGTTGGACAGTGTTCTCGAAGCGACTGGCATGAGTTTGGCCAAACTGTGGGAGGCAGTGGAAGACAGGAGTGCCTGGCGTGCTCTGGTCCATGGGGTCACGAAGAGTCGGACACGACTGAACGACTGAACAACAACAAAGATGGCGGCTCATATTTGGAATATATAAGGCTCCTGTTTGTTTGTTTGTTTGTTTGTTTGCAATTTTATTACTTGAACAAGAAGACACCCAATAAAAATTAGCAGCAGAGCTTTCGATCAAATTGCAAAGAGCCGTCTTGCCTGCTGATCAGTGACTTCTGAGCCTCAGTCACCAGAAAAATAAGACACAGCTTGAAAGAAGTGTAGAAACGAATCACATTACCTATAAGGCGGGATCCCTCCTACACGGGAAAATCATCTCTAATACATTACATTCTCAGAGCCCAGCAGTGAATTTCAGTGAGCAAAGTAGTCTATTAGTGATTTGTGCTCTTGAGATGTTCTGAATGATCTGGATCTGACAACCGTCAGAAAGTAGAAAGTGCACGGAAATGCCATTTACCTCCTCGCCGGAGTGGTACCTATTTATCTACTTGCACTTTGACATGCTTTCGAACTGCTAGGTGGGCAGGAGCTGGGACCGAGCAACGGGAGCTCACCCCGTCGCGGGGATTCAAACTGCCAACCTTCTGATCGGCAAGCCCTAGGCTCTGTGGTTTAGACCACAGCGCCACCCGCGTCCCATATTGCTGGCTGAAAATGCACCTAGGTCAGTCTCTCCCGCCGCCGCCCTCCTCTGGATAGAAACTGGTTTGGGGAAAAACACATCAAATTGTAGTATTACATTCAAAACAGCAGGACGGATATAGATTGTGGTCAATGTCATGCGTACAGAGTTTCCCCAACCAGCAATGGGAGAACCCTGGATGCAGTTACTTTTGATTGATTTATTATTTTTATTCTGAGTTAATTTGGGGTAGGCAGTTTGTATAATCTCCTACTCTGAGATCTACAGTGGTGAAGTCCAGGCCATAAATAGACGCAATAAATGAATGAGACCAACGAAGCATTATGCCACCGTAAAGACGATCATTTTACTGTATTATGAACTGTAGTCCGCTTCGTGCATCTGGTAACAAAAATTGCTAGCCTTTAAGTTGCCGCGAAACATTATACTGATTTTGCTGCAACCAACACAACTACTCCAATGGATACCTGAAATAAGTTAATATCTTTTTAAAATCAATCTGTGGAACTTAAAACCATGCAAAATGCTTTAGAATAACGTTTGCACTCCTTCCAGTAAAGCCTATGAGATAGGTTCTTGTTTATTTATTGATCATTTAGTGTGACAGAATGTTATTTGGAACTCCCTGCCTATTGTTATCAAGCAGGTGCCTTCACTGTGTTCTTTTCAGCATCTGCTAAAAACATTCTTGTTTAGACAAGCCAGCCCAGATGCTTAGAAAGTTGATGTGAATTTTAATCTGTTTCAATATTTTGACTTTTTATATGTTTTGAAGTCAAAACAAAATAAAATAAAAAATTCCTTCCAGTAGCACCTTAGAGACCAACTAAGTTTGTTCTTGGTATGAGCTTTCGTGTGCATGCACACTTCTTCAGATACATGCATGCACACGAAAGCTCATACCAAGAACAAACTTAGTTGGTCTCTAAGGTGCTACTGGAAGGAATTTTTTATTTTATTTTGTTTTGACTATGGCAGACCAACACGGCTACCTACCTGTAACTGGAACTATGGATGTTTTGAAGTGTTAGCATTTTGTTCTTGATTTTACCATTTTATCTTTGGGGAAATGACTTTGAGGGGGGTTATTGCTGCTGCTGTTTCTACAGTCAAGCAATCTATAAATTTTATGATGTAAATGAATAAAACAAACGTATCTCCTTTGTATCCCTCAAATCCATGTGCGGGGAGAAGCCCCACCACCACCAACGACCCTTGGGATCTTCTTCTTTCTTCTTCTTCTTCTTTGGTGATCACTTGTAGCCAAGATTGTCTTCCATAAACACTGTTTTAAAAGTGAGTCTGTCAGTGACCGTGGAGGCCAGTTCTGGATCCACACGTCCTTCCACAGTGGGGACATAGGTAAAACGGGAGGCAGACTACGTTTAGGGCACCTTTTCTAGCCTCTCCCCCATTTCGGAGTGAGCAGAGTGGATCCTAAATAGAGCTGCTCAGTCATGGATACTGCCTCATTCCTTTAGTCAAGAGCGACTGAATCTGTATCCGCTGCCCAGGGGCAAACGAAGGCAAACCGACACCCGGGGCGGGGAAAACCGTCAGCTGCGCACGTGTTGCGCCACTACGTAGGGCACATGCATGGCGTTGCTACATACGACGCGTGTGTGGCGTCGCAACATTGGGTGCATGCGCAGCGTCGCTACAAACAGCGCATGCGCTGTACGTAGCGGTTTGCTGTCGGTGCCGCCCGAGCGTTGTACAGACGGTGGCGGGATCCTCTGCTCACAGCTGCAGCCATGAACGGATGATCCTCCACATGTGGCTGCAGCGGCGCGATGGCTGCTTGCGCCGCCGCACCCGGGGGCGGCAGTGCAAGCACCCCGAGGGGTGCTTCTTGTCCCCCACCCCAACATGGCACCCAAGGCAAACTGCCCCCCACCCCCCTTGCGACACCACTGCCACTGCCCATGTGCTGGTTCATGACAAGGGTCTTCCAGATTTCACGGTCCTGCCCCCGTTACCATTTGCCGATCGCCATGGGACTTTGGGTGTTTGGGTTTGGGATGGGTTTTTGGAAGATGCCTGTGCATGAATTTGTTTTATGTGTGTAGATCTGCTGCAGCCTTCATCCGCCTTCACAGACCCTTGGGATAACAGATTCCTTGCTTCGGCATCTCATTTCTCCCATCCCAGCCATTCCTGGGGATCCATGATATTTTTTCCCCAACCCAAACCCCAAGAGGACAACATTCTGTCCTTATGGGACACACACTGCAGACGTCATTCTAAAATTTGGCAGCCTTCTTTCCCTCCCCCAAGAAGAAGTGGCCATGTCTACACATTCATCCCATTCTGGCAAAGAATCAAGAAGTTATTGATGCTTCCTTTATCTAAAACAACAACAACAACCAGACATTAAATGTGCCCTGCTTTAAAACACTCGGATCGATCCACCTACAATTGGGTGTGCTTAATCCACTCTGGAGGGGCTTGTTGTGCTTGCAGATTGTATCTAATTCTGTGAAAATGGCAAAATGCTGTAGTTGCTGCTTATATATTCCCCATTGTAGTGAATGGAGGGGAACAGCGCTTCAGCTTTAACAGATGTAATTTGGTTCTGATTAACAAGTCAGACTGGAAAGACACAATGCAGCTCTGAAACAGATTGTGCTACCTCTGAAAAGTGTGGATATAAATTGAATCTCGAGGCAGGCGCAAACCCCTTCTTCAATATTATGGTTCTCTTAAAGGCTGGTAACTGGTGAAAGAACAAGACGCAGAGAGTTCTCACAGTGGAGGAATGTACCGTATATACCTGAGTATAAGCCGACCCGAATATAAACCGAGGCACCTAATTTTCCTACAAAACCTGGGAAAGCTTATTGACTCGAGTATAAGCCGGTTCACCTTTGCCGCTGTGGAGGAGGAGGAGGAACGAGCAGCCCGAAAGCAGCCCTTTGGGCTGCTCCTTCCTCTTCCTCCTTTGCCAAGTTTGCATTTATGCGAGCAGTTCAGGAATGGAACAAGCTGCCTGGGGAGAGTAAAGAACCGCCGTTCTTGTACGCTTCTTAAGGAATGGTTGAACTGGGGAGAGCGGGTGGCGGCACGAGCGGAGAGAAAGGGCTTCTTTCTCGCTGCCCCCACCGCCCGCCTCACTCAAGTATAAGCCGAGGGCAGCTTTTTCAGCACAAAAAATGTGCTGAAAAACTAGGCTTATTACTCAAGTATATACAGTAATCAGTGCTTTTTAGCTTGATCTGGAATCAGGGGAGAGCAGTGAGGTTGCTAAGTTTGCAGATGACACCATATTATTTAGGGTGATAAAAAACAAGAGATAGCCAGGAGCTCTCTCAACTGGGCGAACGGGCAGTGAAATGGCAAATGTAAAAAGGTAAAGGGACCCCTGACCATTAGGTCCAGTTGTGGACGACTCTGGGGTTGCGGTGCTCATCTTGCTCTATAGGCTGAGGGAGCCGGCATATAGCTTCCGGGTCATGTGGCCAGCATGACTAAGCCACTTCTGGCGAAACCAGAGCAGCGCACAGAAATGCCGTTTACCTTCCCGCCAGAGTGGTACCTATTTATCTACTTGCACTTTTTGGGTGTGCTTTCGAACTGCTAGGTTGGCAGGAGCAGGGACCGAGCAACGGGAGCTCGCCCCGTCACGGAGATTCGAACCGCCAACCTTCTGATCGACAAGCCCTAGGCTCTGCGGCTTAATCATCCTAAATAATATGGTGTCATCTGGCAAATGTAGTTCAACACAAAAAAGTGTAAAGTGATGCATATTGAGGCATGAAATCCCAACTTCACGAGTGCATTTATTGGGCCTGAAGTGGCAGTGAATGACTAGAAAAGAGATCTCGGGGTCATGGTGAATGAAAAGGTTACCAGCCCAGCACCATAAAGCCCTGGTGCTACTCCACTTGGAACACAGTGGTACCTTGGTTCTCAATTGCCTTGGTTCTCAAACGCCGAAAACCCGGAAGTAAGTGTTCTGGTTTTCGAACGTTTTTCGGAAGTTGAACGTCAGATGCGGCTGTCGGCTATTGTTTCCAGGGCGCCTGCACCGATCAGAAGCTGCGCCTTGGTTTTCGAACATTTCGGAATTCAAACGGACTTTGGTACAGATTAAGTTTGGCACTTTTGTTTTTGCTATGTTGTTGTTCAGTCGTTCAGTCGTGTCCGACTCTTCGTGACCCCATGGACCAGAGCACGCCAGGCACGCCTATCCTTCACTGCCTCCCGCAGTTTGGCCAAACTCATGTTAGTAGCTTCGAGAACACTGTCCAACCATCTCATCCTCTGTCGTCCCCTTCTCCTTGTGCCCTCCATCTTTCCCAACATCAGGGTCTTTTCCAGGGAGTCTTCTCTTCTCATGAGGTGGCCAAAGTACTGGAGCCTCAACTTCAGGATCTGTCCTTCTAGTGAGCACTCAGGGCCGATTTCCTTGAGAATGGATAGGTTTGATCTTCTTGCAGTCCATGGGACTCTCAAGAGTCTCCTCCAGCACCATAATTCAAAAGCATCAATTCTTTGGCGATCAGCCTTCTTTATGGTCCAGCTCTCACTTCCATACATACTACTGGGAAAACCATAGCTTTAACTATATGGACCTTTGTCGGCAAGGTGATGTCTTTGCTTTTTAAGATGCTGTCTAGGTTTGTCATTGCTTTTCTCCCAAGAAGCAGGCGTCTTCTAATTTCGTGACTGCTGTCACCATCTGCAGTGATCATGGAACCCAAGAAAGTGAAATCTCTCACTGCCTCCATTTCTTCCCCTTCTATTTGCCAGGAGGTGATGGGACCAGTGGCCATGATCTTCGTTTTTGCTATATATTTTGTATTTTTGTTTTTGAGGCTTTTTCGGTTAATTTGTTTTTGTGACTGTGTGGAACCCAGTTCAGCTACTGATTGATTGATTGATTGATTGATTGTGTGACTGCGGAAATGGATAAAAGCCCCCCATCCAAACAATGACTATCATCAGTGCAGGTAAGAATTTTTTTTTTATCATCTACAATACTGTCTTATTTATTTTATAGTACAGTACATTGATTATTGCTTTCATTTTATGGATCAATGGTCTCATTAGATAGTAAAATTCATGTTAAATTGCTGTTTTAGGGGTTGTTTTTAAAAGTCTGGAATGGATTAATCCATTTTGCATTGTTTTCTATGGGAAAGCGCGCCTTGGTTTTGGAGCGCTTTGGTTTTGGAACAGACTTCCGGAACAGATTAAGTTTGGGAACCAAGGTACCACTGTACTGTGTACAATTCCAGTCACTGGACATTGTGGGCAGCTGTGGGGGGGGAGAATTTCAAAACTACCTAACTGCAAACTGGAATACAGCTATTGTTCAAAAGTTGTGCTTATTCAAATTTTACCCTGCAGTTGTCCAACCACGCAATTTGTACAAAATGTATATAGGGGGGAGGTGTGCGCAGACATGTACACATTGTTTATTTATTTCATAAAATCTACAAAATTTTACTTGATTGTAGCAAAAAAAAATCTGTCAAATTTTTTGGTGTGAAAGCGGCATACAAAAATGCACTGCGTTAGAGAAACCAGCTTGCAAAAATGTGTAAATTAGTCAAAACTGCATACAAAATTGTGTTTATTAGAAGAAATTCACAAACTCACAGAAATCGTGCTTCATGCAAGCACCTGGTCACGTGAAGGAAGAAAGGATAGAAGAAAATAAGATAGAAGGACTATAAGGAATATCATAGTAGTAAAAAAGAAGGGATAGATCGATATCCTGGGATGATGACAAGTGGAAGCCAAATGGGAGGGGGAAGTAACATATAGTAGAAATAGACAAGAATATACAGAAGAATGGAAGAAAGAATTATCACTAAAGATTAGTAGAAATTGATTTATGCGATTATTGAAATTGGATATTATTATGTTTGGTTTGTTTATTATTTATAATATAGAACCGAATTATTTGGAATATATGAATGTATTATTTGAATGTATTTTATGGTTTCTTTCTAAGAAGAAACTCAATATTTAATTTTTAAATCTTTTCTTTATTCACTGTTTTTTTCATTGTTCTTTTTTCCTTTTTGTATTTGATGCAATAAAGTTAATAAAAAAAATTTTTTTAAAAAAGAACAACAGAATGGCAGAGCAGTAGCAAACTCATCAAATGAGATCACAGCTCCTCTTCCTTCAACTGGGGAGGGGGAGTGTTTCCAGTTTATGAAACCAGTGTCACAATCTCCACTTTGTGGCTTGAATGTGTCCGTGCTGGTGCAAAGAGACCGCAGTGTTAGCGAGCAAGTAGCTGAACATGGAAACTTACAGTTTCATAATAAGCAACACACATACAACTCCTGGACAGGCTTGTGACTTTCAGAAGTCCAGATGTATGATATTCAGCTGGGGCAGCGGGCAGAAATAGATAATTTGCAAGTAAGAATTTGTCCCAGCAGATCTTTCTTGTGTTCCAGCTTTTGTTGGCATAGATGTGCTGGGTATTTAAGTATTTAGCTTAACCTCAGCTGGAGACTAATTGTGAAATACTGTACAGGTACTGTAAAGGTAAAGGTAAAGGTAAAGGGACCATTAGGTCCAGTCATGTCCGACTCTGGGGTTGTGGTGCTCATCTCACTTTATTGGCCGAGGGAGCCCGGCGTACAGCTTCCAGGTCATGTGGCCAGCATGACTAAGCCGCTTCTGGCGAACCAGAGCAGCGCATGGAAACGCCGTTTACCTTCCCGCCGGAGCGGTACCTATTTATCTACTTGCACTTTGATGCTTTTGAACTGCTAGGTGGGCAGGAGCAGGGACCGAGCAATGGGAGCTCACTCTGTCATGGGGATTCGAACTGCCGACCTTGTGATCAGCAAGCCCTAGGCTCTGTGGTTTAACCCACAGTGCCACCTGCGTCTTACAGGTACTGTAAGAAAGGGCAATTCCAGTGACAATGGCATTGCTTAAATGGTGGGGAAATTGTAGCTGGACACGGCATATCATCTGATCCATGATTCATTCCTTTGCAACTTACCGAGAAGCAAAAAGCCAACAAGTTCCACAAATCAGTCTGCAATTATTTCCTAATCAATTACTTGCCGTGCCGTAGATATGCAAAGCAAAATGAAAGGCTGACAGGCCTGAATGGCATCTCACTGGATGAGAAGGGACGCAGACTGGGGAGCAAAGAGTTCACAGGAAAACGGTCAGCTGGACCACAGAGCATCCAAACTACTGAAAGCATCATCACAGATGAGGCTACACTCCAATGACAGCAGGGGCTGCTTTACCAAATGAATAATGGAAAGCAGTCAGGGGCTCTGAGCAGCAAATTCCTCAGGTGGCAGCAGTGTCTCCTCTCTCATTCTCTCTCTCTCTCTCGAGCGGACGACCGGAAAGTGTATGGGCCCGCTCTACTGTGCCTTTCAACCACGTAAAAACAGTATTAAAAATGGATCCGCAGTTCAATAGGCAGGGAAACTAGGGAAGCCATATTTGCTAAAATTCTCCAAATAATTCAACAGGTGCTCATATTTAAATATGTCTGAAAGGCGAGGGCTGAGTAAAAAAAAAAACCCTAAGTAGCCTTGTTTTTAGAGCTCCTCGTTCAAATCCCTTTTCTTCCTCTCCCTTCTCCCCTGTAAACCAAACACTCAACAATCAGCTTTTGTCCTACCTACTTCCGAAGATAGAATCTCAAGACTAAAAATAAGGCATTTAAGGATGCAGGCCTCTATCGACTTACCTGGGGGTAAGCCCCATTAAACAGGACTTACTTCTGAGTGAGGGGACGTGGGTGGCGCTGTGGTCTAAACCACGGAGCCTAGGGCTCGCCAATCTGATGGTTCGAATCCCCGCAACGGGGTGAGCTCCCGTTGCTCGGTCCCAGCTCCTGCCCACCTAGCAGTTCGAAAGCACGTCAAAGTGCAAGTAGATAAATAGGTACTGCTCCGGTGGGAAGGGTAAATGGCGTTTCCGTGTGCTGCTCTGGTTCACCAGAAGCGGCTTTGTCATGCCAGCCACATGACCTGGAAGCTGTACCCTTGGCTCCCTTGGCCAATAAAGCGAGATGAGCGCAGCAACCTCAGAGTCGTCCACGACTGGACCTAATGGTCAGGGGTCCCTTTACCTTTTACCTCTGAGTGAATGTACAGGTGATTCCTTTTTTGTTTTGTTTTGGTGTATTCTGAGGCCAACTGAACGTCGTAGTCACATTTAAGGTCTAATTTTCTAGAAGGCCAGCTGGCAGCAGGCTGACTTTTGTCCTTTCTAGTTAATGCCCAGTATAGTTGTGGAGGCAAGGGGGGTGGGTGCCCTGTTGATAAATCATGGGGCTGAGTAGTGGACACCGAGCCCTGGGTGGAGTCAGAAGCACCCTTCATGCCAGTTTGCCCCCGGCCAGGACTGCTAATGCAACACCCGCCACCAACGAGACAAACACATCCCTTGCCACCCTCAGCATCGTAACATCTAACTGCCCTTGTTCTCCAGTCCCTCCATCCCAATCCTTTTTATTGCTGGCCGTTCCCATCAGTGGCACAGATTCATGTGGGTATCGTTAAAGAGACACATGGTTTATTTATTCATTAGCATATCCAGCTGTTAGCTTTCCCTCTCCCAATATTTCAGACTAACTAGCACTTTGACATAAATAACACCCATTCAACTAGATGCCGAAGGATATTTAAAAAAAAACAGAGAACTCTTAAGCTACTGTTGCTCTTTTTTAATCTGGTTATATGGTGGGGAGACAGGATGGCAAGCTCAAGACGGACAGGAAGACCTAGCGCTTTTCCTTAAACAGGCCTGTTAAAATGAGTGAAATATCACTTTATTACGCCGATGACATTACATCAGGAACGACGGGTCCTAAGTTTCCTTTCACCACTACAATCGTATGCAACCCTTTGAACGTTAATCATTCGCATCATATTCCCAACAGCCATCAGGTGCCTGGACTCTGTGGTTGATTGAATTAAGATGAGCCAGCTGGGGAATGGTTGACTCCTCTTCCCCGGAGGCTGTGGAGCAGCGGTCAAGGGGAGGTAACAGGAGCTCTTGCCAAAAACAGTCACTCGAATGCCTTCAATGGGCTTCATTGATATTCTGCAGGGCTGCCAAGCGGTCTGAGAGTGACCTCCTTGCAAACTGTTGCTGGATTTGCCCCACCAGGGGCCAGGTCTGCTCTTAAAAAAAAAAAAAACCCCACCTGCCATTTAATGTTATTTAACATGTCTAAGGCAAACAGCATGTTTGGCCGTTTTTTTAGCTAATTCAGCTTCTGAGCACACAGTTAATGGCCTCATTTCAGGTGAGAATCTGAGGCCTTTTCCACATATGAATATTATATATTTGCAAACCTGGCCTCTGCAAATTAAACAACAACAACACCCCTAATTTACACTGAGCTTGTTGTACGTTTGCTTCCAAAACGGCTACCTTCCATGTCCGATACCAAACTACCATGTGACATATTTGTCATGAATGGCTAAAATTAGTATCATGTTTAAAAAAAAACCCAAAGCCTTAGAGATGATTTTTAAATAATAATAATAATAATAATAATAATAATAATAATAATAATAATATATATATTATTATTATTATTATTATTATTATTATTATTATTATTTATACCCACCCATCTGGCTGGGTTTCCCAGCCACTCTGGGTGGCTTCCAGCAAAATATTAAAATACAATAATTCATCAAATATTAAAAGCTTCCCTAAACAGGGCTGCCTTCAGATGTCTTCTAAAAGTCAGATAGTTGTTTATTTCCTTGACATCTGGTGGGAGGGTGTTCCACAGGGCGGGCGCCACCACCGAGAAGGCCCTCTGCCTGGTTCCCTGTAACTTTGCTTCTCGCAGTGAGGGAACCGCCAGAAGGCCCTCAGAGCTGGACCTCAGTGTCCGGCAGAACAATGGGGGTGGAGATGCTCCTTCAGGTATACTGGGCTGAGGCCATTTAGGGCTTTAAAGGTCAGCACCAACACTTTGAATTGTGCCCGGAAACGTACTGGGAGCCAATGTAGGTCTTTCAAGACCGGTGTTATTGGCTACTAAGAGAGGTAATTGCTGAGCCAAGATCTGAACTTCTGCTTCTCAATTCACAGAACAAGAAGCTAAAAACTGAAGCTGCAATCCTCACTTTGAATCCATTAAATTCCATACAGCCATTAAATTCAACAGACCTTACTTTGCATGACAAAATCAAAAATTCTTTCCAGTAGCACCTTAGAGACCAACTGAGTTTGTTCTTGGTATGAGCTTTCGTGTGCATGCACACTTCTTCAGATACACTGAAACAGAAGTCACCAGATCCTTAAATATAGTGAGGGAGTGGGGAGGGGTATTGCTCAGAAGGGTGGTGGGAATGGGTGATCAGCTGATAGGTATGGAAAACCTGTTGACGACTCTTAACGGCTGTAATTAGTCTTGCAGGGAAAGGCAAGGGGTGAGATGGCTAAAGATAGCTTTGTTATGTATAATGAGATAAGAATCCAATGTCTTTGTTCAGACCAGGTTTCTCCATGGTTTTAAGTTTGGTGATTAGTTGCAATTCAGCCACTTCTCTTTCCAGTCTATTTCTGAAATTCCTTTGTATTAAGACAGCTACTTTGAGATCTTGTTATAGAATGTCCTGGGAGACTTGAAGTGTTCTCCTACTGGTTTCTCTGTCTTGTGATTCCTGATATCAGATTTATGTCCATTTATCCTTTGGCGTAGGGTTTGGCCTGTTTGTCCAATATAGAGAGCTGAAGGGCACTGTTGGCATTTGATTGCATACACCATGTTGGAAGATGAGCAATTAAATAGTCCTGAGATGGTATGTTTGATGGTATGTTTACTTTGCATGGTTAGGATTGCATTGCAAACCACAGTATGCTTCTAACTTAATTAGTAATATAATCACAGCTTGGAATTCAGGTACCTTAAGGACCCTTCTCTAAATGCATGCATGCATTCATAAATCTACAATTCTGTGCTGGAAAAAAACTCAGAGGAGCATTTAGCAAAATTGTCTTTTTTAGACCTGCCGAACAGAGAAGGCTGGGCAAAATTGTTGCAATCATCTGATGCTAAATTATTCAGTTTCCTCTGTGATGTCACCTCAGTCCAGTCATTTGAAACCACCAGATCAGTGATGTAATTCTTGCTCAAGTCGCCAAAATGTCCATTTTGGAATTTATATACACAAAAAAAACCAAAAAACAACCCTGGTTTTTCTCAGTTGGTATGTTAGACTTCAATCCAGCCATAAAAGGGCGGCTTATATGTGTGAATTGGTTTTCTCCCTGTTACAGACATGCATTTACTCAGCTTAGATTTCAAATTGTGCCCACAGAATATTTAACTGGTAAATTCCATCTGTGGATCAGGCCAGGCTATGTGCTGTGTTCTGTACTGCTCTCTTTGTAACTCACCTGAGGAAAGATCCTTCTCTAGTCACTTTGGAATTGTCTAGAAAATAAGCCAAAATTATATGGTTGCCTTATGTAGTCATGCCCGTTACTGATAGCTTTGCACACACTAACAGCTAGCTGGAACGTATCTAGTGGAGGGCAACCAAAATGGTCAAAGGCCTGGAAACGATGCCTTATGAGGAACAGCTTAGGGAGCTGGGTATGTTTAGCCTGGAGAAGAGAAGGTTAAGGGGTGATATGATAGCCATGTTCAAATATATAAAAGGATGTCATATAGAGGAGGGAGAAAGGTTGTTTTCTGCTGCTCCAGAGAAGCGGACACGGAGCAATGGATTCAAACTACAAGAAAGAAGATTCCACCTAAACATTAGGAAGAACTTCCTGACAGTAAGAGCTGTTCGACAGTGGAATTTGCTGCCAAGGAGTGTGGTGGAGTCTCCTTCTTTGGAGGTCTTTAAGCAGAGGCTTGACAGCCATCTGTCAGGAATGCTTTGATGGTGTTTCCTGCTTGGCAGGGGGTTGGACTGGATGGCCCTTGGGGTCTCTTCCAACTCTAGGATTCTATGGATTCTATGATTCTATTAATAATAATAATAATAATAATAATAATAATAATAATAATCTGCACACAGGTTCATAAATAAGGGCAAATCCACAATTCTGTTTCTGCCCCGATTTCTAGGCACAGGTCTGGGATTTGTAGGCATGCATCCTAGATTCTGTTGTCATTGTTCCTCCACTTTCACCAGGAAAACCCACTGTTTACCGCTGAACTGGAACAAATGTCAATTGGGTTTTCCTCAGATTGACATTTGCTCTGATTCCGTAGTAAACAGCGGGTTCCCCTGAGGAAAGTGGCAGGACAAAGAAACAACCTCTTGGACCCATTCCTACAATCACGGACCTATGCACAAATGTGGATGAGCCCAAAATGTTCATTTAAATGTGCATTTTAAATGCATTGTCTCTCAAAATGCATTTTATCTCAGAACATACATTGTGAAACACATTTTGATATATTTTTTTGAGACACGGAGGGCATCGTAGCACTCAAATAAATGAGAAACCCAATGGATAGCTATGTTCTGATGCACATATCAGCCTGGAAGATACGGATCAGTACAGTCATTACGGGAATTTGAAAAACTGGATATGTTATAGCTTCCCTAGATGGGAAATAAGTTGTTAATTTAAATCTCACTCCAACCACATACTCACGACATTGCAAGCCTTCTGCAACATTAATATATTTCTTTTTATATTTGCCCTCCTTAAAGGGCCATTGTGGCACAGTAGGGAGGGCAACCTGAGTCTCTGGTTGGAGTAAAACTCCCCAGCCGTAAGAACTACTGAGATAATGAATGCAACGCAAGCCTTGAGGGGAAATGAGTGCTTAGCGATTGCCAAATGCTGTCAAATATCAACTGTCAAATAGCGCTAAATTTCAAATATTGAAATCCAGTCTCGGTAAGTAATCACATATTGCAGGGTGTCAAAAACCAATATCACTGAATATTCTGCAAATACCGGTATTCGGAGAATGTTTGACCTAAAAATCTTCTTTATAACACTTTGTTTAAACTCTTGCTTGCAAAATAGCATAGAAGGAATTAAACCAGGGGTCAGCAAACTTTTTCAGCAGGGGGCCGGTCCACTGTCCCTCAGACCTTGTGGGGGGCCGGACTATATTTTGGAAAAAAAAATGAACGAATTCCTATGCCCCACAAATAACCCAGAGATGCATTTTAAATAAAAGCACACATTCTACTCATGTAAAAACACCAGGCAGGCCCCACAAATAACCCAGAGATGCATTTTAAATAAAAGGACACATTCTACTCATGTAAAAACACCAGGCAGGCCCCACAAATAACCCAGAGATGCATTTTAAATAAAAGGACACATTCTACTCATGTAAAAACACCAGGCAGGCCCCACAAATAACCCAGAGATGCATTTTAAATAAAAGGACACATTCTACTCATGTAAAAACACCAGGCAGGCCCCACAAATAACCCAGAGATGCATTTTAAATAAAAGGACACATTCTACTCATGTAAAAACACGCTGATTCCTGGACTGTTCACAGGCCAGATTTAGAAGGCAATTGGGCCGCATCCGGCCTCTGGGCCTTAGTTTGGGGACCCCTGAATTAAACCCTATGTGGCAGAAAGGAAAGTGGGAGGGGGCACCACTGGGATTGAGACAAAACCACCCCGTTGCCCGACACTGCTAAACCCGGTATCAGAACCTGCAGTAGAACAGATTTCGCCTCCGACTGCCGAAAGAGCGTTTTGCTTTGTGTTGCGGAAGTGAATGACTGCCATCCATTTCCACGGCAAAAACTCTCTGGTGCAGATAATAAAACTGAAGTGTGCCAACAGGGCAGGAGAATGGATGGCACTGGAAGTGCTGCATAACTGACAAAAAAACCAAAAAACAACCCACCATGAAATATCACAAGTAGGACGGGGTGGGGGGAAGCCTGAGTCCTTCCTTCTGCCCCTCCTATTCCACCCCACCCTCTCACTTGTAACCCCTGTCCTATCCAGCATTCCTCAGCTCCTTTGACTGCCTGGGAAAGCCACAGCAGAGAAGCCTTGCGAGATGCCAGCTAAGTGATACAACACTATTGCTGGCACATCCTTGTAAGGTAAAAAAAAGGGGGGGTAAAGGACCCCTGGAGGGTTAAGTCCAGTCAAAGGGGTTGCGGCGCACATCTTGCTTTCAGGCCGACGGAGCCGACGTTTGTCCACGGACAGCTTTTCGGGTCATGTGGTCAGCAGGACTTAACCACTTCTGGTGCAACAGGACACCGTGATGGAAACCAGAGTGCATGGAAATGCCATTTGCCTTCCTGCCACAGTGGTACCTATTTATCTACTTGCACTGGCATGCTTTTGAACTGCTAGGTTGGCAGGAGCTGGGACAGAGCAACAGGAGCTCACCCCGTCATGGGATTCGAACCGCCAACCTTCCGATCGGCAAGCCCAAGAGGCTCAGTGGTTTAGACCACAGCACCACCCTCATCCCTCTTTATCCTTGTAAGCAGCAATGCCCAAGGCCGACCACCTCCAGTGAGATGCCCAGATTTTAACATTTCAAAACTTGACTTCCTTCCCCCTCTTTCTGCGCTTCCTTAAATATATATATTTATATTTTCTGCATATCCAAATTAACTCAATTTGTTCATTTATTCATCTACTTTAAATATATACTCTTATAAAACTGCAGGTTATTACAATAATCCTGCCAATGTTCTTATCTGTTTACAGTTTGTTTGTAAATATTCAATAAACCATTTCCATTCTTTTATAAAAAGTTTGTTATCTTGATTTCTTATTTTTCCAGTAGAACAAACAGAGTGGACAGGGTCTGTTTAGGACAGAGATGTGTTTTTTGTGATGAGTATAAGGAATGATATAGGGAGAAATTGTTTTGTTTTTGCAAGTCGGATCCTCCATCATGGAGGGCACATGTTGCGGTGAGACCACCAGAAACTGCCTCCCTGTTGTGGGGCGGGACCGTTTGGGTGGACACAACACCCCATTGTTTGCCCCTCTGTTGCTGGGGCAGAAATTTGGTGAGTTAGGTTGGCTATTGGTTGCTGAGGGGCTACTTAACCTGCTGCACGTCGCTGGAGAGTTTCACTTTCTTGCAACGTGCAGCGGATCACTCGCCCTCCTCTTCCTATATTTAGGGTTGTTCTTATGGATTTGCTATGCCTGTTTTGGAGCAGGGGCCCGGTAGGAATTTTGCCATTTGGCTGATTGGCTGGTGCCACTTGGTTTTTGCCTACCGTGTAGCAAATCGTCACAACTTTGTAAGGTTGGCGGTTAGGCATTTGGTTCAATGTTTTGGGGAGGGGACGTGGTTGGCTGTGCCTGCCCCTCCATCGCTTTGTTGTTGTTGTTGTTGTTCAGTCGTTTAGTCATGTCCGACTCTTCATGACCCCATGGACCAGAGCACGCCAGGCACGCCTATCTTTCACTGCCTCCCACAGTTTGGCCAAACTCATGCTAGTCGCTTCGAGAACACTGTCCAACCATCTCATCCTCTGTCGTCCCCTTCTCCTTGTGCCCTCCATCTTTCCCAACATCAGGGTCTTTTCTAGGGAGTCTGAGGTGGCCAAAGTACCTCCATCGCTGATGCTAGGGAATTCCGTTAAAGGAATCCAGGGACTCGCCCTGCTTTTATCCAAACCCTGTCAAGGGGCTAGGGCCACGCCAGAGCCCCTGGGAGCATCTGGTGTGAGCTGTGAGACTGAAGCCAGCTTCTCGCTCCCCCAGGATTCTCTCCCTTACTGACATATGGTGGTGCCCAGTGTCAGTCCTGTTCCTGCCACTGTGCAGGTTCAGGTAGTCTGGAACCAATGCCTAAGCAACCACTCACATGCTGTAATCAATAAAGTTGTGGCCAAAATTTAATGCCAAAAACCTTAAACTAAAATCTGTGTCTATTGTGTCTTTATTATAGGGGTGGTTTTTTTTGGGGGGGGGGTGTCTTCACACGCAAACCCACTTGCTCCTCCCCAGCTAACGGCTGCAACTGCGCAGGTTTATGCGACGTTTCCTCGTGGATTTTACCTCACGCAGCCACAAGACAAAACGCGTACACACTGCAGAGCCACACCTGAAGCTAAACAAGTGAATAGGCCCAGTGAAGAGGTTATACCCAGATCAATTCTGTGTCCACAAGCGCAGAGAGGAAACAGGAGGGAAAGGCAGGGATGTTATGCTGGGGAGTCTGTAATCATTTCTGAAAATACTCTGCGTTAATCTTCGTGGCCCAGTTTTAATTGCACATGCATGCATACATCAGCCTTCTTATTTGCTACACCTGTCATGGCTGACACTTGGTTTTGTGCGCTTGTCATTGTGAGGACTAATTAGAGAGGTTTCAAGTTGTTGGGGAGGTTGTCTTGTTGCGTATGGTTTTCCATTTTAAAAAAATTCTTCTCAAGTCCAGATGAACAGAATAGTAAAACTGCCAATTAGGACACCGTTCTTCTCAAAATAAGGTTTTCGTTGGGCCTTGCAGGCAGATTTCAAAAGGTTGAAGGGCCAGTTAATTAGGTAGCCCTAGAATATTAAGGGAAAAAATATTTATAAGTATTTTTTATAATCTGATTCCTGGTTTTTAAGCTTCAGAACTAGAGTTGCCAGTTGGCCAGAAGAAATTCTGGCCTAGCCTCATCCTGGGACTTTGAAAGGGGCTTGAGATGCAGAAATCAGCAGGTGACCATTTCCATGGCATGAAGCAAAAGATTATCAGCTGCTAATTGCTTCCGTTGAAGGCAGGGGAATCAGCACTGTTCAGAAGCTGGGAATCTTATTCAAAGCTATCTGCTTAATATTGGGTTGGAAATTTAATTGTCCCCTTAATGATGAATCTATGGTTTTATACACACACACAAACACACACACACACACACACACACACAGAGAGAGAGAGAGAGAGAGAGAGAGAGAGAGAGAGAGAGAGAGAGAGTAGAGTAAATAATAATAATAATAATAATAATAATAATAATAATAATAATTTATTTATACCCCAGCCACTCTGGGCGGCTTCCAACAGAATGTTAAAATACAATAATCTATTAAACATTAAAAGCTTCCCTAAACAGGGCTGCCTTCAGATGTCTTCTAAAAGTCTGGTAGTTGTTTTTCTCTTTGACATCTGGTGGGAGGGTGTTCCACAGGGCGGGTGCCACTACCGAGAAGGCCCTCTGCCTGGTTCCCTGTAACTTGGCTTCTCACAGCGAGGGAACTGCCAGAAGGCCCTCGGTGCTGGACCTCAGTGTCTGGGCAGAAATGGGGGTGGAGACGCTCCTTCAGGTATACTGGACCAAGGCCGTTTAGGGCTTTAAAGGTCAGCACCAACACTTTGAATTGTGCTCGGAAACGTACTGGGAGCCAATGTAGGTCTTTCAAGACCGGTGTTATGTGGTCTCGGTGGCCGCTCCCAGTCACCAGTCTAGCTGCCACATTCTGGATTAGTTGTAGTTTCCGGGTCACCTTCAAAGGTAGCCCCACGTAGAGCACATTGCAGTAATCCAAGCGAGAGATAACTAGAGCATGCACCACTCTGGCGAGACAGTCTGCAGGCAGGTAGGGTCTCTGCCTGCGTAACAGATGGAGCTGGTAGACAGCTGCCCTCATCAGGAAATGAGCAATCCTGGAAGCGGTGGCTAAAAAGGCCATTTTCTGGGGCAGCATCAGAATGATACCCCACTCTATTCTGCTTTGGTCAGACCTCACCTGTGTGGGATAACCAGCCTCATATAACCAACATGCTTAAGTCTAATTAATTAAGTCTAATAGGATAAACTGTCCAGCTAGGCTTACATCACTTTGGGAGTGACCAGGTTCCTTTTCAGTCTACCTGAGAAGCTCCACGTGTGAAGAGTCTAAGCTGGTTGCTGCAGCTCAGCCGCATGGCTTTCACAAGCCATTCTTGAGTTCCCATCCCAATAATTTAGGAATTTTCATTTTGTTGTACTGCCTGTGCAACTTTTCTGACTGACGTATGGGGAAAGCACATGAACCTGACCTTGGGAGAGTTTGTAAGTAAACCGTTTTTAACTTACCAAATGTGTGGTCTTTTCCTATGCTGGGTAAAGAGCAGAACTTTGGGAGGAACTCAGGGCATATTTTTAAAGGTCCAACAGCCTGTATTTCCACACTTTACTTTCCTGCATATGTGATTTTAAATCTCGGCTGGGGTCTCTCGCGAAAGAGTACTTGCCCCAAACTTGAATCTTGGCACCCAGGAATTCTGCCTTTATAGACCTTTCCCCCGCTTGCACCAGCAACCTGGAGTACAGAACAGTTCCAGGAAATGAAGTTTAAGGAGAATATTGACACACTGTAACATGTCCAGCAGAGGGTGACTGAGGATTTATCCATACTTATATTTTGGCCTGCTATTTCCAGGCACAGATTCACGCTTAAAATTTCCATGTCTAGGGCTGCCATATTCCCCAAGTTGAAAATCCAGACAGAGTTCTTGAGCTTCTTTTTCGTTTGCTCAGATTTGTTGAGCTTTTGGGGATTTATTTATTTATTTATTATTGATTCTTAAAAAAATTATTTACACACACACACACACACACACACCCTTGCCATACGTCTGGGTTTTCCCAGACATTTTACCGATTTCGCAAAAATCTGCCCGGATGCCAAAATGTCCTGGAGGTTTCCCCACAAAACAAAAGATCTCACACATTAGCACTTAGTTGGAGCAAACATCAATTTGGGTTTTCTGTGGATAGCCATTTACTCTGACTGAGCTTTAAATAGGTTTGTTTGTTTGTTTGTTTGTTTGTTTTTTGTGAGGAAAGCTCTGGAGCAAAAAAAAGGGGGGGAGGATTCTCAAACACAGAGTTTTTAAGTGCAAACCATGCCTGGAAAGAGTGGAAGAAACTAAAGTATGGGTGAGCCCAGAGGCAGTGAGGGGACCTAGAGACCAAGTCCTAGGAGGAGAGGCTGAAGGAGTTGCGCATATTTAGCCTAGAGGTGAGATGACGGCATCTTCACTCTTGCGAAGGGCTGTCTCAGACAAAAAATGATGGAGAACATTAGTTTTCTGTTGTTCTGGAGGGTAGGACCCAAACCAACTCAAGGCATTCAGATAACAAGAAAGGGGATTCCAGCTAGGAATGGGAGCAGAAGGAGTAAATATGCATGGAAGCAATGTTCTTAAAAGCACATCTCCGAGCACTTTCTTCAAAGCTGGTTTTAGTCTTGTAAAAACAAAATAGAAAATTCTTTCCAGTAGCACCTTAGAGACCAACTTTTGACCAAGAACAAACTCAGTTGGTCCTAAGGTGCTACTGGAAAGAATTTTCTATTTTGTTTCACTATGGCAGACCAACACGGCTACCCACCTGTCTTGTAAAATTTAAACGTTATGCCGGCCCCAAATTGTCAGATACCTCTCCTTTCCAAAGGTTTCACTGTACTTCTCCCATGGAATATAAATGGTCCTCTCTTCTCTCAAACAACTGTATCTCTGTCCCTCGATCTGACATCCCTGCTTGGCCCAGTCACAGCAAACAGCACGTAAACCTTCCCCTGCAAGCTTCTCAAATCAGCCAGGCCTTGTGGTTTGCATCCTGTAGCTTTACATTTTACAAATACCCTGGGGGTATACCATAGACTAGAGGCTCTATCTAAATTCTAGACCAGGCTGCACCTGCCAATTGTTGGCTGTTGGTGTTTTTTTTTTTTTATCTTATTCAGAAAACAAGAACATGGAAATCAATTTTCCCCCATCTCAGTTATGGCTCTGAACCCATCACTTTCAGCTCAGCTACAGGATTAATCTATTGAAGAGTTTGCAGGAGTTTTGCTGACATGTAAGCATTTTCAGAATATATTACGTTGCTCCCCCTCCCAACTGCAGTACTCTATAAAAACTGGTCTGCCTTTGTCCTGGCACTTGGCAAGGAGGGAGGCAGCAGGGGAAGGAGAGAGGAGAAAAGGGGTGTTGCTGCACATGCATGATGGTCTACATGCGCACGCATGCTTTCCTGTGCTAAGGATAGATTTTTTTAAAAAAGGTAAAGGACCCCTGGACGGTTATGTCCAGTCAAAGGGGTTGCGGCGCTCATCTCGCTTTCAGGCAGAGGGATCCAGTGTTCATCCACAGACAGCTTTCCGGGTCATGTGGCCGGCAGGACTAAACCGCTTCTGGCGCAACCGAACACCATGACGGAAACCAGAGCGCACGGAAATGCCATTTACCTTCCCGCCGCAGCAGTACCTATTTATCTACTTGCACTGGTGTGCTTTCGAACTGCTAGGTTGGCAGGAGCTGGGACAGAGCAACGGGAGCTCACCCATCACGGGGATTCGAACCGCCAACCTTCTGATCAGCAAGCCCAAGAGGCTCAGTGGTTTAGACCACAGCGCAACCTGCGCATTTTTAGCTTGTTGTAGACATCCATTGCATGATACAATGCGCTTCTGCATGCAGAAGGTGTTTTCTGCTTGTGGAAGGACTGCTGAACACGCCATGCTAGGGCACTGCATGAAAAAAGTAAGAAGCTCTGCTGATTGTGCGGCTTGCAGCTGCATCAGGATAATTTTTTTTGAAAAAAAAGAAAAAGAAATGCTAGGCACATTGGGACTGCAGTATGTGAAGAAAAGACACTGCAACATTCTCTTCCTGGCCACAATCCTCATGAAAAAGGTAAAGGATCCTTGTCCAGTCAAATACGACTCTGGGGTTGCAGTGCTCATCTCGCTTTCAGGCCACGGGAGCTGGCATTTGCCCACAGACAGCTTTCCAGGTCATGTGGCCAGCAGGACTAAACCGGTTCTGGTGCAACAGGACACCGTGAGGGAAACCAGAGCGCACAGAAACACCGTTTACCTTCCTGCCGCAGTGAATCCCCACGACGGGGTGAGCTCCAGTTGCTCTGTCCCAGATCCTGCCAAACCTAGCAGTTCAAAAGCACACCAGCGCAAGTAGATAAATTGGTACCACTGCAACAATGAGGTAAATGGTGTTTCCATGTGCTCTGGTTTCCCTCACGGTGTTCCATTGCACCAGAAGTGATTTAGTCCTGCTGGCGAAATGACCCGGAAAGCTGTCTGTGGACAAACGCCGGCTCCTTCGGCCTGAAAGCAAGATGAGTGCCGCAACCCCATAGTTGCCTTTGACGGGACTTAACCGTCCAGGGGTCCTTTACCTTTACCTTTTACCTGAACATGTATCAATGGGGAGTTGCCAGTGCATAACATAGATTTAATTTAAATATTGAGGAAGCTTCCCAGTTATAACAGCAGCAGCAACAGCAGCATCAAATTCTCTTGGTGCGATTCAGGACCATTCATAGAATGTGATCGTGTACACGGAGCCTATGTCTAAACTAAGCAAGTTTCATCAAGAGAAAAATCAAGGTTTGGGGGGCACTTGTGCTTTCTCTCACTCTCTCATGTGGGACCAAACTTTCTTTATTGTTGTTTTATGAATTAAGCACTGGAGGGTCGCGAAACGGTTCCCTCATCTAGGCATTGGAGAAAGAGCCATAGCAACTGAATAATCAATTAATTACCCAGCTGAGCTCTGTTTACATAATGAAAAATACAACCTCCTGCTATTTTGCAGAGCCTGCTTTCATTTGCCAAGGCTGCAAATACGTATGTCGCACCTTCTCTTGCTGAGCTACCGTAATCCTATTCATGGAAGTGAATCACTACCGGGTGTTTGTGAGCATTTTGCTGATGTTTCTGTTTAAGTTCACGAGATGGGTTCATATGTTTATCCTCAGTTGTAACCTGCTGTGTATCCTTGGCTTAAACCGGGTTAAAACGTTTTAAAACAAGATTAAAAGTTATTGAATATAGCACATACCCTGTTTTTGTTCAATCTCTGTCTGCACTAATCGTAAGTATTTCCTCAGGTCTGTTTCCTACATTATCCCAATGATGTGGCTGCCACTGGGAAGTTAAATCTCTCCACCAAATAGTTAACCCTTTGTATTTTACCCTTTGTTTCCCCAACTGGCAAATCTTTCCAACTTTTCACCAAGAGGAATGGAAACAGCTAGAACATTTATCTGAAGTGAGAAAGTGAAGCCACCAAAACTCTTAAGTGACCAGTCTGTAAGTCAAATATAACATGTTCGTAACTCCCATAGGTGACTTTGTTTTCACCATTAAAGCAAATATTTGTTACTGGTCATTTCTTTCCTGCATCTCTGGGGTGTGTGTGGTTGGCCTGATTCTACTCAAGGCAGAGCGTGAAGTGCAGACCACACTTAAAAATGCAAGTGGTCACTTTGGGGTGGCACTCTGCAACCATGCAGGTGACTGAAAGGCACAACTCTGCAACAACCTGCAGGGATCAGGATGTTCCTACAAGGTGAAATATTACACTATACATTGTGGTGTGCTTCTGCGAAAAGCGCAGGGCAATTGCTGGGGATTTTGTTTTAGGATAACAGTGACCTGTAGCTCACCCCCAGGTGCATTACGCACCAGTGATATATCTACAATGGGACAGTCACTGCCATGCCCAAAGTTCTTTGAAAAAGGTTTGAGGAAGACACTACACAGAAGAATGACAGGGAACAGGGGCTGTCTTCCCACAAGCTGAAGATTGTCTTTCTAGCACAACTACAGACCACCAGACATATCAAGTCAATTCAGGACAACCTCGTCTAAAGGACAGCCAGCCTTCTTGATACAAGGTTCTGCAAAACCTTGGGTGACTATATGTGGTGAAAATGCCGTGTGCAAATGATGTTGATGGACACCTGGCTAGTTTTGGAATTGAGCTTCCAGATTGCAAAAGGGTCAGTTCACCCATCACCCCTGACAATAGTGAAGGTTCGCAAATGGAACCAAAGAAGATTCTAAAAGGCAGTTGGCTTTTCAGCAGAAATCTGCAGCTCAGAACTACCTGTGGTTCCGTGCATGCCGGTTTGTTCCTTTTCTTTCACCCGTACAAACCTGCAAATTCCCTTAGCAGCTGTCATGCTCTCCTTAAAGGAAACCAAATGTCTCCCAGTACGTTTCCGAGCACAATTCAAAGTGTTGGTGCTGACCTTTAAAGCCCTAAATGGCCTCGGTCCAGTATACCTGAAGGAGCATCTCCACCCCCATCGTTCAGCCCAGACACTGAGGTCCAGTGCCGAGGGCCTTCTGGTGGTTCCCTCGCTGTGAGAAGCCAAGTTACAGGGAACCAGGCAGAGGGCCTTCTCCGTAGTGGCACCCCACCAGATGTCAAAGAGAAAAACAACTACCAGACTTTTAGAAGACATCTGAAAGCAGCCCTGTTTAGGGAAGCTTTTAATGTTTAATAGATTATTGTATTTTAACATTCTGTTGGAAGCCGCCCAGAGTGGCTGGGGAAACCCAGCCAGATGGGCGGGGTATAAATAAATTATTATTATTATTATTATTATTATTATTATTATTATTATTATTATTTACCTGACCCCTCTCACTACTTCTCATTCTCTTGTTAAGATCAACAGTGCTTACATTCGGCCTGTGTGTTCTTTCTTTGTGGAGCAGAAATCTAAATCAGTGCCATATTTCAAGAACGTGCTACTTCAAAAGTTTTTCCCCGGTTGGTTTTGTAGAAAGACTAAATTTGTAACTGAAAAAGGGGGGTTGTTCCCACAATTCTTTTGCATGCACCCAAATAGTCCTTGAATTTCCTCCAGCACCCATTTGCTATGAGAGAGAGGCAGGATTGTGGCTCTAATTAATGTAATAGGGATGAGCAAATGAGTCCCAATCAATTATGGTTACATTTGCTTTCATCACACTTGCCTGTGGTTGGTGAATTCTCTGACAGTTTGAGTGCGACGTTTTCAGATGCCTTTAGTGAATCAATAATAAGTGGCATTCATAAATATGCACATTCGGCAAAGTCCTCTGCCTGGATTGGTTCAGGAGGCAGGGAGGTATTGGAGAAAATCTCAAGAGGCCATTGGAGTTGAGAATTTACGCAACCCAGGTATGGAGGTGTGCAGAAAGCAAGAAATGGCAACACAAACCTCAGTGATCCAGGATGGAGGACAACGCACAGCCTTATCCGAAATAGCTGGAACACTGTGGCTGACAAGGGACTGGAAGCAAGGATCTGCTTGATGCCTGCTATCCAAAGAATCAAAGGGCATTGCTGCGTCAGAGATTTGAGATGCTTTATTCCCATCTCTTACCCAAAGGGACCATAGATCAATACAGCACAGCTGAGGGGTCTCTAACAGAACTCTCGGCACCGGCACTGAGCTATAGTTCCTAGGATACTTCGCAGGAAGCCAAGGCAATTAAATTGGTATAAACCAAGTCTGCCGCGCAAATACGCTCAAGCCACGAGTGCTTGCATATCGATGTCACGTTGAAAAACCGTAAAAGCCTAAACAATATGCTAATGGGTGTTTGCAGATAGTGTGTTTGTGTGTGTTATATGGGGGTCAGAAGAATTTTAGTGTTCACTTCTGGAATAATTGGGAGAGGTGGAATCTAAAGACCCCTCCCACTGCCTTCATCAGGGCTTGAGCTATTTCTGCTGTGCTAAGCAGCGCTGGGGGTTAAACCACAGAGCCTAGGGCTTGCTGATCAGAAGGTCGGCGGTTCGAATCCCCGCGATGGGGTGAGCTCCCGTTGCTCGGTCCCAGCTCCTGCCAACCTAGCAGTTCGAAAGCATGAAGTGCAAGTAGATAAATAGGTACCGCTCCGGCGGGAAGGTAAACAGCGTTTCCGTGCGCTGCTCTGGTTCGCCAGAAGCGGCTTAGTCATGCTGGCCACATGACCCGGAAGCTGTACGCTGGCTCCCTTGGCCAGTAAAGTGAGATGAGCGCCGCAACCCCAGAGTCGTCCGCGACTGGACCTAACAGTCAGGGGTCCCTTTACCCTTTTAAAGCAGCGCTGGGGGATCCTTACATGATTGGAATCTGTGCACTTGAGAACTGCAGAAGAGCTCATTTGCAGGTTTGCTTTTTTACCAGCGTACAACATACAAATAGGGAGCTGGCCTTACATTTCCATGCTTCATCTTCTGCATTGCAGAATGGGGAGGGCAGGGGGAGAAAAACCCTCACATGGTTCCAATGTTTATTTTCTGAAATCTGTGACCTGCCTTGCCCCCGAGCCTCTTTCAGATATGTGGAATAATGCTTGCCTTGTGCCAAAAGGTCTCGGATGATGCGAGAAAAGGACCTAAACATGGGTCAGAGCATTTTCCTTCCTTCGCCCTCCATTGACTGGGAGCATGTGCATTGCCTTGCGGGATGAGGCCCTGCGGTATTCTGTTTCTCACAGCAGCCGGCCAGATGCTTCTTTTCTTTGTTTCCTTTGGAAAGCAAAGCTTTGCTTCCTCCTCTCCAAGGGACATCCTCTTTTCTTTACACGGAACAGCCTCGATTCTCCTCCACCTTCTAGTTTTACATCAGCGCAGCCGAGAGCAGGCCTGCGCGATGCGTCTGGCTTTTGTTCGCGATAACAGATGCACCTTGCATCTCCCTTAAATTGGCATATCATTTTCTTTTGCTCTTTCTCTTTTTCTTTGTAGCTGCATTTGCATATGTATGTCAGGGCCCATTCATACATCTCATCTCCATAAACAAAAAGGGGGGAAAAAACATCTGCTTCCTGTTTTAACTCTCGTTGGGAGTTGGCTTTTGTGGGATTAGATCGGGATGTGAGGGCTTCTGTAGTTGTATGTGCTGCAGAGCCACCTAACGGCTGTGAGGAGAACAGGCCACCCTGTTTTTTTTGTGGGTTTTTAAAATCATTTTTATTTGATTTTACAAATGCAACGTTATAAGAATCCAAATACAATTCCATATACCGAGCTTCCTCCGAATCTTGCAACTCCCCCCTCCACCCCCACCCCATGGGGTCCCATTTTAAACATTTACAACTGCATATTCTTTCATACTCTAACTTTTATATCAATCCATATTGTCCATGGTATTTGTTAGACTACAAGTGGAATCAAAATCTTGCCAATGTTTCCATCTGCTTACAATGGTCTCCTAAATAACTTAAAATTTTTCCCATTCTTTTATAAAGTTTTTGTCCTCTTGGTTTCTGAGTTTTGCAGTCAGTTTTGCCATTTTGAAATAGTCCACCAGCTTGGTTTGCCATTCCTATCTGGTAGGGACCTTGTCTTCTTTCCATCTCTGGGCTAGTAAAATCCGGGCGGGGAACAGGCCACTCTGAAATCTCCTTGTGCTGTGGGCTGGGTTGTCTTCACTGGCTGTGCAGAATCTCCTCAGACCTTTCTTTTCATCACTGAAAATCACCAATATTTTCCTGTTAGTGCTGTGATGGGAGGCTATAGCACGAGCGGAATAATATTGAACGGTATTCAATATTATTTTGAAGGAAGAGGAGAGAAGGAAACCACACTCTGATTTTCTGCTTGTGAGGTTCTTCTGGGAGGTCCCTTGGAAAACTTACTGGGTGTGGTGTCTGCAGTCTCAGACTCTCTGAAGGAGCAAGGAGTAGACCATCTTCGCCTGGAGACAACACACTGCTCAGGAACATTCGAGCAACTTCCTTAGGAATTTCGTATATAGTTGCCCCTTGGAAGAAGACTGGCTTTTCCAGATACATTTCTTTTTTTAAAAAAAAAAAATCATATGATGGAAGTCTGTATCTATGATATCCCATTTATTTAGGAAATTGCATTTGAAAGATCTGTGCTTTTTGCACTGGAAACTCAGAATGCAAGCTTAAGAGATGTAAATATGCAGGGGGGGGGGACAAGGATGGCTCAGGTGTAGGACATGTGCTCGGTATTCACAAAGTCCCAGCTTCAGCCTCTGGGGTCTCCAGATAAAGGACCTGATGCAACAGAAATGGGGAATCGGAGACCTTCATTTTACTTTAGTTTAGTCTAATTTTAAAAAGAAAAACATAAAGGTAAAGGGACCCCTGACCATTAGGTCCAGTCGTGTCCGACTCTGGGGTTGTGGCTACTCATCTCGCGTTACTGGCCGAGGGAGCCGGCGTACAGCTTCCAGGTCATGTGGCCAGCATGACTAAAGCCGCTTCTGGCGAACCAGAGCAGCGCACGGAAATGCCATTTACCTTCCCACCGGAGCGGTACCTATTTATCTACTTGCACTTTGACGTGCTTTCAAACTGCTAGGTGGGCAGGAGCTGGGACCGAGCAATGGGAGCTCACCCCGTCGCGGGGATTCAAACCGCCGACCTTCTGATCAGCAAGCCCTAGACTCTGTAGTCTAATTTTAAAAAGAAAAACATACATGCACACAAAAGGCAAGTTGAAATAAAAATAAGTATAAACAGTCAAGGCAAAACAGAAGCAAAACCATCAGCAAGTTTTTCCATCTCTATCTTTTGCAATTAAACAAACAGAGAAAATTAACAATAAAAAAATGCACATAAATAGTAATTTCTCAAATCTTATATCTCTCCCAATAACACCAAAGGGTTCGAGGCATTGTGGGTTTTTGCATGCAGATAAGACATAAATAGGCTACGTTTTTCAATACAACAGTTGTTTCTTTGCCTACCTTTTCTAACCCAAGTAAATTAGTAAACTTTACCATCTGCACCACATCTCAAATTTTAGTTAAGTTTCTAAGTGAGGTGGCTCTGAATTGTTCCTACATATGACATAAAATCATTTCTTTTCAGACAGATAAATGACCACCTCGAACTGCTTTTTTAATGTATATGTGATTTTATATCATCTTATTTTGTCTTGAGTTTTTAAAATTTTGTAATTGGTGTCTTTGTCTTGATACTAGTCCTTGACCATAATAAAATGATTTGATTAGATTTAATATGGGCTGTCATCAGAAGACATAGAGTTATTTTTTCATCCTCTTGAGACAACACATCTTTGATGTAACCAATAATATTATTAAAGAGTCTCTTGGCAATTCATAACCCAAAATCTTCCTTATTTCGATTATTACTGAATCTCCCCCCCCAGAAAAAAAGAATTATTTGGCGGTATGTCCAGAATATGTGGGAAATATAGACTCACAGATTTTTACACGTCCTTGCTTTTACATACAGAGAACCAAAGTTTAAAACACAGGATCACAAGTTAGGCACAGGGCTGGCCGAAGACCTAAATATCTTGACATTAATGAGAGCCAGTAGTTTGAAACCCGTAAGGTGTTTCCTCAGATGTTGCCCTGGATAGGTAGGGTTCAAACTGTTCTGGATGGGGTTGCTCCCCAGTAAAGGAGTGGGTGCAGAGTTTGGAAGTACATCTGAATCCACTATTGTCACTGGTGACACAAGTCACCTCAGTGATGCAAAGTGGCTTCCATCAACTTAAGCTGTTGTTGTTGCTGCTGCTGCTGTTATTTATTTATTGAATTTATATATCGCCCTATACCTGGAGATCTCAGGGCAGTTCCGTTGGCCCAGCTGCAACCCTATCTGGCCAGGAATCATCTAGTTTCAGACCCTGCAGGCTGGAGATGGGCAAATGTTGTCCGCATCTTCCAAAGGGGGGAGGGAGTAGGGTGAGTTTGACACTGATACCAGGAAAGACCCTAGAACAGATAATTCAACAGATGGTCAGTGAGCACTTAGAAAAGGATGCTGGGATTACTAAGACCCAGCATGGGTTTCTCTCAAACAAGTGATGCCAGATGTATCTCATTTTGATTGGTGGAGTTACAAGCTTGGTGGATCAGGGGGATGCTGTGGACATAGTATATCTTGACTTCAGTGAGGCTTTTGACAAAGTCCCCCATGATATACTTGCAGATAAGCTGGTAAAATATGGGCTGGATGAGGTATCTGTTAGGTGGATTTGTAGCTGGTTGACTGACCGAACCCAAAGAGTGCTCACTAACAGTTCCCTGCCATCCTGGAAAAAAGTGACAAGTGGGGTGCCACAGGGTTTTGTCCTGGGCCCGTTGTTATTCAGCGTCTTTATAAATGACTTGGAATTGAGGGGATGCTCATCATATTTGGGGGTGACACCCAACTGGCAGGGGTAGCTAATGCCACAGAATCAGGATTCAAGATATGACCTTAACAGATTGGAGAACTGGGCCCAAACTAACAAAATGAATGTAAATGGGGACAAATGTAAAGTCATACACTTGGGCAGGAAGAACCAGCTGCACAAATAATAACACAGGGGACACCTGGCCTAGTACTACTACATGTGAAAAGGATCTAGGGGTCTTAGTTTTGTTCATGGTACATCTTGACGGCTGTGGTCTCTTTTTTTGCATCAGAATCACAAACTTCTTTTTTTCATTCACTTGCCCATGAAATCTTCAAATAATGAAGTTTAGTACTTTAAAAAGGTAAAGGTAAAGGGACCCCTGACCATCAGGTCCAGTCGTGTCCGACTCTGGGGTTGCGGCGCTCATCTCGCTCTATAGGCCAAGGGAGCCGGCGTTTGTCCACAGACAGCTTCCGGGTCATGTGGCCAGCATGACAAAGCCGCTTCTGGCGAACCAGAGCAGCGCACGGAAGGTGGGCAGGAGCTGGGACCGAGCAACGGGAGCTCACCCCGTGGCAGGGATTCGAACCGCCGACCTTCTGATCAGCAAGCCCTAGGCTCTGTGGTTTAACCCACTGCGCCACCTGGGTCCCATAATCACTTTAATCACAATTTACAAAGTACTTTAATCACAATTTAATCCAACTAGCCCTCAGAAAAAGCATTAATAGGTAAGATGCCTTTCAAAACTGGAACCTTATTTCAGGCAACAACAACAACAACAACAACAACAACAATAAGGAAGGTGACCAGGACCCCCAAAATTGTTTTTAATTGTCCCCCGCCCCCCGACAATTCACACGAAGCATAGAGTTTGAAATTACACCGAATGCCACAGCTGCAACATTTTGATTTAACACTATTCAGCACACTCTGCAGCTTCACAAATACTGAACCAATTTTCTCAGTACAGGATCTATTTGGTTCTACGCCCCCCGCCCGCCCGCAACATCACCTTCAGGATGACAATAGAAGCCCTGTGATGTAAACTTCCATCTTACACTGCAGCATGTTGACTTGACAATGTGCCACCACAATTTTAACAATATGGCTCTAAAAACCTTTCTTCCTGTCAAGAAATATTTGAACTTGAAGTGAAGTCAGCAGCTGAGGAGAACAGAATGGAAAGGTAATTACCCACGATCTCCTCCAAGAGATGACAGAAAGCATATTGCAACTTGGTTGCTCCTGGACTGAGCGTGGGCTTATTACGGCTACCCTTCTGACGCAGCAGCTACTGGTTGCCGCAGAACATTTTGAACTGCACATTTTGGGTGTTCAACCACAGCAGCAATGGAGGCGCATAGAACCCGCCCGTTCTCAAATTGCTGCAGTGTGATCACAAACGGCATCACGACAGCATTCAGAACCAAGGGTCTTCTCATAGCTTTGACGGAGTGAACCATGAGAGAGTTAGTGTAGGACATTGGTGCTTCAAATTGGGTGTGATGCTTGCATGCAAATGCTACGTGCAGGCAGGTGAGTAAGGAAAAGTGCACTAAGCTCACTAAATCACCACATAGAATCTGTCTTCTAAATTATGTCAGGAGTAGAGAGGAACATCCACGTTTCAGACTTTGCCCTTCAACACAGTGGAGGGTTACAAGTGTAGCTGGTTTTGACCTATAAAGCCTGAAACGGCTCAGGACTGCAATACCTCAAGGACCGCCTCTTTCCATATGAACCCACCCAGACCCTGAGATCATCTTCTGAGGCCCTCCTTCATGTGCCTCCTCCTCGAGAGGTCTGGAGGGTGGCAACACGAGAACGGGGCCTTCTCTGCAGTGGCTCCCCGTCTGTGGAATGCTCTCCCCAGGGAAGTTTGCCTGGCACCTTCATTATACACCTTTAGGCGCCAGGCAAAAATGGTCCTTTTTAACCAAGCCTTTGGTTGATCTGTTTGACATCCTATACCCTTTTAAAATGTGGCTCTTTTCTGGAGTGTATGTTATTGGGTTGTTGTTTTTATTCTGATTATATATGTTGTGATCTTTTCTGTGAACCGCCCTGAGACCTCCGGGTATAGGGCGATATATAAACAACAACAACAACAACAACAACAGGGAGGAGCCCACCCATCCCTACTCATCTTCCTTGTGTGCATTTGCACATGAGTAGCAGATCCAGAGACATCACCTTGCCAACAAAGGTCCGTATAGTTAAAGCTATGGTTTTCCCAGTAGTAATGTATGGAAGTGAGAGCTGGACCATAAAGAAGGCTGATCGCCAAAGAATTGATGCTTTTGAATTATGGTGCTGGAGGAGACTCTTGAGAGTCCCATGGACTGCAAGAAGATCAAACCTATCCATTCTGAAGGAAATCAGCCCTGAGTGCTCACTGGAAGGACAGATCCTGAAGCTGAGGCTCCAATACTTTGGCCACCTCATGAGAAGAGAAGACTCCCTGGAAAAGACCCTGATGTTGGGAAAGATGGAGGGCACAAGGAGAAGGGGATGACAGAGGACGAGATGGTTGGACAGTGTTCTCGAAGCTACCAACATGAGTCTGACCAAACTGCGGGAGGCAGTGGAAGACAGGAGTGCCTGGTGTGCTCTGGTCCATGGGGTCACGAAGAGTCGGACATGACTAAATGACTAAACAACAACAAGAAGCACATCCAAAGAGAACCTCGATCGTTTGGCAAGTTTGGCATGTGGTGGAGTATTAATTAGCATGTGTGACGGATTGGCCCTAGGGTGGAGGAGTTATTACCTCCCGGCTCAGAAGGAGTTAATCCACCTTCATCTTGACTGACAGTTCATCCTTTGGGTGCGGGACGGTCCCTGGTTTAAAAGGAGGGAAGAGCTGTTTGGACAGTTGAGAAGAGGGAGGGTGTGTGTGGAGACAGGGAAGAAGAAGGGTGTGGGGCCAGGATAGTGGTGGTTTAGGTTAGGATTAGTTTAACATGAAACTATAGATTGAAAGATGTTTCTGTATTACTACAACTAAGATTGTGAATGCATGAATCTTTACATCAACTATGTTCTCAAGAAAATAAAGTTCAGTTCTTTTTGGTGCCAAGGAGGAATCGTCATTATTGGTCCAGCAGGGTATCAAATCTCACAGAGTTGCCAGAGTGTTGAGGCAAATCGAGACAGTGGGGATCCGAGCTGAGGGAGGCCCTTTACTGTAGGCAAGAGGTTGTTCATTTAAGTAACCCAGAGTAGTGAGGATACCAGGCCACGAAAGCTGGAAAAAGACTCTCATTACTATTAAGTCCTTGAAGTAAGAGGGGTTTGTTTTGAGGCGAACCGAGTGGAGGGGGGTTGGTTTCACCCTGTACCCTTTTGGACACGATTTTAGTAATTGAGAGGTGGGGGTTTGTCACAGCATGTTCCAGAGTTGAGCTTTTTTTTTTTTTGGTCATACCTCAAAATATTTTTTGTAGGTGGCAATCTCTTTTTTTGGGAGTCCATTGGTGTCCCTCAAGTCCTACGCTGATGGCTAAGGCTGGTGGGAACTGGAGTCCCATCTGGAGAGACACAACCTTGGTCTAATGAATTTGCATCCTTGATAGAACCCAAAAGACAACTTACTGGAGATCTCCATAATGAGCAATAAGAAATCTTTCTAAAATAATTCTCTGAGGGAAACGTTCTGTGGAAATGCACTGGGACTTCTGTTTAATTAAGCTATTTCCTCGACTTGCTCAAACAATTCTTTTCATGTCGTAGGAAAAAAATTGCCATTGAATAAAATAAATTGCCCCCGGTGAGAATTAGTTGTAAGGATGTGCTTGTGTTCCTGCTGTTGTCACTTCAAGAAGAGGTTAGGAGGGAAGACCGAGGCAGGAGCAACTGGGAGAGACGGGGGGGGGGGGGGAATCAGTGCCGAAAAGTGACACAAAAGACTGAAGGAGAGGTGTACAATTTTCCTCTCATCCCTCCTCCTACACCTTCCTTTTGCCATATCTCTGGAAGTGCTGGCATGAATAGCAGGGCCTCTGATGGAGAAAATGTGAGGAAATCCTTTTAAAATCCCTCAAAGACACCCAAGGCAGTTTAAAGTGGATTGGATCCATCTGTCATATACATGTGGCTTCCAAGTGGCAGCCCAGACTTTAAACCCATGTACTTCAGATTTTTCCTGATCTGTGGATAATGTGGTAAATGGGCAAAATTCAACATGAAGTCTCATGTTACCCAACTGCAGTGCATTGGGTGTGCAGTAAAGAGGAAAGGATCTGTCAGTTTTTGTTGTCACGGTTTCTCATTTTCCCACATTTCTGCAGCAATTTACGTTTACTTTTTTGTTTTTTGTTTTTAAAAGCTTCATGAACATTCTCCAGAATTTGTGTATGAATTTCTCCCAAGAAACCCATTTTAGTATACATGTTTGCCTGAGGTACACATTTTTTTTGCAAGCCATTTCCCTGACATAATACATTTTTGTATGTTACCTTCACAAACATATTCATTCTCATGCACGCTTTCCCCTGAAACATGCATTTTGTAAACATTGTTTGGGTGGAGAATCGAACCGCAAAATTCGAATAAGTGTGAATTTCAAAGTGTGGCTGCATTTTGTTTTCAGGAACTGTGAATTTGATAGATTGGCTTCAAATTATAACCCACTAGAACTTCTTGAAACTTTTCAGATGCAACATCACATAGGTAAAGGACCCCTGGACGGTTAAGTCCCATCAAAGGCGAATATGGGGTTGCAACGCTCATCTCGCTTTCAGGCCGAGGGAGCCGGCGTTTGTCCACAGACAGCTTTCTGGGTCATGTGGCCAGCAGGACTAAACCGCTTCTGGCACAACAGGACACCATGACAGAAACCAGAGTGCACGGAAACACCATTTACCTTCCCACCACAGCTGGCGTGCTTTTGAACTGCTAGGTTGGCAGGAGCTGGGACAGAGCAATGGGAGCTCACCCTGTCGTGGGGATTCAAACCATTCTGATCGGCAAGCCCAAGTAGCTCAGTGGTTTAGACCACAGCACCACCCACGTCCAACATAGAGCATGCTACAGTGCTCCAATCTAGTTGTGACCAGGGCATGTGCTACATGTTTGAACCAGGAAGGAATGGTACAACTAGTGCTAGACAATGCTAAAAAAGCCAATGCAATTCTGGGCTGCATCAATAGGAGTATAGCATCTAG
This sequence comes from Lacerta viridis, assembly GCA_900245905.1. NCBI lineage: Eukaryota > Metazoa > Chordata > Lepidosauria > Squamata > Lacertidae > Lacerta > Lacerta viridis. The sequence continues at coordinate 1,136,061 of OFHU01004114.1, forward strand.
ATCAAGGGAAGTAATAGTACCACTGTATTCCGCTCTGGTCAGACCTCACCTGGAATACTGTGTCCAGTTCTGGGCACCACAGTTCAAGAAGGATACTGACAAGCTGGAACGTGTCCAGAGGAGGGCAACCAAAATGGTCAAAGGCCTGGAAACGATGCCTTATGAGGAACGGCTTAGGGAGCTGGGTATGTTTAGCCTGGAGAAGAGAAGGTTAAGGGGTGATATGATAGCCATGTTCAAATATATAAAAGGATGTCATATAGAGGAGGGAGAAAGGTTGTTTTCTGCTGCTCCAGAGAAGCGGACACGGGGCAATGGATTCAAACTACAAGAAAGAAGATTCCACCTAAACATTAGGAAGAACTTCCTGACAGTAAGAGCTGTTTGACAGTGGAATTTGCTGCCAAGGAGTGTGGTGGAGTCTCCTTCTTTGGAGGTCTTTAAGCAGAGGCTTGACAGCCATCTGTCAGGAATGCTTTGATGGTGTTTCCTGCTTGGCAGGGGGTTGGACTGGATGGCCCTTGTGGTCTCTTCCAACTCTATGATTCTATGATTCAATGCAACTGAAGTCCAGGACCCAAGGACCTAAAATGACCACCCAAACCATGGCAAATGATGGGGACAGCAGCAGCAAACACCTCATATTGGCATTTGGGTCTGCTGGGGTCCATGGTCTAAAGTTACCTAGGTAGACCCCTCGGTGTTCCAGACATAACTGTTGAAAACTGCTACAGAATGTTTCAACTCGACTTCCCCCCACAATCTCTCCCCAGCCCCCTTCGCTGACACTTTTTGAACAGCATCTCAATGTAGGGTTAATATGGAAAGGTCAGGGCAGGCTCATTTGGAACCACAGGCATACATGGTGGCAATGACATTATTTGCCATTTGTTTGGAATTTGTTGCTGGGGCAGTGGAAAAACTGAACTTACCTAACTCCACGTAGGCTTGCTAAGATGTATAAGACTGAATCAGATAAGTGTTGGAGATGCAATGAGGTCGAGGGCACATTCTTTCATATGTGGTGGACGTGTAAAAGGGTAAAAGAGTATTGGGAAATAATTTATAATGAATTGGGGGGGGGGGGAAATGCTTAAAAGCACATTTCAAAAAAAAAAAAAAAAAAACAAAAAACCAGAGTCCTTTTTGTTGGGAATAAATCAGATGGAAATTCCCAGGTCTCAAAAAAGGTTATTTATGTATGCCATAACTACGGCCCGTGTTTTGTTAGCCCCCAAATGGAAAACAAGCGAGGTCCCAACTAAAGAAGAATGGCAACTGAAATTGATGGAGTATGTGCAGCTTGCGGACTTAACATATAGAACAAGAGAACAAGAAGAACATACGTTTAAGGGAGATTGGAAAATGTTTGTTGAATATATGGGAAATAATTGTGTACAGCTGAAAATGTTGGCAACATTAAGATAAATTCAACAGTGTAAATAAGTTTTGATGGATGTAATAATGAAAAACTGAATGGTTTAGTTTATGTAAAATATGCAAGGATTTCTGTTATGCAAAATGAACCATGGAAGAAGAAGAAGAAGAAGAAGAAGAAGAAGAAGAAGAAGAAGAAGAAGAAGGAAGAAGTCATTGATATTTTAAGGTTGGTTAAATGAATATTCTAAAATGTGAAACAAAAAACTTAATAAAAATTACAGAAAGAGAAGAAGAGGAGGAGGAGGAGGAGTTTGGATTTGATACCCCGCTTTATCACTACCCAAAGGAGTCTCAAAGCGGCTAACATTCTCCTTTCCCTTCCTCCCCCACAACAACAACACTCTGTGAGGTGAGTGGGGCTGAGAGACTTCAGAGAAGTGTGACTAGCCCAAGGTCACCCAGCAGCTGCATGTGGAGGAGCGGAGACGCGAACCCAGGTTCACCAGATTACAAGTCTACCGCTCTTAACCACTACAGCACACTGGAGAGGGGGGGGGAGTATGTGATGGTATGGGTAAGAGTCACTGATCTGTAAGAGTATTGGGAAGCCCAGTCCAGCATTAGGCAGTCCAGACTAAGGCCTACTTCTCATTGAGATGGTAAACCCATGATTGAAGCTTGGTGCAGCAGGCCCAAATGTTAAACGCACACACATGATAGAGGGGCAGAAAAATGGACCCTAGCCTAGCCTTTCCCCCAACATACCAGTTTTCTAAGTGCAAGAAATTCAGGTTTGTGAGTTCCCACCTACAGTCTGAATGGTACTGTCCAGAAAGAGGTTAATCTCCTCCATGGGAACAAGGCCAGAACACCTTCTCCTTTCCAACACTCACTCTCTCTCTCTCTCTCTCTCTCTCTCTATATATATATATATATACTCCCTGAACCCCTGGAGAATTTCTTCAAATGCTTTCAGAAGACTTGAGATGCATGTTCACTAAGGTCTGGTACACCCTCAACTCTCAGTCTCTAAGCACCGCGTCTCTGAAGTGTCAGTATTGTCAGTCACAGAAGTTCTCTCTTTATCCACATCTCAGACTGCGGGGAAGACAGCCCTGCTCAGAGCTTCCAAGCGCTACTTCAGTAATGGCCTTAACCCTGACCTTTGCAGATCGGGCGGTCTCTAGGGAGGGCAAGGTAATTCAGAATCCATTTTCATTCCGTCCAGAGCAGTGGCTGCCAGTCTGGCAGAGATGCGTCTACGTGGGGAGATTGTGAAAATCCTGAGATGAACGGCTGTCCACTGGTGGCAAAACTATCTGGTGCACTGACCCCACGTGGCCAACTTCAGGGGGCGAGTGGGTGAGAATGGAAAATGCTGTTCATGATGCAGCAGATATATGTTTATACATGGGGGCATGTTTATACATGGAGGGGGCCCACAACACCGTGGCAGGTGAATGCATCATGTTTTGCAGAATTGCATCTCCTTCTGTTTCAATTTTTGGCTAAGGCAGGGGTGCCGAAACATTTCCCCCCTAAACTGTTAAAATCTTCTTGTTTGGGATCCTGCAATGCTCTCTGTTCCCCTCTCTGCTACTATAATGATGCTATTTTTCCTTCTTATTGCGATGTCATCTTCAGCATCAATTAATTTACAGGGGCCACCCACAGGTAACTGGAGATCACATTGTGGGATGCGGATGGCGCTGTGGTCTAAACCACTGAGCTTCTTGGGTTTGCTGATCAGAAGGTCCACGGTTCGAATTCCTACGATGAGGTGAGCTCTCCCAGCTCCTGCCAACCTAGCAGTTCGAAAGTACACCAGTGCAAGTAAATAGGTACCACTGTGGTGGGAAGGTAAATGCCGTTTCCACGTGCTCTGGTTTCCGTCATGGTATCCCAGAGAGCCAGTGTGGTGTAGTGGTTAAGAGCGGTAGGCTCTTAATCTGGTGAACCGGGTTCGCTTCCCCGCTCCTCCACATGCAGCTGCTGAGTGACCTTGGGCTAGTCACACTTCTCTGAAGTCTCTCAGCCCCACTCACCTCACAGAGTGTTTGTTGTGGGGGAGGAAGCCCTGGACACAACTAGAAAGAGAATGTGAGCCGCTTTGAGACTCCCTAGGGTAGTGATAAAGTGGTCTATCAAATCCAAACTCTTCCTCTTCCTCTTTTTCTTCCTCTTCTTCCCAATGCGCCAGATGCGGTTTAGTTCTGCTGGCCACATGACACAGAAAGCTGTCTGTGGACAAACGCTGGCTCCCTCAGCCTGAAAGTGAGATGAGTGCCACACCCCATAGTCACCTTGAACTGGTCTTAATCATCCAGGGGTCCTTCACCTTTTTTTTTTAACCTTCACATTGTGAATGGGATAGTCCTATCCATGCCTTCCAAAATAGAGACACAGGAGCAAATGGTGGAGTCTGGCAGCCATTCTGTGGCATGCCTTGCACAATGATGGGACCAACATAACCTAGATTCAAATGTGCCTGCAAACCAGTAGCTCCAGATGACAAAATAGTGAGGAAAGTCACACTCTATATGGTAAAACTGCAGATGAAATATACTGCACTTACGGCAATGCATAGACCCAATTTAATGACTGAGGATTGATAGGGCACAGCAGTAAACAACTTGGGAGCAGCCCTAGTAGAGTACCTCTGAGAATAAGTGCGTTCACCTCACCACAAAATGTTTGCAGCCTCCCCCTTCACCTCACCACAAAATGTTTGCAGCCTCCCCCTTCCCCATGCATGGAATTAAGGAGCAGAGTTCCAATCCAGCTGTATGACTTTATGCAGAGTAAAGCCCTAGCTCCTCTGTCATGATAACCCACACCTCTATTGCGGGAGACTCTGGAGGTGCTGAACTGCTACCCGGACTCATAATGGGCTGGACAAACTGAATAAACAGAAGTCGAATCCTGATAATGACATGGGGGAGATAGGAGATGGGCTCAGCGTGGGCCCACAGCACATGCTTGGGGGTTTCATTTTTATTATTTTCAGAATAACAAAAAGAAAACAAAATACATATTATTAACATATATTCCACAAATCTACACAAGTACTCCGCCAAGTTTGTGACTTCCCTCCTTCTCGACTCTGGTTTTCCTATTTGTCATCATTCATCAGCATCCTTAATTTTATCTCTGCCCTTTGCACAGTCATACAGTTATTTAGTCTTTGCTCAGAGACTCTTTCTGTTGTGTTGCAAGCATTATATCAAACCTGTCAATGTTTTCACATCTTTACAGTGTTCTTTTAAATACTCAATATATTTACTCCAGTCCAATTGAAACTTCGGGTCGCTTTGGTTCCTTATTCTCCCAGTCATTTTTGCCAACTCTAAATATTCCGTCAATTTTATTCTCCATTCCTCGATGCTTGGGGGTTTCTTACATTCCTGGCCAGCTTCCATTTTTTCAAAGACCCACCCAGTCTAGTAAGTGTAACCTGGCTCGAACACCAGGAGGGTGAGGGCTTGGGTGTGAGTCTCTCCCACGTGGCATGCTGGTTTGCTGCCCCCTTAACTTGCTGCCCCATCTCTTTCCACTCCTCAATCGAGGCTTGTTGGGACAGGAATGCCATGGAGATTCACAACCTCCAAACCGGGTGACTGTAATACATGACATGTCGGGCTGCTCTCCAAGGTGCCTGGGGTCTTCAGTTAGGAGAGAATTCAGCTGCCACAGTTTTGACTGGCACAACCAGCGTTGGTTCACCTATTCTGAAAGAAGCAGAAGGGCTGACTCTTCCCTTCCAAGCCCAATTCACGGTGCTGGTGCTTACCTTTTGATATAAGAAATTTCTGGGCTTGGCTCTTACAGCTCAATTACCCATCAAGGGATTCAGAGCCCCCTGTCTATTATTTCTCAAAGGAGAACGGGTGTAGGCAGGAACCCATCAAAGCAAGGCAGGTCATTATTTTTCTGTTGCAATAGAGTGCCCCCCTCTTCCTCGTCTTGCATGGAGGCTTCATGGGGGAGATGGCAGCAAACACCCCCACCAAAGAGCAGAAAGAAACAGGGCGCGCAGCTCACTTCAGCTAGAAGCTCTTTTATTAGCGTCAACACAGAAGCACACAAAGGCTGAATCTAGACACATCAAAAAAAGTGAATGTGGCCAAATATTCACCGTGTGCGGCTTCCTGTTTCCAGCAAGGGCCATACAGATGCTTCTGAGAAGCCGGCATGAAAGCAATGCATTTCTTGCTCGGTCCTGAATCTGCTGCCAATCAATTTCACTGGGTGACCCAGAGTTCTAATATCATGAGCGTCACTTCTTCTCCACACCAGACGTAGCCAAGGCAATGCCTTCGAGACATTGCTGACTGCAGCTCCCATCAGGGGCCGGGCAGGTGTGAGGGACTCCCTGGTCCTGAATGGGGTAACTGTGCCCCTGAAGGACCAGGTGCGCAGCCTGGGAGTCATTTTGGACTCACAGCTGTCCATGGAGGCGCAGGTCAATTCTGTGTCCAGGGCAGCTGTTTACCAGCTCCATCTGGTATGCAGGCTGAGACCCTACCTGCCCGCAGACTGTCTCGCCAGAGTGGTGCATGCTCTGGTTATCTCCCGCTTGGACTACTGCAATGCGCTCTACGTGGGGCTACCTTTGAAGGTGACCGGAAACTGCAACTAATCCAGAATGCGGCAGCTAGACTGGTGACTGGGAGTGGCCGCCAGACCATATAACACCAGTCCTGAAAGACCTACATTGGCTCCCAGTACGTTTCCAAGCACAATTCAAAGTGTTGGTGCTGACCTTTAAAGCCCTAAACGGCCTCGGCCCAGTATACCTGAAGGAGCGTCTCCACCCCCATTGTTCTGCCCAGACACTGAGGTCCAGCTCTGAGGACCTTCTGGCGGTTCCCTCACTGTGTGAAGTGAGGTTACAGGGAACCAGGCAGAGGGCCTTCTCGGTAGTGGCCCACCCTGTGGAACGCCCTCCCATCAGATGTCAAAGAAATAAACAACTATCTGATGTTTAGAAGACATCTGAAGGCAGCCCTGTTTAGGGAAGTTTTTAATGACTGATGTTTTAATGTATTTAATCTTTTGTGGAAGCCGCCCAGAGTGGCTGGGGAAACCAGCCAGATGGGCAGATAAATAATATTATTATTATTATTATTATTATTATTATTATTATTAGCTCCAGGCAGCATGACCAGTGATCAGGGATGATGGGAATCAGAGTCCAACAACATCTGTTGGATACCACATTGACTCCCCCAGCACTACACTCGGCATAATTTTATTTATTTATTTCATTAAAAATAATAATCCTCTCGAATGTATATATATAAAAAAACCTCAAAGTGGTTTGCAAAATGCTAAAACCATAAAATGTACAAAAAGGTTAAAATACTAAAACGGATTACAATTCAGATCAACATTTCTAAGTATCTGGGTAGATATCTGAGTTGCCCGAAAAAAAAGTGTTGTTGTTGTTTAATTAAAAATAATAAGATTTATTTGGTTTTTCAGATTAAAATTTTACAGTCACATATCCAACCTGCAACATAGAAACAAGATTCCAGAGAATCTCCTGGGCTTCCCTTCTCCCCTTTTGTGCGTCCTATTGTTAATCATTTCCTCCTTCAACTTTTAGACAATCCAAATCTTTTACCTCTCCATTGTGTCCAAAATTCACCATTAAACTACAAGTGATATTCCAATCCTACTAACGCTTTTAACTGTTTACAATGGTTATAAATGTTCCGCATTCCTTATTAAAATTTTGGTCTTCCTGATTTCTGATTCTTCTGGTCATTTTTGCCATTTCGGCATAATCTATCAACATCATCTGCCATTCTTCTCTGGAACAAAAAGTGTTTTCAGCAGGCACCAAAAAGAGAATTCAGGGACGGTGCCTACCTGGTATCAATAGGCGGGGAGTTCCAAAGTTCCACCACACTGAATGGTCAAGTTCTTATAAACGTGGAAGGGTTATTATTATTCCAACGATTGACCAAAAACACTCAGTATTCCAAATTTGGCTGTGCCATAGCTTTACAGAAGAACATCATCATCGTGGGCATTTTATTCTTATTCTCTTTCTTAATACCATCCAGCATGGAATTCGCCTTCATCGCCACCACAGCACACTGAGATGATATTTTTAAGTTTTCTGCCTTCCACGTGCCCAATATCTGTTTCTTGGTGTGGGCTAAACTAACAGATGTGTGCATTTTCATTGACTTTTTGTTTGTTCGTGGCTAAAAGCATTTGCAATTTCCGATTTGGACTATGGGCTGACGGTATTTGGATAGGGAGAAAAATTAGAAGCCTCATCCTTTCACGATAGGCCTGATACAAATTGCCCAATTCCTCATGGCTGATTTTGGTCACAAGGGAAAAGGTTGGATACAGTTGCCACCGGTTTAGGCCCCATCTGTGTGTGTGTGTGTGTGTGTGTGCGCGCGCGCGCAAAATAAGGATTGAAAGAACTCACACTGAATCTCATTTGCCATTTCGTTGCCCATTCACCTTATTTGGATATCATTTTGCAGTAAAGTGGTACCTTGGTTCTCAAACACCTTTGTTTTCAAACGTCTTGGTTCCCAACCTTGAAGTAAGTGCTCCAGTTTTCGAATGTTTTTCGGAAGCCAAACATCCGATGCAGCTGTCAACTGTTGTTTCCGGGGCGCCTAAGCCAATCAGAAGCTGCGCCTTGGTTTCCGAACATTTCGGCAGTCAAACCGACTTCCAGAATGGGTTAAGTTTGGCGCTTTTGTTTTCGCTATTTATTTTGCGTTGTTGTTTTTGAGGCTTTCTCAGTTAATTTGTTTTTGTGACTGTGTGGAACCCAGTTCAGCTACTGATTGATTGACTGTGTGACTGTGGAAATGGATAAAAGTCCCCCATCCAAACAATGACTATCATCAGTGCAGGTAATTAAAAAAATATATATCATCTACAATACTGTCTTATTTATTTTATTGTACAGTACATTGATTACTGCTTTCATTTTATGGATCAATGGTCTCGTTAGATAGTAAAACTCATGTCTGGAACGGATTAATCCATTTGCATTACTTTCTATGGGAAAGCGTGCCTTGGTTTTGGAACGCTTTGGTTTTGGAACAGACTTCCGGAACGGATTAAGTTTGAGAACCAAGGTTCCACTGTCTCTTGCAATTTGCCTAGGTTTTCAGCATCCTGGGAAATGTGTTGTCTTTCACAAAAAGTGGCCTCCTCCTTTGCTACCTCCTGCTTTGAGGACCAGTGCAAAAAATTAATTCAGTTTCTCTGCCATCTTCCTATCCTCCTCCAGCAATCCTTTCACTTCTGTGCCAGCAGCATCCAGGTCAATTTCCTGCTTCTGTTGTTGTTATATAAGTTTACATTCTTTGTATTTGTATTTCCAGCAATGGGCTGAGTAAATAAATAATAATAATATCTTTATTGTCAATGTATATACCGGTACCTGTGTACAGTGAAATTAACCTTGCCTGGTGGTTCCTGTATTGCTTTGGTTTGCATTGGTTCTTCCATTATTTGTGCTCTTTTGTATTTTTCTCATGTGGCCATGCCTTCTGTGTTTTAAAGGAAGCTTCCTCACTTTTTAATGCTTCCTCGATTCTGCCAGCATCCTCTTAGACTTTCTTCTTCCTCTTTGTATCTTCCATAATCTAATCCATACATTCTACTTGAGCTTCTGTTATTGTGTCTGCCACCTCCAAGCATCCTTGAAGACACTCGATCCTATTGACCCTCCCTTTCAATTGCCTTTTAACTAATCCCCTTATCTTTGAGAAGTTTCCTCTTTCGAAGTTGTAGGTGACAGTGCTGGATCTTCTTAGCTCTCAGATAAATGTTGAGCTTGACAGCGGCACACATTGTCACTGTTCCGGAATCATTTAACAACTCTGACGGTGCACGAGATCCTGGGCGCGACATTGCCTTCCCCTCTTTTTTCTTTCATGACCCTTTTTTCTGTCACTGCATGAAACGGTGCCTCTTGTCTAGATTGGAATGTGCCCTTATCCATTCAATAGGACAGTTGAAACCACCCATTATTACACCATTTCCTTGATCTCTTTCTCCATCGCAAGATTATCCTCAGAAGATTGTTCAAGGTAGTGGTAATATGTTCCCAATGCTTTCTGTATCTTAAATTTCCACCACCAGAGATTCTGTGGAGTTTATTCTTCTTTGTAATGATCTTGGACCAGGAATTCTCTCCTACAGCACAACCCAACCCCCCAGGAGGAGATGGGTCCACTCCCTAGTACTTCCCATGTTGATCTGCTGTCACCAGAGCTCACATCATATCCCATGAACCTCAGGAAGTCACCTCTGTCACATGAACTGGATAACTGGAGCACAAACTGGAACGTGAGCCAAGACCTGAGGGGCCTCTCTCTCTCTCTCATAGTATTTTTATTGATATTTGTCCAAAGATATACAAGAATTCATACTCACAAAGTATCTTTTTAATACACTGAAATAAAAGTAAAGGTAAAGGGACCCCTGACCATTAGGTCCAGTCATGTCCGACTCTGGGGTTGCGGCGCTCATCTCGCATTACTGGCCGAGGGAGCCGGCGTACAGCTTCCGGGTCATGTGGCCAGCATGACAAAGCCGCTTCTGGTGAACCAGAGCAGCACACGGAAACGCCGTTTACCTTCCCGCTGGAGCGGTACCTATTTATCTACTTGCACTTTGACATGCTTTCAAAACTGCTAGGTGGGCAGGAGCTGGGACCGAGCAACGGGAGCTCACCCCGTCGCAGAGATTCAAACCACCGACCTTCTGATCAGCAAGCCCTAGGCTCTGTGGTTTAACCCCCAGCGCCACCCACGTCCCTTAATACACTGAAATACTTAATACTTAATCTAAAGAAGAACAGAGGCAAAAAGAATAGGAAGGAAGGAAGGAAGGAAGGAAGGAAGGAAGGAAGGAAGGAAGGAGAAGAGAGAAAAGAATAAAGAAATCTAAGACTTCTGGTTCTCTGTCCTGCAGCTATACATGGTATCTCACACCCTGGATCATCACACTCTTACTTCGCAACGAGTGATCGCAAAAGAAGAAGGCATACTATTCATTCATTAACATCCAACCATTCTATCTTCTATCCAACAGTATTTTTTCAGTCTTCAAATCCAGATATTACAAGTTCATTTTCTCTTTCATGCAAAAATTCCATAAGTTGTTTCCAGTCCTAAATACCGGTAAATGTTCTTTGACTTCTGAGGTCACCAGCCAAAAGGAATAGGGCAAGAGGCCTGTTGCATTTCTCCATGAGTGTTGTACTTTATTTTACAATAGGAGTGACTGAACAGTGAGTGATGCTCAAAGGGTGTTAAGACTGAAGAGGAGTTGTTCCCTTTGGGAAGACAACAGTCTCACTAAATTTAAGCCTGACCAAATCTACAGATTTCTATAACTACACTGCAGGGTTCAGCTGAACTTAAAAGTCAGCTGAAGACCAAACCTACTATTTGGTTTTTAAGCAGCTAAGTTTGCACTGTGTCCCTTTGGTTGAGAACTACCCAAACTGTCTAGAAATGTATTCATGGATGCGACTACAGCAGCAAGAATGTTACTTTCCCAAAAATAGAAAGAAGGAAATGTCCCAGCGAAAGAATAATGGGTACAAAAACTTATGCAGAAATGGTGAAACTTACCGGAAAAATAAGAAATAAAGATAACAAACTTTTTTTTGTAAAAGGATGGAAATGGTTTGTGGAATATTTACAAACAAACTATAAACAGGTAAGAACATTGGCAGGATTATTGTAATAACCTGCAGTTTTATAAGAGCATATATTTAAAGTAGATGAATAAATGAGCAAATTAAGTTAATTTGGATATGCAGAAGATTATTAAAAATACATTTAAGGAACTGCAGAAAAAAGGGGGAAGGAAGTCAAGTTTAGAAATGTTAAAATGATTGTAAAATTATTGAAATGTATAAAATTGAAAATCATAAATAAACCCTCTGTACCAGGGGTGCCAACTTAAATAAAATATTGGTGGGGGGAGGTAAGCCCTGCCCCAAATAATTAATCACAAGATGCAGCCCCCACACACCATTTAAATGGCAACGGGGGGCTGGCCCCTCAAATATTTTATGGGGGGGCGAAGAGACCTCAGCCCCTAGGAATTGGCTCCGATGCTGTGGACTAGGAGGAAGGGTAACAGGCCATGGATGAACAACACAGAAACAAAAGATTTTTGCCTTAGCAAATGCAAATAAGCACATTTCGGCGTTAAGAATCGAAACTCGGGGAAAAAAATGTCTCTGCTCTGCTCCAAGCACCCTGATTTTCTCCATGCGCTTCTTCTTGCAAACAACATCTCTTGCCGTGTATGCAGTGGGGGGGGGGGGAGAGGCTGGTAGGCTCTCCGCTGTTCAGGAGAGCAGAGCAAGGAGAAGATTGATGATCCTCTCTGGGTGTAAGATCTCCTCCTTGTGAAGGCTGCTTATGAGGCCTGATAGACTTGTCATCTCTTAATAAACATCTCTGATATGTTGGAGAGGAGAGCGTGGGAGCAAGGGAGGGACACTCGAAAGGTGGCTAACAATTTAGTCACTAGCAGACTCCTCCCAGCTGCTTTCATGAACGGAAGAAAGAAAGGAAGAAAGGAAGAAAGGAAGAAAGAAAGAAAGAAAGAAAGAAAGAAAGAAAGAAAGAAAGAAAGAAAGAAAGAATATATAATGAGTTTTTTTTAAAAAAAAAAATTACAATATACATTCCCGAAATTGTTGTTGTTGTTGTTGTTCAGTCGTTCAGTCGTGTCCGACTCTTCGTGGCCCCATGGACCAGAGCTTTTTTGTTAGGGTTAGTGAAAAATGAAATTACCAGAAATGATCGGAGGTTACTTTTATATGCCACCACTGCAGCCAGAATCTTATTTGCGCGGTCAGGCGAAGTCCCCCCGTACCCCGGGGCAGCCCCTGAGGGAAATAAAGACTCATGACAACGTTCTATGGGATTAAATTGGCCACAACTTTATTAATATTTCAGATGTAGGAAGACCTTGGCTCAGGCATTGGGCGTTTATCCTTCCCAGCCCCCCAGCCGGGGTTCTGGGTAACTTCAGGGTTATCCAGCATGATTGGGAAGTGGGCTAGTCTGGAGAACATATGTTCAAGCAGATAGCCCACCCCCCTATGTTCGCTGCCGCTGGAAGGGGAGGGCAGTGACGACCCTGGGCGTTTGGTCAATGCCTCCCCCTGAGACCCCTTTAACGGGAACCCTGTTATCGCTGCGCCACAATGGGGGCGGGGGGTCACCGCCCCACGCCCCCCCAATCCTGTAAATGACTAAAGGATTCCGCCCAAGGCCTGCAACCGCCAAAGTTGTGACGAATTGCTACGGGAAAGGCGAAACCTGCCAATGCAGGGAAATTCCTTTCCGGCCCTTCAACAGCGACCTTGTCATAGCAGCGCCTGCGTGGCTGTGTGGCTGTGGAAAAAAGGTGGTTAAACCTGCAAAGTAAGCGTCAATTGAGGGAGTGGAGGGTGGGGAAGCTCTGAATCCAACGGCCGCTTCCCAGGTATGACTCAAGTTCTATTGTGTGTACTGCATAATCCCTCCCTCTACCTGGCCAATCCCCCCTGGCACCACCTTCCCAGCCAGGATTGGGCGGCTGCTAATGTAGGCGGAGTCCACAGGTATCCCAACCTGGGAAGGTGAAGCCAGACCAACTGCCAGGAGCTGCCACCGTGATCCAAAGGGGCCTCCTCGCAACCTCGCAACATGCACACCCCGTTTGATATGGGGGAACGCTCATTGCACAAAAATGGAAAACATCAAATTTACCAACAATAGAGGAATGGAGAATAAAATTATTGGAATATTTAGAATTTGCTAAATTGACTGGGAGAATAAGGAACCAAAGCGACCAAAGGTTTCAATCAGATTGGAGTAAGTTTATTGATTACCTAAAAAAAAAAAACACATTGTGAAAACGTGAAAACACTGACAGGTTTTGACATTATACTTGCAATGTAATAGTAAAGTACAAAACAGAGAATAATTTAATTTAATTAGGAAGAGTCAAATATGGATGTAGCAGAGCGGAAGAATGAAGAGAAGGTTCAAAACTGGGGTTGGAAAGGAGGGAAGTCACAATACTCGGCGGAGTATATTATGTATTTGTATGTGATTTAGTAATGTCTCATCTTAAGAGTGTTTCTTTATGATATGTTAAAAGCAAAATGAAAATATATTTTAAAAAAAGAAAGAAAGAAAGAAAGAAAGAAAGAAAGAAAGAAAGAAAGAAAGAAACCTCTTGCTTAATTTAGTTATTTGATCCTTTCCTACTTTTGGTGACAGAAGGAGCCCTGGAGACTCGTTATTTCTTTTTAATACTTCTTTTATTTGCAAATAAAGCAAAGCATAGTGGAAACATACCGGAAGGAAAATGAATGCACATCCTTGCTACAGGAGAGTAGGGGTAAGCCTGCCCCTCAGTGTTTTGCTAGGGTGGAGGAGAATGACAGAGTGAGAGCTTTGGGGTTCCAGGTGGAACTGGCTGAAAGAACAGAAACATTCTGGAGGTGCGCTATGACTCTTCAGGAATCTGCCACAAACGTCTTTCTGGTTCCGCTACACTTTGTGTGTAACAGTTTGGCATCCCTGACAAAAATCCCAGTGCATCACAGAATCATAGAATCATAGCGTTGGAAGGGACCCCGAGAGTCATCTAGTCCAACCCCCTGCAATGCTCCTGCATCTCAGCTACAGCATCCGTGACAGGTGGCCATCCAACCTCTGCTTCAAAACCCCCAAGGAAGGAGAATCGGTTCCACTGCCAAACAGCTCTTGCCCTCAGAAAGCTATTCCCGATGTTTAGTCGGAATCTCATCTCTTGTCACTTGAAGCCATTTAATTCACTGGATCCAGTAAAGTCAAGGTGGAGAGAGAGGATCGTGGCGCTGCCTTACCATTGCCTTCCATGGGGACACACTTATTTCTCTTTAACAGCCATGGCTTCCCCCAGGATAATCCTGGATCCTGAGGTTTCTCAAGGCTACTGACCTCACAGAGCCACAGTGTTTGGCGGGTCATGCAACCGAACTGAATGGGGTTAGGATCCAGCATAAATAGCTCCCTTCCCTCCATTCCTCCAGGAACACCCATTTCTCAGGGCTTATTGCAGCAGCAGTTATTCTGGACTTGGCTTAGCACCGGGATGAGCAAGTTATGCCGATATGTCTCCAGCTGAGCCAGGGTTAGGGACTTAGGTCAGCATAGCCCAGCTGAGCCAGGGTTAGGGACTTAGGTCAGCATAGCCCAGCTGAGCCAGGGTTAGGGACTTAGGTCAGCATAGCCCAGCTGAGCCAGGGTTAGGGACTTAGGTCAGCATAGCCCAGCTGAACCAGGGTTAGGGACTTAGGTCAGCATAGCCCAGCTGAGCCAGGGTTAGGGACTTTAGGTCAGCATAGCCCAGCTGAACCAGGGTTAGGGGACTTAGGTCAGCATAGCCCAGCTGAGCCAGGGTTAGGGACTTAGGTCAGCATAGCCCAGCTGAGCCAGGGTTAGGGACTTAGGTCAGCATAGCCCAGCTGAGCCAGGGTTAGGGACTTAGGTCAGCATAGCCCAGCTGAACCAGGGTTAGGGACTTAGGTCAGCATAGCCCAGCTGAGCCAGGGTTAGGGACTTAGGTCAGCATAGCCCAGCTGAGCCAGGGTTAGGGACTTAGGTCAGCATAGCCCAGCTGAGCCAGGGTTAGGGACTTAGGTCAGCATAGCCCAGCTGAACCAGGGTTAGGGACTTAGGTCAGCATAGCCCAGCTGAGCCAGGGTTAGGGACTTAGGTCAGCATAGCCCAGCTGAGCCAGGGTTAGGGACTAGGTCAACATAGCCCAGCTGAGCCAGGGTTAGGGACTAGGTCAGCATAGCCTAGCTGAGCCAGGGTTAGGGACTAGGTGAGCATAGCCCAGCTGAACCAGGGTTAGGGACTAGGTCAGCATAGCCCAGCTGAACCAGGGTTAGGGACTAGGTCAGCATAGCCCAGCTGAACCAGGGTTAGGGACAGGTCAGCATAGCCCAGCTGAGGGTTAGGGACTTAGGTCAGGGTTAGGGACTAGGTCAACATAGCCCAGCTGAGCCAGGGTTAGGGACTAGGTCAGCATAGCCTGAGCTGAGCCAGGGTTAGGGACTAGGTCAGCATAGCCCAGCTGAACCAGGGTTAGGGACTTAGGTCAGCATAGCCCAGCTGAACCAGGGTTAGGGACTAGGTCAGCATAGCCCAGCTGAACCAGGGTTAGGGACTAGGTCAGCATAGCCCAGCTGAACCAGGGTTAGGGACTAGGTCAGCATAGCCCAGCTGAACCAGGGTTAGGGACTAGGTCAGCATAGCCCAGCTGAACCAGGGTTAGGGACTAGGTCAGCATAGCCCAGCTGAGCTCAGCAGCCCAGCTGAACCAGGGTTAGGGACTAGGTCAGCATACCCCAGCTGAGCCAGGAACATGCTACACCAGGCATCCGTCATACCTATTTTGCCTAACTGCTGCGCCCCGCCCTCTGCCCTCTGCAGAAGTGCTTCTCCTTTTTCCTTTGCACCCTTTCCCACCTCTGTGTGGTCACCAGCCCCTTTTAAAAACTCGATCCTGTACCCTTCGCTACAGCCCGATGGCAGAAATGTAGCAGATGTCAATTCTCCTGGCATGGAGAAATGTGACAGGAGAGGGCTGGCTGCTGATTGTTCGCATTTTAATTCTGCTTTCAAAAGTATAAGAGGCAAAGCTAGTAAAACGTTGGCAACCCTGTTCACGCCAACAGCGAATTGTGCCCCTGCTGCATCCAAGGCACTTTGCACAGGTAGTTTAATGCTCATAAGCATTACATGACATCACAGCAGCTCCACCAATAGTGAAACTTTTCTCGGTCAAGCAATCATTTACCAGCTCCCAAGCTACAGCACTGGGGGGTTTTTTTGTTTCTGAAAGAGACATGCATTTTCAGAAGAGACTGCTTCTTCCATTACTTTGTTTGGCTTTCATCCTTGCTTTTGTGCTTCAGGGTGGGAAGCAAATCAAGCTCCATATGCCAGTGTTTGTGGTGTGTTGTGGTATCATTTGCAACTTTTCTCCTCCACCTTTACT